>OZ010628.1:2234981-2880809 GCA_963932425.1 Athalia cordata | reverse complement strand
TTAAGTTCCGATAAAAAGTTTCTCAGAGAATTCTTAAAGTTCGTCTTCGTGAAAACGTGAGGAAAAAAGAAAAAAAAAAGAATATCTGTACGACGAGATAAAAAGTTATCGATGAATGCGATTCGCACGTATACCTATAATGCATTGTTATGCAATTGTGCAACGATTTTAACTATAGTATATATAAAATTTGAATTTATATACCGTTAGTTTGATCTAGATAAGGTGGAGCAATTAAATAGAGTTTTGTAATTGGCACACTTGATTTTATAACCCCGCGAGAAATTTCCTAATAAGTTTTAAGTTACCGTTAGACCGATGTATAGGTATATATGTATACGTATACGTACATACATAGGCATTATGTATAAGGTAATATTGTTACTCCTCAAAGTTTTTGGGAGTTTTAAAAGAGAGAGTGAGAGAGAGAGAAAGATGGAGATAGAAAAGAGAAGAGAGTTAAATCGAGGCGAATATAGGAGCAAAGCGATTTGAATGATCGGTGAGCGATGCCATGGTAACTATGGACAACAAGCTGTCAGATGATAGGTAAAGTTTTGATCAATAACAAGTGACTACTAGGAGTTTAGTTGAGTTTAGTTTAGTTAAATTTTACTATTATTGTATTTGTAAACCTGTGCATGTGCACATAATTTTCACGGTATTAGAAACCATGTCGTCTTTATTCGTAAGTGTTAGTTAGTCGAAGTATCAAACCACGTGACTACTTTCCATGTACATACGTATACTACATACTCTATATACCATTTCATATTTACAATACATATATAATGTACAAGTATTAGTACGTTATACGAACACAACCACGACGGTATAGTAAGAGTAATAAGAGTCTTACTAAACGTGGAGAGAAGGCGGGAGAAGGGAAAATAAATGGATGGGGGTTGAAAACCCCTTAGGAGGGTGCAGAGGGTAGTATAACAGAATAATAGCTAGGGAAACAGAGAAGGTAGTCATAGTCAGTCGGTTAGTCGGCGTCTGCCAGCGGCTCCAGGACGACTGCAAAGTCGCCTTGAGGGACGCCCTAAAAAAAACCCCGAAAAACCAAAAAAAAAAAAAAAAAACTTCGTGTCCTATAACATTCGAAAAGGAGTCAAACGTCGGAGGCTGTGCAGTAATTATTTCATCTCAACCGGGTGAATTTAATTTAATCGAAAAATTAGTTTAGTTTTTCTAATCAAAATTCTAGTTGTCCGAGTAGATATTGACTTTGAATATTTTTTGGATTTTTTTTATGGATCGAAAAATATTTGGAAACTCTATATGGGAGGATTTATAGGATTTTGAGAAAATTCAGCAACGGGATATTAGGTATAGTAAACTAATGAAAATTTTTAATTATCTGTGTGAACTACGTTATATTGCTGGTTTTAATTGATCTAAGAAATCAGGAAATTCAGAATAAGAGAAACGCGGTAGTTTTAATAAAAAAATGAATGGAAATAAGATGGAAATTTTGATTTGGAAGGATTTTATCTCGATCGTGAGATTATACGGTGTGAGACTCGATGGGAAAATTTTGATAATCGATGACGAGGAGAAATGAGAAAAAATTGATCGTAGAATGTCGACGATACGTCGTCCTCCTGGGCCGGTACGTCAATTGTCACTTCAACAGCCTCCCCGAAGGCAACAAGTAAGACGTCAGCGTTCAGCTGAGGATGAAAAACAACCACTTCAAGTGTTCGCCAACCCGATAAGAACGCGTTTGAATTGTAACGATACGAAATTAGATCTGGATCGTCCAAAAGTTCGGGTAGCGTGGGATGAAAATTCAGGATCTGGAGTATCGAATGGCAGTGTGGCCGTTATAGCGAGACAAATACCTGGGAAATTACGACCACCGACAGCGAAATCGAAGGCAACGAATCGGCCAGTAATAAATGAAAAAGCGTCGATTCTTTACTCGAGACAAGAATTAGCGGAGAGACTTCGTCTTGCTTGGAAACAGAGGGAAGAAAATCGTGCTAACATTGATATATTCTTAGCACATAACGCGGTGGAGAATAATTGTGAATCGAGACCATCGTCGTGCGCAACTTCGGCAACACATACGAGAACGAGAGACGATGAAAAAGTTTCGGAAAATCGAAATAACGGCAGCTCAAGAATTATAATAAACAATTCACCGATCGTAGCGACGCATTCGATAAGATCGGTCAGAGTAATACAATCGCGGGAAGAGAATGAAGAAAATCTAATAAAACCGTCCAACCAAAAATCTCCAGAAAGGGAAAACTCAAAAAACAATCTCGAGACAGAAATTCCCACCCAAGGAACTTCCTCCCATTCGTTGGAAGCCTCGGATCAAGAATTGTCGAAAGATTCATTAGAAAAAAGCGAAGAAATCAAAGCCGACGTGAAATCGATCGATGAAAATATTCCGGATGAATTATTTAAAAAAGAGGATACAAATTTTTTGGTAAAAGAATCAAAAACCGAAGACTCTGATACCGCGGCACAAGAGGTCGAAGGGGTCGTCGATTGGTCTCAAAATATTCCGTCTGCTCTAATTGTGAAGGAAAGAAAAAAGCATCAGGAAAATATTTCCAAGGATTCATTATCGTCGGTGCAGACGACGACGGTCGTGTCTAACGCAAAAATAAAAAGGGCAAATTTTTCGAACAATTCTTTCAACGGAAATAAAATTTTCACCAGCGGTCCTTCACCCCTTCAAATATCGGAACGTCGTGAGAGACAAACTATAAAGGAACAAAATTCAATTGCGTTGCCTCTGGTTCAATCCGATACGAGAACTCGTCGTACGAATTCAGCACCGCCGATAAATCAGCGTATAAGATCATCGTCGACGTCTTCGTCATCTTTAAATAATTCCGGAGTAATTAGAACCCAAGTAAGCATAGTAATCGACACACCTTCGATCGGTGGAACGACGCACGGGGGTGTAACGACGTTAGGAAATCACGAAATAAAATCTGAACTGGCTGTAGGTGGTGTACAACAAGAAGGTTTAGTAAAAGCGTCAATTTCATCTAATCGAACGATAAAATCAGCGCCAATAAAAAGACGTACAAAAAGTGGCAAGCGTCGATCGGGTTTAGGAATAGGATTAGGTGGAATTCATCAGGGTGTTGGTGTGGGTAGTGGTGGTGGAGTAGTAGTAAATGGATCATGTGAAATAGAGGAGGATATAAACGATCAAAATATCGAGGGAAAACAGCGGAAATCTTTTGGTAAAAATCGTCAAACTTTACAAACAAAAGTTCCAGACGTCGTGACGATGGTATCCCTGGTAAGTTCGGCGGACAGCGATAGTGACATCGATCAAAATTCACCGAGGGATGATAAATTGATTCACGAACTTCGTAATAAACTTCCAACAACTCCGATAATAAAAACTTCAGCAAGTTGTTGTCCAGCCATCACAGCTGTTCTAAGAAAACCAATAAAATCAGGTAAGTTTCAATTGCAAAAAAAAAAAACATTCAAAATTCTATTCATTTCAAAATTTATACAACCACGTATAAAACTTGAGACAAAGGTGCCGATTAAATAATAAAATTAACACGCGAAATAAATTATTATGGTGTTAAACAGCAAAGTGGCGATAATAATTGCAAGTTAATTAGGATATTATATAACCAAGAGACACGCAACCCTCGCATTCCTAAGTTGACATACTAGATTTTCACTCGCGTAATTGCAGGCTAACAATAACTTTATTTTCTCTAACTGAAATGCAATTTTCTTACTTACGAACGGTACAGAATCGAAAAATATTTCACTTTCTTCAATTGATTTTGATTTTTTTTTTAACTTTCTTTTCATCAAAAATTTTTGCACAATTTTTTCAAGTGAATTTCCCATACATATGTATACATATTATATGTATATTATAATTTCACGAACTTACGTGTATCATAACGTCCCTGACCTAATTTTTGCAACTTCATTACCCATTTTCCAGTATCGTATTATTTAATTAAAAAAAATTAGAAAAAAACAACGTTGATTAACTATTCACGAGATATAAAACTTTCCGATTATTTATTATAATCTATGCGATACTATTTCTTTTTTTTTCTACAAATTTCTATACGATTTAAAATCACTCCGAATTATCGTGATTCGACAAACCGAACGAATGAGGAAAAAAAATCAAATCAAAAAGAAAAAGAGCAAAGAAAAAAGAAAAGTAAATTTATAATTGAGTTACACCACGTTATATACGTTATACGGAAAACAACCGCAAGAATTTGTATGTTAAAGTTGAGTGTTTTAACTTCCGTAAGAAAAGAAGAAAAGAAAAAAAAGAAAGAAAGAAAGAAAAAAGTTAGAAGAAAAAGAAAAAGGTTTACGCGATTATAATTCGATATAGATTTGAAAATTTCTTTGTGCTTTCGCAACGTCTTCGAAACTTGTATAAAACGTTCGTAAAATTCATACGCTAATAAATTTCCATATGTAACATGAATGAACGAATTCTTTCGATATGTATTTACATACATATACACATGTAGAATTTATAGGATTATATAGATCACCGGAAACTATCAAAACTACACATTACGCGAATACGTATACTTTAAAGGAGTAGATTTTATATGATTCATTTTATAAAACGTATTTAAAACGAATGAATCGATTGAAACCTGTTTTATAAATATATACGCATCGGGATGGATTCCAGACATTTTTTAAAATATACATCCTTAACTTCCTCCCCGCCACCCACCCAATAAAAAAAAAAAAGGACCTGAAAAGTACCGCATAGTTTTATAAAAAAATAAAATAATTCATTTATAGAATTTCAATTGAATTGAATGACAATTTTGATTTTTTTTTCTTTTTTTTCTCGCCAGTATCATTCCAGCAGGAATCGTTTGACGTGGAAAAAGAGGATGTGGCAAAGGAAGATAATCGTAAATGGGGAGTAATCGGAGTATTCGGTCAGCAAAAATATCCTGTAGTATGTCGTAGCGGTGGAAGTGCATTACCAACACCCGAAGAAGCTAACATATGGAGATCCGAAGATGCGACGACAACAACTACAACAACAGCAACTACGACTACGACAATATTCTCATCCTCATCCTCGTCTATAACAATTACAAGAAACAACGAATCTAATAATAAAGAAAGCGAAGAAACTATTTTAACTCCCGTAACCGATCGGGAAAAACGATGCCTGGCTGTACCAATCGGCGATCCAATTCGCGATAAAAAACGAAGACTTTTACGTACTCGAAGCACGCCGCCCGGTCGTCCTTAGTAAGTTTTTCGCTATTCACATTAATTATTTCTGTATAAGACAATAATAACCAGAAGAATATTTTCTCATTGGATATAATAAAATATTAGTATTTAATTATATGTCCGCGAATAGTTTTTGCGTCCTTTATATAAGAGGAGAGAATAAAAGAAAATAAGAGAAAGAAAAGAAACCAATATTTGATTTTAGACAACATCGAGGGTTGAAAAGACGTCGGGACTGAGTGGGTGGGTGGGGGGGGTCGTATGCAAATCCTTCGGCGCCAAGGATCTAGGTGGTACAAGCTTATAAATCCGCAAAAGAGAAATAAGAATAATTCAGCAGGTTTTCGTTCCATCGTTTTAAATTCGCAATATAATCGAGGGAGGTTGGGTGGTTTATACATAGAATATCTATGGTACCTATGTACAAAAAACAAAAAAAAAGAAAAGAGAAAAAGAAAAATAAAAGGAGGAAGGAAGATATACGCGGCCGATTACAGCTGAGGATCATGAATAAGTTCGATTCCTCATCTGATTTACGACAACCCTGAGAACCCGAAACTGGAACGTTTCACTGAGTCATATCGCCTATATACAATGTTACCATGTATAAACACATTTACCTATATATATATATATATCTACTATATGCAAAGTATATAGAGAAATTGAACGCGAAGGCCGCGTGCAACTTTGAAGACATATGTATATACGTGTGTTATCTATAAATTTTTTTTTTTGTGATACAAAGTAGATATAGCTCGATATATACCTATATGATACTGCACATCTAAAATACGTACATATATACCGAAATTTGATTTTAATTTTAATTTTTTTGCCCTACCTCTTTTTACTTTATATTTTTTTATTTTATCACACGAACCGGACGAAATATTGAAAAAAAAAAAAAAAATGAACAAATAAAATTCATTATCACAGGACGAGACGTTAAAAAAATGTATATGTACATAGGTATATGCATACCCATGTATGTATAGTGAACGGTGTTTATAAAATCTTTTTATTATTTTCTTTTTTTTCTATAGACTTTTTTAGATTTTAAATAACTGCACGATTACGTGGCGAGTTTTATATACTTAGATATTCATATAAAGTATTATAAATCATCGATCATTCTATAGTTCGACAATAAGTAGTATGTATAGGTATCTATATCACCGTATTACATATACGTATATATTGTTAGCATATCTGCTTTATCATTTTTTCGCAATTGACTGAAGTTTGTCCGACACGTTATATTCATACCTACACATAAACCTGTTATACTTTCACCTATGAGTCGCAACTTATTTCTTTTCAATTTTTGATACTTTCTATATCTTCTTTTTTTTAATTATTATCATTATTCCAATCGATCGAATAAACATATATCTACAGTTATAAGATACCTAGTTAACAAACTTACGAAGAGTTACACCAACCCCCAACGATCCATGTGAAAAAAAAAAAAAATTAACAAAATAAAATAAAAAAAGACTTGTGAGAAGACAAATTAATATACACGAAAAACGTCACGAAATAGTAAATTATAAATCGTGACCTGGCATGAAATTTTTATGAATAAAAAAATTATAATACGTTCGTATTACTATACTGTAGGTATAAACTGCACACGACACTTTCCCTTGATGTTAATTTCTTTTTTCTGAATTAAATACCGGGTTATATTTTACAATCTATATAATATAAATAAAAGTATAAGCGTCGTGTCGTTGTTTTCTCAGTTTCGTATTTTAAGTATGATATAGTATATAGAGGAACTGGGACAATTATCGATCAAATACATTTATTCGCCAGATTATATAGAGTTCTTGGAATATTTTGCATCCCCCGTCACCACACATCCTCGCTAGTCTGAAGAGAAATAAAATAATGATAGAAAAATTTCATATAAGGTATAGAAAAAATGTTCGCTTCGTTTCAGCGGACATTCGGAAGACGGATCGAATAACATCAGCGGTAATAATAACGCTCAAATAAATTCTACACCTGTTACCAATGAAATTACGGGAAATTCGCGAAACCGTGAAAACGAGGGCCCTTCAAACGACAGAGGAAACATCACATTTCCTGGAATCAACAGCGAACTTCCGGTCGTCAAGGTAACACTAAATCAAAATCAAAAGTATAATGATATTAACAATAGAAAAATCCGCTTCGTTTTGATCGATAATAATTGTGTGGGTTTTGAAAATAGTGCAACTCGCATCGCATGTCACGTCTTTGATTATATAGCGAGGAAATAATTTATAAGCTGTCGACTATAAAGAGTGGAGGGCAGGGGGGAGGAGATAATTATTCTTAATTTCCTTATCTCGTCGTGCGGTTTTATGATGTCATTTAGCCGTGATAAAAAAGTGTAGCGTTTATCGCTGAACACGACGGTGGGATGAGATGAATGGTTAAAATTTTTCCCTTTACAGATCGAGACCAAAAGTACTCAGGATAATGGAGAAATAATATTGGAAACGGATAATAGAAATTCTGCATCAACTTCATCCGAGCCAAAATTTCAAACTACGAAAGAACGCGAATGTTGGCATCTCTACAAACGAATGTGCGACAAAGGAGTTTACGTATCATTCGATACGGTTCTCAGGTATATTATATGTTTTAATGATAAGATAAATCACACTCGGATAATCGTCTACAAAATGTCTTTTTATCATTTTTTTTTAAGGGGGATGTTAACGCCGACGGAATATCGTTTGCGGCAAAAAGAAACCGCGCCTGCAACAACAACAGCAGCAGCAGCAGACTGCTGACGGTGCCATTTTGATATTAAAATATTATTTTCATTAATTTTCCTCCTAAATCTATAAAGAACTGCAACATCGATTTGATGTGGAAAAATACGAAGAAACATATAAGAAAGAAACATAAAAAAAGAAGATTGATCGACGTTTGTTTTTTCCATCGATCAATATCAGATATAAATTATGATACATAAATATGTATGTGTGTATATATGAGGAAATCAGTATATGCCCTTATCAGATTATTAATATAATATTGCTATTATCGCTTTATACATATTCCTCATATATTAAAATTATTCTAACGATATCGAAAAACTTGGGAGAGAATTTTTCGTGTTTCAAAGATATAAGGTGTAGAGCGAATTGTAGGTATGAGTATATTATGTAAGAAAATTACCGGATAGAAAAGTAAAGAAAGAAAGAAATAAAAATGCCCAATTATTGATTAGTTTTAAATGAGCTTTTGGGTAAAAACTGCCTACTTTTTAGAAACCTATATAACGTGAATTATAATATAATATATGACTGCACTCTGTAGAAGTGTAGAGACTGTTGTTAATTGTAGGTGTACATATGTGTACTGAATATCTATATACGTATTTGCCAAGAAGATTATTTATTTATTTAATTAATTCTTTTTTTTTTTTCTCATGTAATTTTTTATTTTTAATGAAAAGATCGAGCAGGATTTTCACGAGCGTATTATAGGTGTCTTTTATTATTTATGAAACCAAAGAAAAAAGCAAATATTATTATTATTATTATACTCGATACTGATTTTGTAATTTATTGATATTGTATTGATTGCTCAATAAACAATTACCTTGTTGTTATTGCGATAAAGAAAGATTATTTATTAATTCAAGGGGATAAAAAACGTACTTTGTTGTACCGTCGTTATAACAGCGAGTGATTTGATTGACAAAGTTAAAAGAAGTAACGGATAAATAATTTAAAAAAAACGCGAGAACCGGGATAAAAAAATTCGGCGTCCCGTACCGTTTGTCGATAGAACCTGTTTTATCGTTAGCAACATTAGAAGATTATTTAACCGATAGAAAACAGTTATTATTTGGATATTTTCTTGTCTACATTCTAATGTGGTTTATGTTTATGAAATTGACGGATTGGTCAGAGTACGGATGGTTTATTAGAGGGACAGTTTATTTAGGAGGTGTTAAACATTGGTAGGAAATGTCATAAATTCTTAGCGATGGCACGATGACACGTGCTAATTTCGTCGAGTTATGTTTTGTTGCTGTTATAAAATTCAATCAATCATGTCAAATCCGGGAAAATACGGAAATAAAGTTAACATCGACTATAAAGCTCGACTCGAGCACAAATTATATCTGGTGAGTTGATAACAACGTAGTTGACATTTAATATCCCTTGTGATTCATATTTTAAAAAATTAGCACCATTGATCATTCTGTTTTCAACGCCAAGCCCTGTCAATTATAGTATAACTAATTTAATACGTAGAAGAAAAAATAATCATAATCATTAATTAAGCCTTCCAAAACACCTATCAGGGGAAAATTTAATTGAATGAATTTCCTGTTGACACAAACGTTTAACATAACATGATGTAACTCATTCCAAGATAGGAATGGAGAGATGTTTTCATAAAAAGTGATTCAAATATTTCACACTACAAAGAAAATAATAATTCTTAACAACAAACTAAAGAAACATATTGGTCTCTAATTTATTACAGGCTCGAGAAAATCCAGAGCCAGTATTTGATATATCGGAATGCGCATTAAAAAATGTTCCGTCAGGGATATATTCGCTGTGCAAAGTTTTTAGAAAAAAGGCTTTATGGATGCAATTTAACAAACTAAGTACTCTCTCAGGAGGTGGTGCCTTAAGCGATCTATCGCTTCTTACTGTATTGGATCTCCGTCACAATTGCTTTACATGTTTACCTGTTGAGATAATGCATCTTACATCACTCAAAGTGGGTAACCTATAGCTTGCAATAGTAACAATGATATAAAGACTTGTCATTCGAATTGATCATCACGTATTCTATTTTCAGGAGTTGTATCTACAAAATAACAGCATAAGGAAGCTGCCAATGGAAATACTAAACCTAACAAATTTGTCCATTTTAAATATTGCTCATAATAATTTAAAATATTTGCCCGAGTCACTTGGGGATCTAAGACAACTTACTGTGCTTGACATAAGCCATAACAAGCATTTGGATAAATTACCAAAATCTTTGGGCCACGCACAGTTACTATCTGAAATAAATATTGATGGATTAAATCTGACGTATCCCACTCAGGATATAAACTCTGGTGGAGTTCTTGTGATTGTTGCTTTTTTGGCAAGAGAATGTGGAATAGAATACAGACCGGAAAATATGATACAAAAAACAGATGTTCAGTGTGATTCAAACTCTGAAGATAAATGGACGGGCTACCAGAATAAAGACAATGATATTCAGGTTTACTTTCTTTACAATTATCAATGGATCGATGTTGTCACGCAATAGTCTATGTTATTATTTTTATTTTCAGGCCACATTAATGAAGCTAGAACAAAACAAGGCATGTGTTTTTATTTATTTTGTATGCTTGAATTAATTTATCGCAACACTTAATCTCCCTGATACTTCACGAACATGACACTATATTTTAAAATGCAAGTATACCTAATTTGTCTCTATGTAGATGTGCTTCTTTGAATTTATCTTTCTCATAAGGCTTAAAATGTTCCCTTTCACCCAAGGTGAGATGATTTTTAAACTGATAACCGAATGTTACATCAAATGCGTGTCGCTTGATTTTAGTTGCTTCATTTCCTATAAATTTAATGTGACTAATCGCTTCAATTTTCATTGAGTTATTCAAAGATTGAATAAAGATATGAAACTATTATCTGACGACAAGCTTTGCATTCAGGAACATCGACAAACTGCCCTTTTAGAAGTGGAGAGAAATATTCGAGAACAACAAAAATACGAACACCAGTTACAGTCCTCGCTCAAAGCTCACAGAGAAAAGGTGAGGTGTGAGAATATTTGTATTTTGACATAGTTTAATGTTGTAAAATTTCAGCTTCTGGAAGATCTGGCGCTACAACAGACTCAATTGGAACTGGAAATCGAAAAAGTTCAACAGGAAAGGGATAGCAATCGAACGCGTCTGCTGTCTTACATCTATAATAGTAATGCTCCTGACGTTTATTACCTACTCAAACTATTAAACGAGTCATTAAATCAAACTTTTGTAATTCTTTCCTAATATTTCAGCGGAGCGAGAAGCTGATAATGTGATAAAAGTATTCTTACGAAACAGCGAAGATGAGAGACAAAGTCAAGCGGAACTTCTTGAGAAAGAAAATCTTGAAGAAATTCAATTACTCTCAGCATGTCATTCCGCACAATTCAATTTGCGCACAAAAGATACTCTTTGTAAGTGTGAAAAATATAATATAATATACGAAATTAGAATGGTGCCAGAGTCAGGAAAGATTTTTCGACGTCATTATTTTTTTCGATCAGGTGCTATGGAGGAATTATTAGGTGAAGAATTACTCACAGAACAAAAGCTGGCGGAATACACCAAATTCCGTGATTATACTGCCCAGTCCCTCCTAAGCTTGTAAGTATTAGGAGAAATGTAGAAATAAGAAGACTTTCCATCCTAGAAGAGCTAACGTCTTGATTCTATTACAGAGAAGTAAGAAACAATGAACATCTAACGCAAATAGTACAAGACCAAGAAAGAACGAGACAAGATTTGATCGTCAGTTTACGTAAAGATGAAGCGTTACAAAAAGCTGCTGTTGCTGCTCTGCTAGAGGGTAGCGACACACGTTCCTGGAGTATCGTTCAACAAGTGAATCTGGTCCAAGCACAGCTCGCAAATCTAACCGCGATCGAATTAGAGAGACGAAAATTAGAAATAAATCAACAAATAGTGAGAAACATTTTCCAACCCAATGCTACTGCATTCTATTGCATTCAAAGACTCGCTTCTACAATTTTTACGTATTTTCAGAATGACATTGCTGATAAAAGAGTAACTCTGAGCATTATCTTGATGGACTTATTGGAGCAGCAAGAAAAACGAAGAGAACAACTTATTGAAACTATCAATCAAATCGCTCAACAACGAAATACAGATGTGAGAGAGAGCCTATTTTTTCCCGATCAATTGAATGCAAAGAAAACACACCTCTAATTACCTATAATATTTTTTCTTTTTTAAAGATGACGAGAAGAGGCAGTCAGTTTTGGTTGATGCAATATCAATCATTGATGGAAACCAGACCTCAAGGATTATTGGAAACGCTTGAACCGATGCTGGTTCGCCATTTAGCTATCGCCGGAGTGCTACACTGTCTCCCATTTTTGAGTACACTTCCATCTTTATTACCTCATATTACAGACATCCAACTCATAGAGGTAAGTCCAAAAGTCCTAAACATACGCATAAAATAATTTAATGCAATGAAAATAATTTTTCCAAAGGTCGGAATCAAGAATCCTAGCGATCGAGAAGCTATTATTTTAGCTACAGAAAACTACATAGCGGAGAAGAAGTCACATACTACTGAACATTCGCACGAACCACCATCTGAGGCTGCGAGTGCCCCAGAAGAGGTTGTTGCGGCAACTTCTAATGTAAATGATACGAACAAAACTGAAGATATGCAGGGCATAAATACAACGGAATGTGTAATCTGCCTAGACATGAGCGTAAGTTCCCAAAATATTTAAATTTATAATCGGCAAATTAATGAAGATTTTAACGTGCTATTTTCATTTTCAGTGTGAAGTTATTTTTCTTCCTTGTGGACACATGTGCTGTTGCGCGGATTGTGCTAATAAAGTTTCGGCAGAATGCCCGATGTGTAGAAGTGCCGTAGAGCGTAGAATACGTGTTATGGCAACATGATCGCAGTGAATTTAAAAAAATATCGAAGTCGCACAATAGCTGAACGACATTATATTTATTCGTGGATTTGGTGTATGAAAAAAAAAAAAATTCTATGCATAAATCGAACTTTGGTTTTTTTTTTTTTTTATATCGCGAAAACGTAAACTTGGGCTTGTGAAAATATTCTGCCTTTAATTTTAAGGAATAGTTCAATTATATTTAAAAAAAAACACGTATTGGTGTCGCGCTACGCAAATGAATTTGCAAGGAGTGAAATTATTAAAGATATGATATTCATTGAGGGATTTTTTTTCAAGTCCCAAAAAAGTATTTAAGCTACTCTTATAATGTGGATAGTGTAATGCAATTACGTATTTTCAATACCGATGCAAAAAGTGAATCTATCCAGAATAATTCTAAATTAAACAATAATAACGAACTATCGCTGAAATATGATGTAACTGCACTTCTCAAGAATGCCTGACTATTGAATGGAGATGCCATAATCTATGATTAGCTTAGCATTTAATTTCGAGCAGATGAAAAACGATTAAATTCACCTAATTATAATTAAAAACGGCGGTCACTAATGACTGCTACTTTTAGATAGTCAATGATTACCATATTATGTCCGTAAATAGTCGAGTACTAGTCTTTCTTTGCCCATTTTGATAAAATAAAAGTGCCATATATATACATATAACAATATATACGTATATAAAAATGATTATGTATACAGAATATTATGGCGTCGGTATTTATCTACAGATTGTAAGTAAACAGAACTGAGATATTAGATAGGTAACATGTAACAACTTTGAAACGAAGTAGAAGAACAATCCGCGTAATATATTTAGTGACGTTGGTAACAGACCCAAAATTATTCACAATTTATGTAACACGTTTCAAAGAGCAATGAAAAAATTTTTGAAATGAATTTTGCAACGATAGATCGATGTTCAAATTTTTTGATCCAAAGCTCGGCATCAAGCTATAAATGTAAATTTCTTTTTCTATCTATATGTTTATAAAGAAGTCGAATAAACGAATTTTCCTCGACACGGTTTATGACCACAAGTAACAAAAGCTATTTTTACCAATTAATCATTGACATACCGATATTACATTACGATACGTATAATATATAAATATTATTATATTACTCGATAAAATACACACTCCTATGAGCAATCTCTGCATAAATATTATGTAATCAATTTACTATCACACCAATATTGTCTTATATATTATTAATAAATTTTCTGAGACTGTTTTTACGTAATATCCATTATAATGCAGTCTAACAATTATTCACGAAACTGTCACATTACCGGACGTAATGAGATGAATCAAAGGATAGTATTGGAAAAGCTCCAAAACGCAAAAAAAAATTAAGAAAAAATGGGTGGATATCGGAGGGAATAAAAGATCCAAAATGTAAGTGGAACAGAATTGGTTTTATGTTACACTTAGTTACACATAGCCTATGAGGTAAATAATGCAAACCTTAAATAGAATGTATAAAAAAATAAGAGATAATATTTAATTAGTCATCTTCACCAGCAACCTCTTCCAATTCTTCGTCATCTTTTTTCTGTTGCTTTCTCTTTGTAGTTGCATCTTTCTTTTCTTTCTGTGATTTCTTGAAATTTTCCAATGCCTCTTGCAGGGGTTCGATAAACTGATCAAATTCTATGTCTTCCATTGCCTGAATTACATCAGAACCACTGATGGTTTTCCTTTTTCCTTTCTTAGCTACTGTATTTGCAGCTGATGTAACGTAAAGAATAAAGATAGAAGCAGCTTTTGCCACTGCAGCACGTGCTTCTTTTCCAATATTTATTCCATCTGGTAGGGATTCCTTGATTATTCTCGTCACAACTGCGTTGGGGAGATTCAAATCTTCTAATCTTTCAGCCATCTAGAGAATTAGAAAAATAACTTCATGCAGTTTGAGAGAAGACCTGAGCAAAGCAAAGTAACTGGATGGTTTATAATCTTTGAGGTTATACCTTATGTACAGGGTAAGACCAGACATTGTTGGAATATTATGAAATGTACTTACTTTTAGCAAACAAAAGATCCACTTCTTTGGTAATCAACAATTTAAGCCAACAAATGATTATTGATTATTTTAGTGAGTGAAAAAATGTAGCACTTGTTCGACGAGGTGACTTGTGGCATTATTTTGTGTACACCGGGCGATTTAAACTAGGTATTGAAAACATGAGAAATCTAACGGAGTTTGAGAACCCTGACTATGCATCTTGTCCAAATCCAGTAAATAATTTTGCGAGATATACAACTGGTTTCAGAACACGTTAAAGGGGTCGCTACACATCGCACTACGTCGTCTGCATTACTACAAGTGAATTGATTTGACAGTAAATTTGACAGTAATCTTGCTGTCAATTATTTCAATAAACATCGAAACGAAACTCAGTCAACATTCGCAAGAAAATGTCTAAAATGGAAGAAGGAATGGCCCACATTCGGCAGGCCGAAAAAAGGTAGGGGTGGATGGCAGAATACTAAGGGAAAATCTATACCCACCCTTACTTGGAAAAAAAAATACAACACATAATTATCGGGTGCACGTTAATTTTTTCTAGTTTGAAAACATCGCTTCTAAAGTGGAGACCTGATTTTGAAATAGCTGCCGACGAATACTCCCACGCCGGTAAGTAATGCGCATTGTTTTTCACAATGGGTTATCGCATATGACAAATTAATTTTTTTGTTATCCAGCAACCTGCTTCCGGAACGCAAAAGCCTTTCAACAATGTAAAGAATGCTTATTGAAGGCCTCTGATTGTCACAAGCAAAATAGATCGTATCCTTTTCAAAATATAATTGTTGTATTACAAATTTTTCATGTCTATTAAATTTCTTAACAAATGTAACAGATGGTTCCATGCTGCAAAGTGAGTATAGTTTATTGGACTCAAATTAGAAATTAGAAATTTAATATTCTAAAAATTCCAACTAGATATTTTGAATTTCAGGAGCATTGAGCAAGCAGTACTGGTATGCAAGGAACTAGGAAATTTATCTGATGTACCGAAACTCGCGCATACTGCCTGTACATTGTATCAACAACACGGTTCACCTGAATCAGGTGCCACAGTTTTGGATAAAGCTGCCAAATTGTTAGAATCAACCGAACCCGAACAAGCATTAGAGCTGTTTAAGCGAGCAGCGGACGTAGTTATGGTATAAAAATATTTGTGGCACGACAAAAAATGACAAGAAGAACTCTACTACGCATTTACAGTGATCAAATTACAGGGCGAAGATAGTCCGCGACAAGCAGCTGAATATATGAGCAAAGTGGCTAGAATCCTAGTGAAATTAAGGATGTACGATCAAGCTGCAGACGCAGTTAGAAGAGAAATTGGAATGCATCAACAAATAGATCACACTCCATCGGTAGGACGACTAGCTGTAGCCCTTGTCTTGGTACAACTTGCACGAGGAGATCAAGTAGCGGCAGAAAAGGCTTTCAAAGAATGGGGGAACTACTGTGACGCACCCGAGGTAAATTATTACGGAAAAAGATCGCGTGGCAAGATTTCGAAAAGAAATTGATCTGTTCAAACGTCGGCGTATACTAAGAGATAACTTTTCCCACAGGTCCAGACACTGGAGATGCTACTACAAGCCTATGACAACGAGGACGCCGATGCCGCGAGATCCGCTTTGAATAGCCCGTTTATTAAACACATGGACATCGAGTACGCCAAGCTAGCAAGAGGGCTTCCACTCCCTCAGGTAGAATACGCAGTCCCACCAGCCGGCGTGCGACCAAACGCGACGGCCTCTTACATTTCTCCAAACGCTACTAAACTGACTAGCCAAGCCACGATTGAGGCGGAAGTTAATCAAGTAATATTAATGGATGGAATTAAAATTCGATTCATCAATAACCTCCACATGTTCATTGTCGGTAATAAATGGTTGAATGACCTTGAAATTTTGTTTAACAGACAGATAACGCGGCCGAAGCTAAAGTCGCAACTGGAGCTGTGTCCAGAGCGGAACAACTTGAGGATGTTGCTCCATCCTCGAGTCCATCGCAAAAGCCGAATCAAAGTCCTCCCAAAGAAGAAGAACCCGAGGATGATTACGAAGGGGGACTATGCTGATTTGATTAATACCGATCAAAGTTATTCCCTAGATATCAGATTCCGTAGTAGATGAATTAGTTACAGATCCATAGTGGTTATTATTTATTACCTATTAGCCATCTAATATCTTCCGCTACAATCTGCATTTATACTGAATAACTATATAGTGTATAAGTTATCGAGTCGCTTCTATTACCTATCATTCAAACGGCACGGACGGTGTGAAATATATCAAATCTATCTACTCAATGAGGAAATAAATACAACAATCTGTTATATCCTTGATCAAAATTCAGCTATCACTGTGATTACCGTGATTATACATATAAAATAACAGAATTAAATTTGAAAATAGTTTTCATCCACTACTCAGATGTTTATGTAATTGTTGCAAATCGATAAAATATATATGATATTATCGGAGTATTCAAGAGATTAAGATATTTATAAGAAAGATTAAATAAATAAATAAAATAAAAGTATAAACGTCTATGCATTGTCTATGAGATATAAAAAAATTAAGATATTAATAGAGAAAGAATGAGGAATTCTTCTTTGCCTATAAACATTAACTCACTGAAAACTGAAAGTTTCGATTTAGAAAAAAAATTGTTCGTCTGAATAACGGAAGCAGGAAAACTTTGACAGCCTCTGTCTATGGTCTATATCAATTTTGTAATTGACTCTATCAGGATTTTGGTTACACAAACCATATAGTTAATCATAATATCAAGTAAATATTGCTCTAATTTATATCATTAGATATTGTATAGGTATATTCTTTTTTCTTTGTGTTAATAATGATAAGAAAAAAAAAAATTATAATAATGTATGTTAAAATAATGTAAAAAAATCTCTTCGTGAAAATAGCATACAGTTATTTCAAACCATGTGTCTATGAAGTTTTTCTTAACCTAGTATAAAATGATGAAAATAATTATCCATCAGATTTCGAACAAAATATGATCAATCATTTACAACGGAACAACAAAAAAATGGTTATAACAATACGCATGGTATCAGCTATCGAGAGGTAAACAAAAATATATTTGAAAAATCTACCTGTTGCTGTCAAGCAAGACCAGTTTCCACAGTTTCCACCAATTCCAACGTCAATGAAATTTCGACCTCGTGGTTCAGACGCTGTATCACAATGTAACTGTCATTAAGAATAATTAAAAATTGTCAAGATGATATTATTAATGAGGAAAATTGATATCACAAACCACTTTTAGCGCGAAACTATACTTGAACTGTCAACGAGACCACAAACATGAAAACAATTGAGAAACGTTTGTTCATAATTTTAGGGGTGAGAATGCAGCGAGTTTTGACCAATCGCGGTTAGGTACGAAAACATCATCGATCCATGCACTGCCATCTAGAGGTTATTTCTAGGGCGCAAACGTCAAAATCGAATAAATAGTCGTCTGCATTCGGCAGACGTCATGATACGACAGGGCAGATCATGAGAGAGTAGTGGGGCGCGAGCAAGTGTCAATTTGATTATTGTTGTCTATTTTAAGTCTACCGTGCGGATTATAATCTGTTAATTTACTACCGATGATTGAGAAATTACGGATATACATTTTTACGGGTGCCAAGGGGAGGCGAGAAGGGCTTCCTTTTTAATTTTCGAGGAAGGAATGACGCTAGGGGACCCCTTCTTTGTCGTCAAGGAGTAAGTTACACAAAATGGGGCTGGCATTATCAATTCTTTGTTTTGCTATAATATCTATAATGAATTATTTGTAATATCGTATGATATGGAAAACCGTAAATATTTACCTCAATCTTTTATTCATGAATGTGTTTTTCTGCAAACACAAACAAATCGATGATAATATATCTATTACTCCCTCGTCCCATTTATCAAGGCACACAATTGTCTCTGAAAATATAATTTCAAAATTACCAATAGATTGTAACATCCAAATTACGAGACTTGATCACATGAAATACTTATTTGTGTATAAAAATTTACATCAATCATAATGCTTTGACGGATGTCTGATGATATTGATGTAACGATTATCGAATAATTCTGGATAAATTGAATATGGCGGTATTTGTTAATTATTATTATTTTTTTTTTCCAAAAGTTTCATGTATAAAATTCTACGTATGTAACTAGAGTCACTTAGAATAATGATTTTACCTATTAAATGTAATATGCATATCTTGAAATAAATACAACCGCAGAAAATACTAATCAACCGTTTGCGAATTATTGCCGCTTGAAATAATGCAGTTATAATAATGAAAAATACAAAGATAAAGTATTCCAATCTGATCAAGTTCGATGAGAATTGATATAATTTGAATTACAATATTCTCAATAATGAGAAATCAATGCAAATAATCAAACGAAAATTCAGAGAAAATTAATAGAAGAATTTTTGAAGATGATCCAAACCATTAATTTTTTTTTTATACTTCTAGCGAGGTGTGTAAAGCTCTCAATAAAACACGTGCATTGTACGGCCGGTGGACCGAATTGCAAGATGGATCGAGTGCAACATCAACTCCAGTAGTCGGTGGACTTCCGGTTTCCCGTGAAGAACTTGAGTGGACTACTACCGAATTGCGTAACGCTCTTAGATCCATCGAGTGGGATCTAGAAGATCTCGAGGATACGATCTATATCCTTTAATATTCTATGAGCTATGCAAACGAAAAAAAAACAGAAAAAATACATAAAATAACAATTAGAATGTTTATCCGTCAGATCAGCTGTTAAAGTCAATTAATAAGTAGTGCTTGTCCAAAGTTTTGCAAATAAACTGCGATATCTTGATATATTATGATGATTAAAAGATCTATACGTAATTTAAAATTACTACAATGAGAATAGTATTTTGCTGAGTAAAAACACGTAAGTTAACCAAAAAATGAATATTTAGTAAATTACTAACAATCATCAATCATCTTGTCTATTTTTAATGAAATAAGAAATACTATTTCATCTTCGCTAACTATACAACTATTAGCCTTAACTCAATGCACACGTATCGTAGAAAAAAATCCGAATAAATTTAAAATCGATAATAAGGAATTGACTATCCGACGCAATTTTATTGAAAAGACACGTGAGATGGTCAAGGTAAGCTAACCAAATATGAAAATATGGTTTGAAGTCTTCATTTAGTATACGAAATCATCACCTCAACTTACAAAGAATCTAAAGCTTCATACATCTTTACAGATCATGAAGGAAAAAATGAATTTAAGCAGAGGTCGAGACCGCGATCATACCGCTAGACAGGTTAGTATCGACGGATGCTGTTGTAACGATCAGTGAAGAATAATTTTGAAACGGCATTTTTTACAGCCTTTACTAGACAACAGTCCAGCGAGAGTACCAGTTACACATGGAACAACAAAGTACAGTAAACTTGAAAATGAAATGGACAGTCCAAATAGGCAATTCCTTGAGGACACGCTACAACAGCAAGATACAATGATGCATCATCAAGACGAACAGTTAGATATGATTGGCGAGAGTATTGGTACCTTAAAAACGGTGTCTCGTCAGATTAATACTGAACTGGATGAACAGGCTGTGTATATATTAGTTGTCTTTTGAATATTCTATGTCGATAATTTTATACGAAATGATAATTGTAATATAATATTTTCAGAATGCTGGATGACTTTGGAAACGAGCTAGAAGTTACGGATTCAAAGTTGGATGCAACTATGAAAAAAATGGCAAAAGTTCTCCACATGAGCAATGGTAACTATAACAATTACATTCCTGCTCCTACCACCTCGTCGTCAACAGCATCCGATCTCATCTCTAAGCCATCCTCTCTATCCTCTTTGTCTAGTACTTTAACAAACTGTTTTTTGTGTTCCGCGGAGTAGACAAAAAAAAATTAACGACAATGTGTTCCAACGTTATGAATTTAAGCTGCAAGTTCTATATAGATTTCTTTTTTTCAAATGAGATTCTAATATCAATATTCTATCTTGAGTTTGCTCTACATCTCGAAAATACCTCATGTACTAAATTATTAAAATTCTTGACGATGATATGATGATATGATTATAAAATTACCTAAATTACCAAGTCGCGCCAAATGTGCTGATTCCGTGTACAACTAATAGCGAATATTATGCCAATATTCTTTAAATCCCGTGGGATGATTAGACTAGAATTTCAAATAGATGGATCAATATCACGGAGTGCATTTCATGTAGTACGTGCATAATTTCCGGGGGAAAAATCTAAAAGAGAGGATGATAAAAATATACACAAAAAAGAAAAAAAAAAAAAAAAAATAGTACTTCTGCGCAATATTATACGTTACTCGGATAAATAACAAATGAACCAAACTATTGATAAAAAATTTTCTAAGAATATTAGACAATACAACCTGTAACAACAGTAAGTAGTTTGACGTTTGTGGTTCCGAATAATGATTGAGTAGTAGGCATGTCATGTGGTATGCAGCTATTGAATGGCAGAGTTGAACATCCATTGGAATGTATACCAAACTTTCGAGTTGTAATTGTAGGCAAATTAATACGTTGAGGAATCAGCAAACGGCATCAGATTTTGTTTTAAATACGATAAGTATCAGTAGTTGTATCAGACCTGAAGTTACAAAAATTTGTATACAAATACATATTGTATGTAAATAGGTAATAGAAACGTTGTTGTTAATCACTATGATTATATAAACACACATATTTATATAGCTATATATTAAATAGAACGAACGTAGGTTTGATCTAAACAACCGTTCAGAAAACTGTAGAAGTTTTAGTTATTCATGTTGTTACAGAAAAATTTAAAGGGAAAAAAAAATCGTGGATTAACAGTTACCGGATACTTGCCAAACAAATGCTTGAATAATTATACATAACTCTACCCGAGAAACAGCCAAATTTGAAAAATATCTGACTAATTTAGTTTTTCTAGAAGGGCTTGTAATTTCAACTGATTATTTTTGGATTATCAAAAAAATATCTGACGACGATCACACATTGGCAAATAATTGATCTTTCATTTTAAAATCATTTTAAATTCAATTTGTTTTAGTATTAAAAAATTTGTAAAATCTAAGTAAATTTCCTGTGGTTTTTATTGTTCATTTCATCGATTGTTTCTAACAGAATTAACCGAATGAAAAAAAAAAAAAATAATGTAGTTTTATAAGTGGCGCATGTGATGTTACTTTCCGTTTGTTTTAGATCGGAGACAATGGGTAGCCATTGGAGTCTTGACTGCGATATTGGTATTCCTAATTATTTTGTTTATAATCAAGTGAATAAATCATTTAATTTTACAGACTGCTACAGATTATAAATAGTGATCAATTTTCATATACTAGTAATTTAATGTAATTTAGTTACATTCATTTTTTGTTATATCATATATTTATTTACCAGAGTACCGTTTTAATTATTATAAATAAAAAGGATATCTCAGCCGTTACTAGAAACAAAAAGAACAAAAGAAAAAAAAATAAGGTGCAATATACCAAATGAATAATGTTAATATGCCCTTTGTATAATAAAAAGCCAATACTCCTCAGAATAATTGTTAATAATTTTTAATTTTCCGCAATTAATGTTGATAGTATTTTTTTGGAAGAATATTATTAGTAGTTTTATCATCTTGGTTGTTTTATGTTTAATATTAAAAAAGTACAAACGCTTTTATAATTGTTTATTGTTATATTTTAAATGCTACATTTTTGTACTAAACTATAAACTTCATATAAATGCTTCTTTTTTTTTTTGTTTTATATTATTTTACATAAGTAAAAAGTCTTAAATTAACATTAAGTAATATGAAACGCTAAGTAGCAGTGGCACTGAAAATTTCTAAAGCATTACCCACTACGGACAGGTATGTATATCGGCTTTTCAATTTAGATATAACTAATCATTGATATACTTACTGACTTGATTAGCTTAGAAAAAATAAAAAAATCACCAACTACGAATAATTCATGACATTAAGAACAGAGCTCCGAGAGTTTTCTATAAGCACTAATATTGAAAATTTCAAATCGTGTAAAATGGTCTATTACTTAAATCTTTGGTATGAATCATGATTGCAAGGATTTATAATTAATATAAAAAAATAGAATAGAAAAAGAAAAAATGTGGCTTGACTCCAAAGAAATACAAAAAGGGAATATTTTAACTTATCCTTTAAATAATAAAATCTAGTCGTTATTTTACAATTAGAGTAACGTTTTTTGTTTCTATCTTCTATTGCAATTTTTTTTCTACCAAGGGAGTTTCAAACAAATCAGTAAACGTCAAACCTCCGATCGTTAAGTTATACGTTAATTTTTTTTTTTATAATTTTTTACGACAATGAAATATATTATTTTCGCCGAGGTTTTAATTTGGAAAATAATATCAGATTATTCACAATTAATTCTCCATCCGTTTAAGGCACGCTGCTTAAATTTTTTTTTTTTTTTATTGTTCCTCTTTAATTTTTGGTATTTTCTGCTGAATATTATAAGTATTCACTTTTTCCCTCGTCTTCACTCAAGAAACATTGTTATCGTAATCATATATATATTAAGTTACATAGCATACGACTCATTAGCTCTTATTTCATTTAAATAAACGAGATGTAAAACTTATATACTTACTGTCGAGTATGATGTGGGGAGTTTATGGTTCGAGACGCACTCGTTTATAGCAGTCCTCTGGAAGGGCTAATTTAATAGCTTCAATATTTTCTACTTCCCCTCTAAGCCTTTGAACTTCTTCGTCATAATTTTTTACCCATTGAATTTGATGGTTCTTTGCCTCGGTCAAAGAACGAATTCTCTGATCCAAATTAGCAGCTTTTATTTCCTCCTCAGCTTGGCTGAGCCTTTCTTCCAAACGGTCCAGATCAGCCTCATCTAAATTAACGTGAATTTTTTAATGCTGTTCAAAAATTCTCCTGTCTTTTTTGAAATTCGACTTACTTATTTCTGGTAAAGCCTCGAGTTCCTTCATAATGTCTGCTACTTCAGCTAATGCCTTATCAACTTTTTGAGAAGCAACACTTACGGTAGTTTTTGATTGCCCAACCTTATGTTTTGCCTAATATCATAAATTAAATTTAGAACAAAAAATGTATAAAAATGTTATTTTACGTCTTACGACTTACTTCACTGGTAACTTCGGCGTCTTTCAGTGCCTGTACTTCTTGTTGATTGATTAGACTTTCCGTATACCCAACTCTAATTCGTAGATTTTCAGCTTCTTGACCTAATCCAAAGGCCTGAGATTTCGTCCTATTCGCTTCCATTCTGATTTTATTAGCATTCTGACTCGCTTTGTCTGCATAATTCTCCTGAAATAATCCAATTATTCGTTCAGCATAAATAATAAAGATATAAACATAAAATTATTATTTAACAAACCTGCGCCTCCTTAGCAATATCCCTAGCTCTGTCTGCATTTGCTTCTGCACCGTTCAAAGTTTCGTCCGCTATTCTAGTTTTTTCAACCGCTTCTTCAATCAAATTTTTAATTATGTCAATATCCCTCAGAGATTCTTGAGCAAGGAGTCGTTCACGTTGTACTTCAGCATCAAATTCTATGAAAAAAAAAAGGAAAAGTAATACCTGGGCAGAATCAAATTTCAAAAAAAAAAATGAAGGATTCAGAAACAAACTAACCGCTTAGTTTTTTATAAGTTTCTTGGGCTTCTTTGAGTGTATGATCTCCTCGTTTTACAGCTTCATCGACCTTGACGTTAGCTGCATCTGCTTCCATAAGCAATTCACCGGTAGCTGCCTGCTGCTCTCTAGCTCTATCTAATAATCTTTCGCTGCTCAAAATTTTTTCGTTCATTTCTTTGAGCAACTCGTTATTGTTCGCAAGTAGCAATTGTGCTTGTTCTTTTATACTTGATCCCTGGAAAAATGTATAAAGTAAAGAGACATCTAATCGGACACATGTAATTATAGTGAAAAAATTTCCCGAAATCCTACCTCGTTACTTATGGCTTCAGCTTGAACCCGAAGATCAGCGATATCAATGGATGGAATATCGAGATTAACGATCGAAATTACTAGAGCTTCCTGAAGAACAGCGGCTGATTTATTAGCTGCGATAGCAGCAAGATCTTTAACTTCTCTAAATCTATCTTCGAGTTGATTCAATTCAATCTCCAGGGCTTGGATTTCATCACTAATTATTTAAAATGTTCGAAAGAATTAATTTAATTAACAAAAACTTGAAAAAAGATGACAGTAGAAAAAAAAAAGATACTCACCTTATGTTAGCGTTTTTGTAAATGGCTTGTTTAGCCAAATTGTAAGCCTTCAGTGTAATATTGCGGGCATTCTCCGCAAGTTGATGAATTTTTTTCGCCTCATTTGTATTACTAGAATAATTACCCACGTTAATCTTAGTATCAATTACCGAATAAACTATAGTTGACGATGCGACTTACCTATCAGCCAGGATACGAGCCTCTTGTGCAATTTCAGTCATCTGCTGGTTCTGTTGACCAACTTGTTCAGCACGATTTCTAGCTTCATTTAATGCAGTCCGACCTTCCGTTGCCAAATAGGCTTCTGCTTTCTACACATAAATTCGGATGATTGGAAAGTTAAACACCAAATATTTTAAAGCCATAAATAATCGAAGTGAAATTAATAATTAGCTTACATTTAACTGATCGTAAATATTGTCAAGGACATTTTCAGCTTCTTCAATACTCAAACGGCCCTCGTCGGTCGTCTTATTAGCATCTGAAGCCGTTGAATCTACTTCCCGAGATAATCTTTCGATCTCATTTAATTTATCGCGTAAATCATCCAGCTGTTCAACGAGAGTTTTCTTCTCACCTGGAATAAGGTGTAGTTTACTACATCTGTTTCCAATGTTTTTTTATTGACAATTTTTCACTGTAACCGGAACGTAACTTACTGCCGGAACTTTTCTTGGCACTTTGCAAAAGATTTTTGACACGATTTTGTACATTTTGCATTTCTTTTTCAAAGTCTGCATTTTTAATAGCGGGAGGAGCGCTATTGATCTTTTTCAAAGTTTCTTCCAGATTGTTCAAACGTTCACGGTGAGTTCTTACAGCATCCTGTACCAGATTATAGCACGGAGGACATTCTACACATCCACGCTGTCTATCGAATTTGTTTTCTTTGCAACGATCGCAGCGACGACCTTCCACATTTTGTAGACACTAGGAAATGATAGAGAAAGAAGAATATGTAAAATACCTAAAACTTTTCCGTGACACACGTAGAAGCAGAAAAAACTTACTGGGCATTGGCCATCCGGTCCACATTGAAGGTCTTGCGAACCAATATTATCACATTCGCAGCGCTTGCAACCCTCCCTACTAAAACCATACTGTTGAGGAAGGCAGGCATCGCAACGTTGGGATGTGACACCAACTTTGCATTGACATTGACCTGTAATCGCGTCACAAGTTCGATTATGTGACCCTTCAGGATCACAATTACAAGGAGCACAGCCCTAAAATGCATAGAAATAAGAATATGTATAAAACTCCGAGCTTGGATCGCACAAGAAAAATTGTAATGAAAAAATTGGAGAAATTACCTCTCCGCTAAAGATGTTATAGTAGCCATCCTCACATCTGTCACAATTTCGACCGGTTACATGAGCCTTACATTTACAATGACCTGTTAATTGTTCGCAAGGAAGTATACCGCCATCTTCGAGTTCCTGTGTACCAGGACCGTAACACTGACATAATTTACAACCATCTTCCTTTATATCCGACAATGCATCTCCGTAATATCCTGAGAAAAATTTTCATAGACGAGTTGGAGAAATTAAAACCGTGAAACAATTACATAACATAAAAAGAAAAATTTAATTACCTGCGAGACACTCTTCGCAATGGGCGCCAGCTGTGTTGTTTACACACTTTAAGCACTCGCCTGTTAACGGATTACAGTTTCGTACCGCGTTCAAATCAATATTGTTATTGCACTCGCATGGCCTACAAGGTCTGTTATTTTCAGGGTCACCGTAGAATCCATCAGCACAAGTTTCACACCTAGGACCTGATGTTCAAAATTGATATTATTAACTGATTGGGGAATAGATCGACGATTATTTGTATCAACGTGTATACTACGAACCTGTCCGCCCTATGGGACATTCCGTGCAAATTGGGTCAGGACTATTTCCAAGAAGAATACAATGACCTTGGTCAGGGCAAGGACATGGCTTGCAGTCATTAGGTGTTCCTCTCAACGGCCATCCGTAATATCCACGTTTACAGTGTTGACAATTATCTCCGGCAGTGTGATGTTGACAAATGCACTGGCCTGTGAAAAAAAAAAATGAAATCGTTAATCGAAGATTTTCCTGAATGTCTGCTAATTGTGATCTGTTTTCAAATTATGTACCAGTTTCGGCTTGGCAAATTTCGGCATGACCATTACAGTTGCAAGGCACACATTGAGCGAAAGGACCACCATTTGAGGGTTCGTGGTGGAAACCAGGTCTACAAGATTCACAAAATTGACCTACGTAGCCATGAGGACATGTGCAATGCTCTACCCAGTCTGCTGGTTCACCGGCTGCTCCACGATGTGCCGTTTCCAACATAACATCGTCCAAATATCCTCTCCCTTTAGTAAAATCGGATGAAAATACATTAGGAAATCAGAACGTTTGCGAGAAAAGAAAGCAGAAAATATTTTTTTTTTGTAATATGTACCTTTGTGAGTATATGTGCCGCGAATTTTGATAGCTGTCAGATTAGATAGAATGGACATAAAATCTCTTGAAGACAGTCTTGGTTGCCATCCATAATCGGGGTGCTCGTGTAACCTGAATTTAAACTCAGCGGTCTATAGATAAAAAAGCGTAAAATTATTAGACGGTAATTGAAAACTTATAGAGTATATGGATAACTGAAATTATCATACTTCCGTCGAAGGTGAAGGATTAGCTTGTCCAAATATGGGTTGAGTGATTTGTTCTCTGTTTCTTCCTTCTAAAATAACATCGCGAACGGTTGGAGCTGCTCCTCGTTCTCCAAGTCTCAATTTAAACGACAAATCTTGATTGTACGAAGCGCGTTGATCGCCCAAAAATCTGTCTGCATATCAAACAACTTATAATGTTTATCATTTCAAAACTCATCAACCACCCCCGTTAAATGATTTAAAAATATTTACCAGGAGCAACAAAATATACGTTGTCACGATCCGGGGCACTGACGCTTATAGCTTGTGTCAGCGAATCATAACTGAGAGGTATATGGTTCCCAGCAACTTCCGCAGTCCAACGTTCCGTACCTCGAGCGAACATACTTTCCACAACAACCTTAGAATACCCAATCTCAGTTTCACAGACGGAAGAATGTCCATAGCAAAAGCATGGGGTACAACCGAATTCGTTTCCAAATGCGAGATTAAAAAATCCAGGGCGACACCTTAAATTCAACAAGAAAGATTGACAGGTAAGTTTTTCAGACGATTCTCAATGTCCTCAATATAAAAATAATTCGAATACTGACTCTCGGCAACGTCTCCCTTCAACATTTTCCTTGCATTGACAATCACCGGTGATCGGATCACAGTTTTGAATGTTACCAGCCGAACCAGCAATGTTACACTCGCAAGATGAACATCCCAATAGTCCAAAGTTATAAAAATTCGCTGCGCAGCGGTCACATTTCTCACCGGTAACACCAGGTTTACATTGGCATTTTCCTTCGCTGTTACACTGCAGACTTCTCGAACCTATTATAAAAGTGAAAGTACGTATCTAATAACGATAATTTACCGAGTTACAAAAATAACAATTGAACAGTTGATTACAATTTTAAAATAAAAAATCTTAAATCAATTAAAATTGCATTACCAATTTCATCACACTCGCAGGGAATGCAATATCCATCCTGAGGTCTTTCGTAAAAATTTTCCCGACACCGTTCGCAATTAGCACCTGCACGATAAGCTGCGCAATCCTGACAGTGACCCCCATGTCCCGTAGCCTTGTATAATTCATTGTCGAAGTAACATTTATCGGAATATCCATTACAGTTGCATGCTAAAAACCATATAAAACGTGTGTGATAAATTAGTATCATAAATAACGTAATAAAAAATAAATAAAAGTCGTAAATGGTCATCCCTTGGGAAGAGAAATACAATACAAACGGATGAAGGATCTTAGGTACACAGGATGCATTGCAGCGGCATTTTACAAAGAAGTCTATAAAGTGTATTTATAAAAAAAAAAAGGACAATTAAAAAAATAAATAAATTCGCGATATGCGGATTAAAGAGACGAGCTATTCTGCTTCTTTTTTTTTCTCCAGAAGTTTAAAATGATCCAAAAACTTTAACGATTCAGGTTCACTTTTTCCCGTATATACACATATGTTTCGTAAATAGAATTTATATTATACTATACGTTGTTATACGAAGATCCGTGCTATGGGTTCACGATCATGTTATTCTCGTTCGTTTCGCGACTGGGTTGACTTTCCCATATAAGGTAACGTCGCACAATGGGGTTCTAAGCTAACCGAGCAAGACGTACATTGCAGGTAGAAGCTGCTATAAGTTACTCCCATACGTGGGAGAGGAAAAAAAAAAAGAAAAGAAAAAAAAAACACATCCTACCGATCCGTAACCGCATGGTATATGGAGGAGCCCATGAATCCCGATATCCCAAGATACAACATCACGACTAGCGAGATTAATTCCCAATGATTTTATCAATTCGAAAAACTAGATTTATAATATAATAAAAATAATTTTACGTTTGCATTCATTAGCGTTCGAAGTTGTAGCGCGTCCCCAAGGAGCGTCATTGTAAAATGGCAGACATTCGTTGCAGTCTGGTCCGGCGGTATTGTGTTCACATCTGTAAGAAAGTAGAAAAAAAAAATACATTTTTTTCTGTTTTAATATAAAAATGAGAAACTCAGAACGTTGCGCTAGTGAGAATCAGTTGATATTTAATTATCACATAGTTTCTATGGTATTAGTTTATTGACCTGCAAACGCGACGAACTGATCCATCGACTCCTGTGCTAGGAACGCATTCTCCCGCGTGTCCATTGCAAGTACAACGTGCGCCAACCGCAACATCAGCGATAGCGTAATAATAAGATTTCAGTACTTGATCATCTCCAAAAACTTCATCTCCAAAAGTGTTCAGCCGATCCAAAGTAATCCTCAAGTCGGTGACTTGTACCCATTCCTATACGGTAGAATATTCAGATCGAACATCATTTCGAATATAATCAGAGATAAAATTAATTTCAAAAAAATATCCGAACAAATGAATAATTTACCTGAAGTTCTGGATTTGCTTCAAAATTAAAAGCCGACGGTCTTCCCTCGAGGGTAGAAAATGCAACATTTCCTTTCGTAAGTGGTGATATATCTGAATATTCAGAGGTACATAAAACTCTCGTATCATCACCACGTACGGTTTCTTTGAAATCAGGAAGTCCGTAAGTGTCTCTGCACGTAGCCGAATAAAACTGGTAAGGCTGCCATGGTGAATGTTCATTTTTTCGTTTATAAATACCCCAACTTTCAGGTCGCGGTGAATGGAAAAGAACCCGAACGTACGTGATGTCGTATGTTTTTCCTGAAATATTGTTCTTCTGTTAAAACAACAATAACAAATACTGATAACAATAATAATGCGAACAACGATATTTCTCTCATTGATAACTTTAAAGGGAATGATAAAATCTCGGAAAAAAAAGTTTTTCCTTTCTCTGAATTTTCTCAAGTGTTGGAAAATCCCCGTTTCTTTTATGAATGAACATGTGGATCCCAGACCTTCGTGAGAAGTGTGTAAAATTTCGGTCTTCGACCTTCGCTATAGATAGCGAAAAATTTCCAACCCTTTTTTCAAATTGCAAAGAAATAAATAAAGTCTTATAACAAAAATATTATCGAGGATTTTTCGGACGCTAGAAAAGTTGATGACTAATTTCGTTATCGTACACTGCGGAATTATCAAAGAGGCTAATGGTATGAGAAGATTATTATATTGCTATGATTGTAATATATATAATTTTTTTTGTTCTTATTTTAGGTATAATGTAATAATACCTCATCTTTGCGCTAATATAATTGGTGATAATGTTAAGAGAAATGAAATATCGTGTGCTATCTACTGCAGAGCAGAATGATTCGAGATATTATAAACCCTGCTAAAGAGTAAATTTTTTTTTATTTTCTTCACAATCTTATTTCATCCATAAAATAACGAATGAATGAAATCTCTTATAACTCACGCGATTCACATATTATGATATTAGCTTTTACAAACGTATCTGAAAAGATATAATATAATATAAAATATATTCCAAGTAATCTCTACTCACAGTTCGCGTTTGAATGGGAAGTACATATTACTTCGATAAAATATCGGACAGAAAAGTTTTTCACGTCATTTTTTTTTTTTTTTCTCCAAGATATATAAAATTTTATTTCACGTTTGTTATTCGAGACGTAGAAATCTCTATTAAAACGAATCGCGTATAATGAATGGAATAAAAGGATGAAAAAAGGAAGAGAAAAAAAAAAATCTGATGCCAGGAACACGTGCGTGGCCTACCAGGAGGTCCGATACGCGCATATAGATATGTATAACGTATACTATAACTTTATATCTGCAATCTTGAGATCCCGTAGCAAGTGACGGGTGATATAAATAACGTTGAAATCAACTTTTCAGGTAGGTTAGTCTCAGGGGCAGGTAGAAACGTACAGTTTGTATACATCACATAATATTTCGCCGAGGTTTAGAGTGGACTTGAGGGCATTAAACTATTACGTCTATATACTATAATGCGGACGATGTGATTTAAAAACCGCCTTTGAAGTTGCGGTTTTGTCTGATATTTGCTGTTATTACTTTCGGTTTCATGTAATAATTAAAATTATCAATGAGAGAAGAAATAGAAATACTATTGCAAGTTATGGTGAAAAAAGTAACAAAAATTTCTCAATGAATTGTACAAAAAATAAAAAAACTTACCAAGGTGAAGCGTCAGATTAACTTGATTCGGAAATTGAACACTTTCGTACATTGTTTCAGATTGCCACCAAGTTGCATTATCGTTATTATCGTGATCGGTCAAAAACGATGCCGGATGATCACCTTCTCGACAATAATCACAAGATTTTTGTTGAACTCCAGTTTGCTTGCAATATTCTATCGGAATACCTCCCTCCCCACATGTATTAGTAGCCTCCATAGGCACGTTGAAAGCAGCGTTTAAAAACGACGGAATGCATCTCTAAAAAGAAGCAAGAAAAAAAATTAATAATAATATTAAGAATCGAATGATAATAAAATTCGCACAATCCAAAGTACATTTTACATCGGAATACATGGGATGAGAGTGCCTCATGCTGATTTGATATTAAAAAGAAAAAAATTCCTTTCTTTCTTTTCCTATATTAATAAAAATATAATAATTATATAAACACGCTGATGATTGCAACAAATTATTATTTCATCGACATTAGAATGGGATTCCCTGGAATCGATTTGAAATTATACGATACAGTATAAAGAAACTCAATCTGAGTTCATGTTATTAGAGTGCGGCGCGCGAATTCCAACACGTTCGTAAATTCCACCGATCAAAATACAGGACTTTAAAGTAACTATACATGGATGTGGAGATAAAAAATAAATAATCTTCTGCATTCTTTCTCGCTCTCATTCCACGTTCCATTTGTGTTACCATTATTTTTTTTTCATTCTGTTTTCTTATTTTCTAAAATAAATGAATTAAAAAAAAAAAAAAAAAGCTCTTGCTTGCACTGCTGAGATAAACGATAACCGAAAGCCATTACAAAAGTGCTACAGAGGTAGTTCGGTCGGCTGCATTTCAAGATTAAAACTTTCTAAGCGATATAAAGGAGCAACAGGGCCTTCCTTATCCTTCATTGTAACCTGCGGAACAGGTGCGAGACTTCGAATAAGTAGCTTCTAAAGTTTATGTCACCTTTTATTTTCTCTACGATCTCAAATTCTTTCAGAAATAGCAAATAGCTGGAGCTGACAATGAGTACAATTTTTTTTTGCAATTATTCGCTAATTCATGAGGAAAAAAAGAATTTGAATTTCCGTTAATTGGGTAAAATACCTGAAAATCTAAGGATAATAACTGAACAATGCGAGTTATAAGCTGAACCCAAAAGAAAATTTCAGGAGATTTCAAAACTACCCGATGAGAAGAACACGGCCTATAATGACCTGAAGAATAAGAGGATCAAAGAAAAAGAAGAAATCTAAAAATTCTTAGAAATTCGTCTCGCCGGCAAATGCATATAAGAATCCCTATAACAAATGTTTACTCTGTTGTGCGGTAGGTAGCACTTCGAATATGAGGAGCTCTAACAGTATTTGAAAAACCCCGAGTTTCTCTACATCTGTTGAACTGATGCGCTGAGAAGTAAAAAAAAAAAGGAAAGAAGAAAAAATAAAAAGAATAGTTATCATGTAACGTATCATAAGGATGAAAAATATTCCCACGGAAAACGGGATTGTAAGATAACAATAAAAAAAAAAAAAAGAAAGAAAGAAAAAAGTCAAGGTGCATTTTGATATCAGACCCTCAATTTGAGAATGAACTACTTCTATAGTTATAGTACGAGAAGTAATAGGAAAAGAAACGCACAAGTTTTGGGTGTGCTTATAATCTTTCGAAAGTATTATTTATCTGGCGACGAGTTCAAGCAACTTCGAACTTTCGTGATAACCCTCCACCCTAACGTCCCTATACGAAAACCCAAAATTAAGTCATCTAAAAATAGATCTTCATTTCTTCTTCTCGCGCGGCATACGGTACGGTTTTCGTAAGGCATGTGGACAGAAAAGACCGGGAGTTGTCGTGAGGCCCAAGAAAAGGCAAAACATTTTCGTACGAACTACATTTAAAAATCGTCATAACATAATTTCTAGTTATCTGTAATCTCTTCAGGTTCTAATCATCCTATTCTTTTCTCCTACTTCTGTTAAATCGAATTAATTTTAATCAGGTTTCGCAAGCCGCGACTTTCAAAAAGTCGATCATCTACTTTTTTTACTCAGATCCTTTCGATCAAAAAAATTCCGAACACATCTCTACCTGAGGTTTTCCAGAGTCGTCGTAACATTTGTCGTCTTCTCGAAGTTTTGGTATGTTCCAAAAATGTTCATCCGAGGGTTCAGGAATCGCAAACACTATTAGCGATTTGTAATAAATCGCGGCAACGAGAAACAGCGTCTTCCACATCGTCCCACACATCTTCACGGCACTACTGAAATCGTCAGTATTAAGTCTTGTAAATTATTTATCGCTTTTCTAACACACACTCAATTATTCACCCATGTATAACGCGAGAGGAGAAGAAAAAAAAACATGTATAAAAATCAAATAAGATTAAAAGAAAACACTTGAAACTCCACTTGTGACGTAGCGCGTGTTCCTATCAATCCCGCTCACTGTATAAAATATCCAAAAAATTCACCAACAATTAAAAATCTATAATAACTAATAATCCACAAGAGTCTGTTCGTCATATACAAATAAAAAAAAAAATTAATAACACTTTTTATTATCTCACAAACGTCAGTTGCAGTATTTTATCATTGTCAGATGTCTGGAAAAAAAAAAGAATATTCAACTTTCCGGTCATTCGAAATTAGCAACTCATATGTTCAAACCCGCAAGAAATTTTCTAATAATAGTGTTTTCAAACTCTTGAGTATCAAGGATTGAAAAAAACAACCACAGAAAATTTATAACTCGATTAATTTAATCGGAATCTTATTTTATCCTTGTAAGCGAAGTTGAGGGTTGAAACAAAAGTTGCAATCGGGAAGAATTCCATATAAAAAAGTTGTCACAAAAAAAGCCTCACAGGATGAGGCGCAACTTTAGACTAGAAAATGAATTTATGAAAAATAAATTTTGAATCGTCGTCGAGTGTAGAGGTATTTACAGAATAAAAAAAAAAAAACTTGAAAAAAACAGAGAATCCTCTAGTTAAATATTGTAAGATCATTGAATAAATTGTTGTACAATAATTTTTTGTACATTATATTTAAAACTTTGTCGGGGCAATGTACCACAAGTCTGTAGATAGTATAAAGTCAGTCACCAGTTTCTGGACTGTAGAAGGATAATAAAACAGACGGCAAACACTCGACTCCCTACGGTTGGCGAACTCCAACTGCGGGCTGCTGCGTTCTCTTGACTCTCTCAACTCCACAAGCAGCAGCAGCAGCAGCAGCAGCTCGCCACGAGCAACCTACCAAACCTACCTAAAGCCTTGCAAGTATTTTTCAGCTTATAGTTCGTTCGTTCCCTTCGGTTTTATGCTCGTCGCCTTCGCTCCCGAGTCTCGCCCGGCAATACGGCATGGTTGATGGAACATGGACGAGGCAGGCTGGGCCGACCGACCGACCGACCGACCGACCGACCGATGGATGGGATGAGAAAACGTTTGTGGTGGTGATCCGTCGATGATGCGTTTCGTACTCATTCCGTACCCATATGTACAACGAACGACGCTGTAAAGAGAAAGAGAAAGAAGAAAAAGTGAGAGCGAGAAAAAGAGACAGAAAAAGAAAGAAAGAAAGAAACGGAGGGAATTTCTTCCTTCGAATAATCTCCTCTCCCTATAGATATGGATTTTGTTTGCCATATTCTCAACACTTCCATCGGTGCGCAGAGATAAAAATCTCGATTTTCTCCTCGTTAGGGATTTTCCAAGAATATTCTATTGCTGGTATTTTGAACATTAGCAGGTTTTCAGATTTCCATACATTATACGTACCGAAACTGTCATTATTTCTTCATAATCAAAATTCGCGAATATCGTAGAAACATTTCGAAGTTGGTCTCTCTTCGCTGATAAAAATTTTCGTCTCATCCTTATCCCTCTATCTTTCTCCTCCTCTTTACCGAAGTGGTAGGCAGACACGATGTGGTCGGTCGGTTTGTCGGTCCTTTGCCTCTTTGTTGGTCCTCGACTTGCTTCCCTGCCTGATGCCTCCGGCTACAAGTCGACCCGATGCAACGCAATGTAATGCAATGTAATGCCTATGGCATGATTTTCTTGCCCGGGGCTAAAAACTCTTGGCTTTACAGAGGTTGAAGTTCATAAAGTTGACGCTAAGAAATAATGATGAAAAATAAAAGAAGAGAAATTAATTACAATTTATAATTGCGCAATTATATTGTAAAATATAAATATTACGTTGAAGAAAATTAAAATTTCCATGTAACTCAAAAAGTTCGAAATATCTATGAATTTTCATCGAGGTAGTCGACGTTTCTCGAGATGGAGGATTACCGATAATCCTCTCAAAAGAGAGAATAGAATATAGGGGAGAATTCGAACAAAGTATTCAGCAAATAACCATCGATCGCGTTAATCTACGGAAATAATGTTCAAATAATGCATCGCTTAGTACGTGTAAGTTCGCCAGAATTTAAAGAAAAATTCAATGAAAAAAAATTTAGAATTGATAGCTGGTAGAGGTCGGATGTGCTCTGGGGCACATGATACAGATATCTCGCTACCCGGAAACGACGAATGATAATACGATGGCGTCTCCCACGCGTTTAAATACGACGCTATTATATCTAAGCGTTTGTATATATCGCAGTATAACGACACACGTAAAGAATTTGTCAGTCAGTGAGAAATTTCTTCGTTAGAAAATTTTAAAAGAATCGATCTATATCTTGATGAAATTTAATAATGTACAATCAATTCCTATTGCAATTAAAAACTTACACCACGTAAAATTTTATCTTTGCAAATATATATATTTGAAATATCTATTTTTTTTCGTGAGTCAGTTAGTTTTATAATTATTGCAATTTAAATCGCGCTGGAAAACTTAAGTATAATTTTGGAAGAGGAAAAATGTATTGTCATGTTGTATATAATTGAGTTGAGAATAGAAGAAGAGAAGATAAATAACCCCAATTTTTATTTTGATTAAATATATTTTTAACTATATTAAAACCAATCAAATATATTCAAATGATTTTCAATATTCAAACTACTGAATATTCTTTCTAAGACCCGTGCAAAGTATTTCAGATAAAATATTATACATGGCAATTATTCTACTTCATACATAAGGATATCCTATAAATACATCTGTATATACATTTCACATAATAAAAAATTTACACATCATGGGTGTAATTTGAATCTACTCAGGCAAGTAAAACAATGAAAAGAAATCTAGAAGATCAGAAAATAAAAAACTTCTCATTGACAGAAAAACCTTGATGAATTAATTAAAATTATCACAGGCTCTTGTTCTTGTGATATAAGATTTGCTTTAGTAAGCAAATTCTATGATTCTATGTGTCGTCATTATTCTATAACATAGAAAAACTTCTGAGTGGACAGCAACAAGATCGGTAACAGCAGTCGTACTCTATGATAAAAATGAAATAAAATCAATTGCAGATCCCTAATAAAAGCTAAAAATTGTGTGGAACATCAGGTCAACATGATTTCTCATCTTGTTTGCTAAAAACACTGTTAAAATGTACTCGAACATCATCAAGGTTTTGAAAAACATCTTTGGCCGGTATTTTAGCCATGTCAATTTGTTGTTTGGGATCCCTTTTAATTAATATAGCATTCCACTTTGCATTTTTGGCACCGATATAATCCTTATCGTAGGTATCACCGATATGTAGAGCTTCATGAGGTCGTATAGAAGTATTGGAATACTGTTTTGACCTTCTTAGAGCCTCATCAAATATAAAAGGATCTGGTTTTTCAGATCCAAGGTCATAAGAGGTAAGAACAAAGGAGAAATAGGGGCGTAACTTGGTGCTGACAAGTACAGATTCCAGTCGAGCATCAAAATTGGATATAACACCGAGTACAACATTTTGCTTTTTCAAATAATTAAGTATCTTTAAAGTATCGGGATACTTGTGCCAGCATTTATTGGTACCGTAGCATTCGATGAGGTGATTGGCAACCTCGTCAAGTGTTTTTTGACTGCTGTTGTTATCTTGATCTCTAAAAACATTGTGTACTATGGTTCTCCACCAATTTTCCCATCCCAGCCCGGTATTTTTTCCAAAAATCGGATGATCCTGAGCCAGTTGATTAAAGTTATTCTTAAAACTTGCCACCAATTTTTTGGAGTCTATCGGAATACCATGTAATGAACCAATTTCTGAATAATGCACTTCCAACGCTGTCATAAGCAATGTTCCCGTTATATCAAACGTCACCAATCGTGGTCGTATCAGATTCATCATTTTCTCAAATCGTCCTAAAATAATTATCAATTTTCGTTAATTGTTGCTACTTCTAAAATGCGTACAAAAAAAAACAAACCCTCCACAGTTTCCCAAACTCTAGGTACATGTTGACGAACTATTCTTGACACGGACAAATAAACGCAAGTGCTGCCAGCACTTGGACGGATCTACAAAAGCCGCTGCTTTATTACGATTTCAAAATTACGCCCTTTTGAGGATGAAAAAGAATATCAACTGAATAATCAGCTGCGCGAAAATTCACGTCACCGTACAAATGTCACCAACAGCTGATTGCTAGACTCCAAGATACAACTTTTGGAGATGCAATGATATACAATCAGAACAAATAGATGATGCAAATATTTGGTAGCACGTACGATATGATTAAAGGAAGACCAAACTCTACGATTTCAAGACTCTACGATTTCAAGATGTTACAAAAGTTTAAGTCATGAATAATTTATCAACAATCACACACTGACATTTCGGCTAAACGTGAAATAAATAAAAGATGACATGCCCAATTATTAAAAGGTTTTGTCTTGTTTTAAATTGACCATGGTTTTAATCCGAACTGACAAACGTACGTTATCGACGCTATTAAGAATAAGTCACAGAAAGCTAGAAAAATAAATTTTTTGTGAAAAATCACACCTAGCACTACGCGCCATCCGCCATTTTTGTTACTGTTGAATACTTTGTTCACTCGAACCAACTCGAACTAACTCGAACCAACTCGAACTCGCACCGCGAGAAAAAACTCGCAAATGGTGAGATTTGAATTCGAAAATGCAATGACATTTCCATCCTCTTGACATTTTCATAAAAAGATTTGGAATCGAAAATTCAATGACATTTCGAACTACTTGAGATTTTTTGAAAAAACGCATCGAGAGATTGTGTATGAAATGAAATGTCCAAATCACCTGAAATGAGGTAGCGTCCTCTGCTCGTTTCAAATTTTTCCCCAATTGGAACCATCGCCAGAAGCACAGTTTATAGAATATATAATATTATATATTCTTTATACTGCGCCAAGTCCAAGTCCTATGCAAGTCACTGGCAGCTCAGCATCCCAAGTCGAGTAGAGTGGAATCTGGAAGATACGAATTAAATCAAAATAAAATAGATACCCTATATTATAATAAAGAGAAATACATAGTAGTCTTAAATTTAGACATGGCATTTGCATTATAAATTAGACAAATAGATGAGCATTGCATAAATAAAAATCGTACAGATATATGGACAATAGACTTACACAAGACAATACGTGACCAAGAAACGTTTGCATCAATTCCAATTTATTCGACTCAAGAAACTTCCTTAAGAGTTCGGATTTCTGAAATCAGAAAGCAAACTGCATTAATAGCCAGAGACAGCCTGTGAACAACATCTGATTAGTATTAAAACTAATATTTGTGCTGTGAAAATGCTGTGGAAGAATATAATTGAATGATAGACTTCATTTCTGAAAGAACAGGAAAGTTTTCATCGATAGGAAGAAAAAAATTACTTTGAAATGTATAAAATCACAAGTAAATAAGATTTGAATGAAATTTGAAATGAAAAGTCAGTTTCTACAATGATACACAATTTGTAGGGCCAAATTGTTCAAAATTGGAGAAACACCTGAAAGGACGCGTTTCCAAACCACCTTAAATGAGGTAGCGTCCTCGGCTCGTTTCGTTTTTATCCCCAAGTGGAACGATCGCCAGGAGCACAGTTTATAGAATATATAATACATATATTCTATGTATTATATATTCCATATACTGTGTCCAGAGCCATATGAAAACCACTGGGCAGCTCAGCATCCCGCGTCCAGCAAAGTAAAATCTGTAACATAAAAATGAAACAAAAAAAAATAAATATATACCCCCATATTACAATAAAGAGAAATGAATGGTAGACTTAAATTTAGACATGGCCATTGCATCGTAAATCACATAGAAATGAATTATATGTTTAACACAAATGAAAAGTAGCATACGCGCAGCATAAATGGACAATGAAACTTGCACATGACAACACACACATTTACATGAAACATAAACACCCACAAAACATGGTACCACATCAAACATAAAACATAAAACATAAAACATAAAACATGGAACAGAACAGACAAATAAATAATCATCATCATTATATATTATCAGTCATCTTATTACTAAACATCAATATCAAAAATAAAGAACAGAATCAATGAATAAAAAAATTGGTGTTTCAATAGCACGGCTTCTGGAAAGAGAAAAAGAGTTTGTTAATTAATTCATAAGAGATGAAATCTGAAACATACAAACAAGTGATCAGTATATCATTATTATAATAGATTAAATTTCTGCAAAGAGAAAGAACAAGCCATGTTAAATAAAATAATTTTGGCTGCCAAAATGTAGGGACGTGGTTGAAGACGTATTTTGTTAATTCCTGAAACAGAAATTTGTGTTACTCAGGTTTTTATTTGGTTTATAAAATAAACACATCGAGGAAGTAGGGACCCGTCGAATTTTCCAAATTTGTATATTAACATACAAGATATGCAACGTGCTGATTTCTGAAACATAAAATAAATTGCATTAGTAGCCAGAGGCAGCCGGTGAACAACACCTCTTTAGTATTGAGACTACAAATGTGGAAGAATCCGAAAGGTCTTCGGGAGTTTGGATTTCTGAAATCAGAAAGCAAACTGCATTAGTAGCCAGAGACAGCCTGTGGACAACATCTGATGATCTGATTATTATTACAACTAAGAATCTGAAAGGCGGTAAAACGGTTAATTTTCAGTCAACGAGGCCCGTCTGACGATTTAGCAATTGGGATATATTTTTGTGACCGAGAAATCCATCAATTCCAATTTATTTGACTCAATAAACGATCCCTCAAGAGTTTAGATTTCTAAAATCAGAAAGCAAACTGCATTAGTAGCCAGAGACAGCCTGTGAACAACATCTGATTAGTATTAAAACTGCAATCTGAAGAAATCCAAAAAGTTCTTCAGGACTTTGGATTCCTAAAATCAGAAAGCAAACTGCATGAGTAGCCAGAGACAGCCTGTGAACAACATCATCTATTAATATTAAAACTAAGAATCTGAAAGGCGGTAAAACGGTTAATTTTCAGCCAACGAGGCCCGTCTGACGATTCAGCAATTAGGATATGTTTTTCTGACCAAGAAATGTTTGCATCAAATCCAGATTATTTGACTCAAGAAACGATCCCTCGAGAGTTTAGATTTCTAAAATCAGAAAGCAAACTGCATTAGTAGCCAGAGACAGCCTGTGAACAACATCTGATTAGTATTAAGACTGCGATCTGAAGAAATCCAAAAAGTTCTTCAGGACGTTGGATTTCTGAAATCAGAAAGCAAACTGCATTAGTAGCCAGAGACAGCCTGTGAACAACATCATCTAATTAATATTAAAACTAAGAATCTGAAATGCGGTAAAACGGTTAATTTTCAGCCAACGAGGCCCGTCTGACGATTTATCCATTGGGATATATTTTTGTGGCCTAGAAATGTTTGCATCAATTCCAGATTATTTGACACAAGAAACGATCCCTCAAGAGTTTAGATTTCTAAAATCAGAAAGCAAACTGCATTAGTAGCCAGAGACAGCCTGTGAACAACATCAGATTAGTATTAGAACTGCAATCTGAAAAAATCCAGAAAGTTCTTCAGGACTTTGGACTCCTGAAATCAGAAAGGAAACTGCATATTAGTAGCCAGAGACAGCCTGTGAACAACATATGATATTAGCAATAAAACTGAAAACTGAAAATTAAACCCTAACATCTGTAAGAAAAATTGATTAGTATTAAGACTAGGGCCCTAACAATCTGAAAGGTAAAGTTTTGATTAGTGTCTTACAAATAATCCCGTGGAAGTCAAGTACCACGCACAAAAAGGTGCGATAGTACCTGATTCCTTACAATTTTTCGGTTTTTGGGTTTAAAACGCATGAAGCGTTGTAATCGTAGTTTTATCTCCAAGTCCGCGCGCATCGAAGTAGCAGCGACGGAACTTGGAGTTTTTTTTTAATTTTCGATTCCTGAAAGAAAATCTCTCAATACATATTCCCACCACCAATATAAGACAAGTTTTTATAGCGCCTTGCAAGATGGCAAGTCACGCTAGTTATTGTTTTAACAAATTTCTTAGGACCCTTAAGGACATCACATATGAAAAACGTGCAAACACAGATCATGCGATTCCTCGTCCTCGCGCTATACCCGCGCGAGCAGCGACAGACTTGGAATATTTGTGCTAATGGAAATCGAAAAATGCAATTTTTAATCGCATCCTTCTATTCCAATTAGCACAGGGAAAAGAAGGAAAGAGGTTTACAAAGGACATAAAATTTGTGGCGTGGCGGTCGGCGATCCTCTTCGACGCGAAGTCTTCGAGCTCAACGTCCACCTCACTTCCATGCACCACGGCTGGTACGGAGAGCAAGGTGGACGCATTTTGCCCATTCCAAGTGACCATAAAAATATTACGGGGAAGCAAGAAAATAATTTAATTTAATTGAATTGAATTCTTAGTTTGGGTTTGTGAATTATTGGAAGTAAAAAGATCTGTTAGATCTTATTGTCAGCAAAAAGATCTAAGGGACCACATGAAGAGAATTATTGGATAAGAAAAATCTAGCAAAATGTCGTAGGAAATTAAATAATACAATTTGATAAACTATTATGCTCAATTGATCACTTGGAATTGCTGTGGAAAGAAAAGTAATTGCACTTCCGATTTCTTGCCTACCCCAATTTTGTTTAGCCCACATCCCACCCAACGGACAAAGTTATGACTTGCACACTCGCATTCGCACTTCATAAACATTCCAGATAAAAACACCCTTCGCGATGCATGATTTTACCTATACCTGCCTTTCGCCTATATTTATCCAAGAAAAGATTTTACTGACGAAAACCCCAATTCATACTTGCGCCGGCGCTCCAAAACATTCGGTTCACATTCGTTTTGTCAAACTTTTGACAACTGACTCGACAAAAAAATAAAATATATAAAAAAATTTTATGAGACAACAAAAATTTTTAGAGTGTAAATGTGTTTAGGCAGCCCACGCCTCGGCCGAAGCCGTATAATATTCGACAATGTGTGTGTTTTTAGGCGTCGAATTAATTAAAAATTGCTATTTTTTTTTTTTTTTTTCTAACATGAAAAAGTTAAGGGCTATAGTGTGTAAGGGAAAAAAATTCCCACGTGTTTATACATCTCAACCAAAGCATTCCATCTCAGTCATATCTCACATTTATTGCCGTGGTATCTCGTTCAAAAACTTACCGTACCTGTTGTGTATAGAAATGTAAAGGCTGCCCATGCCCCGGCCGAAGCCGTAATGAATTTAAATTTTGAGGAAAGGTGTGTTTGTTATCTGGCCGAAATTTGAACAACATTGATAATCTTTGAATGATTTTAGTAACTTGATTTTTAGTAATTCAAATTTTTTAATACTTTGATATAATTTAACCAGAATCTTTGAAAATGAATTTAATGAAAAAAAGAATGAATTTAATATCTCATATCTACTCTCAATTAGCAAGAAAAAAGTTAAGGGCTGAAAGATTTGTGTAAGGGAAGAAAAATTCTTATGGTGATTAGACATCCTAGATCTCGTTAATCTACGTATAGATTCTTAATATACTAATTGTAAGCGCAGACTTAGCAGTTAAAACTTAATAATAATCTTAAGTCGATTTCTATTTTCCTTAACTATGTATATTTTGTGTTATAATATAGGCTGCCCAGGCCCCGGCCGAAGCCGTGATTTATAAATTTTGGAATGTGTGTGTTTTTATCAGCCGAAATTTATTAAACTTTGAAAATCTTGAAACGATTTGAGTAGCGTAATTCTTATTAATTGAAATTGAATAATCTTTTGATAATCTTATTGGAAATCGTACTGGAAAATATTTTAAGTAAAAGAATGAATTTAATTCATATCATTGATGGGCTAAAAATGTGTGTATATAGGTATTTATGTTTTGGGATGGGGTTCCTTATGACTAATTTTTTTTTTTTTTCCTTAACGCTAACAAGATAACATAATAGGTAATGCAATAATATTTTTCATTGACCGGGATTCGAACCCAGTCGTAATTGTCATTCGACAAAATTCTTGCCAATTATAAAGTTTTCAGAAAAGAAAACGTTGCCGAAGAATGTTCTTTTTAGTTAAGAACTTTGGTAGTCTTAAATACTTCATATTAATATTAGACTTAATCGTAATCTTAAATACTTCGTGTTAATATTAGACTTAATCGTAAACTTATATACTTCATGTTAATATTAGACTTCATCGAAATCTTCATTTTGATCTTATTTTTTTTCGCAATCTATATGATGTCCGCGGTAGTTGCTTCAAGCTTAATCGGATACTTATAAAGTTAACAGAGAATCAGGCAGAAAAAAGATGTTAAAAATATGTTTCTACATTAATGAGTTGAAGTTGATTAGTTTGAAAGAAGGAGAAGTGAAAATAACTATAGATTGATAATTTTAATTATTCTCAAAAAGAAATAACGAATTTTTTAATTAGTTAGAGTTGCTGAACACCTGATTCTCATACAGAAAGTGAAACTATGGTAAAGAACCACCATTCGAACGACTGAATTTTTTTTTGCCGATTAGTGATCGACGCAAACGAGATCGATCGCTAAAAAATCTATTGAAAAATCAAGAGAATACGCGGGCCGATCAAACGGTGGTCTTTACCGTTGCCTATGAGCTGCACACTCTTGCTTAAAAGGTTGATCGATGATGATTTTATTTGAATAGTTTATAATTTATAAACTATTCGTTAAGACTGACTAATTGACTAACAGATTGACTGACTGAATGATTTTCTAAGAGAATTCTATATCTGTGACTCTACAAAGTGCAGGTGCGCTATGCTCAACGACAACCAAACCTACAATTACCTGAGCTGAAAATTTTATAATCTAAAGTACCGCCACGCCACGCGAAATAAAGGAGGAAAGGACGTCACAAAATACAACGACCTCAATGCCCGCGTTCACCATCGTGTGAGCTGGCAAAGATATCGAGGAAATTTAACTGCTGGGGCTTACCCCATCGCTGCCGGTACCAAGACCGGACCCGAGCTGGTTCCCAAGCTCGGGGGTCTTGGAATTTACCCGGAAGTCTCTGCCTCCCTGATGGTCATAGCTGTGTAGTAGGTTGAGAAGTTCTCTGCCTCCCTGATGGCTATAGCTGTGTAGCAGGTTGAATGTAGCGGGTGTGGTACGATGAGAAGTTGATGCGATGCTCCCACGAAGGCGATGCTGTAAAAATGACAAGGAAAAAAAACATAAATATTGAGAAGCAAGAATTTCTAAAATAAAGGGAAAGAATAGTTGTGGAAAATTCTAATTACCCAGATTTTCCACTCCATGTTCAGCTGTACGATCTGCTGTAGACGAGGTGACTCCATTGGATGCAGCAAAAACGTTTGTCTGTAGGTAATAATAAATTTCAAAATATTTATTACGACGAACTTTGAAATACACAGAATTTGGAAAGAATGAGATGAAAAATATTCGAATTTCAAATTTACCACTTTGCCTCAGTCCGGTGAACAGTGATCAGGTTGAAGTATCCATCGGATTCTTCCGAAAAATTATAATTGTAGAGATTTTCCAATTCACATTGATGGTCGATGATCAGTCATACGTGGAGATTTTATTGTATCCAGTGAGAATTCTTTTTCTGAAACAGAACATCAAAACTTTTATTATAATGGATTTCATAGAAACAAGCGACACAAATATAACGAATCCGGAAAGAATGATCCCAAAAACACTTAAATTTCAAACTCACCATTTTTCTTTCCTGAAGTCCGGTGAACAGAGATCAGGTTGAAGTATCGATCGGATTCTTCCGAAAAATTGTAATTGTAGAGATGTTCCAATTCACGTTGATGGTCGATGATCAGTCATACGAGGAGATTTTATTGTGTCCAGCAAGAATTTTTTTTCTGAAACAGAACATCAAAACTTTTATTATAATGCATTTCATAGAAACAAGCGACACGAATCAAGGAATTCGGAGAGAATGATCCCAAAAACACTTAAATTTCAAACCCACCATTTTTTCTTTCCGGAGTCTGGTGAACAGAGATTCGGTTCAAAAATCTTCTGGATCCTTGTCCAGCTCTGTGTCATCGCAGTGCTGCAGGTTATGAGCTCTGTAATGCATAATAAGAAACATATAAATATCGCTGCAGTTCTAAGTCAATTTGAAATTTCCGACAAAAATCACACCCCGGTATTCTAATTGCTATGTTGCATCTGATCGAAAAAGTAATATTTCCACCTCTATTTGGCCCTAATTAGCTGGGTAAATTTCGAATAAGCGAAAACAATTGCACTACAGATGCCGAGCAATACGAAAACCAACCCGAAATCGAAATATTATTTCATTAATTCGACGCGGTAATTAAATTGTTGAAAAGCAGTTTGAACTTGTTAGCGAATAGTCACGAGTCGAGCCGAAGACACCCGGCGGTCAATGCAACGCAGAATACCGTAGTAAAAAGATTTGGAAAAATTGATGAATTTAATAAAATAAACACTCACCATTTGACGCAAGTAGGAAAATCTGGTAGAAATCCTGTCGGATGTTCACGTGCACCACTTCGAATTAACTGCGAAGATTCTCAAGTCACTAATAATTAAGTTAGAAGTGTTCGGCGGAGCACAATAGTCGATTCAAAGTTTGACGAGAAAATGGCGTCGCTGCGCAGTGAGCGACTGGGGGGCCGCGGGACGGCGCGATAGATCGAGCAACTTGCACTGACTTTAATACGTCGTATTATCATTTATAATATGTTTAATTAGGCAGAATCATACACCCAGATGAGGTGAGATTCTTCAGCTGATTATCACAAGTATTAGAATCCGGAGTTATTAGCTGTAGGTGAATCTTGCACCGAGTTGCGTGGAGACGAACTGGAGATTCGAAGGATGAAGAGCAACTAACGCCGCTGCGCGAGCGTCCGTATATATACTGATCCCCCACTCCTCGCCGCCTGGCCAATCAGGAGCCGCGTAGTCCGACGTCTGACGATTCAACAATTAGGATAAATGTTTGCATCAATTCCGATGTATTTCACTCAAGACACTTCCTTGAGAATTCAGATTTCTGAAATCAATTAGCAAACTGCATATTAGTAGCCAGAGACAGCCTGTGAACAACATCTGATGATCTGATTAATATTAAAACTAAGAATCTGAAATGCGGTAAAACGGTTAATTTTCAGCCAACGAGGCCCGTCTGACGATTTAGCAATTGGGATATATTTTGGTGGCCTAGAAATGTTTGCATCAATTCCAGATTATTTGACTCAAAAAATGATCCCTCAAGAGTTTAGATTTCTAAAATCAGAGAGCAAACTGCATTAGTAGCCAGAGACAGCCTGTGAACAACATATGATATTAGCAATAAAACTGAAAACTGAAAATTAAACCCTAACATCTGTAAGAAAAATTGATTAGTATTAAGACTAGGGCCCTAACAATCTGAAAGGTAAAGTTTTGATTAGTGTCTTACAAATAATCCCGTGGAAGTCAAGTACCACGCACAAAAAGGTGCGATAGTACCTGATTCCTTACAATTTTTCGGTTTTTGGGTTTAAAACGCATGAAGCGTTGTAATCGTAGTTTTATCTCCAAGTCCGCGCGCATCGAAGTAGCAGCGACGGAACTTGGAGTTTTTTTTTAATTTTCGATTCCTGAAAGAAAATCTCTCAATACATATTCCCACCACCAATATAAGACAAGTTTTTATAGCGCCTTGCAAGATGGCAAGTCACGCTAGTTATTGTTTTAACAAATTTCTTAGGACCCTTAAGGACATCACATATGAAAAACGTGCAAACACAGATCATGCGATTCCTCGTCCTCGCGCTATACCCGCGCGAGCAGCGACAGACTTGGAATATTTGTGCTAATGGAAATCGAAAAATGCAATTTTTAATCGCATCCTTCTATTCCAATTAGCACAGGGAAAAGAAGGAAAGAGGTTTACAAAGGACATAAAATTTGTGGCGTGGCGGTCGGCGATCCTCTTCGACGCGAAGTCTTCGAGCTCAACGTCCACCTCACTTCCATGCACCACGGCTGGTACGGAGAGCAAGGTGGACGCATTTTGCCCATTCCAAGTGACCATAAAAATATTACGGGGAAGCAAGAAAATAATTTAATTTAATTGAATTGAATTCTTAGTTTGGGTTTGTGAATTATTGGAAGTAAAAAGATCTGTTAGATCTTATTGTCAGCAAAAAGATCTAAGGGACCACATGAAGAGAATTATTGGATAAGAAAAATCTAGCAAAATGTCGTAGGAAATTAAATAATACAATTTGATAAACTATTATGCTCAATTGATCACTTGGAATTGCTGTGGAAAGAAAAGTAATTGCACTTCCGATTTCTTGCCTACCCCAATTTTGTTTAGCCCACATCCCACCCAACGGACAAAGTTATGACTTGCACACTCGCATTCGCACTTCATAAACATTCCAGATAAAAACACCCTTCGCGATGCATGATTTTACCTATACCTGCCTTTCGCCTATATTTATCCAAGAAAAGATTTTACTGACGAAAACCCCAATTCATACTTGCGCCGGCGCTCCAAAACATTCGGTTCACATTCGTTTTGTCAAACTTTTGACAACTGACTCGACAAAAAAATAAAATATATAAAAAAATTTTATGAGACAACAAAAATTTTTAGAGTGTAAATGTGTTTAGGCAGCCCACGCCTCGGCCGAAGCCGTATAATATTCGACAATGTGTGTGTTTTTAGGCGTCGAATTAATTAAAAATTGCTATTTTTTTTTTTTTTTTTCTAACATGAAAAAGTTAAGGGCTATAGTGTGTAAGGGAAAAAAATTCCCACGTGTTTATACATCTCAACCAAAGCATTCCATCTCAGTCATATCTCACATTTATTGCCGTGGTATCTCGTTCAAAAACTTACCGTACCTGTTGTGTATAGAAATGTAAAGGCTGCCCATGCCCCGGCCGAAGCCGTAATGAATTTAAATTTTGAGGAAAGGTGTGTTTGTTATCTGGCCGAAATTTGAACAACATTGATAATCTTTGAATGATTTTAGTAACTTGATTTTTAGTAATTCAAATTTTTTAATACTTTGATATAATTTAACCAGAATCTTTGAAAATGAATTTAATGAAAAAAAGAATGAATTTAATATCTCATATCTACTCTCAATTAGCAAGAAAAAAGTTAAGGGCTGAAAGATTTGTGTAAGGGAAGAAAAATTCTTATGGTGATTAGACATCCTAGATCTCGTTAATCTACGTATAGATTCTTAATATACTAATTGTAAGCGCAGACTTAGCAGTTAAAACTTAATAATAATCTTAAGTCGATTTCTATTTTCCTTAACTATGTATATTTTGTGTTATAATATAGGCTGCCCAGGCCCCGGCCGAAGCCGTGATTTATAAATTTTGGAATGTGTGTGTTTTTATCAGCCGAAATTTATTAAACTTTGAAAATCTTGAAACGATTTGAGTAGCGTAATTCTTATTAATTGAAATTGAATAATCTTTTGATAATCTTATTGGAAATCGTACTGGAAAATATTTTAAGTAAAAGAATGAATTTAATTCATATCATTGATGGGCTAAAAATGTGTGTATATAGGTATTTATGTTTTGGGATGGGGTTCCTTATGACTAATTTTTTTTTTTTTTCCTTAACGCTAACAAGATAACATAATAGGTAATGCAATAATATTTTTCATTGACCGGGATTCGAACCCAGTCGTAATTGTCATTCGACAAAATTCTTGCCAATTATAAAGTTTTCAGAAAAGAAAACGTTGCCGAAGAATGTTCTTTTTAGTTAAGAACTTTGGTAGTCTTAAATACTTCATATTAATATTAGACTTAATCGTAATCTTAAATACTTCGTGTTAATATTAGACTTAATCGTAAACTTATATACTTCATGTTAATATTAGACTTCATCGAAATCTTCATTTTGATCTTATTTTTTTTCGCAATCTATATGATGTCCGCGGTAGTTGCTTCAAGCTTAATCGGATACTTATAAAGTTAACAGAGAATCAGGCAGAAAAAAGATGTTAAAAATATGTTTCTACATTAATGAGTTGAAGTTGATTAGTTTGAAAGAAGGAGAAGTGAAAATAACTATAGATTGATAATTTTAATTATTCTCAAAAAGAAATAACGAATTTTTTAATTAGTTAGAGTTGCTGAACACCTGATTCTCATACAGAAAGTGAAACTATGGTAAAGAACCACCATTCGAACGACTGAATTTTTTTTTGCCGATTAGTGATCGACGCAAACGAGATCGATCGCTAAAAAATCTATTGAAAAATCAAGAGAATACGCGGGCCGATCAAACGGTGGTCTTTACCGTTGCCTATGAGCTGCACACTCTTGCTTAAAAGGTTGATCGATGATGATTTTATTTGAATAGTTTATAATTTATAAACTATTCGTTAAGACTGACTAATTGACTAACAGATTGACTGACTGAATGATTTTCTAAGAGAATTCTATATCTGTGACTCTACAAAGTGCAGGTGCGCTATGCTCAACGACAACCAAACCTACAATTACCTGAGCTGAAAATTTTATAATCTAAAGTACCGCCACGCCACGCGAAATAAAGGAGGAAAGGACGTCACAAAATACAACGACCTCAATGCCCGCGTTCACCATCGTGTGAGCTGGCAAAGATATCGAGGAAATTTAACTGCTGGGGCTTACCCCATCGCTGCCGGTACCAAGACCGGACCCGAGCTGGTTCCCAAGCTCGGGGGTCTTGGAATTTACCCGGAAGTCTCTGCCTCCCTGATGGTCATAGCTGTGTAGTAGGTTGAGAAGTTCTCTGCCTCCCTGATGGCTATAGCTGTGTAGCAGGTTGAATGTAGCGGGTGTGGTACGATGAGAAGTTGATGCGATGCTCCCACGAAGGCGATGCTGTAAAAATGACAAGGAAAAAAAACATAAATATTGAGAAGCAAGAATTTCTAAAATAAAGGGAAAGAATAGTTGTGGAAAATTCTAATTACCCAGATTTTCCACTCCATGTTCAGCTGTACGATCTGCTGTAGACGAGGTGACTCCATTGGATGCAGCAAAAACGTTTGTCTGTAGGTAATAATAAATTTCAAAATATTTATTACGACGAACTTTGAAATACACAGAATTTGGAAAGAATGAGATGAAAAATATTCGAATTTCAAATTTACCACTTTGCCTCAGTCCGGTGAACAGTGATCAGGTTGAAGTATCCATCGGATTCTTCCGAAAAATTATAATTGTAGAGATTTTCCAATTCACATTGATGGTCGATGATCAGTCATACGTGGAGATTTTATTGTATCCAGTGAGAATTCTTTTTCTGAAACAGAACATCAAAACTTTTATTATAATGGATTTCATAGAAACAAGCGACACAAATATAACGAATCCGGAAAGAATGATCCCAAAAACACTTAAATTTCAAACTCACCATTTTTCTTTCCTGAAGTCCGGTGAACAGAGATCAGGTTGAAGTATCGATCGGATTCTTCCGAAAAATTGTAATTGTAGAGATGTTCCAATTCACGTTGATGGTCGATGATCAGTCATACGAGGAGATTTTATTGTGTCCAGCAAGAATTTTTTTTCTGAAACAGAACATCAAAACTTTTATTATAATGCATTTCATAGAAACAAGCGACACGAATCAAGGAATTCGGAGAGAATGATCCCAAAAACACTTAAATTTCAAACCCACCATTTTTTCTTTCCGGAGTCTGGTGAACAGAGATTCGGTTCAAAAATCTTCTGGATCCTTGTCCAGCTCTGTGTCATCGCAGTGCTGCAGGTTATGAGCTCTGTAATGCATAATAAGAAACATATAAATATCGCTGCAGTTCTAAGTCAATTTGAAATTTCCGACAAAAATCACACCCCGGTATTCTAATTGCTATGTTGCATCTGATCGAAAAAGTAATATTTCCACCTCTATTTGGCCCTAATTAGCTGGGTAAATTTCGAATAAGCGAAAACAATTGCACTACAGATGCCGAGCAATACGAAAACCAACCCGAAATCGAAATATTATTTCATTAATTCGACGCGGTAATTAAATTGTTGAAAAGCAGTTTGAACTTGTTAGCGAATAGTCACGAGTCGAGCCGAAGACACCCGGCGGTCAATGCAACGCAGAATACCGTAGTAAAAAGATTTGGAAAAATTGATGAATTTAATAAAATAAACACTCACCATTTGACGCAAGTAGGAAAATCTGGTAGAAATCCTGTCGGATGTTCACGTGCACCACTTCGAATTAACTGCGAAGATTCTCAAGTCACTAATAATTAAGTTAGAAGTGTTCGGCGGAGCACAATAGTCGATTCAAAGTTTGACGAGAAAATGGCGTCGCTGCGCAGTGAGCGACTGGGGGGCCGCGGGACGGCGCGATAGATCGAGCAACTTGCACTGACTTTAATACGTCGTATTATCATTTATAATATGTTTAATTAGGCAGAATCATACACCCAGATGAGGTGAGATTCTTCAGCTGATTATCACAAGTATTAGAATCCGGAGTTATTAGCTGTAGGTGAATCTTGCACCGAGTTGCGTGGAGACGAACTGGAGATTCGAAGGATGAAGAGCAACTAACGCCGCTGCGCGAGCGTCCGTATATATACTGATCCCCCACTCCTCGCCGCCTGGCCAATCAGGAGCCGCGTAGTCCGACGTCTGACGATTCAACAATTAGGATAAATGTTTGCATCAATTCCGATGTATTTCACTCAAGACACTTCCTTGAGAATTCAGATTTCTGAAATCAATTAGCAAACTGCATATTAGTAGCCAGAGACAGCCTGTGAACAACATCTGATGATCTGATTAATATTAAAACTAAGAATCTGAAATGCGGTAAAACGGTTAATTTTCAGCCAACGAGGCCCGTCTGACGATTTAGCAATTGGGATATATTTTGGTGGCCTAGAAATGTTTGCATCAATTCCAGATTATTTGACTCAAAAAATGATCCCTCAAGAGTTTAGATTTCTAAAATCAGAGAGCAAACTGCATTAGTAGCCAGAGACAGCCTGTGAACAACATATGATATTAGCAATAAAACTGAAAACTGAAAATTAAACCCTAACATCTGTAAGAAAAATTGATTAGTATTAAGACTAGGGCCCTAACAATCTGAAAGGTAAAGTTTTGATTAGTGTCTTACAAATAATCCCGTGGAAGTCAAGTACCACGCACAAAAAGGTGCGATAGTACCTGATTCCTTACAATTTTTCGGTTTTTGGGTTTAAAACGCATGAAGCGTTGTAATCGTAGTTTTATCTCCAAGTCCGCGCGCATCGAAGTAGCAGCGACGGAACTTGGAGTTTTTTTTTAATTTTCGATTCCTGAAAGAAAATCTCTCAATACATATTCCCACCACCAATATAAGACAAGTTTTTATAGCGCCTTGCAAGATGGCAAGTCACGCTAGTTATTGTTTTAACAAATTTCTTAGGACCCTTAAGGACATCACATATGAAAAACGTGCAAACACAGATCATGCGATTCCTCGTCCTCGCGCTATACCCGCGCGAGCAGCGACAGACTTGGAATATTTGTGCTAATGGAAATCGAAAAATGCAATTTTTAATCGCATCCTTCTATTCCAATTAGCACAGGGAAAAGAAGGAAAGAGGTTTACAAAGGACATAAAATTTGTGGCGTGGCGGTCGGCGATCCTCTTCGACGCGAAGTCTTCGAGCTCAACGTCCACCTCACTTCCATGCACCACGGCTGGTACGGAGAGCAAGGTGGACGCATTTTGCCCATTCCAAGTGACCATAAAAATATTACGGGGAAGCAAGAAAATAATTTAATTTAATTGAATTGAATTCTTAGTTTGGGTTTGTGAATTATTGGAAGTAAAAAGATCTGTTAGATCTTATTGTCAGCAAAAAGATCTAAGGGACCACATGAAGAGAATTATTGGATAAGAAAAATCTAGCAAAATGTCGTAGGAAATTAAATAATACAATTTGATAAACTATTATGCTCAATTGATCACTTGGAATTGCTGTGGAAAGAAAAGTAATTGCACTTCCGATTTCTTGCCTACCCCAATTTTGTTTAGCCCACATCCCACCCAACGGACAAAGTTATGACTTGCACACTCGCATTCGCACTTCATAAACATTCCAGATAAAAACACCCTTCGCGATGCATGATTTTACCTATACCTGCCTTTCGCCTATATTTATCCAAGAAAAGATTTTACTGACGAAAACCCCAATTCATACTTGCGCCGGCGCTCCAAAACATTCGGTTCACATTCGTTTTGTCAAACTTTTGACAACTGACTCGACAAAAAAATAAAATATATAAAAAAATTTTATGAGACAACAAAAATTTTTAGAGTGTAAATGTGTTTAGGCAGCCCACGCCTCGGCCGAAGCCGTATAATATTCGACAATGTGTGTGTTTTTAGGCGTCGAATTAATTAAAAATTGCTATTTTTTTTTTTTTTTTTCTAACATGAAAAAGTTAAGGGCTATAGTGTGTAAGGGAAAAAAATTCCCACGTGTTTATACATCTCAACCAAAGCATTCCATCTCAGTCATATCTCACATTTATTGCCGTGGTATCTCGTTCAAAAACTTACCGTACCTGTTGTGTATAGAAATGTAAAGGCTGCCCATGCCCCGGCCGAAGCCGTAATGAATTTAAATTTTGAGGAAAGGTGTGTTTGTTATCTGGCCGAAATTTGAACAACATTGATAATCTTTGAATGATTTTAGTAACTTGATTTTTAGTAATTCAAATTTTTTAATACTTTGATATAATTTAACCAGAATCTTTGAAAATGAATTTAATGAAAAAAAGAATGAATTTAATATCTCATATCTACTCTCAATTAGCAAGAAAAAAGTTAAGGGCTGAAAGATTTGTGTAAGGGAAGAAAAATTCTTATGGTGATTAGACATCCTAGATCTCGTTAATCTACGTATAGATTCTTAATATACTAATTGTAAGCGCAGACTTAGCAGTTAAAACTTAATAATAATCTTAAGTCGATTTCTATTTTCCTTAACTATGTATATTTTGTGTTATAATATAGGCTGCCCAGGCCCCGGCCGAAGCCGTGATTTATAAATTTTGGAATGTGTGTGTTTTTATCAGCCGAAATTTATTAAACTTTGAAAATCTTGAAACGATTTGAGTAGCGTAATTCTTATTAATTGAAATTGAATAATCTTTTGATAATCTTATTGGAAATCGTACTGGAAAATATTTTAAGTAAAAGAATGAATTTAATTCATATCATTGATGGGCTAAAAATGTGTGTATATAGGTATTTATGTTTTGGGATGGGGTTCCTTATGACTAATTTTTTTTTTTTTTCCTTAACGCTAACAAGATAACATAATAGGTAATGCAATAATATTTTTCATTGACCGGGATTCGAACCCAGTCGTAATTGTCATTCGACAAAATTCTTGCCAATTATAAAGTTTTCAGAAAAGAAAACGTTGCCGAAGAATGTTCTTTTTAGTTAAGAACTTTGGTAGTCTTAAATACTTCATATTAATATTAGACTTAATCGTAATCTTAAATACTTCGTGTTAATATTAGACTTAATCGTAAACTTATATACTTCATGTTAATATTAGACTTCATCGAAATCTTCATTTTGATCTTATTTTTTTTCGCAATCTATATGATGTCCGCGGTAGTTGCTTCAAGCTTAATCGGATACTTATAAAGTTAACAGAGAATCAGGCAGAAAAAAGATGTTAAAAATATGTTTCTACATTAATGAGTTGAAGTTGATTAGTTTGAAAGAAGGAGAAGTGAAAATAACTATAGATTGATAATTTTAATTATTCTCAAAAAGAAATAACGAATTTTTTAATTAGTTAGAGTTGCTGAACACCTGATTCTCATACAGAAAGTGAAACTATGGTAAAGAACCACCATTCGAACGACTGAATTTTTTTTTGCCGATTAGTGATCGACGCAAACGAGATCGATCGCTAAAAAATCTATTGAAAAATCAAGAGAATACGCGGGCCGATCAAACGGTGGTCTTTACCGTTGCCTATGAGCTGCACACTCTTGCTTAAAAGGTTGATCGATGATGATTTTATTTGAATAGTTTATAATTTATAAACTATTCGTTAAGACTGACTAATTGACTAACAGATTGACTGACTGAATGATTTTCTAAGAGAATTCTATATCTGTGACTCTACAAAGTGCAGGTGCGCTATGCTCAACGACAACCAAACCTACAATTACCTGAGCTGAAAATTTTATAATCTAAAGTACCGCCACGCCACGCGAAATAAAGGAGGAAAGGACGTCACAAAATACAACGACCTCAATGCCCGCGTTCACCATCGTGTGAGCTGGCAAAGATATCGAGGAAATTTAACTGCTGGGGCTTACCCCATCGCTGCCGGTACCAAGACCGGACCCGAGCTGGTTCCCAAGCTCGGGGGTCTTGGAATTTACCCGGAAGTCTCTGCCTCCCTGATGGTCATAGCTGTGTAGTAGGTTGAGAAGTTCTCTGCCTCCCTGATGGCTATAGCTGTGTAGCAGGTTGAATGTAGCGGGTGTGGTACGATGAGAAGTTGATGCGATGCTCCCACGAAGGCGATGCTGTAAAAATGACAAGGAAAAAAAACATAAATATTGAGAAGCAAGAATTTCTAAAATAAAGGGAAAGAATAGTTGTGGAAAATTCTAATTACCCAGATTTTCCACTCCATGTTCAGCTGTACGATCTGCTGTAGACGAGGTGACTCCATTGGATGCAGCAAAAACGTTTGTCTGTAGGTAATAATAAATTTCAAAATATTTATTACGACGAACTTTGAAATACACAGAATTTGGAAAGAATGAGATGAAAAATATTCGAATTTCAAATTTACCACTTTGCCTCAGTCCGGTGAACAGTGATCAGGTTGAAGTATCCATCGGATTCTTCCGAAAAATTATAATTGTAGAGATTTTCCAATTCACATTGATGGTCGATGATCAGTCATACGTGGAGATTTTATTGTATCCAGTGAGAATTCTTTTTCTGAAACAGAACATCAAAACTTTTATTATAATGGATTTCATAGAAACAAGCGACACAAATATAACGAATCCGGAAAGAATGATCCCAAAAACACTTAAATTTCAAACTCACCATTTTTCTTTCCTGAAGTCCGGTGAACAGAGATCAGGTTGAAGTATCGATCGGATTCTTCCGAAAAATTGTAATTGTAGAGATGTTCCAATTCACGTTGATGGTCGATGATCAGTCATACGAGGAGATTTTATTGTGTCCAGCAAGAATTTTTTTTCTGAAACAGAACATCAAAACTTTTATTATAATGCATTTCATAGAAACAAGCGACACGAATCAAGGAATTCGGAGAGAATGATCCCAAAAACACTTAAATTTCAAACCCACCATTTTTTCTTTCCGGAGTCTGGTGAACAGAGATTCGGTTCAAAAATCTTCTGGATCCTTGTCCAGCTCTGTGTCATCGCAGTGCTGCAGGTTATGAGCTCTGTAATGCATAATAAGAAACATATAAATATCGCTGCAGTTCTAAGTCAATTTGAAATTTCCGACAAAAATCACACCCCGGTATTCTAATTGCTATGTTGCATCTGATCGAAAAAGTAATATTTCCACCTCTATTTGGCCCTAATTAGCTGGGTAAATTTCGAATAAGCGAAAACAATTGCACTACAGATGCCGAGCAATACGAAAACCAACCCGAAATCGAAATATTATTTCATTAATTCGACGCGGTAATTAAATTGTTGAAAAGCAGTTTGAACTTGTTAGCGAATAGTCACGAGTCGAGCCGAAGACACCCGGCGGTCAATGCAACGCAGAATACCGTAGTAAAAAGATTTGGAAAAATTGATGAATTTAATAAAATAAACACTCACCATTTGACGCAAGTAGGAAAATCTGGTAGAAATCCTGTCGGATGTTCACGTGCACCACTTCGAATTAACTGCGAAGATTCTCAAGTCACTAATAATTAAGTTAGAAGTGTTCGGCGGAGCACAATAGTCGATTCAAAGTTTGACGAGAAAATGGCGTCGCTGCGCAGTGAATGACTGGGGGGCCGCGGGACTGCGCGGTAGACCGAGCAACTTGCACTGACTTTAATACGTCGTATTATCATTTATAATATGTTTAATTAGGCAGAATCATACACCCACATGAGGTGAGATTCTTCAGCTGATTGTCACAAGTTTTAGAATCCGAAGTTATTAGCTATAGGTAAATGTTACACAGAGTTGCGTGGAGACGACTTGTAGATTCGAAGGTTGAAGAGCGTCTAGCGCCGCTGCGCAAGCGTCCGTATATATACTGATCCCCCACTCCTCGCCGCCGGGCCAATCAGGAGCCGCGATTTCCTCTGACGACCATGTGACGGCCGGCCATCTTTTGTTTGAGAAATCCGACCGTCGACTGTTTTTCAGAGTCTGGGAAAATTTGAACGACTTAAAAAAAAATATATTGCGTTGCCTGAACCTATTGTTCAAAATGATTGTTGAATAATAGAATACTAAATTATGATAAAGTATTTATTATATGGCTATTGATATGACATTTTATTACCTAATTCGTGTTAATTAGCTAAGGATTTATATGTTTATATAATTACCGAATAAAAAATTTACGATCAATTAATACCACATATTTGATTGTTGTTTCTTCCGTCGCATTATTTATTTATCTAACATACAAATGATTTATTTCAATGGTTGTTAATTAATTAATTATTTACGTGGTAATGTATGGGCATCATGTATGAAGGGCTAGGCATCGTGTCAAAAAAGTAGTCACAATATTCCATGTTCGAGGTTTTCGTATTTATTGCATTATACGATTGTTGTCTATCATATTACTTCAAATACTAAACAAACATTGTTGGTAGGGCCACCGCGTGTTAGGTGCAGATACTAAATCGGAAAAAATGTCGCACTTTCTCTGCAACAAGAGACCCAGCTGTCATTGGACTTAACCTCGTGTTTACGGGTAGTAATCTCGTTTCATATTCATAATAATGTGTATCATGTTTCAGTTTGATAGTTAAATTCTTCAAGAAATTATTACGAACAATCGAAATTTTTCCATCAATCGCAAACTGATTTTCTAATTGCTGTAGCTGGTATGCCATAGGACTGTATTACTGGCACGAATCATCTGTGCTGGTCCCTGTCAAAAATGGATAAATTCTTCTGACCCGATAATGGACGACGAAACATTGAACAGGTAAATGTCAGGATTATAATCAGGAATTTTGACAAGTTACACATAACACGTTGTCACCTGTAACATATTTCATACCACAGGCTCGCAGCTGAGGCATTGATTGAGGAGGCAAAGCTCGGAGCCAGGAGAGCCGAACTCCTAGGTCCAAGTGGCTGGATTAAACCGAAGCAAACTATCAACAAAAGATTCCTTCACTCGACTCTGCGCAATGCTGTCCTGTCGAATAAACACCGTCCCATCAATGAACGACATAAAAAGAAAGCCATTGTTTAAAATGATAGTTGAATAATAGAATACTGAATTATGAGTATGCTGTATTTATTATATGGCTGTATTGAATATAGGTACTATAGGTATGTTGAATATAGTATAGGTGTAGTATGATGAGAAGTTGATGTGATGTTCTAAGTCAAATTGAAAAACAGAATCAAAATCGAATGTACCACAGTCGTATTGACGATAAAAGTCACAGCCCGCTGCTGTACTCGCTAGGCAACTGAGCAAAGAATAATAGTTTCACCTATAACACGTAGTAAAATTCGAAAATACAAATTATTTTCATACAATTGATAAAAATGAATTACCTGTTGATTCTGGTTCGTTGTTCAGAGACACGTATTGTCAATTATTGCCATAACGGTCGAATCAATCGACACCGATTGCTGCAAATGAATTTCCAATTAAGGAATTTCCAACTAAACTTCAGACATCCATATTTCCAATTAAAAAATGATTAATTATAATTCATCTATTTTAAAAACTTTTCATTTTATTATTCACTCATTTATTCATTTCTTTTTTTCTATAATACTTTAATCAATTCTTAACAAATGGAATATTTTGTAATACTTCGCACAGTATGTACAATCATATTGCAAAAGAGAAAAAAAATAATAATAATAAAAATAAAATAAAGTAAAGACAGAGATTGAAGTATTTTTTAAATCCTGCAATGTACATTAGCATGCTACATGGTATAAGACGTTATATTATTTCTAATATTATTAATTATTAAAATTTTTGTTCACAAACATTACAAATAATAATAATAATAATAATAATAATTCCAACAATAATAATAATGATAAATCATCGTGACATTGTTAAGAATCTACGATTACACTTAAATAAAATCACTTAGAATTAGGTTTACTGTAGAAAATAAAGATCTATGCTGGTATGTGCATTCGTAAAGGTTATCATAAAATAAAATTATTATTACCATTATCATTATTATTATTATTATTATTTAAAGATCATCAAAAGAAATGGTATTATGTATTTATGTATATTTATTATTATGTGTACCATGTAATAATGTGTAATTTAAAGATTTTCTTCGTTTTATCATAGGAAAAAATGTAAATCTAATAGAATATACACAACACAAATATGTAATGAAATTAATACACTTATTGCAAAAAATCTGTGCTGATCTTATTTTATACTGTAAGAGATCAGTCAACAACCGACGAACCTATAATATTGCTGCCTGAAAACCCACTGTCGATAATCACAATATTATTATGCCACAATTAATCACAAGTACGGAGAGTAAAGGTGATTATATTAGATTGGTTTTTCTTTGTTTCCATTTTTTTTCTCATGCCAGTAAAGCCTTGCCCTGATATTTAGGTTTTTCACGTTTTCTGTATCCTGATCACTTAACATTCTCTTTGCTAATTTATAAACACTATAAGTATACGTAAAATTTGATATTATGCTACATTTATTTTCACCTTCCTTAATAAATTGTACGTTACTATTTTTCTTTCTTTGTAAACCTATTAGAGTTTTACAAAATATAATTGGGGGATATTAATTAATTGCACAGTTAAATAATTCCAATGTTAAATTATAGAAAAAAAAATAATATTACAGTTTCCAAATTGGAATTATATACCCGGTACGACGTACTCTCTCATGCATATAGATACAGATTAAATTCTAAAGCAGTGCGAGATAAATGTGATTTATTAAAAAAAGAGAAAATAATTATTATCCTCACTAGAGAAAAAATCTCAATTTTTTTCCTTGACTGGATAGTTTTGCTTTTTTTTTTTCGTTTTTTTGTTTGTTTTTTAATAAAAAATAATATTTTTACACAGCAAGTTGTTTTTTTTTTCTTCTTGCTTTTTGACTCGTAAGCTTAGAATTAGAAAAAGGCTTGAAAAATTTGCCTGAGAAACGAAAGAGAAAAATTATTGGAATAAAATAATTCGTATATAGTAAATGTAGTTATATTATAAATGAGAAATATCAAGGAATTTGTACAGTCTTTTTAAACTGAGAAGTTTCTTTTTCTGTTTTACATTCAATATCCGGAGATGGTTACGTAAGGAAATTTCAATTGCGCTGTTACAATCTATCAATAATTTTTTTTTTTAGTATCAAATTCTGTGTTTAATTCTATCCGCTATTTAATATCGATAATAATAATAATAAATATTACTAGTTTACTAATCTATCAGCTAAAGTATAGTTAGAAAACGAGCTTTCTCATGTAAGGCTTATGTCGAATGATACGGGATTTCGGTAGTATAAAAGAGATATGTATATTTAAAGGTCGAAGATTACAACTTTAAAAGAAAGCGTCTATAAACCATGAAATATACAATGTCTCGTCTTGTGTGACTGATGGATTTTTTTTTCGAAACATCGAACAAGAACTTGTAGATCAAATTTCTTTACAAAAAACTTTCCCCCCGATTCAATATTTCACAAAATTTCGTACCTTGTTAGTGATTCAAAATAAAAGTTACCGCTTCAGAAAATCCAAGTGCATAAATAGGATATAACCAAACAACTAGTAGTTGACAATAGTTATGGCAGTTGCAATTTATGTTATTAATATTTGTTGAAATTTTCATTTATGGCAAAAAATCTTTGTATCATTTTTTTTTTTAATCTATTACTTTGTATATTAATAAAAATTATTCACTTAATACATCGATCAGTCTCACAAATGTATTATTTATTTTATCATTATTATTATTATTATTGTTATTATTAATGTTTATTTAAATATGTATAGAAATTCTATGATGACAACGAACTGTTTTTTCTTTCCGTTATTGTGATTATTATTATTATTATTATTTTTGTTTATGGTTGAATGTAATGATCTTCTAAAAAAATCACTATATTATTAACGAAATTTTGAATACTATTAGCTTCATGACATTACTAAAATATATTACTAAAAATTAGTCAATGTGTTTTTGTTTTTAATTTTCGAAATTATTATGATTTGATTGAATAGAAGATAGTTTGACTTTAATAACCGGATTATACATATGATTTATATAAGAATGGTAGAGGAGTAAGGATACAACCAGTTCTTATATATCATCGCTCCTTTTTTTCCGTGTTACATTATTTCAGGGTATTGGTAATAATCAGTAGATTCACTAATCAGTCACTTATTAGCGATTTACTAAATCAATATTCTAGAATTTATAATCGTAAGATAAATCTTTCCAGAAGCTCTGCAGTTACGTACGAAGACATCGTATCGGCAATAGAGTATTAGAAATATTCATATCAAAGAGATTGATTGTTTTTTTTTTTCGTTTTTTTTTTGTAGTTAATTACAAATATTTAGTTTTGTGTCCTACGTAAATTACAACTTGGCACTCATTATTATTTTCGTTTTTTGTACAGCTCGAGTGATACGAGTATGAGAGAAGATATATATATGTGTTACATGTATATTCTTAGCGGAAAATTGCAAGAATTGTATTCGGTTTTTTTTGTTTTCCATCTTACTATACATTAAATTGCACAGCGTTATAAATATTATTTTTCTTTTCTTTTCTATCGGTTATACGATTACTGAGATCATAGTACATAATTTTTTTATATAAAACAAAGCATTTGATCCGTAACCAGTATTGCACCATTTGTATTGTATATTTGATTTTACGTAGCGTCACACAATTCATCATTTATCTCCCAAACAAATGACTTTTTTTTAAATGACTGTTTCCCATATATGTATAGGTAATATTCTGAGTTCTGACACGTTCTCAGATGGATAGTGAGTCTTGAAAATTTTTGGTTGTTTCCTTTGTCTGTTGTTTTCTTTTTTTTTTTACATACATATAAAGCAAATGGGTTAAATCCAAACTAGGAATTAATAATATAAATGTTTTTTTTTTTTTTTTTTTAAATAGTATCTATTAATTTATTTAAATGCTGCTGCTGATAGACGCTTATTTATACTTAGAGGCAAACATGATACAAAAATGAAAGAAGAGAGAAAAAAAAACATATTCTTTTCGTTTTTTTATATATATATAAAAAATGGGATTTATTTTAATAATTGAATTATTTTAGGTATGTATTTGCACGAGGTGCATGCTGCTACCTAATGTGTCGTACATTATAGGTTGAGAAAATATTGAAATCAGTTTTGTCTTTTGATTTGCAACATGAATTGGAATATGTAAGACTTTTTCCTCACGTTTTTATCGGTGCTTACGAGTAAATTGCAACATTAGACTTTTTTCCTTCCATTTTCCATACCACCTGGCATCGAACATGACGACGTTTATGGCGATCGGTTTATGCATCGAACGATCTATTAGGCTATCAAAGTTATCCTTGTACAAGTCTTAAAAATTTAAGTCATTCGCATTTAAAAATAGATCGATGAAAATAAATTAATAATTTTATTTTTTTTACTTTTACGTTTTGTTTAGTTTTTGTAAAAAATAAATAGATCTGGAAAGGATCGATGATTATTAAATAACATGGATTTTTCTAGGATAAATAGAAAAAAAAAAAAAAGAAGCAATTTACCATGCTCGTATAGAAGATTTAATATTCTCTCATGTTGTTGAAACTTAGATAATTATATTCACCGTCAAGAGATCGTTGAGCCTTCTAATTGAAATATACGAGATATAAAAAAAGAATTTGTCAGGTAACAAGATGCGCCATGTTGTTGCCCGACAAATTGTAAGATTCGATGTTGCGATTCCAAGCGTAGAAACTTATTGTGTATGTTCGGTCCGTCACATTACGATTGTCAATGAGCCTGGGTAAGATGAGCGGTAAGTATAGACATAATATTTTGTCACCAAACGATGTGGAAGAACACGGAGAGTAGTCGATTACAAAGTTATTAACAGGAAAAAAAAGAAATGGTTGCTTCTTAATTCTTACGTGAGAAAAAAATTATACACCTATAATCTGAGAAAATGGCAAAGAAATAAAATAAAAATAATAATTATATTTAAAGTAGTTTGTGCATTAAGTTGAAGACGTTACGAGGAAACTTAGATCGAGTACTTTTTCGTAGCTTGTACGGCGATAGAGATTTGTTTGAGAATTGTTGATAGGAAATTCATAAAGTTATTTTTGAAATCTGAAAATAACTTCATCATTCCGATACCATAAACTGATTAAGTACGAGGCCTGGGTTATTGTTATTGAGCAATTAATATCTTTGCAATCACTAGTCGGTTTTTTAACGGATGCAATGTGCGATATTTGGACCGGGTATGTTTTGTGCATTTTAATATTTGTCTAATAACAAACTCACTCATCTCCCAAAACTAGGAACTAACGCTTCTTAACTATCCATTATCGAAGGTTGTATATATCTCAGCACGTTCACCTTAAATTAATAGCAGATTTGATGTTCTCTCAGGACAAAATATATTCAAAACTGATCTATTTTCCTTACTCTCTCTACGCATCGCTTTCCACTGTACTAATACTGCGTATATAATGTATATATATACATACCATATATATATATCATCGTAACAGATACGATACTATTCGACAGACTTCAATTTTTTAACTACAATTAAATTACCTTTTATTATTGCTATAATCGGATAAGAGCTCAAATACCCGAACACATTGATCATTAAGTTTAGTCACCTAATTTTAGTGTCATGGAGCTTGACGCCATTCATCTCAAAATGCATCTGGTAAAACGTATAAATTACGATCATTTTTAAATAATTGAGTTCACTATAGTTTTTGGACCCAAATATCAAAGTAGTTGATTGGCATCTCGGAATACCTATACAATATTCACATACATAATTGCAACGATAGATTGTCTCAGAAAACTCGAGCTGTGGATGATAGATCATTTTACTACCGTGAGTAGATAGAGGTATATATATTAATAATCGTAGTTAATCTTAAAAGACGAAAAAATAATAATAATAGTCAACAAACTTTGGAAATAAAATTTCTTTTTTGTTTGACAAACTGTTATAACAGACTGTCCGTAGTTCAAAATCTTTCTTCTTCTTCTTTTTTTTCGTTTTGTTTTCTCTTTTTTTTGGTAACAATTTTATACTCCATGAAAATTAACAATATCATCACGGTTTTTTCATCTATTTAACTACGATTAGTCTTAGACTTACGGTATTTTTTTTTTTCTTTTCTTTTAAATTTCCTGAACACTTTTGTCTATTTAAAAACAATCTCACGAAGACGTGCAGACGTCTTACGAGAAGCGACAATCTCATCATCTTTCGAGCGAAACTCACGAAAACGCGAGTTTGTAGGCAATAGTTGAATAGCTATATTACTACGTATTTTTAGTATGTAAAAAATTACAAACGCTCGATAATCTAGCTAACATTTATAATTTGACAAATATTTTTCACTCGCCTATGATCGTGGCACAATCAGAGACGAGACTTACTCATCCACAGCCTTTGCTGTCCGAGCGTGTCATTATATTTGTAATCAGTGATCATATGAAAGTCATTGATACAACGTATACCACCTAACTACATGAGAAAGAAATAAATTAAAACTCTACAAAAGATTGACATTAATTAGCGATAGACTGTCTAGCAGATGCGTGTATAGCAAAATCAATTAGTGGATTGCCTGGGACGTTTAATGATTGGTGGGAGCTGGTATTGTTCGTGGTAACGATGGCAGGAGATGCTAGAGATATTGGCTTGTATAAAATTTGCTCAACCTGCTTAAGAGGAACCAATTTTATGGGTAAATCGGAGTTTAACCTGATCGCTTCGGAGACCGGGATCGCCTTGAGCTGAACACTTTTAATTGGTATTGTCTTGATCTCTTGTTTAGCTATCGGGATTGAATTTTGTATAATTTTCGCAAGTTTGCTCTCACCAACTCCCTGATTCGAAGACTCGTCATATCCTGAATCCGACGAAGAGTCGCTGAAGGATTTGCTGACTGGTTTATTAGTTACCGTAGGTTCCACGGTCGAATCTACACTGTGAGCAGGACTCGCGGACGCTGAACTATGCGCGGGACTCGCAGATGCGGAACTGTGGGACGGACTACTGCTCACTGTATTTACTTGCCTCTGTCGTTGCCGGGCCAAACATCCTATGCAAGGTTTTATCAATGAAGGGTCGATTATTACTTCGCCGTATTCACCTTTGAATATCGTTCCACAACAAATTGTTTCCCTGAAAACAGAAAATAAACAAACATCCATAAATTTCAAGTCAGAAACAAATTTAACCCAATCCAGCCAATCTCTGATTTTACCTTTTGAAATAAGTCATGTCGATAAAACCGCTGGCAGGTAGTTGGGGCAGCCGTCTTTTTATTCCAGATTCACCTTGATCTTCCGCTAATCGTTTTACTCCTGCCGAACCATCGTCGCTTCCAGCAGGGCTTCCTGCTCTGCTAGAATTTTTACTACCTCCTCCTCCTCCAGTAGCACCAGGTAGAAAATCTTCTGCAAGAATAAATTCAAAACTAAATACCTCGAAGTTTTTTGAAATTATTAACAACTAAAATCTCGTAATACCAACCGGTATACTCGTCGCTCATTGCAGGACTTTGTTCCCTGTCTCGATCGGGCTTTAGATAGACGTGCTTTTTCTTTATAATCTTCTCATGTTTGTCTTGGGTTTCCTTTAGCTTTTTTTTATTCTTTGACTTGAATTTGGTCAAAGATTTTATTCCGGGTCCGGCGCGAGCGTCTACGACCTGTAAAGAACGTTGACGAAAAAAATTATAAACAATTTCGTGCTTCGCTTAAATTAAAGATTCATTCAAATATACTCACGTGACTCCAATTACGATCGCTTCCTGCGGGTAGTTTTTTCCAACGTTTTACCAGGAGTACGCAAGCATTGCATATCTCGCCGGTACGACGTTCGAGAAGTTGGAAACATTCCATAAAATCATCCTCGTATTTCTTGCTGTCGGTAAACCTTGAACTGAATAAAATTAACGTTAATATTTTTCAAAGTCAATATATTTCGTCTATATTTCGTCTAGAACATTAAATACCTGCTCGATTTGGCTTTGCAGATGCAACAGCCTGTGCTTGACCGATACACCTTCGGTTTGTGAAAACTAAACATGCCGCTTTGTTTCTATTTTTCACGTTATACCTGAAATCGAAAGTAGAAGATATTTATTAATCGCGCACCCTAATTTCACCTTTTAAAAGTATTGAGCAAAATTTGTCGCGTCATGTTCACAATTAGAATACATTGCTGGTCTACAACAGAATATTTACAATTTAGAAGCAGCTGAAAGCAGCAGCCAACTTTTTGTCTAATCATATAGTGCATGTTTCCTTTGAAAATGTATTAGAAAAATATTGAATAAAATTCTTTTTGTATCGCGCAGTTATTTATTAATTCGAATACTATTGACGAGTCTGTATTCCATTTATCAATCATATATATACATAATAATATTATAATTTGTACTATTACAAAAATATATATCAGCAAGCGTTCAATGCGATTGATACGAACGCTGTGCGATGTTGAAGTTTTCTTTCTTTCTTTTTTTTCTTTATGCTACAAACAAGATTTTTTTTTTGCTTCGGCGATCTACGTATTCAGAGTGCAATTCTTACAGAATCATTTTAAAGAGACGTAATTATTACTAAATAATCTCTACATTATATGCAAGCGGACCTGTTGGACATCATGACGTTGAAAATTCGATCGAACGCATTTATAATTAAATGTAGATAATAAATTATCAATAAATTATGTTTCGATGATAATAAAATGCATGTGTTATTATCGTACGTCTGTATGTATCTGTACTTTGAGTACATACATACTTATAGATAACGTAAATGTGCAAAGAAAAAAATTTACGGAAACAGAAATTAAATGTCCTTCGCGAAGAACTTGTAATATTGCAAGAGGCAAAAGTAAACAGATGCAGTTCAAAAATAGCTGTAAGATTGAGGAAAAAAAAACCATAAAGAAAAAAAAACGAAAGGAAAGAAATCACAGACTTGAATGATGCGAATAAAAATATACAATTGATGATTCGATCTTTGAATTGAATTGAAATGAAATAATGTACACAAAAATAAATCTTGAAATGCAATGTTGAGTTTTAAAAATAAGAAGAAAAATTTTTTGCGAAATAAAACAAGATATTGCAACGTGTGTAAAAATAGGGGAAGTGACCTGAATACCATACAAAAAAAATGAAGCAGCTTATTGGACGAATGAGTAATTCATGGTAGAAAATATATGTGTATGTTTTTTTATTTTTTTCGTTTATAACACCTTCATTCGGAGGGTGGGAGAAATTTCTCTCTATTGTGCAATAGAGATTGCAAATAATAAGCGTGTCTCCGTCGTAGACTTACTAGACATTGAATACCGTAGAATTTGATTATTTAATAGGAACTATCAACTAACAAGGAAACAGATAAGGTATTCAGGTGAATACCTCGATTCTAAAGGTAATAAAACCAATGCGTACAACGTGCCCCTGACACCATTACCTGGAGTCTCAAAACTTTCATTCTCATTTTTACTGTCGCTGTTTTTCAATTCTGCAAAGTATTACATTATAGATTTAAATAATGTTACGACAAGCCGGTGGAGATGGAAGTTTGCAAATTTTATTCCAACGCGACGTTATAAAATCAGGGGATATAACATGAGTACAACAGATGCTGAAAATGATGATATCTGATCAGATATATTTAAATGAATTGTAAAAATTTCTCTGAGGCAGGACATATTGCGAATTTTGGGATACCCGGTTAAAAACATGTTGATGAAATTCGAAGAGCGGATAGGGACGGTGAATGAGAGAGGACATGAATTTATTGGAGAATAAAAAAATTTGAAAGAAATATGGTGAGTTCAGATGAAAATAAATTTAATAGCATGAAATTTGATACGTTTCAGGGGGGATGGTGAAGAGTTTTGCAAATAAAATGAATGGCAAGTAGTAGCAACTATGTATGTAACAAGAAAGTGGAGCAGTAGAACGAAGAGCATGACAGATGGGAGAGAAACAGAAACGAACGACGTGAGTAAGGAAGAGGCAGACATGGCGCGTGGCACCTTACGGCGGTGGCCATAACCAAAGCAGAGCAGCAAACCGCTTCGGTATTGTAATAATACCGACAAACCAAGCTCCGAAGTTCAGAGAATAAATATATTGAGAAGTATATATGGACGTATGTATGACGATACGTTTCATACAATTATGAGGAATAAATATGATGAAATCATAATAACCGATAAGCGAATAACCGCGCTGTCAAATATAATAAATAATTGATGTTCGAGGCAAAAAAGAAATATGCACCACATCGGCAAAGCTGGCCCGCCATATGAACGCCATGACAGATGATACGGTACGCAAACAAACAAGTCTTCGACCGAAAATGCACTTGCGAATTAGAACATGAGACGATTTATTAAGATCTATATTGATTCAATAAAATCACAACCGGTTGATACAGCGTACGATAAAAATAATTCAAACACCGATTGTATTTAAAATTTAAGTATTTAGCGAAGTTGTCAAACGCGTGTATCAAAAATGCGAAATATTTCACTAGATGCTCAGCTACCGACGAGACGGATCGGTGAAAGTTTCGGCTATAAACGCTTAATATTTCATGTTTTTGTGAGTTGACACGCGTAGGTTATAAACGAAAGATTTATAATCGATATGTTTTATTTACGTTTGGATCTTATCTGTGCGAAAATTTTTGGCCATGAGAAAATGCTGGTTCTATGCCGTAGTGGTATGTAGGTACAGCAGGCTGGCAGTTCTACCGAGGCCGGAGACGCTGACATTTCTTAACATATTTCTTGATATTACATGAATAATTCAGTGTGACAATAGTTTTAAATATAAATAGCGTATTGTAGTGGACAAAACTAATGATATTTAATGAAATCCGCCACGATTTTATCGTAAAATGCTAAAATTAGTATCACTGATTTGCTTACCTTTTCAATACAGGTGACGGCCAGATTCAAGAATTCTTATGCGCAAGCTAAGTGCGCAGGCTTTGGTTCACGCTGTCAATCAAGTTCACGACTTCACAATCATCAACATTTTTCAAATTAACACAAGGGCAAAGTGTTTGAAAATTATAATAACGGCGATTTAATTTTTTTATTTTATAGCGCGAACTGCTCAAGGAATTAAGAGATTATTGATTTAGAAAAACTCCAGTCATCTGCCCGGCTGTCAAAATTGAGTTTCCGCCTGCCATGATTCGCTTCCTGTGCGCCGTTTGATTTTTGTTGCTAGAGGAGAGTTTTCATCCACCCCGCCAGGGTGGGCGACCATATTATGACACTTGGATTTATTTTCGTCTGTAATTTGTTGAAATAATAAACAACTTATTATCATACAATTAAGAGATGCGTTTTCAGTTATTAACAAGAACCAAATTTTTACACCCTCGAATCTGAGTCATGCGTAATTCAATGTAAATAAAATGTTAGAAAACGTTTGTTGACGTCGTTGACGTATAGAAAAAGCAACAAATAATGGACTAGCTGCCATCTATGGGTTAACAATAAATTCACAATAAACCGCGCATGCGGTCCATGTGAATTAAAAAATTTTCCGTAAATGATAGCCAGAACAACTTGCTGGGAACAGCTGATCTGTCGCATTTGACTGACGTTCCTTTTACCTTTAATAAGAATAGATAAAACTAAAAAACTTAATAGAAAGCAGTCAGTTTCTTCTACTGGCCGAAAGTTCGGGACAGCAAATATATAATGACAAATAATTGTTTATTCATAAACCAGAATCGTGTTAGGTAGTTTTTCGTGTGCAGCTCTAATCACTTATTATTTAAGCTTGTTTTCCCAATAAACAATGGCCCAATCATCTACTAACAGTCCAACTAATGGTTACGATTTCAAAGTTGTTTTACTTGGCGAAGGTTGCGTTGGTAAAACATCAGTCGTACTCCGATATGTCGAAGACAAATTCAACGACAAACACATTACTACGATACAGGTATGTAGCGTCAAAATTTTAAGCGACAAGTACCAATCAAATGAACAATTAATAATATTGTCCTCTTTCCAGGCTTCGTTTCTCAAGAAAAAACTTAACATCAATGGAAAGAGGGTGAACTTAGCTATTTGTGATACTGCTGGTCAAGAAAAATTCCATGCACTAGGTCCAATTTATTATCGGATGTCTAGCGGCGCGGTTCTAGTTTATGATATAACTGATGCAGATTCATTTCAAAAGGTATGGAAGCCAGGTAATAAATTTTAAGCCTAGAATAATCAAAATTATATATGAAATAATTCTACTATTCAGTTGTGTAGTTTTGTTTCACCTTTACGTTTAAATAATTGGATAAAACCTTAGTAGTTTATCACCTAATGTCTGTTTGTCAATAGTTAGTTGTATTTATATTGTATGTTTATATTTTTCAGGTAAAAAACTGGGTGAAAGAGCTAAAGAAGATCCTTGGAAGTGAAATTTGTCTGGTCATAGCTGGTAACAAAGTAGATCTCGAAAGAGATCGTAATGTCTCACAGGAAGAAGCCGAAGAGTAAGTTGCTCATTACTCTCAGTCTCAGAAATTTGATTAATGCTTTCAGAGGGAGTTATACCTCAGTTGATAAGATAATTTTATTTTTATAATGGTAATCCTCACCTCATAAAAGGAACAGTTGGCAGCTTTTGCGACGCTCAATATCGTTTCTTTGTTGCACATTACACATTAATGTTCACAGGTATGCCAGGCAAGTCGGTGCAGTGCACTTCAATACATCTGCAAAACAGAATCATAATATTGAAGAAATGTTCCTGGATCTATCCCGTCGAATGATGTTGCATGCGGATGAAGTGGAACAAAAATCTACTTTGTCAAGAACTTGCAGTACGCGAAGAAACGTTGTTATCGTCGAAGACGAAGCTGATCAAGAGAGACCTGCGGGCAGTTCCTGCTGCGGTGGATTTTCTCAAAGTTCATAGGTTGAGGGAATGATATGAGATATTGGGGAACGAGTTATACATAAATGTATATAGCAGTTATTTTACAATTATTATATACCATACATAATATAAAAACTTGGACTTTTCAATGTGATCAAATATACATAAATATATTATATATATTACTTACTTCGTTCACAGTCTGCGCATGGAATAAGAACCTACAGTGTACTGGAATTCTGAAACAGTAATCGTATTTCATCTATAAATGTCTGAGTATAATCCAATTGCTATAATAGTGAAATAATATCAAATTGAATAAATTCGTATTTATAATGTAACCCATGGGTAATTCTAGGTGATTATCTCAAGGATTTTAAAAATGCTGAGACTAAATAGTAATTCATACTAATCCAATGTAAAACCTTGAGATCGTAATGGGGTGAACATTCAGTTATTATCTAGCCATATTTCTAATACATAATAATAACCGTATCAATTGTTACTGTGCTTTTTGTTAATATCTGGAAAAACAAAAAAAACAAAAATATATATTTAAACCACGTGAATGTAATTTCATATAATCTTAGCTCAACTGGAACAATAAGCAACAAAAGACTTCGGTATTTTTACACTCAAAAAAATTTTCCTGAAAAATTCTATGCAGCGTAGTTTGCCCGCAGATAAAACAAAAAAAAAAAGAGCACTGTTTGAGATATAAATAATTTATCATAATTAAAATTTCTATTGAATTATTAAATTTGGCGCAAGGTCTAGTCCGTCAAACGTTGTTGCGGATTAAAAATGATCATTTTTGCATTAGTATCAATTAATGTATCGGCATACGATATCCGTACTGAGTGATAGAACTTATTATGATAAATAATATTTGCGTTGCCATACTGTGTTTGTAAATATATTGCTGTCTATTGGCGTATAATTACTGAAATAAAATTTATTATAAATTACAATCTTTGTTATTAATCAGATCTGATATTTTCCCGCTTTCCTTATCTTTAGATTATTTTCCATAAATATCGGGCAAGACTTGCGCCTCGTCATGGAGACATGAGTAATTAATTTTTTTTGTCTACCAGTGACTAATTGGACGTCGGGAAGAAAACCCTCATCGATAATTGATGGAATAAGAGTAGGTACTACATTGTTTTATTCAGATCCGTATGATGTTCGAAAGATAAAGATACAATGTGCTATTCTATCACAGGTACATGGATCGTGCATACATTTAGCTATCCTAACAGATACAGCTCGTACCAGAGCTATAATTCGATATAATGTGATGATATCGTTTTTCTTTTAATTTTATTTATTTTTATTTATTTTTTTAATGTTGAGGTGTAGACATATTATTAATTGGAATGATGAGCCAACGTTTTTTTTTTTTTGTTTTCCTTTTTCTTTCATATCTGGAGTTTTCAAGTGACGATTATTCAAGTTTTGCAACAATGACCCAACCACAGGAATGTAGTACAATAATGCGTTTGCATGAATTATGTGCAACGTGGAGCCAAATCATTCCGTGAATATTATAATATTTTTTTTCTTGTTTCGTTTTTCTGTTTTCTTTTTTTTAGTTTCCAGGATTTTTAAGCACATTTTATTTCCATACCCTTAATTGCAAATATATTTAAATACATAAATAAGTTTCCGTAAATTATTAATAAAATAATTTTCTAAACAAATTACATAATTTCATATTCCCTGCATGTTTTACGCTGTACCTTTTAAATTTATAACCCTCGATCATTTTAAGATGATTGGAATTTATTTTCAATAATTTAAAATATATATACTTTTTTTTTCTATACAATTTCATCATAAATTCATAGGAGCTAATGTATATTTTTGGAGAGATGATTGTGAAGCAAAATCGTAAAAAAAAAAGGATGAAAAATTTGTTTTCTTGAGACACAGAAAAATGCAAAGGAAAATTAATTATTTCTCACTTATTCGTCGTTATTATGCCAGCATAAAACAGTCGGGTATGCTAAGATTATTATTTTTGTTTTTTTTTTTATCTAAATTATATGTTTATGTTTGAATTTATTATGTTTTTCTTTTTATTTAGATTTCATTTTTTATATTTTATTTATTAATATTTTTTTTTGTTTTATTTGAAAATCAGTACTATATATTTATACCTATTCTATCAGATTTATACACCGTTAGATTATTTACAATTTATAAATTACAGCACGGAATGTCTCGAAGATTGCGTAACTTTATGACAAATTTTTTTTTTTTTTTTTTAATATCTGGGCACTGTTTGAACTGTTCATCGGAATCTGAAAGTAACACAAATTTCGAACGGAAATATCGACGAATAAATATGCGTAAAAATGAAATGAGAAAATCGTAGCTGCCCAATTATCCCATATTCTAATTTTCGAAATAACTAAATATTATCTAGAGATATTCAATCTTCGAAAATCATTCCGTAAAATATAATGACTAATTTTAATCAGTTAATTAGACTATTTTTTTTTTTGTTTCTTTTCTTTTCTTCTTTTTCAATAAATCTAAATTCCACATTCATATTACATGACGTTCTCATTTATCTTTGGTATGCAGTCATAAAATTTCTTTTTTTTTTGTATAAATATTATTCACATGTTCAAAACTGTCATTCAACACTGATCAGTTTGCTCACGTATTTATCATTCATTCATCCCGAACTACACTTACGAAGACTCCGGTATTATGTAAATTCTGCTAGAAGACGAAAAAAAATCATAATCATAATAATCATAATAATAATATATAGGTATGTTGTGCATTCGATACTATCAAATACTTTGGAACGATGCGACTGTATAAAATTTTTTTTGAAAATCAATATCAACTGTATAAAATATTCAAAAATATATATATAATGTAAACTGTGCTGTTTTAGACCTGAAAAACCAAAAACCCGTCAAACTATAATACAGCGTGATGAAAATTGATCTTCGGATTATAGCAAATTAGCAAAAGACTTAGTTATCGGATCGTATTCGAGGATGCCCAATCGATTTTTAATACGTAATAATAAGTTCGATGGTTGCGGTGACTTTTTCTAATCGGATTTCAAATAGTTATGATTAAGGTATTTCCGTTAATTCTGTGAGGTATAAGTTAGTAAATATTAATAATAAAACTCGATGACAAATGCGAATAGTACTGATACAAATATTGGCACGATAATAAATTAATTAAGACGAAACTAAAGAAAGATAGAAAAATCATAATTCTCATATTTGGTATAACGTGATTATCCAAATATGTACTTTCATATTCTCACCTTTTCAATCCAAACAATCTGATTAGTGTTTTAGCATCTTATTTGAAACAAGTACCAATTCCTAAATTCTTATAGGCCATCAATTAACTGTTTATAAAAGAACCAGTCTTAAAACATAAATATTTCATCTTGATGCGTAAACAAAAAGTCAGTAAATTGATTTATCGGACCAATCGCTGACAGCGACATTCCTCTGGACGATGGAGCTCTCACGAGATTAGGCCCAAACACCACTGCCAGATTACTCGAGGTCATCTTGTTAAGATCACTTCGGTCCATTACCTGTACATCATAATTCAAATGACAATCAAAGCTCGGAGAAAAATGTTCGGGGAAAGATTAATGATTTAGCCGTCTTACCCTGGATAAAAATTGAACTATATATTGTAACAGCCGATAGTTGATTTCCGGTAGTTTTTCGAAAAGTAAATTTCTCACTATCTGTGGTCGCTCGTCTTTCGATAAGCCTGAAAACGAGACAGACAAATTGTCGGAAGTTTTTATTAACGATTTAAAAACGAATTATTCCTCAGCCTTACTTTGGAACTGGGTGATTTCATCGTAAAGTTCGAACGTCATTAGAGGTTCATCTAATTCTCGAAGGAATGTTTTAAGAAGTACCGCCGCTATGTGAGGATCCCCTCGAAAATCTACAGGCAAACCTAGATTACAACGATTCTGAAGTTCCTTTATAACCGTCACGTTTGCTGACCTTCTGAACAAACCCTCAGTTTCTAATGCTGTTTTCATGAAAGAAAAAAAAATAACCCATTACTTGTGGTTTACATATGTGATAATAAATAATACGCCTCACCATCGGGAGTATCCAGAAATTCTATACATTGCGTTACTATAGGTGGTATCATTTCTCCACCGTTATTATCATTAATAAATTGTAGACTTGCACCAAATTGCGTGGTTGGTATGGGGGTAGCGATAGGTGTGGGGGCTGGATTAGCTGGCAAGTTTTTTTTATTTTTTATCATCAACTGCTCATCGTGTCTGAAAATTGATAGTAGCTACAGATATTGTACCCATTTTTTTTAGATTTTTATTCGGTGTAATCGTATAACTTACTGTAGGACTAGCTGAGGGATACAAAGTTGATCAAGATTGATATGTCGTGCAAGATCCTCGAGGTAATTAACGTACATCATTTTGCGTCCAAATTTGGCGCTGGAAATATCGAGGAAATTAAAGCCGTGGAAGAATCCCAATAAACTACAATTCTTACCTGATAACCGGTTTGAATAATTGCCAAACAAATCTAATGAGAATCGTTGGATGGACTAAGTAGAGTGCCTTTAAATTTTTTTTGTACTTTCGATCGAAGGCCCGATAAGCCTGCCGCAACCACGCGTATGATGGCTTATTTTTCGATGTTAGACCATGGTGAAAATATACCAAACTATAATCTTGTTCCACAAAAGTATCTAAGGTATGTGTGAGATATCTGAAAAAAAATTCAACGATCTCACATGAACACCACCGAAAAGTATTCCGCTCGTTAACTCCCAGATTTTATTCATAATTCGTTATTATTATCACCTCAATAACTTGGCGTGATTAAAAGTTTCTTCATCGCGCGAAGGCAGCTTGCAAGCTGATACGACAATAACTTTTCGTCCCGCACTATCGTCACCCACTACTTCAACTATACCAAGTCTTGCAATATCAAGGTAATCCTCCTCGTCCACAAGATCACCTTCAAGTGCCGCCAGATCATCTGCTGCTTGTAAAAAGATACTATTATATCTGATATCTGCAGTACTTGTGACTAGGTGTACCAACAATAAGTTGTTTTTACAAATTACGGTCTCTGTAGCAGTTTTTTTTCAACTACTTTTTCATTGACCCTAAATTTGATGGGCAAACTCTGACATTTAACGTCTATTAAAAGAAACTAAAAGGTCACACACCCGTCTCAATAATTGGAGCATCCACTAGAGCTTCTTCAAAATTTTCTTCTATGGTCCCATCGCTCACAGGGCTTTCCAAATAATCCAACCCAGTTCCCCCACAACTTGTACTCAAATCCATTTTTTCTTCCAGGAGTTCCACAGCTGTGAAATAATTTCGAATCAAGCAAACGACTAGTACGAGTCGTGGTAATTATTCAATATGACTTGGTAGCATTTGCTGTAAGCTCCTCCTTCGCATTTGCAAAATGATAGATTGAATATAAGTGATGTAATTAATAAAAATTACGTCATGTAATTCCAATGATATTAGAAAGATTATTATACGAAGCAAGAAAAAAAAAGTAAATAGCTTAACTCACAAATAGTTGAGATAGGTCATTGAGAAAATAACAAAATGACTACAGGAAAATCGAGAGGGAAATACACATGTCAATAATACATGAACTAGAAAACCACAGTTGCGCAGCAAGCTTGAAGCTAAGCATTGAAAACCACAAGCAAGAGATCAATCTGATTTGGAATATTAAGTAGCTATCACTGCAAGATTGTAGCAGGAGATTTGCATTCTAAAACTTAGAAAAGAAGTGAAAAACATTAGAATCTTTTTTTTTTATTCAAGTGCTGAGGAAGAAAGCATGATTGATAAGTTAAATAGCTAATGGGATGTAAAAATGATGAAGTCGAGAAGATCTCCTTAGAATACAATTTAAAAAAAGAAGCAGATGTTAGTTTTGGATGCATAAGAAACAGGCTCCAATAACACCTTACCACTGTCCGATGTTGCCTGGAGTTCCGTGTCGTCAAATTCCAAGTTGGGCTCATAATCATGATAATCCGACAGACTTGGATATGGGTCTTCACCTTCATTGTTCATTGCTACCACACAGACACAGGTACATGAATACACATACAGGATCTCAGGATGGGAGAAACATGTAGCCAACAAACGATAAAGCGGTGGTAATTTCTTATCCTAAACCACATGGGTACCGCACGGTTACATTTTTGTGCAAAATAATTTGGCTAACTCAGACGAGTAGACGAGTTTTTTTTCTATCATTTATAATAATTAAGTTCCATAAAATCTTCTACGCGTTTTTGCTAGCCAAAACCCTGCAAATCATGCTCCAGCTACGAGAGTAAGGACCAGCTGAGAGATTTCTAGGAAAAAGAAATCTTTGCTGTGTCATCAAATGGTGCGTAAACAAAGTAAACGAACTTTTCCTTTGAAATAAGCTGGTGGATTCCCATAGCATCGAGGCATGCATATTTTCTGTCTAGCAAAATTTATCTGAATCAAGATTATTATTGGTAAAATGGTTTATATTGCATCATAGTTGCTGTGTTCTATCATGAATAGTTTATACAGTGATATATCGAAGGTGTATAGTTTGTCAATGAAATACTAAGGTACTGGTGCCGTTAATAGCAAGAGTGAATATTATTATCAGTAGACATTACTTGAAATTGAAGAGTATGCCAATTGGTAGCCACGCGACTTTAAAAATAACAGCATCAATCATAAAACAAATATAAGTTTCAAGCAGTAGAGGCGCCTTAATTCATTGCCTTAATAGACTCGTATCAGAGCATGCTTCCCACAGATTTATCTCCTAGCTAATAATTGTTATCTCTTATCTTCCTCCAGTAATGATAGTTTTCTCCAGGTAAAGAATACATGATTACCCGCAAACTATGCCATCGCTGGTTAATGTCAAATTAACTCGACACAGAAATTTTGGTATACATGGTTTTTCCAGAAAATTCAGTCGATGCCTGTGATCATGATTCGAGCAGATTCTAACGTTTTTTGACTTGTCAAAATAGAGGAAAGTAAATTAAAATAAATAAAAAACCGTAATGGTATCGGGAATAGATGAAATTCCCATAAAAGGCAACTTTCGAAATTATTTTTTCTCTCTCATTATTGTTTACTCGTTTTCTCTTTCTCTCCAATAGGCACACAACACAACAACAATTGCGTCGTCGTCGTATAATATGGGTAGCTGATATTGTAGAATTGATGAATTATAACTTGTAGTACAGTAGCAAAAGTGATTCAGTAAATGTTCTGGGAGTGTTTAAATATTATTTGCGAAATTATTCGAATCGCGTTGATTTAATGACACTTGGTTGACAGACGGAGCGTCAACATTTAATTCTAACTGACTCTGACTTCTTACCTGTCAAAATTCTGGCTGGACTTGGCGCAGGTTGATAGTCAGCTTCCATTGTTTAGAAATCTAATTAAATAGGAGAGTATCCTCGATGCGATATTTTGTAATAGAAATTATTATTATTCCTTCATTAATGTCTTCCACATTATTAACGCACCCGATCAGGAAAATAAACTCCACACTCACGTCACGCTTTCATCTTGATAGCTGGCTGTCGCCTCTAATCGCAATCCCAACCTAATCGTCACTCCCAGTTTCGATTAACAACTTACTTCATTCTTTGATCTCGTTTAACATCGATATCATAAAAAATTCACTCGTGGCCACGTTCAGGAAGCGAACAAAAAAAAGATATCAAGTTCGGATGGTAACGATGGTAGCCGTTTGGAAATCATTTTATAAAGTTGTTTCATCCCTTAACCAGATGGCGGTAAAAACATTTCACTAAAATTCAAAGCTTTTAAATTTACAAACAATTTATGTCAATTTAAATTGTAATTGTTTTTTGGAAATATGGAGTGTGGAGTAATTTTTTTTCATAAAATCTCATCAGTCAATAGTAATGTAATTAAATCTATAAAATGATCAATCTACTCGGTTTATTCAACAGCGTAATATTTATGTTTATTAACGTAATGGTCGGATTATACGTATGCAGACGGGTCAGTGCATAAAACTCAGTAATTAATTTAATGTAACAATTTTTTAGGTTTGATTATCATTATTATAATTATTAATTACAGTTCTTTATATCGATGAGATCGCACAGTAAATTAGTCGCGGAAATCGCGGAGTTCAATCGTACGGTGAGATTATTCAGCAGATCCATACGAATCAAGTTTTCTCTTTTTTCTTCCTTTATAACGAAACAGCAAAAAATTATTTTCCCCTTCAGGTCGGAAGATCACGATCCTGTCTCAATTATATCGGACATAAAGTTTCGGACGCTATGAAAGAAGTGAGAATTTATAAGAAACTAATATACGCAAAGTAATTTCAAGTTCAATTTAATTATTAACCGTAACGTGAAATAGATCGAAGGCGACATTGATAAAGAGTTGCAGATCACGCATCGTTTGACTCAACTTTCATCTCAACTTGTCGATGTGAATAAACGTTTCACTAAATTGGAGGAAGAAGTGATCGAGGTATAGAATATTTTTTTTTGTCTTTTAATGAGAGTCAAAATTGATCCTTTACGTACACCTATAATCTCGTTTCAGATGGTGAGAACAGATTATAATATGGAGAGTATAAAAATCGAGACACCAGCGGACATAAACGACGAAGTTAAAAAAGTTTTGAGTTTAAAACAGCCCGATAAAAAAATCAGCAAGCCCCAAAAGAAGCGAAAATTTTCAACGACCACATTCAACGGAGTTGGCTTCAACAATATGAATATACAAAATGGTCAATTGCAAAAGTTACCCGGTTTACCATCACTGACCGAGACGGTCGTCAATCCATACGGAATCTCATCTGACGATAAATCAGAAGAAGAATCAATAAAACATCGACTCACCCCAATTAAACCGGTTGTTCAATTACTGAGGGAACAACGACCCGCTCCTGAACCAAAACCTATCGGTTTTCGTCCGTCCTGGAAATGCAATGCCTAAATGATTTTTCAAAAGAATCTCCCTGCATACCTATTTAAATAAATTGCAATTTCCAAACGCTTCGAATTTCATTCGATTAGCCGTCTTCGGTTTCTCCTCACACATAATCAGAAACTCTCTACCGTACAGTGACTCTAGCTTTCTCAAAATGAAAAAAAAAAATTAATTAATTAAATTAGATTGCTAATCCCCATCACGATTGAATCATCGACTCTATGATTATTATTATACTTTTATTTACGTTGTATCAAAACCTTGAGAATAAATAAAGTGAATTTTAATACTATATACGCGTAGAAAGCTAAATCTTTTGGCTTTTTTATTTTTAGCCGCTGCATGCTGGAAAATATTGATAACCGTTAACGCCGCTCTATTGTACTACAGATGGGTTCAATTTTTATCGGGTTAATATTATACATCCTCAGTGATATGACATGAGAAATTTTCTTTCTTTTTTTTTGCTTCTCTCCAACATATCCTCGCCTGTTAAAAAAGATTGTATTTTTTAACAGCATATGAGAATCATTTCGCTGTTCTATCGAAACGCATCTAAAATTTACGTACTTATACGTAAAAGGATATACACATATGTATTTAACGATAACACATGTACGTGACTGCTTAGGGGTAAACTTAGGTCGGTCGTTGAAGCTTGCAAATTGCGTTATGCAACCGTTTGAATATAACCGTTATTGAAATAGCGTCAAAGGACGTATTTACCGATAATTATATACCATGTATGTATGAACGTATACCTACTGTACGCAGATATATTGCATTTACAGTAGAACAGCGCGTGTTGCTTTCCATATATATGCACCCTATAGAAAGGTTTTGGAAATGACGAGAACGCAGACGAAGAAAGAAAAAAAAAAAAAAAGATTGTAATTTTGAAAAGTAGAATAGAATAAATCTGAGAGTCACGACTATAATAATCTTGTACATATTATAGGCACTCGTTTTGAGTCATAAGGAGTGGGGTGTATTCACTCTGCAATCTCCAATGTTGTTTGTTCATCCCCTTCAAGGTAGCTGCTTCCCGAGATTAAAGGGATATATGTTCCAGTATAAGGGAGGATAAAGCGTTTTTATGCTTCTTTTGTCCAGATACACAATGAAGCGAATCTTGCAGGCTATAATATGATGTAATGCGCACTTAATACCACAGCCTATGCTTATATACGTACATAGTTTTTTCCCATATATGCGAAAAGAAAAAAAAAAAAAAACCGAGAAGAATATTATGCATACCGCTCTCAAATTTATTCCATGCAATTTTTGAGGTCAGGGATGCATGAAAAAAAAAAAGAAGAAACAACAAAATTTCACATTTTTCGTAAACCATATGAAAAGCAAACAAAAACTAACGCTTGTATATACATGAATAATTCAATAATCGATAAATAATAATAAATAAAAAAGTATAACTGCATTTTGCGGAGTCAGAGATTTTTTTTTGTTGCAATTTTCAATCTCGCTATAGCGTTTTCCACGTGATATTATATAATATATCTTCGATTTTGCTTATTCATTTAATTTTTCTTATTTTCCGTCGTATTGAAGAAGAAAAATTTTCCCTTTGATACGGATTTATTTTATTTGCCGTTGCAGAAAATCTAGGGGATTATTTTTGAATTACTTTTATAAGTGACTAAAGCACGCCTGTATACCGAATGCGCGAGTAAAAGCCGAGTGGTTTTACTGCGAATAAATAAATAAGTAAGTAAATGAATAAAATCGACGTCACGCGCGTTGCACCATTTCATTTGTATTGTAAAGGAGCTAAATAAAAAATAGAAAAACGAAACAGAAAAAGAGAAAACTTAAAATTACCGATTCAACGACAAGGAAAAGTAATCGACAGGATTTATTTACAATTCCTGATGGCATATGCGACTGCACGAGTCGAGGGCGGGGAAAAAAAAAAGATTAAATAAATAAATAAATAGATAAATTGAAAAAGTGAATAAATATAAAACCCTACAGTAATATAGCCTGGCTTTCCATACTATACTTTTTCAATTGTTTGCGAAACGAAGTATCTATGAAAAAATTAAAAAAACAAAAAAAACAGACCTCTGTATCGATTTTCGTTACGTACATATAAATATACTGCAAGGGATCCTTTTTTTTTTTGTTGTTTAATTTGAAGATATAATATTTATACGTTGCGAACGTGGATCGTTTTAACTTTTCAGAACATCGCAGAACTTCTCCTTTTTTTTCATTTAGTTTTTCTTTCAACTCTGTTTCGTTACGATGATGTAACTAAACTTTATTACCTGCGAAAGACAACTTATTAAATTATAGAGAGAAGATTTTTTTTTTTCATTTCAAAGTTCGTAACACACTTTGAGTTTTAAAAATGCCTGTTTATATTATGATCTGTGAATATTACAACAAAAAGGATAATAGTTAATATATAATCGATCAAATTTGTGTCTTTTTTTTTTCTTTATAATTTCTCTATGTTAATTTTACACAATAAATAAGTTTTTCATTTATTCTATATTCATCCTTTTCTTTTCCGATTTCCCTTTCCTTTCCTTTTTTTTTAATTAATTTTTCGTTCAATGAAACGTATGAGAAACCTCATACAGCAATTTATACGAGACAGCTTACAGATTTTCATAAAAGTTTGTTCTTCTATTTTCTTGTTTGACCTTCCGAGAGGGCCACAGTGCAGAGAGAAAGGTACACATACAGTAACTCTGATAGACGTTTTTTAACTTTCTAACATCAGAAAAGAAATAAAAACGAAAACAAAAACTACGATCTATATTTCTAAAATACTGAAACGGTCTCTGTTAGCGAGTAATTCATGAATAATAGTATCATATGTGTATTATATATACTTTTATAGATTCAAATTTGACTAGTTGAATAATTAATCAATTAAAAGTGAGGAATCATTATCATCGTTCGTTATAATTATTTATTATTATTATAATTATTTCCCTTTTGTTTTTGCCATAATCATCCCCCATTCATGTAGGTATAATATGTATTATATAATATAGGTAATTGAGGACGGTATATATAGTAACAAAACTGTACTATATAATTTATATAGATATTGATTAATTAATTAATTAATCAAATTAAATTTTTTTTCTTCTTCTGGTTTTTTTTTTTTGACAGACAAACGACGTGTAGTGTGCATTACATATGGCTAGTAATCGACCATCATCATTCGTTAAAAAACAGAAAATAAATTTTTCACCATTTTCATTATTATTTTCGTTAGAATTGTTAATTTTTTTTTTTTTCTTGTTTCTTATCTAATATTCACATCCAGATATATCGCTAATTATTATTATTATTATTAGTTTTGAAATTTTCAAATTTTTCAGGCCTACCTGGTTGAGAGATACGATCAATGTAAATTTTGATAATTATTTTTTTCTTCTTGGCAATCGGGTCTAAAATTCTTTCCTTTTTTTTTATTTTATTTATTCATTCGGTATAACATGAACATTGACTCGAACAAGTAGGCCGTTCTGATCTAGGAAAACTTTTCGATAAATTGAAGTCGGGCGTCTCGAGGATTATAATAATTGTTGGGGGGGTATATGGGATAATTTAATTTAATTTAATAATTTTTTTTGTTCGGGTATTTGATGTTTTTTCTTTTTTTTGTTGTTTTTTTTTAATAATTGGTTTCACGGTGAGACGTTAATGCTGTTTGTTCTGAAGATAGGCATCTAGGAGTCGCCGTTTTACGAAGGCACCCCATCCAGCACGATCAATTTCGTCAAAGTTTCGCTTCACGAAACTGTCGAAACCACTGCGGTCAATTTCGTCGAAATTCTTCTTTGCGAAACTGTTGAAAGCGCTTCGGTCAATTTCATCGAAATTACGTTTTTGGGTACCGAACGTTATCCCGCTGAAATGTAGACGGTAGTTTCCTCGTTAAAAAAATTCATTAGAAATTAGTATCTACTCTAAATCACATCTTAAATTAATTAACCTTAGAGATATTTAAATTCATTAATCGCCGTCACGCCGGTGGTGTAAAATTCATCAACTTTGTAAATTACATGAATGAACTAAACTCCGGTCGAATTTCGCTTTCAAAGGATTCGCTAATCTTCAATAGATTTCCGGGGCATTTAATTTATTTATGTTCATTAACTTTGCCTACGTCATTTTCAAACACACTTAGATGGGTTCGAATAGTCCGAAGATTAAATTAACGTACTGTACACAAAACTGTGACGGTCGTTTTTACAAGATTTCTTATAAATAATTTTTAACAATTTTATTTCTCATCTTTATCCAAATTAATTCATTCACATATTATTATATCGATCAAATATCCTGCAGATTATTTCAAAGTTTCCCCACCCTAATTGTATAATATATTATACATCGCGAATTATCAATAGCTTGATGGGAAATTAATGATTCAATCAATTATTAATCTGCATTAATTTTAATCATCGTTTTGATCAGAATTATAAATTATTTATCCAAATAGCGAAACTTTGGAAACTATCAAGGCGGTTTAGCGCATAGAAATTTCTATGAGATGAGATAAGCAAATTTCAAATAGTTTTTTGAATAAAAATCTTCGTTTTTCAGTTCTGAATCTGTTGATAAATCGTTCGAGGTGACGAGGATATGAAAGTTGAAAAGAATTAATCATTACAAGAGGAAAAAATAATAAAAAACAAAAAAAAATGATATCTCGATCATAACCAGCTCATATTCTGGAAGTTATTCGACAAGTTTTTCCTCTCCCAATAACCACTTTCGGTTGGCTACCGCAACATTATACGTTACATACATAGGTATATTTATAATGTACATAACGTTTAAGTACGTATACGAAAAACCCGTGTGATCCAGAAGGTCCTAGGGGAACCATAACGAGAACGACGACTACCTACGGAGCGAGTCCATTAGGTAGTTATCTTTTTTGAAAAACAGTCATCTTAGTTTCTTACTTCTTTTTTCTTTATTCTATTCTATTTTATTTTTTTTTCTAGTTTCTCGACGTCTAGAGTCTAGACAAAGTTAAGATTTTTCTGGTTTGTTATCATTATTGTTATCATCATCATTATTATTATATCCCTCGGGTGTGCAATTCTGGAAAATGCAGGTTGAATAACGGGGGATCAGGTTCGTTGAACCGCGAGACGATCGTGATTTTGTTTTCTTTAATTCTGTTCTTGGATTTTTTTTTCATTTTTTATTTAATTACTTGGAAACCACACCCTGTGGGATAATTTTGGTAGATTGCAGATGTGGAGAGTGTCTCTAAAGAATTGTAGTTTATTTTTGGTTTTTACTTGAGAGTTAAATTGTACAGCGAATGATTGCAGATTTTATCTCGTCAGAAATTTTTCTTAACTCAGAAAGATTACGGACGCGACCTGTTGCTGTTTTAGAAATATTGAAAAATTTCAAACTATTCCAATAGCAAAAATACCGTAGATTTTATTTTACTTTATACGGCCACGATATATTTTAACTCATAGTAGATACGTTAAAAGAGATATTGGTAAAGTTTTGCGTTACGAAAATTCCAATCTATCGAATTACGTCTTACACCTGATAGAGAAAAAACGATAATTTAATTACCTATTTCAACAGCTCGGTAATTAGATTATTAATTTTTTTTTCGTTCTCTGGTTAATCAAATAATATTTCTCTTTCTCTCTCTCCGACGAAAACTCACCTCAGTGAATCGAACCTTTTGTTTTGTCCGAAAGTTGCACCTGAGAGCGAATCCAAACCTCGACGAGTTTGACGAAGAAGATGACCACCTCCGATACCATCAAGGTTACGAGGCTCCGTCCCTCCTGTTGGCAAAATTTTTATACCGATAAATTATCGGGTATTTTATTTGGTTTTTAATTTCATTATTTTTCAGTGTTCTCCTCAGTTATAATGACAACCGATGAAAGCTAAAAAAAATTAAAATTCATTATTAACAAATATTTAATAGAAGATTTTAATTCGTTCATATATTTCACATACCTGAATGATAATTATAATGTAAATCAAAGTTAATTACCTGGAATAATAATTTTTAATTGAATTTTTTTTTCTATGGGATCGGTTAATTGGCATCTATAAAAATTGTGGAAGATAGTTTTCCTCATTTGTGTTTGTATTATAATTACGATACATTTTAATCAATTAAAATGAAATTGAGACAGCGATTCAGTCTCTGATTATTGTGTATTATAATGTTAATTGTTAATTTTCCTATTCATTTTCAACAATCATTTGCAGGTTCTTCTTTTCATCACTGTGCGACATTTATTTGCGTACGAGATTCCCACCACCAATACTGTCCAAATTTCTAAGAAGATTTGCGCCTCCGATGCTGTCCAAATTTCTAAGAAGATTTGCGCCTCCAATGCTGTCTAAATTTCGGAGAAGATTTGCGCCTCCGATGCTGTCCAAATTTCGGAGAAGATTTGCGCCTCCGATACTGTCTAAATTTCTAAGAAGGTTTGCGCCTCCGATACTGTCTAAGTTTCTAAGAAGGTTTGCGCCTCCGATGCTGTCCAAATTTCGGAGCAGATTTGCGCCTCCGATGCTATCCAAATTTCTAAGGAGGTTTGCGCCTCCGATGCTGTCCAAATTTCTAAGAAGATTTGCGCCTCCGATGCTGTCCAAATTTCTAAGAAGGTTTGCGCCTCCGATGCTGTCCAAGTTTCTCAAGAGATTGGCGCCGCCTATTCCATCCAAGTTGCGTAAAAAATTATTATTATTAACGCCGTTGAATTTTTCATGAAAACTTCGGTCTGCTGCGTTTTCTTGGCGAAGATTTTCTACCGCTCCACCATTTCTTGCAAATCCTTGTAAAATCCAAAATATATTTCCATCTTTTTTCTGATCCCCTTTAGATTTTTCTTGTCTATTTTCCCATTCTGAAAAAAAATTAAATCATGAACAAAAGTGGCGGTAAAATCTGTAAGGAAAAAATACAATAATTATTTTCACATATTTACGCACATCTTATACATATATACAAAAAATTGTAACACATACATTGATTTATATACAACAAAGCGCATACATGAATATAGCGACAAATGATTAAAAAAAGTATTCGTTTATAATTCTTTTGGTTGTAAAAAAAAATTTGTAGATAAAAAAACTTCGATTAAATTTGTGCTTACCTTTTATATATGTACATAATTCACATTTACACAACGATAACACTGTATGAAACAAGATATCATTTTCTGCAATGATTTCTTGAATAGAAATATTATTTACAAAAGTTTTTACTACATAGTAAAACAAAAGCACTTTTTCTATACCTAGAGTCACATATGATTTTATTTTTAACAGGTCGTGTTTACACCTATACGATCACGTTTATGACATCTGATCCTCTCTCGGCAGATGGAATGAGCGAAGAACAAAAAACAACAGCCAGAAAAAAAATAAGAATAAAAAATGAAAAGTTTACGAGGTCGAAAAATGTCGTAAAAAATGTGATTGAAACACGATATCATTTTTACGTCATATTTGCTGCGGTAATAAGAGTATAGAATAATTTTTAACATCAAGTTTGATATCAAAAATTATATAGTCGTATTTACAACCAAATGATGGTAAAAATTTGATTCAATTTTTTTTTTATTTCTTTTTAGTTCAAATTGGTTTTTTATAATTCTTTTTTTTTGTACAATTATGTACTTGCTGTGGTAGAAAAAGAACGTAGTCAAAGGCATTTCGTAGCTGTACGAAAAAGGAGAGAAGAAAAAGAATAATTGGAAGAACTGCAGAATTTTGATTTTCATAGAATCTCTCACGTTGATTTTTCCATCTCTGATTGTCGGAGTGAGGAAAAGAAAAACATTCACCATCGATATTAAGCTCGTACTTCACGTAGAGTATAATATAACGTTAGGAGTTTTTCAAGGGAGAATATTGAGCGTAAGAAAAACATTTATCTCCCTTATGAAAACCTACATGTCGAGTTGCCATTTTATTTTCAAATAAAACACACCGGCATAGTATAGGTATGATAAACCTACCCGTGGGAACGACTATGTCTCTATAGTGTGCCAAATTTACATATGACATAAAAAAAAAAAAGAAGAAAACGAAAAGACATAAGGAAATTATAATAATATCGATATATCAATGTTACACGTCAAACGCTTCGGTCTTACGTCTGACTTTAGAAACGGAATTACTACTAGCTCGCTCACTGAAATTCAAGTAGTTCAGCCATTTAACTTGTCAGCCCGAAGTTAGCGACAAACGTCATCGGGTAAGCAGCTGCAGCAGTCGCAGTTGCAACACAGTAAATTGTATTGAGTAAGTTGAGTAAGTAAGTGAGTAGTAAAGCTTCCTTTTCTCTATATGAGTAAAAACAGGACATTTTTTTCAACTGGAACCAAAGAAAAAAAGAAAAAACTAGAACTGAATTTAATTCTATTCCTAATTAAAAAAATATCAATATAAAATGGATTATATGACGGATGATAAAATATATTGATACGTAGAATTTTTATTATCATTATTATTTCGATTCTTTATTTTTTAATCAGGTTTATTATTTTATAACGAAAGTTATTCGTTATTTAGAGGGTAATATTGAAAATTTCAATTGTTTGACATATCGTTATTTACATACATAGGTCTATGTACGTACATATGTCGTACAATCTTTTTTAATTACTCCGATGTGAGTAAAATGTTGAAATTTTAACAGCGGAAGAGAAAAACGTCACGTTAAATAAATACTGCACGTATAGAAAAGAGAAGAAGAAAAATGAAAAATGAAAAAGAAGAACGAAAAAACTAAAATAAAATACGATAAATAAAATTCGCATAAATGTACAGCGTATAATACATTAATACTATGTATAATATATACATATTTATTATTCGTTAATATCGAACAGAAAGTTGAGAGGTTGAAATATAAATTTGGAAAGGAGAAACGAAAGAAAAAAAAAGAAAAAAAAAACGACAGAAAACTTACCGAGCGCTTCGTAATGCCTCGCAAGGGCTTCAGCCAGTTCGGGTTGTGCATAAACGCGAGGATCAGCTTCAATTATTTCATTTTGAAGCTGAAAGAGAAAAAAAAATACACACTAATCGATTGATCTACTTTGATCCATCGTCATTTCTTTTTTTTGGTTCTTTTCTCGTTAGATTTTGAGGTATGCGTGAAGATTTTGGGTCTGTTTTGTAGAATAAGGAATTGGAAAGATGAAAAGTTGATGATCACGAATAAGAAAAAAAAAGTCTAAATGCAGCAATGAAAAGACATCGTTAGCTAAATACGTGTTTGAATTTTATCATGTTAAGAGAGCGAGTGCAAACACATATTATTGAATTAATTTATCTAGATATATGTGGTGTGTACAGTATTATATGTATTTCTCTATGTACATAAAGTAAAATGCCTTCGGGATATGTTCGAATTTGCGGGTTCGTAAATAATATTGATTGCCAAAAGGGGATCGCAACGAAGTTAAACTATGTTCGTGCGTATTCTCTGTATATGTTTTTCTCGTGTATGAACATCATATACGGACAAAATATATATCGCTAATTTTTAGCAACGAACCGATAAATCATATCAGTTGATTCGTGTACTATAGGTAAAGAAAATAAATAGACAGAATATAATAAACTCTTCTAAAACTCGAGTTGCGGTTATCCTTTCGTATACACATATGTACATTAATATTATTTACCAAGTTTCTATATACATACACAATACACACAAATTATATACATATAGAAAAAAAATTTCTACAGAGAAAATTGTTCAATATTAATGAAAAGTTTTCACAACTTCCTCGCAGCTGGGTATAATAAGTTTATTGTATCCTACTTTCTTTCTTTCCTTCTTGTTGATTTTTTTATTTCTTTTCTCTCACTTCTTTTCAGGACGAACGGTTTCAAAAATTGCTGCTTCTTTTCTCTCATATGATAGTAAAATTTCCCAAACTCATTGATATGGAAATAGAAAAATTTCGAATCGCTTAATTTCAAAAGGTATTAAAAAAAACTATATGAAGATTTCAGAAAGAATATTTATTTTTTTGAAAATTTAATAGCGAAATGAATGAATGAAATAAATAATTTTTGGAAAATTTGTGTCGAATGTGTAGAAATTTTAGCCGATTCAAATAAGGGTGCGTAAGGTATAGGCTTACGCGTGGGATAATACCCGAATTTAGGAGAACGTGAAGAAGACGAAGAGAGAGAGAGAAAAAAAAAGTAAAGGCAAGAAAGAAAAAAGGAAAAAAGAAAAGGAAAGGAAAACCCGTTTATCGGGGAAAAACGGGAATGAATTCACGCCTCGATACCTATCAGATAAAATATATATGTTATGTATCTGCGGATGTAAAATATCCTGGAAGCTGTTACAGTCGTAAATATGATACAAGAAAAGCTTATCCAGGGAAGATGAATTTATGAAATCGTCTGAATTTGCACGTTAAATATTAAATAGATAAAATATATGTAAGAAGGAATTTTCAATAAGTTGACGTATTTAACAGCTACAAGATTTTTTACTATTATTATATGGATATAGAAATTGAAAAAATCAAAATTCCATACAATATTTATAATAGTTTTTTTTTTTAGATTTGTTTCGAATCATTTAATTAAACTATAAAGCGATTGATCATGCGAAAAGCGATGACGTTGATTGTTAAACTTTGTAAAATAGATATACGTATAGTTGCCGGATATCCTGTCCGGAAATTAGAATCTCTACTGTAGAAACCGTCACGTGTTAACTGTACGCGGATATATTCAAGTGAATCCGCAAACATATGGGTAATTTTTTCAAAACTCCATCACGAGTTTTCCATCCCAAAAATAAGGTACGTATGGACGTCGAGTACAAATTTCTATAGCTTTCGATTTTTCAATCAGATTAATAAGGACAAACTTTGAATGAAATTCAGTTAAACAAAAGTTCGTTTTGCGTTCGAAACTATCGGATTCCTAATTTGGGAAGAACATCTTTGTTAATCTTCTCATTTTTTACACATTCGTTCGAACCCCGAATGTATTTTTCTTTCGTTTTTTTTTTCACCTGCATGAATATAACGATAAACTTCAACACTGACTGCAGAGGATTAAGCTATGCCGTGAAATTGCGTCTTTAAATTGGGCTCGTATTTCCCGCGCACGCGATATAGGCAGGCCTGGGTATAGGGAAACGTTTTTATTCCATTGAATTCTTTTTTTTTCTTTCGTTGGTTCTTTTCCTCATTTTTTTTCAAAATAGCGGTAGAGAAGAAAGTACATTTATTTTTCAACGGAAAATTGGCTGGTATGTACGTTATACGTAATAATAATGCTAATCCAAATGGATCGATCGATAATCTTCCGATGTGGTTTCTTTTTTATTTTTCTTTTAGCTCCGCGGTTTTCAGGATTTTCAAGTTTTTTACTTTCTTCTTTTTCCTTTTCTTTCTTTCGTGTATTTTTTTTTGGTAACGTTCTGGAAAGTTCGTCATCAGGGTTGATCATCATCGGCTCGAACGAATTAATTAATATACCTTCGATCACTCTCAATTATCCCGCCCTCTACCCTATAGGTCGTACATCTATAGATAACACTGAGTGTTAAATTGAATTTTGAATGAAAAATGAAGAAAATTTTTCCACGATATATGAGCAAAGGTTTTCGTTTTTTTTTTTTTCGGGCAAACTATATTCTAAAAATCGATGTGTAGACATGGTTCTGATTTTCCTCCACGGTTTCTTTAAATATCGATAAACTTTATCGGTGTTTGATTGGACTATTGTGAGCGAAAATTTCTGCATTTCTAGGAGTATAGGTATGTAGGTATGTGAACGTGTAATATACATCGGTATCCTATGTGACAAGCAAGTTTTAGCTACACAATCTTCAATTGACCAAGTTTTACTATTTTTCTCGACGCATACGTGCGCGGAAATATGAAAGAGGTGTAGCTCTATTCTATTTCGATAATAAAAAGTCGGAGTCTTACTTACACTACAGTATTGCACGAGTGAGCTTTGTTTCCCTTACATGTTTCAAGGTATTTCACTGATCTACGTACGCTAAATTGATCCATCTAGCAAAATGATGAAGATACAGCAAATTTTTTCGCTTTTTGGAACGGTAAAATCGAGATATCACGATGGGATTAATTCGTAGCTCAATTTAATGGTTGGATTCGTATTCCTGAGGTCAAAATACGTCAGAAAAGGGTCATACGATCGATTTTAAAAATACTTCATTTTTGGCCCAAAAATCGAAAAAATCCAAAGGGGTATACCTTAGATTTTTGTCGATTTTGAGCCAAAAATCAACATTTTTTAAAATCGATTGTAGGACACTTTTCTTACGTATTTTGACCTCAGGAACACGAATCTGAAAGTCAAATTAAGCTATCTATAAAATTGATCGAGTTATCGCCAATTTATCGATCTAAAATGTGAAAAATCAAGGATATCTCGATGGGATAAATTCGTAGCTCAATTTAATTATTGGATTCGTGTTCCTGAGGTCAAAATACGTCAGAAAAGCGTCCTACGATCGATTTTAAAAATACTTCATTTTTGGCCCAAAAATCGAAAAAATCCAAAGGGGTATACCTTAGATTTTTTACGATTTTGAGCCAAAAATCAACATTTTTTTAAATCGATCGTAGGACACTTTTCTTACGTATTTTGACCTCAGGAACACGAATCTGCAAGTTAAATTGATTTATCTATAGAATTGATCGAGTTATCGCCAATTTATCGATCTAAAAAGTGAAAAATCGAGGATATCTCAATGGGATTAATTCGTAGCTCAATTTAATTGTTGGATTCGTATTCCTGAGGTCAAAATACGTCAGAAAAGCGTCATACGATCGATTTTAAAAATACTTCATTTTTGGCCCAAAAATCGAAAAAATCCAAAGGGCAAAAAATTAACATTTTTTTAAAACGATCGTAGGACACTTTTCTGACGTATTTTGACCTCAGGAATACGAATCTGCAAGTTAAATTAATCTATCTATAAAATTGATCGAGTTATCGCCAATTTTTCGCGATTTTCAAGTCATCTTTTTTCAGTACGAGATATATTTTTTTAGTGGGTTACGTCTTTTCGTTTCTACCAATGGGAGGTTGAGATTTTTGACAAAATCAAGTGCATGGTATATCTCAGAAACTATTTAAGAAAGAGAAAAAAAATATAAGAAACTAATAAAACGATCTATACAGAAGATTGGCTTTTCCATACGCCCTCAGCTTGGCAGAATTCCCAGTTACTTTTTTTATTCACTTGCTTCCGTTCTTTTTTCTTTTTTTTTCGTGGGTTGCGTCTTTCCGTTTCTCAGCCCTCGCGAACGTATACATATAGCTACATTAACTCAATGCAGAGACGAACAAAGAGATATACATACCTAATATACATATATATTTCGCCATCCGACTGTGAGGCGCCGAATTTTTTTACCCTAATTCACATCTAATATCTTGCGGTATAGTCCGCCATATTTCCGCATAGTTTTCTCATTATACTACAACGCGGCCAAAAGAATATAAATGGCAAATAACTCATTCTCTAGTATCTACGCAGAGGAATGTTTTTTCGAAAAAAAGAGACTAAAAAATTTATTCAGTATTACCAACATCGCAGGGAATATATTCTGAGACCCTAATTGTCTCGCGGTTTTGCCTGATCTTTAATAAAGTCAATAATTAATCGAGTCGAAAATTAACTCCGAAGTTAATTGTGAATGACGTGTTCAAAGAATCACAGAGAATGATTAAAAATCGTCTGTAATCTTCGAACAAATCAAATTTCAAAAAAACAGAAAAGAGAAAAAGGATAACGAAAAATAGGAAAACCCAATCGATTTCTTCGTAGCTAAATATCGTTATAATTTTCATAATTATTCTTCGATTGTGAACAAAAAGCATTATAGATATGTATACATTATGTACATACGTACATCGTATCAGAGCAGATTGTTATTAAATTAATTTGACTAATGGATCGGTAGATTTTGTGGGCGATGTATAAAGCGAAGGGAAGGATTACGAGCTCCGCGTATAGTAAAGTTATTTGTTACCTCTACCCAACATATTTTCTATGATAATTATATTTCGTGTATGTTGTGTTGTTGTGTAGATAATATAAGCAACACTTTGTCTATGATTTCGTTAAATAATATTTCCCCATAGAACGCGAATACCTAACGATAAAATATCCTCTGTGCTGCTCGTGGCGCGCCTTGAAAGGGGATTTACAATTATGAATTTAGTTAACCCGATGTACATCTACGAGCTGGTAAACGTTCGCATTAATTTATACCCGACGTACCTCAAACAAACTTCGAAAAAAAAAAAAAAAAACTGTTCGCCCTTGGCATAAACCAAGAAGAAGAAAATAAAAAAAAGGAAAAATTTAAATCAAATTTAATTATTTTCCTGCATCGACTCGCATCTTCCGGGCGTTTTAATTTTTCTCTCTCAATTAGTTTCTTTTCTATTCATTTTTCTTTTTCTTTTAACTTTCTCCGAGTAATTTTTGTTCGTTAGAAATAAAATTAGTAATTTTATCTCTACATGAAATTAATTAGTTGGATAAAATATACCTATTTATTCTTTCGTTATAATGTAATTTACAATAGATAAAGCGAAAAATCAACACGCGTTATAAGAAACTTTTCTTACAGCCTAGAAGTTTATTTTGACACCCCCAAAATTCGACTAGTTAACGTCGTCACGCAAACCGTAACGTCCACCACTTAAAGCTGACGTATAATAGAAGCATGTGGTTTAAATTCAGCGATAATGTCGAGCGGGAAGTTAAATTTATTCAGAAATTATTCAGAAATAATTAGCGATGTATAGAAATAATTTATTTAAGAAAATCATCACACAAACGTATATATAATTTCAAGCAACAAGTTGTAAAGGTTACACTATACATATACATGCGTACACTGTTTTAACGCAAAGTGAAAGATTTATTTTTGTTCCCCTCTTTTTTACACTCAACTTTTTCCACCCTTTCGCATCTAATCCCGCAGAATATTCGAGAGAGAAATGAAAGAAAAAAAGATTTAAGAAACGAAAAAAACCAACCACATTTTAATCTTAATACCAGCAATTATTTTTTTTCTGTTTCTTTTAATTCTTTGCCTCTTCTCTTTTCTTTTTAGAATGTCTCAGAAATCAGACACTCGAAAATTGCGTACGACTGATACAAATATTTAAATAAAATGATAATTTATGACAAAAAAAAATGTTTCATTATTTAAAAACTCAATTTTAAGTGACATGTTTATAGGTGGATTGTGCAGCTTAGCTGGTTGTAAGAAAGTACGCATTTTGGAAGGATAAAAAAAGAAAAAAAAGGAAGGGTCTTAAGGTCAAAGGTTGTGTAGGTTAGGAGGTGAAAGGATTATCGACAGTTGTGTCAGAGGTAGTTGAAAATTCTTTTCAAACAAATTGGTATCCAACGACCCTCTCTTAAAAAACTAAAAAAAAAAATGGATAAAATAAAATAAAGTAAATCAAAAAAAAGAAAACACCCATAGAGGACGAACTTGAAGAAAAACGATAACCCCAAAAAATCAAACCTGCAGAAAAAAATGTTAAACCCGTACAATAATACGAAAGCAATTTTTTTAAGTGGAAATTTTCTTCTCTCTTTAGTTTTTTTTGTTATCTCTATTTCCGAGTGGAAAATTTAATCGGATGTTTCAAGCTTTTCGAGTTTAAGTAAGTTGTAATGGCGGACCGTAAAATCCCCGAAACGGGACCTAAACGCGTTCACTTTTCGATTCACCCTCCAAAATAAACGCAATAATGTATAATCCAGTTGTCGAGTGTGTAACACAAAAGTGGTTTACCCGTACATGTAGGTACCATATATTTTTAGAATTTCATACTCAACGTTCCCGAACATCGTTTCAATTTTTTCAAAAATCTCCGAAATCATTTTGTCTTGTTTTTTCACGCGATTTTAAATACCAACAAAAAAAACGTATGCAGTAATCGAAATGGAAAGTAAAATAGAAAAAAAAAAAAAGATTATTAATAAATAAAATAGATGGAGCAAAGATTTTCGTATGCAAAAATTTTAATCGATCCTAATTGAAATTATATGTGTTTGATTGATTCCGAATAAATTTTTTTTTCTCTCTGTATAATCAAGTGGTTCACGCAAGTGAAAGATTTGCTTCTATATAAACAGCAATTCATTAGTGGGGATTAAAACCAAAAATCTCTTTCGATATTCTGCTGTGGAGCAGATTATAGGTTTTCCTTTTTTTACCCTCCGTCCTTTTCAATTTTCTATGTGAGAAATGTATAGGTATTCAAAAAAAGGAGCTTCGAAAAGGTATTCCCTCTTCATTATTCATCCCTATATCGTGTCCCATGCCTCGATTTAAGATCGAAAATAAACGATACCGACTTTCTCGTTTCTGATTCTTTTTTTTTTGCTTTCTTTTTAAAAAAGGGGGTTCCCAAAATTTTCACAGGTGAAAAGAAAAAGGATATACTTACACATAAATAATTGTATGTAAAATATATGGTATAATTCTGACCTGATTTGCTGGTGCAGCAAAAACGACGCACGTTAGAGTAACCAAGAAGATGGCCGTACCGGCGAAAAAGTCAGCGAAGGATTTTGAACGCGTCATTTTTGTTTTTTTGCTCTTTCGAAATTGATGTGATGGAACTCTCGTCACTGTCAACTCTCGATAGACAGATGTATATATTTATATATTATGTATACGAATATATAAATATATATCAACCAGTGACTGTATTACCAGAAGTCAAATTCGCTCTTTTTGTTTTTTGTGCAGCGTGCAATAAAATCGAGAATTTTCTTTGATACTTTCTTTATATTTTACTCTCGATCTTCTCGATTACTTTGCAAAATTTCCAATTTTTTTATTCCCTCGCAGCCGCCGATACCACCCTTTACTTATTTTGGGTCGAACGCGTGGCGTGTAGTGTCAAGAGACGCGTGCCGCAACCAAATATATAGTCAAGCTCTGTCATTGCGCGCGCATCTTTTATTTATATATATATACATATATACCTATGTAATAAACGTACACATATATACATCATATACATATACTATTTATCATCATCATCATCATTTTAATAATAATAATAATAATATTCACATTCACGTTATGCAGGTAAAAAAGAGCGACGCGCACTTTAACCGTTCAAGTGGAACGAATACAGGATTAAAAAATCTATGGGGATCAGTTCGTATAGAATCAAGCAAAATTGTTGGTTCTCTTTTTTTCTCTTTGGAATTTCTTTTTTTCTTTCCAATTTCCAAATTTTATTTTAACAACGAGAGAGCGCTGCAGGGTGCGATCTGGTAATTCCGGTATCGAAATTCGGGTGGAAGAAAAATTTGACTAATAAAATCTTGGAAATTTAAATATGGAAAAGAAAAAGAAAATTCGTTACCTAATTTCACGTATTATGCCTCTCTTGATCGTCGGATATTCGCGCGATAAAACCGGGTAAAATAGATTAGAGAGAAGATTTATATCAATTGCATCTCGATTTTTTTCCTCTTTTTTTGTCTTTTTACTTTTGGTTCAGTTTTTTTCCCCCATTCTCCTTATCTATTTTTGATATACGTATAATAATAATAGGGTCATCAATAATCGATGCGTTATAAAATGTATCGTTAATTAGCAATTATTAATAATTCTTGTCTGCAGGACGGATTGATTATCACCTAGGTATTTCCGTATACATAGGTTATATACATACATTGGTATGTATACACCTATCTATTGTATGTATGTATATTTTTAAACCCGAAATCATCGCACGCGATGATGTAATAATTTTTCTATTACCAAAAAGCCGCATGAGGAAATTAATAAAAAGAAAAAGAAAAGAAAAATTGAAAGAAAAAAAAATTAATCAAACAAACTGAATAAATAATATTCGAAGAGGCGTGTATATTAAAATTAATAGGGATTTATATTATATTATTTAGATATCAAAATATCAAAGCCCCCGCGACTTATACATATAATAGTCTTTGATCTTAATAAAGAAAATTAATTTACTCAGCGATAGAAAATTTCTATTGTTCCGTGCGTACTCCTTATTGCTAATTATCATTATTATTATTATTATTATTATTAATCTTGTATTATATCTCAATCAATTTTGTGTCTTAAATATTATAAAAACAACCATATAAATATTCTTTTGCATTTCACATTTTTCTTTCTTTCTTTATTTTATTTTGTTTCATTTTTTCTTTTTTTATCTGGTCCATTACCACAATCTATACGTGGGTATATTATTCTCATCTTATAATGAGGATATTTTTGGATCTGATGTACGCGAAGACCATTGTTAAAATCTGATGGACAAAGGTGACTCTATTATATTAATATATGTATACCTGTATTTTTTTCTGTACTTCGTTTTTGATTTCTGTTTTTACTTTTTTTGTCATCTTTTCTTTCACACGTGTTGATATACACGTAGTCCACATGTCGAGATCAGCTTATTCAGCCCTTAAAAGATAATCTCCGGGATAAACTATACATTATACCATGTATTATAACATCTAGACGTTTGCAGGTATCGTATGACCGGTGTAATGGATTTCTTTGTACGATTTTTTTTTCTTTTTTCACTTTCCTCTTTCTCTCTTATTTTTTTTTCGATCGGTTTTGGTTTTGGTTTACTATTTTTTCGTTCTCGTTTCTTCGCCTGTTTTTTTCCTCTTTCGTCTATTTTCTTCGCGGAGAATTCAATGAAACGAGAAACGCGTCGTATCCCTATATTCATTCAGGTTTTATTCCGTATAAAAGGAACCCTCGGGACTCAAACTGGTCACTTTACCTTCAGATAAGTCAGCCAACGAACAACGGGATGACCACCAGGATTATCATCTATTCGGTAAGTAAACGATCACGTTGTCGTTTTTTTTTTAATTTAAATTTTAACAACTTCAAAAATGCATAATGTAAAGTTCGACTCGATTTTATGCTCCTTCCAATCTTTGTTTTCTCTTTTTCAAGCTTCTATCCCTGGCGATGTTGGCGATTCGCATTCAAGGTTATCAAGACGACCGCTGGGAGAATACGGTAAACATTCCCGAGGATGACGAGTCGGATATAATTTTTCGCGAGTCTCGAGTCCCTCAGCTTCCTCGTATCGAACATGTTATTTGTACCTGCGAATCCGTACCACGTTTCATGGATTTTGGACACCGTACTTATCCGAGACATTTGGTCTCCAACGACTGTATCGAGAAAAGATTATGCGTTGATTTTTATCATTTTTGCGAAGAAATTACTTACACTCTCAACGTAAGTATAATGCACCTTTTCCAAGGCCCGGAAAAAAAAGAATAAGAAATTTTTCGAGTGGCGAATTAATTTTGTCTTCAGCTCTCTGTCATGATTTAAACTTTGATAAGATTCGTACGAAATTTGAAACAAGAAAAAAAGACAAAAACTTATTCTTTAATTCTGTTTTTGTTATTTTCATAGGTGACAACGTTCAGAGACACCAAAGATTATACGAGTAAAAATAACGGACTTCGTCGACTGTTGGGGGAAACGACAATTAACGATTGTAACGCACCTGTACCGGAAACTGTGGTGAAAACCATAACGGCGGCTTGCAGAAACAAAATACGTAATTAAATCTTATGTTCGATATGAATAAGAATCTCTCCTCGAAGAAACAGAAAAAAGAAATGGAGAAATAAATGAGAAACAAAAAATAAAAAGATACCGAAACACCCTAACAGTAAACTGATACGTAGCTATGATTTAAATATGATAATCGTGAATCGACATTATATCTGCGACGATATGTAAATTTGAATTAATTAATTATGAATGAAAATAAAATTTTGAAAAATTATCGACGAGACAATTAAGAGAATGTAAAGAAACGAGAAAAAAAAACAATCCTATGTACGAAAATATTGTGTAAAATTATAGTCTTCGTCCGACAAAAAAAAAAGAAAATTTTTAACTCTTAAGGATTATTCGAAATTAAAAAGATATTATTCACATATAAATATATACTTATTATGTAAAACTTATTGCATACGTTTTGTTCACTTCATTTCACCTTTTCGTTATTTATTAATATCTGTTAGTCTATCTATTTTTTTTTTTCTATCTCGAGATAGACCCCGTACAGAATTTTGACTCTGTTAAGAGTTACAATAAGATAAATTTGCTCCGCACGGTATCTATACATATGTATAACGCAATTGATTTATGTGTTAGCTTTTATGTACCTTATATGTATAATACACGTGGTGGGTATGTATGTACAAAAAATTAACTTACTTACAACCAAGTTTTTTTCTTTTCTTTTTCGTTTTTTCTTTCTTTTTTCTTTTATTCATTGCGATTTGTGCACTCGCTGTTATATACCTATCTAGGCTTATACTTTTTTGTTGATAAATTTTTTTCTATCATATTTTTTTGTGCTAGATTTTGGCGAAAATTTAATTTGGACAGAACATATGTATCGCATTATATTGAGAGGGGGAGGAAAAAAAAAAGGAAGTTTTTCCCTGAGGAATAAAATATTCTTTATAGTATATAGAAAAATATCATTTTTTTTTGGATTGGAAGATGTTAGAAAATGAACTACGGCACCTGCGCGTCTTGCGAAAAATTTAGAGCGAACGAAATATCGGCGGTAGAATGAAAAAGAATAAATAAAATGAATAAAATGAAAAAACGAAAAATTACTCGACTTTTGGCTCTGTCACAGCGAATGTCAGGACTGTCTCTCACCCCTTCATGTACAGTACTACACATTGCGGAGACGTATTATGTGATTGATAAAAATGAAAGGGGAAAAAATGCAAAATAAAAACGAACAAAAAATGATAAAAAAAAAAAAAAAACCATACTTATTTAGGGAAAATAACATCCCTTACACATATAAATATATGTATTCGAAAATCTGCTAAATTCAATTACCGCCCCATACGCTTGTAAATTATGCCTTTGAAATCGGTGTGTAGAAAGTTTTTTATTTTATTTTCTTTTTGCTTTCAATTTATTTTCTTCTCTTTTTTCGAAATGATAATAATTTTTATTATTACCGAACGACTTGACTGATAATTTCAGCGTGTGCTTTTTGACATTTTTTTTTTCCGTTCCTTTCTTTACCCTTCCGAACGAATTTACATGAATTTATACGTATAAAAATAATAATTCGTTATATCCGCAGCACGATTTTCTTGTACTAACCTGATGATCACGCAAAGTACAGTAGGAAACGTAATAATTTCGCAAAAACGTAGAAAAAGGAAAGAGAGGTAAAGTGTGGATGGGAGAAAAATGAGGGGTAAAAAAAAAAATAATAATAATTAATTAACTATAGCAGTCAACGAATAATGTAAATTTTACTCAAGAAGAAAGAAAAAAAAGAACAAAATTAAAGAAAAAAAAATGTAAAAACCAAACCAGATTAAATGTAAACACAAACTTGGAAGGGAAAAGAACTTCAACCCCAACTGAATTATTTTCTCTTTTTTTTTTTTATTTACATTCGAGTCGATGTCGCGAGGATAAAAATAAAGAGTAAAAGGAAAAAGTATTTTTTACTTTTAGAAATCAGTCCCAAATATGAATGGAATTTTTCGTCCGAAAATATATGCTTTTTCGCACGTCCTAATATGCTTAAAAATCGTCCTGCAGTTTTTGGAAAGATTTTTTCTTTCTCTTTTCCTATTCCATGCGATATCACGTAGGCCACGAGCGCACCGTTACTCTTACTGTTTTTTTCTCTTTCCCTTTTTTCTTTTCCTTTTTTTTTTAATTTTATTTCCTTGTCCCTTCCGCAGCTCCGCTACTGCTGCTCACCTGAGTTTAATTATTAATCAACGAGTTTTACGATAGCTCTGCATGGGATTTTCTTTTCTGTTTTACGAGATACTTTCAAGTATCAGTACCAGTGTACTACACATCTGGTATACCTATAATGCTATAATATTCATTGTACAAATTGTGCGCAACAGATTTTTCCTCAGCTATACAGTTTTTTTTCCAACTAAAATGTAACTAATATCAATTTCCGTTAATTTTTTTCAACGAAACACAAAATGAAAATAAAAATCTCTCTCACAGGAACGCGATAAATTAGAGAAAAATATGCTGGAATGTGATGTTGTATGTATACGTGTGCAGCATGCGATGTTTTCGAAAGTTTTTTTTTTTTCCGTTTATTAATCAAAACGGAAACACGGCGAGTTTGGAGAAATGTAATATTGACACCGTTTTTCTTTGATTTTCATTTTCTTTCATCTTTTTTTTATTCCAATCTACTTTTTCAATGAATTAAAACCACCTCAAAGAACGTCACGTGATATTTTATATTAATATTCTCAAGGCGTGACGTTTCATCTTCGTTTCATCTTCCAGTTATCATATTTTATGTACCTATAGGTACTTTATTCTTTTACTCTTCTGCTTTTTCCCCCCCCCTCCCTAATTTTGTTTATTCAAAAAGCGAAGAAAAAAGGACATTTTTTTTCAATTCGTTTCTTCGAGAAGAATTCGAGAGAAATTGATCGCCATGGAGACGCAATTAAAATAGAGAAGATTAATACACGATAAGATCTATATATGCGCATGTGGATATTATTTGTCTTTTGCTGGAGAAAACAAAAAATAATAATAATCATAACATAAAATAAAGTAAAAAATGAAATAAAAAAAATCTTACGACATGTCGGAGTAAAAGCCCGTGGCTACAGATACAGGAGAGAGGTAGGAGGTCGAACACCACTACCGGTGATTTCGTAGTCCACCAAACAGCTGAGAGCTTTCCAATGATTGCTAGTAATTTTCCGGTATTTTTCACTATGACTTCCGACGATATGCTATGTGCATGTTATACGTTCAAGCGCAAGGTCATTTTAAACTGTATGTAGAGGAAGAGAGAAAAAATAAAAAAGTGACACGATTTTAATGGATAATTTTCTAAACGCGAGAAAAACTAATTGATTTCATAATCGAGTTGAGAAATTTTTTATTCTTCGAAACTTGACTTGGAATTATTTAAATTTTCTTTCCTTTACTTTTCCATTTTGTTTCTTGTTGATTTCCCTCGTCCTTTTTCTTCCGAATCGTTAATGCAGATTGAGGTGAAAAATTTCTGTACAATCTGAAACGTTTCACATCTACCTAATATCGTGAGTTTTGAAATCAAAAATTTTACTCATGTGATCAATCGGCCGGGATGAACTTTCCGCTGCGATGCGTATAACGATTGAATATAAGGTTACATTATTCTCACGGGGTCGAAAGATCCGCCTTTAAATAAATTATTACCTTGCGTACTATACATATAGATACGTATGAGAAAGAAGATCTTTGTAAAATGTTCAAAAGTAATTTTTTTTCTATCATTATTGAGCGTTTTTTAAATCTCAATTTTTTAAATAATCTTCAAAGTCTTTTATCTTGTTAATTTTTTCTCCTTCCGAACGCAGGCAAAAAATAATCGTTTTTCTGATTAGTTTTAACATAAATCTTCGATAATTAGAATACTTATTGGGCAACCTATGAGTTAGTCATTTATCCTGATGTGGAGTCTGACCGAAAGCTGCAGAGTCAGACTCTTCGAAAATGGGGTGATAAAGATTCGATTCTTTCGTTAATTTGTTTTCTCTTATTTTTTTCTCTTTTTACTTTACTTTTTATTCCTTCTTCCAAAAAAAACAAAAAAACCCTTCCAACGTCTGGTCGGCTAGCTAAAAACCAAAATGAACAAACAATAAAAAAAGCAAAAATTAAAACAGAGCAGCTCGTAATCATATATGGTGCATTTCAGATTTATATGAAAAATAGAAAAATAAAAGTGAAAAAAAATTAGATCTATTTGGATCTACATCCATATAATATGATACTTTTGTCTCTGGAGATCAGCGAGCCTGCAGCTGTTGGTGTATATCACATATATCAAATTTTCCAAAAAAGAAAGAACGAAAAAATAGAAAAGTACATTATAACGTCGTGTTTCGTATGCATCAGAAATATGAAAAAGAAAGTTTTGTTCAACTCAGAATACAGTGCAGATGTATGGCGCGAAATATTCTGTACGGTTATATAGTAACAGTTAAATGGATTTGAAAAATTCATGACACGCTTTTACAAATTGCATAATATTATATATTAAAACGTATATACGGGGAGGTAATTCCGGTGCATCATATTCGTCAAGTGTTGTACGTGCAGCGAATGATCATGGATAGTTTTTTTTTTCTTTTCTTTTTCGTTTAAAATTTTTTTTAAATTTATTTTTGACATTTCCATATTACGTTAGCATCAACAATGATCATCGTTCCACGAAGTTTGACAGATTATTATTATCGTCGTCAAAGTTTAATGAGACGATGACGTCGGACGCGCGGATGATGATGCTTCAGATGACCCATGCAGGAAACACCACGTAGTCCTCTTGTCATTAATTTTCGTGCAGAGAATTTGCAGCAATCGTCGTATAAATTTATCGCGTTTAGTTACGCTGCACACGATTATAATGCAGGTTGTTTAGTAGGGTTGTATGTCAAGTGTATTACATAATATCTACAAGCCAACGAGATGTGCAAGTATTTGAGAATAGAAAAAAAAGGACGAAATACGTTGGGTAATTTTGACTAGAAAATTGATCAGACAGATCACTAGGTTGGAAAGGGTGGGAGAGCAAAAAAATTTATGATTCCAAGTCTGAATCTGATCGAAGTTTCGACTGACAATTAATTCGAGATGGCTGACTGTCAGACTTTAATATTATCAGCGAAAATGTCGAATGCCGAATGAATTCGTATATAGTTATGTCAGAGACCGTGATTTCTCTTAATGCTCGAAATCCCATGAGGTGTAACTCTTCCATTTCGACGATCACATTGTTCAAAAGTTTTAAACTTCAACCCCTCCGTTCAGGTACAGCTGATTAAAAAGTTCAAAATTTACCTAACGTATCGTATTTACAGCGAAAAAATTAACATGCTCATCACGATGTAGATCCGAACATCAATTTTTTTTGCCTAGATTTTTCAACACTCTTCTTCGCTATCTGTCGCATTTTCAAGACCAATTGATAGGCGTGATATATACGCTGTAGCAGAAAGCTTTGACCGCTATCTATTGCCCGGTTATAAGCACTTCTGCCATGTTTACACACTCGCTGCTTCCTGTACTATAAATGTTGAGGGAGAAAGAAAGAGAAAAAAATTCTAGAGAAGGACGGAGAGTGAGACCAGGTTGTTGAAACCCCACTCGACGACCGATACCTATAGCCAACTATTGCGTCAATTGATTTGCTTTCTCCAGCTATTTTACCCGGCACATGCCGACTATATGTACACTTTTATCCTCTCCCAACACTTGCACGGAAGCAACTATAGCGTACACCTTGAGTGTTTACATTGGTAAAGCTGATCTCACGTTCGCTTCCTTTTTTTTTTTTTTGGTTTCAGTCTCTCCCTATATTCTCTAGTTCCCTTTTTTCAATCTTTTTTTTCCCCCTTCTCTTTTTATTACCCTCTCGTTCGACGGTGGACTCGTTTAATTACGATCAAATACATCGCTCCATTTTTTTTTCTTTTTCTTTTCGTTTTCAATTTCTAACATCTAAAGTCCTAAGATTCTAGCTTTCATAATTAGAATCTCATTGTTAGACGGCCAAAACAGCGTACTAAGTTTTCAACCCTTGAATAGAATGAGAAAATATAGAGACGCGAAGAAAAAAGAAGAAAATGAAAATGAAGAATAAATAAAGAACAAAAAAATACTAAGCCAGGTTTTAACGCGAGATTGACTGCTCCGTCCTCGCTCTCATTGTTAATCGGACGTCTCATCGTATCCCTCAAAGGACGAACATCAACACCTCGTCGAAAAGTAAAGGGAAGAATAGATGGGTTGATGCAGGTGGGCGTTGTAAAATCGATATCTTTTTTTAACGGATCATAGCAGAGGCCAGTCTAAGTCGCAAGCTCGTTGCCCACAATATCCGAACATGGAAGTTGTAATTAGACGCAGTTGGGTTCGGTACTTGATTTTTTCTTTCCATTTTTTTACTTCCCTCTTTACTTCAATTATCATCATGTACCTGATGAATATCTTGGAGGTTTCGAGTTTTATTACGGTCAGAGATCCTGCCCTGCACTACCCTCCATACGTGAGCAAGGATGTCTGCAGGATCTAATTTTATTACACAACAGAAAAAGATCCCTTTTCATAACACGACGACATTTCAAACGCCATAACACGATCCTCAGCTTCATACGTGTCACGTTGAAATTACGTTGTTTTAAATAATTATACTAATTGCATTCCCTGCACAGCAGATATACAAATCGCGATCCTAGAATGTTACATAAGGTTCCAGATCTTTCTCACCTCAATTTTCTCGACTTTCGGTTTCCGATCTACTCGACATTCGAAAATTAACACATTTCCCGTACAATGTAACGGACGACCGGTCAATCGAGGGTAGTTTGTTTACTGGGTGTAAATATGAATGGTAAAAATGTGGCCAGGAAAGACGATATTGCATGTGATGTTGCGGTAAATGGGGGCTGCACTTTGGTACCACTAACCAAATTACTTTGCCTTGTGTAGCAGCAACGGCGGTAGCGAAGGGAAAATATTGGACGAGGAACAGGTAGTCCTGTACTTCTAATGGCCAGACGGTGTCCGATAAATCTGGTAAAGCGGGGGAGGATAAATTAGAAATTTTCCAAAAGTCAAGAATGCCATAACTTCTGATTCCCCTAAAGCAATGACGACGAATCTGCGGGTGGATCATATCCAATTATTTCTAGTGTTTGCAATGTCGTATTCTTTTTCTTCCCCCCGATGAAAATTGTTCATCGAACCGCAAGGACTTTTTATTCATCCCATGCGGTGGGCGTTTCGGAAGAGATACTTTCGTGTCGGTATAATGGTCAGAAAACTGATACTTTTGTGATGGACTGTCAATCATAGATGATTCTTGACCTTGTCAGAATTTTGTACAGCAAGACGGAGAGAACGATCCGTTTATATTTATTTCTACTCTTCCAAGTAGAATTGATTTTCAGCGTGTAAAATATTTTCTCCCTTAGACAACAAATTCGTCGTTTAAATTCAATCGACTTGCCAAAATTGAAAAATTAGAAGAAAAAAAAAGGAAAGGACATTCGTACGCAAAATTTTGTGGAACTAAAAATAAGGGATGATTCAATATTCGTCTCTCTGGTAAACCAGAAGGTCGAGTTGAATATTTAATCAATATTTTTAGGCGACTGTGGGCTAAAAGATCCTTAAAAATTGCGCTTTTGGAATCCATTTTCGTTTGTACCGACAGAGATCCTGAGTACCTTACCCTCCAAAAATAAAATCATCCCCTAGGTGAATGTCGTTGGTCGATAAGTTGAACTTCCCTATCAACGCAAGGTGTTTATCACGTGCACCTTTATTCCTAACCAAACTTATGTTGTTGACGTGTAGTTAAAGTTGGTGTAACAAAACAAAATAAACTATAATTTATTTAACGTTATAATTTTTGTGTTAAGAAATCCAAATAAATAATCGCAAAAATTCTGGGCATTCGTTAATTCCTGAAAAATTATAATCAAGGGTGAGTCAATTAAATGATATTAATTAACGACGAAAGTTTAATTCTAGGTTATGTCAACTTACTTTTCTTCCAAGTAGAAGTAGCTGTTAAAAAAAAATCTCAATAAAAAAACTTCGTATTTTCTGGCTGAAAATAAATGCTATAAAATATGCGATTTTATCTATCGAAACCGAATTACTAACAAACCAAAGTTGTTTTTTCTATTTGTTTAAACTTATTGTCCACTTTCTTACCTATCGTTAGCTATAGAAGTTTTACAAATAGTTTCTCGAACATCTGTCAGACTGCAGCACCACCAAAGGGATTGTTTAATTTATTTCAAATAAACAAATTACAACAATTTATCATTTTTCTATTTCTTCTCTTTTACCAGAGAATAAACAAAATCATTAAACTATTCCTATATATTTGTTACAGATTAAAATACTCGTGATATAAATTAACAAGAATTTAAATAATTAATTTTTCTTGCTTTCTTTTTTCTGCCGCAAAATTCTCATTAAATAATATTTATTGTTAAACATATTTTTATACATATTCTTAGATCTGTAGCAACAGATATATAAGTATATATATTTATATATGTAATAAAAAAAAAAGTTCTCGTAATTAATTATATTTATAATAATTAAATATATATCTTTTTTGTCCTTTCTTTTTTTCTGAGGTAATAAGATGCGATAGATAAGAAAGTGGTTATCCTTCCATACAATATAATACAGAGTATATAAAGATGATCAATTAATAGCGATAATTATGCACATAAAACGAAAATTTTTCAACAGGTACGACATACATTGAAAAAAAAACCTTATAAAAAAAAATGTCCACTCTGTTAGGAATCAAAATTAATTACAAAAGACTTACTCAGACTAAATTCTACAAAATTTTATGTAGAGTATGTAATAATAATACAAAATAATTATAATAATAATGATAGTAATAATAAATAAAATGAGAAACTTAAAAACGAACACTTTTAAAATAAAATAAAAAAACACACGTCAGAAAAGACTTCGAATAAATAAGCGTTATTAATTGAAACAAAATGTATGCAATGTAACATGTATACATGTATGTGAATAATAATAATAATAACAATAATTATTATAATAATTATAATTATAGATAATATATATAGAGAAGGGTGCAGACGGTCACTCATACTGATCGAGTTGTAAATTTCTATTTTCTAAAAAAGGAATTAAATGAATAAAAAAAAAAAAAAATTATCAACTATTCTTCAATTGCGCTTTCATTTATAAACGTTTATGCGGTTTTCAATCATTTGTATGCTCGGACGATACTGAATATGTACGGGAATGAGAACAAGAATAAGAATAAAAAAAGAATAATAAAAAAAATAAAAACTTTACATTTTTAAATAACTGTAAATTCGATGATGATAATAATTTATTTTTACTCTTTCGCTCTTTATCTCTTTTTCACTTTCACGCATCCCTGAGAAACGAACTTCATTTTCTTTCCTCGATTTTCGTTATTTCTTTTTAGTTTTTTTTTTTTTCTAATAAATAATTTCAAAACACAGATTGAATTTGCATGCAAGTATATTTTATTATATTTTCTAACCCAATTTTCTACATGATTATTTTGTTTTTGTTAATTTTTTTTTTCGTAATTTTTTTGATTTATTTTTTCTTCTTTCTTTTTCTATTATATGTAGTTTGCTTCGTTATTTTTTGTTAGCCCCTAACGATCAAACAAACTACTATTTATTATATATATTCATACGTTTGTTTGGATTTTTGTTAATTCATTTTTTTGTTTTTTTTGTTTTTTTCTTTTTGGTTTTTACCTTTATGACCGTTGAGCACATCATATATTTATATGGCGACTCAATTATTATTTTATTCATTATTATTTTTTGTAATTTTTAAGATAAACGTAATTATTTCCCGGCGTCCCCTGCACCCTTCCATATTATAATATACTATGTATGTATAGTCGATATATACGTAAAGAATAAATACATAATTTTACATTCTTTTTTCGTTTTTTTAATTTATTTCAGTAACTATTTATTTATATATACATATATGTGCATATACATATACTGTAGAATTCCCAAGATCGATTTTTTCGTTAGTCTTTTTCTTTTTTCACTCTTTTTTCTTTTTTTGTAATAGGTGATATGTTTCCTTCGTTCATCGTCACACAGATAATTTTTACTGACAATTAAAATCAGCAAAATGTCGGTCCAAACCAGCCAAAAATTAGGACCGACTGAATAATTAACAGTATCATATCCTTATAGTGTATTAATTAAATATTATCATCGTAGAATATGAATAATTAAGACAAGAAAAGAAAAAAATGAACTATTTTTCAATACGTAACGATATATATTATTTTTGCTGTTATAATACATAGAGAGATTTTTTTGTTTTTTTGAATCCAGCAAAATTTTGCAATTATATGTATATTATACATATATGTATATATGTACGAATGATAATAAAATTTATACTCATATATAATATAGATTTATATAGATACAGAGAGACATTATGTACTTTCGATATGATTTCCGAATTTGGATTAATTTTTTTTTTCCTATCATTCAATTATTTATTTAAATTTATTTGAAAATTTTGTTGAACTTCTTTTTAATTTTATTCTCCCCTCGCTCTTTCGTCAATTTTTCACCATTCGTCGTCATAAATTATATATATTATCGTGACTTATTCATATTTTATACATACCCCATACGCATGTATGATCAGGTACTTTGATTTTTTGTTCTTCGTTTTCTAATTGTTTAAATAAAAATAATAAAAGTCTAAAATTGCTTCGATTCAAAATTTTACATTAGATACTCTACTTATGACTGTTCTTCGTACGTTACTTACTTCTCTTTTCTCACTCTTTCCATTTTTGTTTCTATTTTTTTTTTCTTTCCATCTTTTAATGCACATTTTCGCACACATGTTCTTCGAACCGAGAGAGGAGAGGAGTGAGTGAGTCGTTGAATCGATTTCTAATAATAGTTAACTTTTCTTGTGTCTTTTTTTCTTTCTTTCTTTCCTTCTGTCTTGCAATTAAGTACGATATTAATTTTGTATGAGTTGAAAAGAATTTATATAATATTATAGATAAAGATTTTTAGTTTTGCGCGAGGGTCGGTATTTTTTTTTGATTATTTTTCTTTTAATTTCATTCCAATTTGCAGCAACGGGAGTGATTTTTGAGTTCAGATTTATTTTTTGTTTCATTCCTTCAGTTGAGTTGATTTGATTTGATTATTTTTTGATTTTTTTTCGGTTTGGGTTGGTTGCAGGGGTTGCAGGAACGCATACAACTGCACATATGTATACATAGATATGTATGTGCGCATAATTATATAGATATACACATGTGCAGCTATCTATATTTTTATAATCTGCCTTGTAATTGTCGAACTTACTGCAATTGTCGTTTACGTCCCATGTTGCATATTTTAAAGTGACATAGCGCCATATCTGAAAGATGTGAAAAAAAACTATTAAAAAAAAAAGGAGAAACTAAATAAATAATTAAAGATTCTATATAAACTTACGAATAATATGTTTAGCACGGTATTATAATTTGATATATTTTAGGCCGCGTTTTAATTAATATATAAATTTAATTAATGTATAATGAGAATGCAATAATTTCCGGAATCGTCCGGAAGACGAAAATATTCGCGGTTTTCTCGTATTTAAATAATAAATACGTTATAATGTACAACCTAAAACGGATATGTGTGGGAAATCCAACCCCTATATTCGCGAAACCTGTTTGTGGAGTACCGCGAAAATAAAATGTAATAAAAAAATTGAGAAATAAAGAAATCAGATTATCAAAGAATTAGATAAATAAAATATAGGTAATATAGATGCGGATAAAATGACGTAAGAACATGTATCGTACATGTACATTATATATTTACAAATTTTGTCGCGTAATTAATTTAATTTTCATAATTAACTCATTATACCTACATATAATTTACCTACAACCATGTACTAAATGTATTGTAATAAACGACCAAATATATGATATAATAATATAGGCATAGTGCAGGTAGTTTTAATTAAGAGTTTGCTTTCTGCATAAATTAAGCGTTCATATAATGTCGGTATAAATTAGGCACACGTATTATTAAAAAGTCCTCGTGAGTAAAAACGGAAAGAAAAATTAAGAGTTGCTAGAAAAAAAAAGAATTAAAATAAAAATAATAAAACGGAGACAAAAAACTATAGGTAGAGAAGAGTTTCGTCCTGTAAGAATTTCGAAAAATTCTTCTATACGTGAACAAAAAAAAGTGATATAAAATTATTTAATTTATTTATTTTTTTGTTTTGTTCTTATATAATTAATTTATGCAGCGTTCGTAACAAAGCAATAAAAGTCACGCGGTGTCCCGCAGATGAATATAAATATTGATGCGCCACATTCCGATTATTAGGTACGTACGATACAACCGCGGCGGTATAGATGCATACATGTAAGAAGGAGTCAAATTGATCTTCGATTGTGACGTCATCGTATCATCGTAGTGAGTCAAAAGTTAAGTTATTCTGATTGATCGATCAGAAACACGAGATATGTATTATTTTACCGAACGAGTTGTTATGTACCGCATGTAACGTATCTATACGTACACATGCGCATATTGCGTATGAAATGAACAAAATAAATCAATCGATCGATCGATCTATCGGAAAAGAGAGAAATACATTTTCGTATTAAATTTTGAACCAAAAAGAAATAATACAAAAGATAATCATGACGCGGATGAAAAACGCTGCGGAGAGAAGAAGATTTCGATCAAATAAATTTGATCGATATTTCAAGTTTTTTTACATCGTTTGAATTTTTTTTTCCTTCCAATTCGTTTCTGGGAAAACTCTAAGAAAAAAAAATCTAACTTCATCTTCGATAATTTTAATCGAATACTCACAGCTTCCCCTTTTATCCCAACGAGGTGCAGCGCGAACGGCGCTTGGTATCGGAAGAGGTTCACCAATATCTTCATCCGATAATTCCCTTTGTGAAAAATGTGTTAAACCTGCAGCCTCCAAACCCGCAGCTTTAGCTTCGATAAGAATTCCCTCGATCGCCATAGCTTCCTCAGTTATTTCACGCTCTTGTTCATTTATTTCTCTTCCACGTTGCGCTAATTGTCTCAATCTTTGCAGCAAGTGCTATAGAAAATTATTGGGGAAGAAAAAAATTAAAAAAAATAATTTCTACAATCTTTTTTTGACTGTTCCACAATCCAATTTCTATTTTCTATTCTATTTCTATTCATTTTATTTTTTCTTCTTCTTCAAAACGCAAAATTCCTTTTTTTTTTGAGAAAAAGGGCAAAACGGGGATGAAAAAAAAAATTAAAATCATTACAAAATAAAATTGAGGAAGCAAAAAAAAGAGCGGAGAGGGTCAGACACGCCTCCCCTTACCCTTCTTCCTCCCTCCTAACCTACCCCTTTAAATATTTATGTAAACGCAAAAGGGGTATACACATTTAAGTAAAATAAAAGACGAAATTTGTCGGCAAACATTCTGTAACAGTTACAGTATTTTCTCACGCGGATCAAAACAGCACTCAAAAATATTATTCTCAAACCGCCCACAATCTGATGTGGTGTTATACGTCCTTGTATAAAGGTGACGCGATTTTCTGCACCGCAGCCGATAAAACACTTTCTTATTTGCGATATTTTTTCGTTGTCTTCACTTGCTTTTTTATCAGAAATGAAAAGAAAAAACGAACGAACTATCGAATCAATTTAACGACGATGTAAGTTAATGGGGTGGGAAAATGCATTAACAATATTATATGCTATTTTAGACGATTATTGGTAAATTTGACGTAATTCAGTTGGATTAGTTTGAAACACCTATGGTACACGGGGGCGGATTATTAGAGCTCACCATATTTTCCGGATCAGCGGTCAATCCATCGGTATAGAACGCTGCAGGTCCAGGTTCAGGATCTGCTATTACGTTATTACTGTTCAAAAAACATGACAGTAATAAAACGGTAATCGTCAATATTCCACTCCTGGTATTCCAAATTCTTAACGTATCTCCAACGAAATTAGATGTCGCAGCCATTGCACTGCTGAAATTCACGAGAAAAAAAAAATTGAAAAGTGTAGAGAAATTTTGGTTTAAAAATGAAAAAATGTTTATAATATTGTCGGTTGAATCGAGAATGCATTTTTTTTCTACGTAAGATATCACAAGGAAACTTCGAGGAGTCGTGGATAAAAAAAAAATTAATAAAAAAAAGAGAAAAGAACATAGAAAAAACCAGAAAAAGAATCAGAGTCATGAAAAAGAAAAGATCCACCGCAGATTATCAGGAATTTGGAATTTATTTTTTTTTCAAAACGATCGATGATAAAAATTAGAGCGCGGAAGACACGTTGATCGATTTCTTTTTCTTTTATAAGGGATGTCACGAAACGAGGTCCAAAAAAAAAATGTCGGGGCAAAGCAAAGAAGAAAGAAAAGCTATGGACATTTTTTGAAAGTTCTTCAACAACGAAATTTTTCTACATATAAGAAAGAATAACGATAGCGAGAGAAAAAGATATCCCATTATGTCGAACGTTTGCGGGCTGTATAGTAAAATTCTTCTGTATACGAATCTTCTTAGGTTAGCGTGGGAGTAACGAATGTCAAAACATATGTACATACCTATGTATGACATAAGAGCGGAGAGAGAGAAAGAAAAAAAGAGAAAAAAAAATGGGATGTAACTCAGATTGATAAAACGTTTGATTGTTAACGAGGGTGCAGAAAAAGAGGAAACTTCGTATGACCATTAGTATTCAAATGGAAACATATTCACGTACATATAATATAGGTATATATATTTATATGTATATCGATTATGTCAAAAAGAAATATGTACATATATGTAACGTTGTGTACATAAAAATGCGAACTTTGACGCGATGGAAGCGATTGGACACGTACTACCAAAAAAATTAAACAAAATAAAAAGGGAGATACTTGAAAAAAAAGAACAACAACGACAACTTAAAAGTTTAGAGAATTTTTGATTAGAATATTAAATTTTTTTCATTATACTTTCGGTAGTTTTTTTTTCATTACATATTTATTTTTCCTTTTACTTTTGCAATCCTCTCTCTACATATATCTTGGTCCTTGTAATATCAAATGAGGTGGGAAAAAAGTGAAGTGGAAAAAAAACTTCATTCAACTCGTTTAGTTCACTCCAACGTCTCGCGTCAAGTTGATCTATTTTTTAATTTTTTTTACATCTTTAAAAACCGCGCGCTAATAGTTCATTAAATTCGTTTCCTTCTTTTCCTTTTTTTTTTGTCCTGCGTCGTACAGGTATCTCGAAAAAATGTCGCGATTTTGACCGACGATAAATGATAATAATGATAATAATAATTTCAGTTCAGGAAACTTTTTCCCTCGGATTATCACGTTAGTCAAGTTCCGATCCAAAATAATCCTCAATTTTCCCCTCAGCTCAGAGTATAAATTTTTGCCTTTTCTTTTTTATTCTCGTTTTTTTTTTATTAATCTATTTATTTATTTATCGATTCATTGATTCATTTCTCGGGAATGAATAAATGAAAATGATGATTAGAAGTAAAATTGAAAAAAGAAAAAAACCAAAATCGAATACATATGTGTGAGTAAATATAAATAATATAATAATGTTTCAACCCCTAGGTGTAACGATCACGTTTTCCGTTACACACACGTATACCTATATAATATATGTATATAAATATGATATCAACCACACAGAGCTTATAAACAATTATTCGTACGAAAATTATAAACCAACAAACTGCAACAACTGCTGCAGGTTATATGTACGCGATTTAATCAGAAATTTATATATATCCTGTATATAAATATCTAGATACCTTTTCATTTCATTGATATGTGTACATGCTATATTTGGAAAAATTCGATATCGGTTATTATCGATAAACAAATAAAGAGAAAGGAAGAACAAAAAATTGATCGACGAAAAAAGAGAAACGAAAAGATAGAAAATAAAATAAAATAAAATCAATAAATTTACAAATATATCTTCACCATAAGAGTAGAATTATGAGAACCGGATTAAAAATTATTAATAATTATTTGATCGTTATGACCGGGAATTTTTTTCCGTTTTTTTTCTTCAAGTCGTAAGACGTGATCAAATTTTTCAATGGGTCATGAAATTATTTCTAACGAACAGAAGGTAAGTAATTAATGATGGAAAAAAGAAAGAATGGGAAATTGATTGAGCAAAACTGATAAAAATTAGAAAACCGAACGAAAACGAGGACAAAAAAAGACACCAAAAAATTGAGGAAGAAAAATCGAAATCAGAATAATAAAATGAATGAAATAAAATGAAAAGAAAAAGAAAAAAATAAAGAAGGGAAGAAGAAACTGAGATGAATTTTTATTTCACCTAATATAGATATTCTCTGGATCGACGCAGATCTTTCTATATTATTTTATAAGGTTACATATAAAAATGATAGTCTCTATCCGTATATTACATAAATTTATATGCATGTGTATATGCGTATTATATGACATTGCGGTTCAGGGAATTGCTACTATGTATATGCATATGTATAGATATATATATGTATAAAAATATAGTACATGCGAGAGAGTATTATCTCGTGGAAATCACATATGCGGAATAGCTACATAAATCTGAATATATGGCCGAGTATGTGAATGGAAAAACAATGTGTAAGATATATCTATACGTACATCACGTAATATTCTGATATCGAATGAACGACCTTCGATATAACTAGATGGCGATTTTTATAATAATAAAAGAAGTTAAAGGGACGTATATATGTGTAGGTAAAAATTACATTTACATGCTTTACATACCTACGTAAAGAAGAAAATAAAAATTATATCAAATCAAATTACATATATAAAGGACGAGACAATATCTAGATACGATTATGTATTGAGATTTCTTTCATCCCCTACTTATAATTCTTATTTTTTGGTTTCTCATTTTTTTTTCTTACGCCCTTAATGGCCGAATCGGAATTTTTTTTATTTTTTTACTATGTAATTGCGAATAGATTAGAGTTTTATTTTTCTCTTCCTTCTTCTACTCTTTTACTTTTTCCTTATAGACCGGATCTCCTCCAATTTCGATATTTCAGATACGAAAGGGAAAAAGAATTGAAAGAAAAAAAATCAGTACATGCGTACGGTTAGTTTTTTTACTTTGCTATAAAATTATTTTCTCCCATTAAAATCGTATCACGAACGAAAAAAATAAGGGGGATGGAGGGAGGAGAAGAATAGAATTTAATGATTCGAAGATGCCGAAATTTCGGGATGAATAGAAAAAAGAGAAAACGAAAATAATAATGATAGTGATAATAAAAATCCAGTTTTGTTAGAAAACCAACGTTATCGTTATACATAGAGCGCGATTTCGAGAGGCATATATGTATATAGTATCTATATATTTCTATGTACATATATATAGAAAAAATTTTGCGTTTTTTCCTACCTTTGTGTATATTTTATATACAATTTTTTCTTGTTTCTTTTTATTGTAAATTTGATTATTCGATTTAGGAACGATTTTTTATACAGTTTTTGTTGTTTTTTTGATTTAATATTTTTCTCTTTTCTCTAACAACAAAAATTCAGAGGTTATCGAGAATAAAAATTATCGACCCCTCTAGTCATATAAGTATTTCTTTCTCTCTTTGATTATTTCTTACTAGAATACTTCGTTTTTATTTAATTTTTTTCCCCTGAATATCCCTTCTTTCTTTCTATTTTTTTTACATAAAATCGAAAAAACACGTGCACCTTTTTTGTCGTTGGTATTCCGTTCTTTGATTATTTTTTGGTTTTTTCTATCCTCCCCCAGTGAACGAAAAATATATAATCTCTGGTTTGATTGACAATAATTTATTGTTATAATATTCTTTATTTTAATTGATTGAACAGTTTATTAAATTTTGGTTTTAAAAATTTTACGGGGCTTGTGCGAAAAGTAACGTATAATTATACGATGTGTAATTTTTTGTTTAATGATTTAATCGTGTTAGAATAATTTTTTTCGCTGTTTCTTAAAATTTTTTTTCCCCCGTTTTTCTGAATCTGATGACGTCGAATTCGCGTTCGGTTCTGCCGGTTTGTCGAGTGAACCGTCCCTGTCAGGGAGCTCGCTATTATACGCCAACCACCTCCATCCCCTCACCCAACTTACACCTACCACCTGTGGAGCGGAGGTGTAACAAATTCCCTCTCCTTTTCATCCCCCTTTTTCCCTTTCCCTCTTCCTCTTCTTCTTCCCCAACATCCCCCTTTTTCAGCCGTCGCCATTCCGTTATTTTTATTTCATCTTTTTCACCCTCTCAAATCGCGCGAAGTAACAATTATATTTTTTCGTTTGATGTATTTAAGTTTTTGATTTTTTTGATTCTTCTTTTTTTCGGTTTTCTTTTTGTCTTTTCGATTCGCACACATTTTTATGATGAAGAAAAATGAAGATTTGACCGAATCAATTTCAAAAACTCAAGGAGGTGTTTTGACCCTCGATAAATATGTATTATATAACTATGTACAAATATACATATGTATTACCTATGCAGATTTCTATGTGTAGATATATTTTATATAATATATACCGGAATGCAGCTGTTGCTGCGCACCTCACAGTACGCTTATAAATTTGCTGAATTTCTAAACGACGTTATTTGCCGTGTCACATCGCCTGTGGTGGTGGTGCACCTTTCACCACCATCGCCCGCCACCATAGAGAAAATTCGCCATTGCACACGTCATAGGATGCAAATTTTCACCGGTAAAATCGCAATATATAAGACACACCTATATTGCGAAGGCGGTTGATTGTATCTAGTCAATTTCGTACGCGTTTCAAACCACAAACAACTCCAAATAGGCAGGATGCAGGTAGATTTTCAAATCCGCAGATTATTCACTTTCGCACACACATTAGATTAGAAAAAAAAAATTAATACCATCTCCATAATACGTATAGCTCGTCGGTAAGAAAATTAAATTCATTAATTTCACAAAGATATAAATAAATTACCGCATTACGAAAAATTTACAATTATGTAAACTGCGAGCCGAAGAAAAAAAAAGAAAGAAAATTAAAAATGACTTGTATAACATACGTATACAATTATGCACTTCAATTTATTCTAAATGGGAATTAATCTCGGCTGTCGTTGCACTTTTGATTTCGATTTTTTTGTTCGAATTTCCTTTTCCCCCCTCTACATTTTTTAATCGCTCACGTTATCATAATCGATGCAGCTGACTCATTGCAGATAATATACTCTATTTGCGAACGAAAGTATAATATACATATAGAAATAATATCTATCTATACATACACGTATAGTTCTGATTGCAAATAGATGTTATATAGATGAAATCTAGAAAAGCTAATAAAAGCGATTAAAACGTATATTATCTGTATGACGTTTCATATCACCAATTAATGAATGGTCAATCAACCAACGACCATATGGACAGATTTATTTTTTCTTCCCCTCTCTTTCCTTTTCATCTCATTTTTTTTTCGGATTAACAAACCGCTAAAAAGGTGATAAATTTTTATCGAAAAGAAGAATTGTTGTAAAATTTGAGAAATGAAACAAGAAAGAGGATTTTTTTCGTTTTTCTTCGGTGTGAAAAACGTTTTAATAATATTCGCCTCTACGGTGTCATGTAAATATTTTTCAACCCGACAAGTTATCAAAGCGCAGATCCCGTAAACTTTTTCATTGAAAAACCCTCGATCGTGTGTCAGCAAAGAATTTCGATTGTGCAAGTTTTCCATGTATAGGACATCGAAAAATTCTATTAATATTCAAAAACCTATAGATATTGGATATATATTTCTCATATTATCGATACACGTCATGCATCGCGATTTTGATTAATTAAAAAAACAAAAAAATTAAATTAAAATCATCTCGATTGCCAAAATCCAGCTTCGGCTGAAGCCAAAGGAAATTCTCTCTCTCTGCTTCAGATCCCGTGAGATTTAATCCTGCCGACTGTCAAGTAGTAAAGCCAAACCATTTGGTCCGACGCTCGACGTCGCGACGCTATTACTATACATGTATTACAACAATACCAGGTATACGTTTGTGTGGATTGTACGGCGGCAAGTTTGTTCGCTTACTGTGGTTTTCTTATGACCTCATCTCTGACATGGGATAACCGATAGGACTTTACATCTGGATAGATATAAATACCATCAGGTATATTATAGGTAACCCTGTATACATAGAAGTTAATTGATCACTTTGGGAACTCGATTAATTTGTTATACATATAATACCTTAAAGTGTTCCCAAAATTATCTCCACGGAACGATACAACATAATCACACGTATAACAGAGTTTGATTTTTTAGTTTCTTTAATTTTTTCAAAATGTGCAACTTCGGATTGCGTTCTTTTAGTTTAGTGTGGAACTGTTTTTTCCTCTTTTTTCTTTTTTCTAAATCTCATTATTACGACGAGAAAAGAAAATAGAAGAAAAAAGAAAGATGTAAAAATGTTATGTATAGTGTATATTAAATTCCAAAGCGTTTCACGAAGTAATCCGTAAATCTGTACATACATGTCATGTACATATAATATCACGACTATAATTAGACTTTATACATATATTGTATATGTACGAATCTTAATTTTTCTTCTCTTCTTTTTTTTACCATTTATTTCTTCATTAGCTTATTTTTTTGTCGTTTCGTTTGAGGTTTTCTTTTTTCAATTAGCGGACGTCCAATCGCAGGATATTCGAAGAGAGGTCAAATCTTTTATTGGTCGAAGATGACACACGCGGCTAAAACTACGTTGATGATAACAGCTTATCTACGCTATGTTATACTATATATAAACGTGCGTCATCTTAATTCGAATTTTTGAGAGTGCGACAAAATGGTGAATTATAAAAAGCTGAAGGGAAAAGATTCGAATTACATTTTTTCGAGATGTGTGAATAGATGTACCAACTCCTTTTTTTTTTAGTAAACTCCTGTATATAATTAAAGCAGACCGAGCGAACGAAAAAGTTATTCGTTTTTTGTACTTTTTGTTCTTAATTTTTTCTTTTTCTTTCTTTTAGTTTTTTACATAGTTACTTTCGATCGAACCAATTTCCGAAATGTCGGACTAAATAAATAGCGTTTCGCACATTTATAATCTGAAAAGGATTAACGACGAGCTTGTATAATTTTATATTTATTATACGCAAAATCTTTTTTCTTTGTCCTACAACGATTCTAATTTTTTCTTAATCTGCGTTAAACAAATAGTATAATAATCGAAGCAGTTAGAATTATTTTTTTTTAAATTTGAATACGAGAAGAAAAAAGAATGGGGGGGAAAAAAAAATCTACACATTCCCGTAAAACCGTTCGAAATAGTATAGCTGGAGCATACATTTTTTTTTCATATTGAAAACGAATTTTTGAAGAATTTTGTCGTCTTTTTTTTTCGTTTTCTTGTCAAATTTCTTCCCCTCGAATACTGCACGTAACACGATATGATAATACGTGAATATTATTAGGTATACATATTTTTCACGGTCCGATCGATCACTTCGTCTTGAATTCTCAATCAGCCCTTTATATATATTTAGAAGGAAAAGAAAAAAAAAAAGGAAAAATTATATGTATAATACACAATATATAAATAAATATGTATACATAATTTCGTGTCAGTTAAATGTCTAAACGCGTATACGTGACGTCGCATTTATATGATGGTCGATTTAAGAGAAAAAGGAAAAAAAAAAGGAGAAAGAAAGAAAGAAGAATCTAAAAGAAAAATAATTCGGCCAAAGATTATTTTTTTATTTTTTTCCCCCTCCCGGCTGCAAAAGTAGGTGGTAGCGACCTACGCAAAAATTAGTTCGAAATTCATAAAAATCTGCATAGTTAAAGAAAGATGAGAAAAAAAAAGAAAATTTCTTAATCAACCCTTATTGAATTTATTTTCAGATTCGCACAGTGATTATTCGCGGGTATAGAAAAATTTCTAGAAGAAACTGGAAAAGAAAACCAAAAAGAAAATCGATAGAAGAGAATAGAAAAAGTCAATTGATTAATCAATTAATTAGGAATACTAGAAAAAGGAAATAAAATAAAAATGTCGGACGATGAGAGGGAGGCGGATAATGAAAAACCGTTCGCTGTAGAGCGTGCAAAAACCGGTCGAGCAAAATGTAAAAAATGTAAATGTCCGATCGATCAGGGTGTCGTGAGAATAGCGAAATTAATGACGAACCCATTTGGCGATGGTAAAATGAAAGCTTGGCACCATTTGACCTGCATATTTGAAGTGTTCGCTAAACAAAGAGCATCTACAAAACGGATAGAGGAACCCGAAGACGACATATCGGGATGGGCTGCCTTGGACGACGAGGGTAAAGAATTGGTGACCGCGAAACTGGAAGACTTCAATAATTCAGGTGAGTAAAGAAACTTTTCTTTTTTTTTTTGTTGCCACATACTAAAATCAGACGTATGTATAACGCGTAGGTATAGAGATTTCGGAAACCGCGGCACAGACGATTTTATACCGGATAAACTCGATTGAATAATTGATAAAATAATCCCGAGGGAATAATCGATATTTAAATGGTTATCCGGTCCGTTCTACCGCAAATTTCTCTACGCGTACCTGATACACGTTCTTGAATAAAAAATGAACGTCTGTACCTGGAGCACCGATTCAGAGAATTAATTAATATATTTTACTCACCGACTAAATTGAAAAACGAAAAATGACTAAATAAAATTAAAATCATTTTCAGCGCCTTTTAAAAACGTGAAAAAAATTTCACCCGGTAAAAAAGTAACCCCGGTGTCTAGAGACAAAAAGCTAAGTACACCACCTGCTGCAGGAAGTGCAGTTCCAGGGCCATCGACGTCAAAAACCAGAACCTTGACACCGAGAAGTGCAGATTCTTCAAAAACTGAAAATGAAACGTCGAAAAAAATCTTCACGAAAGACGATTCGTTCAGAGAATTTCGACGCTTATGTGCAGCAGTTTCGAACGCCAGTGCTTACACGAGTAAAACATCGATCATAAGGGAAATGTTCACCAGAGGATCGGAAGGCGGTGAGTCCAAAAATAAAAGAAACATGATTTTCCCTTTTTTGTTTCCTTCTCTCCTTTTTTTACGAATTTCCGTTGAAATTTTTTTTTTTATACGTACACTACATTGACTCTCGTAATTGTCATCCGCGTTGTGTAAAAATTTACGTATTAGAATGAGAAGAAGAAAAAAAAGAATTTGAAAAAAAGAAAAAACTTACGACAATAAGGATAGTAACAATATATAGAGAGCGAAAAACGAACGAAAAAAAAAAAGGCGAAGAAGAAGAAATCTATTCAGAGCGTCGAGATGTCAGAGGTGGAATTTTACAATTTTCCATACTTAGGAATACGAAGCTGCAGTGGCGGGACGACATAATTTGTAAAACAAGATTTTACACTTTTAATATACGAGCTTTGGAAAAAAACCAATCCCTATATCGATAATAATTTTATCACATTAACATAATACAATATATTTATAATAATATATTATACCCGCTGCATAGTGAGTGAAATTGTATAATAATTACGATCGTGGGAGAAAGAGACGTAAAAAAATATAAAAAAAAATTAAGTTTACGAGAAAAGAAAGAAAGAAAAAACAATAACAATTTCATATATGCATAATATAGATTATATAAAATTCCATACCACATATTATGCACGTATATGTGGGGGAAAAGTGTAAATATATTATACGTTCATTTATAAATGAAATCAGGTCGTAAAAAAGCAATTGTCATCGTACGTATGTGCTCACATTAATTTATATACTTACACATAAAATATGATAAGTAAATAAATTCAATGTGTAAATATATATATCGATGATGATGATGATGAGGGGTTAAGAAATTAAATCATGACGGAATAAAACAGCTCGAGACGATATTTAATATATACATAAAACAACACTATGTAAACGCGATCTGAATAATATTCAAACTTTAGACGTACACATATGTATAGTATTATACATACATATTTTTTTTCATTCCAATAATTTATCAACGAATTTAATATACATCCACAGATGTATGCATATACATTTAATACACCTAATTGTTTTATACTGTACAGCTCGTCGGATTCCGCGATCGTGTATGAAATGAAAGGAGAGCGCGCAATTGTAGTAAATATGATACGGAACGGATACAAGGAAACAATAAATCACATTCAATATTTATAAATAATTACATCTATATTAATTGATGGAATTTTTTTTCCTTACTTTCTTTTCTTTTTAATAATTTCCTTCTCTTTTATTTCTCTATATCTCTTCTTCTTCATTCGGTGAAAATGATGACAGGTAATAGTAACAACAACAAAAGCAACAATAAGAAAAATCTATGGGAAGGGAACATGCGATAAAATTTACGTTTGATCTGAAATTAATTATCTTAACGCAACTAAGGTCAGTCATATAATTATATGGCATATTTATATTTTCTCCACACGATATGCATGGGTATACAATTATATATCGTGTGTGAAATAAATTATTCATGCGCTCTTTCGTTTCCTTTCTTTTTTTTTTTTGATTATTAAAATGCATTGGCGATTATCCAACAAATAAATTAGTAATTGTTATTATAGATATCATACTCACATTAGATAGAAATTGTTGTTCTTTTTTCGTATCGTATGAAACAACAAATTTATTTTTTTTCTATTTTATTTTTCCTTCGTATATGTATAAATTCTGTTCTTTCGATTGAATTTTTAAAAATTTTTTATCAAATCTTATTATTTATTCATTAATTGTCATTTTTGAGGAATTTTTTGTTCAAAATTGTTTCTTCCTTTCAACCAAACTTACCGATGTAAATGGAATTATATATTGTTCGGTTTCACAGCGTTAATAATGTAAAATAAAAAATGAAGAATAGCAAAAAAAAAAAAGGAAAAAATGCGATGTAGGTATATATTGTTTGCTGTTGTTTTATTATAATTTTTTTATATGTGGTTTTTTTTTTTACTATAATCAATCGATCAGTCGATGAATGGAGAAAGAAAAAAAAATTTAACGAATGAATAGATTGAATTTATTGATCAATTAATAAATTAATTAATCGTCGCGTGCGAATGAGCGTCGTGTGTGACTGTATTTATAAAATTATTTATTTATTTATGTATATATATTACTTATTAATTAATTAATTAATTGTTTTCCTTATTGGAATTGAATAATAATAACGTGATGTGTTTGTATAGTTATATAGTTTGGACACTTATTGATTCCACTCTTTTGCGACTATTGCCCCATGGATGATGTTCCCGTGTCTTATAAACCGAGTAAAACCCCCACTGCCAACTTAAATGACACAGATCGCTTATGTGTATGCGTATAACGTTTTAAGTTTTACAAAATCTTCTCATATATAACGGAGCTAGGCGTCGAGCCCCCTTCGTTAGCAGCAGCCACAGCCAGCTTGGCTCCCGATCCCCACCCTCTTTTAAAACACATACATTTAATTAAATACGACAATTACTTTTTACTCACACGCTTTTATATCTGAACAACGCGCATGTTAATGTGTACTACGCATACAAACACGATACATTCGTACAAAGATAATCGCGTTTTTCTCTCTACGTCTCTTCACATACCCAACGTAATCGTTACACATTATCCCTCCATTCATACGGATCTTCGTATAATAATCAATTAATTTTTCTCATTGCTTTTCAATTTTACAATTTTCAATTTTCTTTTTTTCTCTCTTCCTATTTTTCTTCGCCACCAATTAAGTCTCTCTCTCCACGTTTATACATCGAAATCTTCGAGCGATTTAAATTCTTACGAATCTTTGAACGAAGACAAAAAAAATATATCTCTTTTCCCTTTTTTCTCTCTCTATCTTGTCTTTTTTTTTAATCATTTTTCTCTTTTCCGTAACAAACAAATCAGCCCATGTTCTTATAGTAATGAAGAGAGGAAGATGAAGAATACAAAAATACAAAAAAACAAAAAAAAGAAAAGAAAATGGAAAATTCAAGACGAATAAAATAGTGTAGAAATATGTATTTTTTATTTTATTCTTTAATTTCGATTGCACAAGCAAATATCAATTATATTTTGATTTTTACGTATATGTACGCGATATGTGTTCACATTATGTACAACATAAATCATGAATGTGTAACATTTACGACTTTTCGGAGAATATAAAGTACGTATATTATATGTTTTAAAATCATATAACATATATATATTTGAATTGCGTTAAACGCATTTCATGTTCAATCGATAACGCGAATATATAGCCTCTGTCGTGTGTGAATGATATTCGAGATTCATCTAGTGTCTTCATTTATTTCATTCATAAGGTTAATGACTAATTAACAAATAATCGCGTATCGTACTATAATATACGCATTATATGAGGTGATATCTATGAAGACATAAACCGGTCGGTGGTCATTGAAAAAAAAAAAAATAATTAAACAATATGAAAGGAAAGAAAAAATATATAGAGAGAACCGTATCAATTCTTCGCCGATATATATTTTAATTATATGGATCGATTTTAAAAGTGACGAAATTCAAAGTTTTCAAAGGAAATAATTTTCAATCAAATTTTCCCCTTCTCCTTCTTCTTCCTTTTTTTTTTGCCAAATATTTTATGCGACGATTTTGAAGGAAAAGAAAATAAAAAAATTCTCCCCCCTTCGGAACTCAGCTTATTATATATATAACTTATCACGTTAGTGTATATCGTGTACTTGAAATTGTGGATTGTGAGGGTGAATAAAAATCTGCCGAGATAAATCCCGTGTTTCAAAATTTCCTCGTCAAATCAAACAAAGTTTCTATTTTAAAAGATGACGTCCCGATACATATCTACAATCATTTATTATAACTGGGTATATGGTTGTTTAATAATCGCAAAAAAACGTAAAAAAAAAAGAAAACTACGTTTCATTTTTATTGAAGTAAAATCAGCAATTTCGACTGATATTTAGGCTATTAAAATTGTGAGGAAAAAAAAATATATGTATAATATAATATATATGTATACACATATCTATGTAGAGTAAACATAATTTTTATTACTTCAGGGCTGTAACCCGCACGTATCACCGATAATTAAATATAATCACATTTTTTCCTACATTTTTTTCCTCCTTTTACGATCGTTGCGTGAGAAATGAAGAAAAAAAAAATCTCAAATCTGAAAAAGGAGAATAATGTGTGAAAAAAAAAAGGGAATCCAATCGCTATGATTTCTTCGATCCTCAAACAAATGTCATCGCGCACGTTAATTGGAAAACAATTAAATTTTCCGGATGCAGCTCCGCCTCTGCTAATTAATGACCCGTACTTTGGCCTTCTATAGGCCTTCAAAAAATACCGTGATCAAGAAACCTTTTTTTTCCTAACCTTATGCAATCCTCGCACGATTTTTATAACGTGCGAAATTCTTTTTTTTTTATTATCATTATCATTTATTTTAATTTTAATTCGTTTAAATTTTAATTCAAATTAAATTCTTTCTTCCTTTTTTTTCTTCTTTTCTTCTATTCAGGTAAATTATTTTCTCACTATAGGTATATTGTATTATTTATTGCTTCGATGCATAAAATTGCATATGACGTTTCGAATCTTAATCTCAATTATTACAATGTAACATACCATTATCATATTGTACACTATACTATATATAGCAATTTAATTGGCAACGTATGATCTTCAATTAAAAGTGATTTCATTGTTCTTTTTTTTTTTTTTAATCATTATTAAATGCGACAATAATCGCTGCAGACATAGAAATTGCACTACTAGTTCTTACTGGTGCACAAATCATATAGTAATTTAATTTTAAAAATCACACCACATTATGTACAATACGGTATATATGTATAGCAAGTACGCATAAAAAATGAACATGTATGAGTATAAAATACTCGTATAATTGATTAATTTTGCAATCGAAACGAAATGTTAGAAAAAAATTGAAAAAAAAATTCTATCTATCTACGCAAACCTCTTAGCGCAATTATATGAACGTTAATTTCATATACTATAGATACACAAACACACATACATATAATACATGTAATAATATGAAAATGTTTTCCGATAAAGAATCTGCTCGTGCAGACTGCTTGGTACCAACCAACGGCGATTGTATAGACGTAAAGCTCATACACACCTAATATCGTAAATAATAATATTTTTATTAATTCGCGGCCTCGATTATTTCCGCGGATTTTTAAAAAAAAATTGTTTTTTTGCTTCCCCTGTCCTCTCCCCTGCAGCCACCCATTTTTTTTGTTCTTTGTTTTTCGTTCGTTTCTATGTAAAAAAATATTTTCTACAAATTGTTTTCGCGATCACGAGTTCTGACCGACGATATTTCGCGGGTATATAATTTTTAATTTATTTATTCATGTTTTTCGCTTCCAAATTCACGTGTCATTGACTCACAATATGTATCGTACGGTATATAAGATATGTATAATAATCTACGAATCAGATATATCATTTTCATGTTTTAAACCTTGCGTTTATAAATCATCCCATATTGTATACAGATAATAATCTATAATATATACTACTAACTAAATCGCAATCATATCGTCCCTGAAAAATATATCAAATAAATATATAATTACGATTAATCAAATCTAAATATAGTTGATTATCTGGAATTATGTACGTTAATACATAATATCTATATATACCGAACATCAACGTAGTACAATATATAATTTTGCAAACAAAATCAAAAATTAGAATCAATAATTTCTATAATTTAAAAATTATAAACGCGGACATATAAGATGTAGTTTTCTTCTCTTTCTTTTCACTTTTTCTTCATATTTTTATACATACAATATTTCTTCGAAGTAAATATCTACTGATCCACGCGTACATATGTAGCGAAAACTTCAGTACAAATATATATATCGTTTTACTATAATAGACGCGGGTTAGTCGCGGGGTCACGGTCTGTTTTCCTAAACTATATATATATATATTACATATGTACAACTATTATTATATATAGTTTTCAATTCAATGTACAAACAATATATAATATCGCGATATAATCCATTGTCAAATACTATAACACGTTGGAAATCTAAAAAATAAAAAAAAAAAACTTTATTTTACGGTAAATATTTGACGAATAAAATCCGCATGTGTAATATAATATATCCCACACATATGTACGTCCTTGGGTTACCACGCATTTTATATATCTATATCAAATTTGTGTACTTCGTCCGTTTCAATATTCTCTCGATATTTATTAATAAAAACGCGAAGATCGAAATGATAGCAAAAAAAAAAGTGTCAAACGAATAAATTTAAATAACAAAAAAGACAGAAAGAAAATTAAAAGAACAAGAGGAGGTTGAAAAAAAAATGAGTAGAAGATGGAGAATAAGAAGAAGAAATTTGTGAACACCGGGTCATCTTTTAATTGGAGCGCGTCGTCGTAAAAATCCTATTTATTTATTTATTTGTTATTTTTTTTTTTTACGTCACAGCTCGTATACACATACATAATTGAATCTCCATTTTTTTTTTTTATTTTTTTCTGCACGACGATATACGGTGTTATTACAGTGTGATTTCCACGGAATAAAAAACGGAAAGAAAGAAATAGACGAATGAATCAAAAAAAAAAAAAAATTGCGCAATTATTTTACATTATACATTCATTAGAAATTCATGGTAATGTAATGTAATGTATAACGTATATATCATCTGCAAAGCGGGACAATATTTGGCACAGTTTTGCAGAAACTTTACCTCCCTCTCCGTCTGATCTGTTCTAAATTTTTCAACAACAGCTTATATAGTTTCATCATTCGTTGTACGTGATGAAAAAAAGAATAAAATCTTTTTTTCCTTCCAATATATATATATATGTGTAAATTAATTTGCTACCAATTTCACTGCAGAGTTTCGTCAGTATATGTATAACAATTTTTTATACATTATATAAAATATATACGAATCTGTTTCAAAGTGAAGTTTTTTTTCTTTTTTTTTTTCTTACTCACCGATATTTTTTTTTCGGATATCGCACAAAATAAGTGGCGTGCAATTTTAATCGAACCGTTTATTATACATTTTGTGTACATAGGTATAAAATAACATTATATATCCTACGATCATTGAAGCATTTAATTATTACTATACATTATATCGTTAGCTTCTATATGATATATAGATTTTAAATGAATTTTCATTCCGAAAGGCAATCACGCGTTATTATTGTTAGACGATAACCAAAATATGGCCACTTAAAATCAGCAAATCAACTAGAAATATATCGAGACAAATACAGTTCTGAGATATTCGGGTTCTTTTAATTTTTTTCTTCAAATTCTTTTTATTTTCGATTTTGTTTTAATTGACGGGACGATTCGTTTCTCCAGAATCGCGAATCGATCAATTTCGATTCACGTATATCATAAATTTATAATAGAGAAAATTATTATTCTCATGCGATACGCAGCTTAAGACGGAGCAAAAGAGACTCGGAAGAAGAAACAGTATAGAAGTAGAGAAGCAGATGAAACAGAAGTGTATAATATAAAAGCAGAAGCAGCAATAATTATACACTCCTATCTAAAGCGATGCTTTTTGCTTGTCCCACTTACAGCTCGAGTTCTTTGTACAACAATTTTTACGAGCGTCTGGGCAATAATTCGGCCCCGAGTTACGTCTGATTCCTACGGTCAGATTTTAAACCCAACTGTATATAACAAGAGCGCTTAAACAAATTAAATTTGAAACAAGAATGAAAAAAAAGAGAGAAAAGACAAAAAAGAAAGCTTCTGTTAAATACGCTGCACTTGCGCAAAACTTGAAAAAATTTCATCTGCAGTTTAGTCGACGCCAAAAAAAAATATCACCTATATCACCTAGAATTTAGAATTCACATTCGTGCATTTATTTTTCCTCATGCACTCCATATTATTTAAGTTTTTTTTTTTCTTCTTTACTTCTTTTTATGTAACATTACATATGTATGAATATTTCACGTTTATATTCTTCGGTAACCCTTTGTAATATACGGGTGGTAGAAAATCTCAGGAGTGTTGGAGAAAAGTTTTTCCCCTGCAAGTAATTTATGAAAACCTGTTGCTGCCGGGAACAAAACACATCATATCTCGCGAAGCGCGAAAGTTCGCCGGGGAAGCTTTTTACGCTTTCAAATAAATTCATACGACCCCATCTTCTTCCTTTTTTTTTTTTCTTTTTTTTACTTCCTCCCTATGGGATTCATATACAACACGTTATATGAATAGGTCATGTATATAACAAAAAATATGTACAATATGTAAAAAACAAGACGAGAAAAGAATCGCGAAAAAAATTGGAACGAAAGAAAAAATTTGATTCGAATAGATACTTGTTTCTTTTTTTCTTTTAATTTTAATTTTTCGTATTCGTGTGGAAAAAAGATGAAAAAAAAATTCGCGCAAAGCGCGTACTACATAAAAATAATTGCGTACATGTATAGTATATGATATTTACGATGTCGCATATAATAATTAAGACGGCAGCAGCCTACAAGTCTGCCAGCTTCGATGCTGACCTTTCCTTTTCCTTCCCTCCGGACCCTCTGGCCATACGGTTGGTGGTGTACATATAATACACATTATTGAATGTAATTATTTAACGATAAGAATTTATCATTTTATATCATTCGGAAATTTTCCATCGCTTAAATAACGCGAATAAACTTTATATTATACTCAAACCGTGCAGCAATGGCGGTTAGCTCATCAACCTCGAAGTTATTAATTTCATACAGATATACAGTGAAATATAATTTCATTATATATTTATTTTCTTTGGTATGAAGAGTTTTTTTTTTCATTTTGTTCTTCGTTTTTTCAAATTTTTTTTTTCAATTTTTTTGCAGATGGATTCAAAAGCGACGTGATATTGTGGTGTAAAATGTTGTTACCCGGTATAACGAAGAGAATTTATAATCTACAGAGTAAACAATTGATAAAATTATTTAGTAGATTGTTTAACAAAGATGAAGACGATATGTTGGAACACCTCGAACAAGGCGACGTGTCCGAAACGATACAAGAATTTTTTGAACAAAGTTCATTGATTCAACCGAGTAAAACGAGCGATCTTACGATACAGGAGGTGAGAATATTTAAAATATACTTTTTCAACCCCGTTTTTATTAATTGAAATGAAAAAATAATTAACTAAAAGCAAACAGAAATAGAGATAGATTTTTTTAAATTTTTATTCAAATCTTGAATGACGTAGAAAATTTATATACCTAACTTACATGGAGTAGTTAGTACCTGCGTGGGATTTGCATGTAATTATGTAAACGAAATCGATAATAGAATTCTGATAAGGAAATCGAAGTAAGGAGAAGCGAATTTGTCGTTACCAATATTGGATCCTCCCCGGCAATGCGAATTTGCGGAATTGGAAAACTATTTTGCATGTGATTGTATAGATAAATTCCTCTGTTCTTCGTTGGAATTATCCAACGTATAGATTATGATAAAGATTTGAGAAAAATTGAAGAAAAATTGATACGCTCTTTCCAAAATATTCTTTAAACTTGATCAAACTTTGTTGGACGTCTTAGAAAAATTAAAAATTTTCAAATGGGAATACAGACGTGATTGAGGTGGAATGCCCCATACATATTTTTGGTTTCCAGGTTGATCAATTTCTCGAGAAACTTTCTAGACTTACAAAAGAAGAAGAACAGACACAGCACTTGAAATCTATACTAGTTAGGTGAGTTTTGAAATTTTGTAGGTAATAATTAATATCGCACCAGATATACGATATCAAAAATTAACATATCAATTATTCAGATGCACAGCCAACGATCTCAAGATAATAATAAGACTGGTGAAACGCGATCTTCGAATTACCGCGGGACCCAAACATATGTAAGTGTATGTACAATTATAAATAGTCGATTCATTTTCAATGTGAAAAGAAAAATTTGATGCAAATAGAAGAACGAAACAATCTAAAAAGAACTAATTAAAAAAAATTAATTATTATACAAAATTAAAAAAATCTACAGTTTAGAAGCGATTCACGATGACGCGTACGAGGCATTCCAAGCATCTCGTGATCTCGAATCGGTCGTCGCCAGATTCGTCAAAAATAATCCAAAACGCTTCGGAAATGACGACAAAATTAGTTCTGATAATTCCGATGGCGATGATCAGAAAAAAAAGTTAACAACCGGCAGCAAAATTGGCCTGTCATTAATGACCCCTGTTTTGCCGATGTTGGTGAGTATCGATTTTTTTTTCTTACTCTATAATATAATCAGTACCGTTTAGTAATTAAAAAAAATTAAAACACGATTTAAAATTTTTTGAAAGTAAAATTTCAGCGTGTCTCTCTCTATTATTATGCTTTTTTCTAACAGTCATCCGATACACGTGAAATAAAACACGAAGGGGGTGGTGTAGGGGAAAAAAAACTAACCAAATTTATTGAAATGGAAAAGTGAAAAAAAAAGAAAAAAACCCAATTCACTCGATCGATTTATACGGCGCGTTAAAATACTGGATGAAAATCGTTTCCGGTTCACTTTGAGGTCGCGAATACAGATCGCGAATTTTATTGTTCGCAGCTTTGCTCTATATATAGGTATATAAAGAGATCATCAACAATGACCAATTGACGAACCCGATGCAGCACTGCACTGCACTGCACTGCACGGCGTATAATATGCAATTTTCCAACACTGATATATGTAATAAAATATTTATACTGCATTTCCGCGTACATATATTTGAAAATTTTCTCCTTTATAATCGCTTCTAACGTGGAGTTTTATTTTTTTTCGCTCGCTCGAAGGCGGAAGCTTGTAAATCGGTGGAAATGGCTATGAAAAAATGTCCGAAAGGAATGCTTTCGGAAATAAAATATGACGGAGAACGTGTCCAAGTCCACAAGCAAGGAGATGAGTTCCGGTACTTCAGTCGTTCCCTAAAACCCGTAATGCCACACAAGGTAGGTGGGATGGAACTTCAACGTTTAATATATAAGGTACTTTAAGGCTATTCGAGTCAAAATATTTGTACAGAGTAGCTATAGGCACGAACACTGGAAGGACCTTTGTCCAGTCTTACCTCCCTTACCGAGTACCTTTCACAGAATCCCTCTGTAGTTTGACCTCCACTTCAGATCTCGAGTTAAAAAATTATCACCCTCGACCTTAGAGACAACAGGGTTAAACACACACCCCAACATCGTCGTCGTTGTTCAGGCTTCGTCGTAGAAAACAAAGAAAAAAAAAATCAAAATCAAAGAACCAAAGGCAAAATTGCTTCCAAATATTTCCAACTATCGAACGAATTTAGTTTCCATTCATTTTATTCTACAACGGAAATCCGACTCGGAATTACACATGTTTGTGCGGATGGAGTAAAAAATAACCGATTAATTATCATAATATTATCGATGGATTCGTAGAAATGTCGGTGATAAATTTATTCTATTGATTATTTATCGATTGCAATCGCTATGACGCGTTTATATATCCAATACGTCGTATCCTCTCTATATAATTATAACGATCTGGGTTAAAAACCGAACATGATGTCGTCGTAAAATATTTTCTTCTTTTTTTTTTTTGAGTATAAAAATTTACAACTCAAATTCCTGCAGTTTCGCATTGATTATATACAGCTCGTATAATAAAACGGATGTGTTTTATCTGCACCAGAATTATGAGTTTCCAAAAAACAAAAATGAGTTTGAAAAAAGAAGAGATTTTTTCGAAAATTCTCGTCATGGAGAAGATTTTTTATTATCTTTGATCGGATCAGGGCTGTTTTAATCTCCGAGAATGCACACATGCCCTTTGGTTGGTTAGTCGGGTTAACAAATATCCCTTAATTGGTTGAAATTCGTAGCAGTGACGCGTAAAGATCAGAGCTTTGTTAAACGTACGTGGGAGTTTACATACTATACATACAGTTAAGGTATACCATGTAGTTTAAACCATTAGCAATGTATCTCCTCTCAACCTTTCGAAACCCTTTATAAACCCATCCACTTTCCACCTTTCCACCTTTCCACCTTTCCCTGCTGCCTGCAACACACGCACCGCACCTTTAATTATACCTGCAAACACCGAGAAACTTTTACTTTCGCATAAATTAACCAAGACGAATAACACCTTCAAATATAATGTTTTCAAGAATCGGAGATTATCCGGGGCCCATTTCATCTCCCGTGAAAAGCTTTAACTCTTCTCATTTTCTATCTCCTATATCCTTCTACCCCTGCTGCACGGTTTACGCCGCGGTGCCGAGGGTTCCCTATACGAATTTATAACCGTCGATCCTTGCTTACCCAGAGGGTTAAGAATAGCAAGTATATGCGTACCTACGTACAATTTGAAATGCCGAATCCAAATTCTGCCCCCTCCCCTCCCACCCCCCCTATACGATGTAATATGCTTGTATTATACAAACATTCGATTTTCTTTTTATAACTTTTTCTCTTATTCGAAAATTCAGAATATATAGTATATTAATATCGTATATATCGTCACTTGTATTTTTTCCCACGGTAATAATTTTTTTTGTCTCACTTTTTTTTTGTCTGAAAAAAGTACATTTTTATAAAATTAAATAAATGACTTTTTAAAATTTTTTTAGTTCTATGGTAAATTATTGATCTTTTTTTTGGGGAGGTTTTCGAAATATTGTAACCAAAAATCTGAACATCTAAGCAATTTATTTAGGTACTTATTTTTGTCTTTTTCAGATAAATCATTTCAGGGAATATATACCTAAGGCGTTTCCGGGTGGGGATGATTTAATCCTGGACACTGAGGTCCTGATGATCGACACAAATACTGGAAAACCTTTGCCTTTCGGTTCTCTGGGAGTTCACAAAGTAATTTCGTAATTTCTTTAAGTTTTTTCATGTTCAGAAAATTGTTACTGTAATTTTTTTCAAGCTAAACTAAAATTTTGTTCTATTTTTTCTTCTAATTAATCCAGAAAGCCGAATTTAAAGATGCCAACGTCTGCCTGTTCGTGTTCGACTGTCTGTATTACAACGGTGAACCTCTGATAGAAAAGTAACTTGAATTTGAATCGAACAAATTAATTCATTCGCTCGAATAATCTCTGATAAAATATCTGAATAAAATCTTCAAAAATTTCTAGATCGATGCAAAAGCGGCGACAGATCCTCAAGGACAAAATTACCGTGATACCGAACCGTATAATGTTATCGGAAGTGGAAGAAGTTCAGGTACGTTTATTTTATCTGATTAGTAAAATTTCAGAATCTTCATCTGGAAGAGAAAAAAATAAAAATACCCTTTTTTTCCCTACAAGGATCCAAAGGACTTGGCGAACATGATCGCGAAGGTCATAAAACTTGGACTGGAAGGGCTGGTTTTGAAGGACGTTACGGTTCGTAGAATCAATAATTTTTCAATATTCTGCAATTTATCGGACGCCTTTCTGCCGACCGTTCTTTATTTATTTAACTAACAATTTATTGAAACAGGGTAAATATGAGCCGGGGAAAAGACATTGGTTGAAGGTAAAGAAGGATTATTTATTAGAGGGTGCGATGGCGGATACTGCAGATTTAGTTGTACTCGGCGCGTGGTACGGAACTGGAAAGAAGGGTGAGTAACAACCCTTGTAGAAATTTTATTCGTATCGAAAAAAATCAAAAAAAAAATCTATCTAAAAATTCAAAATCACAGGTGGCATGATGTCCGTTTTTTTGATGGGCTGTTATGACGAAGATAAAGATCGTTGGGTGACCGTGACGAAGGTAAAAAATAATTATACAAATATCAGGAGATATTTTCATTAAATTCTTAATACAAGCGAAATTTCGTACGGAATTTTATAGGTTCACACCGGCCACGACGATGCGACGCTTGCCCGACTTCAGGGCGAATTAAAAATGGAGAAAATTGGAAAAGATGTTAATCTAAAACCCCGCTGGCTTTACGCTAATAAGCCTATGGTTCCAGACTTCGTCGCCAAGGACCCCAAGGTAAAAAGAAACTCGTGACTTTTCTTTGCTGTAATTTTCGAATATCGAATATTTACGAATACTTTGAATAAACGGTTGAATAATAATTTTTTCTCTCTCATCTCCTGGGGTCTTGAGAAAGTATAAGTGACTCAATCGATGATTAACCCAGTTGAACGGTAATTGAAATAAATAATTAATGGAAATGGTAATTTTCATTCAATTTCTATATAAAGTTAAAAGACGAAATAATTAATTCTTCTAATAAAATAAGGTACGATTAATCAAATAAACCTTGCTGATCGGGTATATTTAAATCATTTCACTTATTCGGCAACGGAAGTTCAAAAGCTCTAATGGAACTTTTTTACCCTCATACGACACATCCGATCACCGGAAATGTAAAATCGATTATTAATTTTTAAACCCCCATCGTTGAATTCGAATGATGAAGAGAAAACGAAATAAAAAAAATGTTGATCGATTTTCAGAAACAACCCGTTTGGGAGATAACAGGGGCAGAATTTACGAATCAGGGCGTTCACACAGCCGATGGTATAAGTATCAGATTTCCTCGTGTTACTCGTATTCGTGATGACAAGGATTGGAAAACTGCAACATCGTTAAAAGAGTTACGAATATTATTCGCGAGTAGTTCGGATTCTGTGGACGTTGATTTGCTCCTTGGAAAAGCTGGATCGAGGTAATAACCGCGAATATGATAAGAGCGAATGATTAAAAGATGGGAATGAAATTAAAAAACGCATTGAACTGACCCCAATCATTTGTGTTTCCAGTTCTCCGACTAAACAGCGAACTTTAGACACGATGCTAAGGCCTTCGAAGTCTGAAAAATCCGAACCTGTGGATTCCGACGATTCGTCGGACGAGAACAAAGCTAAAGAATTGGAAGATCCTGCGGCGCGAGAGCAGCTGGTTCGAAGTAATGAAAAACAGTCATTAAAACCTAGTACTGCACGCGATGAGAGTGATATTGATAAAAATGGCGTCGTGAGAGGTGTAGATTCCGGAAATGCAAGACATTCGTACAATAACAAGGACCTAGTCAAAGGAGGCAGAAAAAAAGAGGCGACTGATGAAAATCATCACGATAGTCGGCGGAGCGGATCAAAGCGAAAAATCGAACAAGTGCTTAACAAAAATGACCCTGGCGACGACCTCCAAACACCATCGACGTCATCAGCAGCAGATATCGATAATAAGAAAAAAAAACTGACCACCAAATCCCCAGAAACTGTAAGAATCATTCGACGAGCAGAAGTAACTTTTTTCTTTTTTCATTTGGATTCAACATTTATTCCAGAACACTGACGAACCGTTCGACAATGTTCGAGTGGCGTTAGCCGATGACATCGATAAAGACGACGAGAAAGCTCTCTCGATTTTCCTGACTAGGTATCCTTTGCAAAAAAAATCAAAAATAATAATTTTCTATAACAATTTCGAATAACATTCGAACTAAATTTTACTGACGTCATATGTGGCGTGACGATAAATGAAAAATTCATTCACCACATTTACGAGGTTAACGAGTATGAAGTCTGCCGTAAAGCGGATGAGTGAAAACCGATATTAGCTTTTGACAAAGGGGGTGGAATAAGAAAACCAAAAAAAAAGGAGAAAGCAAAAAAAAATGTTCTTAAAAATGAGAGATTTTAGACGGTCCTATAGTTCCATTGTCTCGCAAAAATTCTACCCCCACGATTGGCCCTTCGTGTTCTCGCCTGGAATCTGGTCTCATCATCTCTGATCGAAAGATTGCACGATCTGCTGCACGAAAATGGGTAAAGAGAACCAGTCATAGGTATGGGTATAGGTATTTCGGGGTTCAGCGTTGATCACTTCTCCTTTTTCTTTTTTTCGTTCCACATTTTTCCCTTACATTTCATTCACACTACCCCCTTGCCTTCTCCATATTATATACGAGAGTATGATTACACGAAAAATTTCCCACCAGATTCTAAACGCGATAAATTTTACCACAATAATTTCGTCATCCGAACAACACGAACGTACTTGTTTCATATTTCTCTCAGTCGGTCGGGTTTTATACCGTCATTTTCGAGAGACACGTTGCTTCGCAAAATCCTACTCAAATCCCGTAAGCCGTCGCATTTTCTCCCACAGCTACCAGAATTTACTCGTTTCTCAAAAAGATGCGCTCTACGTATTGACAGCTTCGAGAATTTTCCTCTTATTTATTTATTATTTTATTTATTTCTCTCATCGCACTTCTGCAAATATTTTCCACAACCAAAATAAAGTCCAGTAAATATCACCTCGACAACAACAAAAAAAAAAAAGATAAAACAAAAATAACAAATCTGGCGTTATCCTAATAAAAAATTAATTATTTTTATTCTACTCCAAGAATATTATTCGCTTTGAGGTGTCCAAAGGCTTGAGAGAGAAATTTTTTAGTATACAAAAAATTCGAAATGGGGATGTATTGAAAAAACGAACAAACGTAACTTGAATGATTTTTTTTTTGTTTCAATTATTTACTCGAGTTAATGAGAAAGTATTTTAAAAAAACCCCCAAAAAAACGAACACAAGGGTAATCAACGTTAAATAATTTCTACTCCTTATGCGGTACAGAGCCTTTGAATGAGAAAATTAAAATAAACGTAAACTTTGATCTTATCGCGTTTGATTAAAAAAAAATGAATAAATAAAACAAAGCAGAGAAAATTATCGCGTATTTCTACTAATAAAATTGTTGTTGGTAAAAAGCATTCGCTCGGGAAAATTTTTTTCGAAAAGCTTTTTCCTGTTTATGTAACCGCGCAAAGGTGGCTTCAAACCTCTTCAAACTTCCATTGCAATTATCTCCACAGTATATTATATCCACTCCAGTAATTACATCTCACTTTTCTCTGGAAATTCCACATTTCTCCGCTCCATAAAAAAAACATAAAAAAAAAAAGAAAAAACTTCTCGAGATCTTTATTACCTCGATCTCGTGTTTGTTATATTTTTTAATTTTTTTTACTTCTTTGTGTTTCAAATCGAATTACGTCATCGATTCATCGTTAGCGCTTTGTATAAATTAATCTGAATTACTCCGAATTTCTAAGTAGAGAAAGATAAAAAGAGAGAAGAGATTCCTTAATCTATATTTAGACTCGGAGCCAAAATGTTGAATGAAAAAACCGAGCATCTGGCAACACACGTTATACATTCCAGTTCAGAAGTACCTTGGACGATAATAAGGGTGAGTGAATACCTGTTGTAATAACGCTTTGAAAAAGAAAAAGAAAAGTAAAAAATGTATTTCTCATTACGTAATTGATCGGCAAAATTGATTCCTCGTTCTTTGGTCACGTGAACCGATATAGCCCGCGGGTGCATCATGAGGTAATATTAAAACCACCATAATTATTATAACGTTGGAGGTACGACCCAAGGTTTTCCAATCACCCTGAGGAAACAATTCTCGGATTATAAATTTTGTTAGAATTGGAATTAAAAACTGGAAGAAATTTGTGGTGGTTAACTTCGAATGAATTTCGATGATTCATATTTTATTTTATCACCAATCGCGGACTCGTGGGCGCGTTTTTTTGGTCGTCAAACTGGAATCTTTTTTTTTTTTTTTCGTCCAGAATAAACTTCTCATTCATACTTGGAACAGCTTACTCTGACTTCCCTCTGGAAGACCATAATCGGGACTTGAAAACTTTTCGAGTAGCCGCTAGCTTTTTCTGCCAAGTGTTTTTTGAGTTTCCCCCTCCCTCGCGATTCTTGGAATAAAAATTGTGTAAATGTAAACCAGAGTTTTATCACCGATCGAATTTTAACACCGAGAATTGTAGATTCGTGATTCCTTTTTTTTCTCTCGTTCAGTCGAGTACCTAATCGAATAAAAAATCACGTAGATCGTACAGAATACGTCGAAATTAAATACGATTTTCTACATCTGATTTATTAAACGATATTCAAATTCGACGTTGACATCGTGTAATTGACATTCAAGATTGAATTTTAATTAGCGTCAATTGCGATACCCCGATACGATAGTTTATGTTAATTGTCAAACCATACGACGTACTTCATTCGTCAATAATTGAAAAACAAAAAAAGAAAAATCTGCGTCAGTTTTTTTTACTAACAAATATCTAATTCGCTTTGACAAAGTGTATAACGATAGTTTGTCGGGTATAACGGGCGTCCGCAGTGATTTCGAAGCGCAAAAGCTCTAACGAAGAAAACTAATTAAACTAATTACACCTCGCAACAGCCATCGCTCAGATACTCGAGTAGCAAGACCTGACAACCTGCTAGAAAGCTGAGACGACGTCGACGTCGTCGTCGTTCGTTTTCTCGTTCACAGTTCGCGACCAAAGTTTACTTTCAAACTATACACGTATACACCGCATGAGGTCATTGAAAATTTGATGTTTATTTTTTTGCCTCTCTTGTCTACTTCATAGCAGCAAATATCTAAAATTCTTTTCCATACGTTTCAGGAGCCTAGTAAAATTCCTCCGACAGCACGTCACGTGACAAAGGAATGGGTGGATGCTTGCTACTCTGATCTTCGAGTACCTGCAGATCCCGAATCATTCGCAGTTACCTTAACTGCATCATATTGCTCATGTCCATGCCCCCATCAAAGTTAATAGGAATCAAGACTAAATTTATAGAAAAAAAATGAAAAAAAAACAGCTATTTTTTTTCTTCTAATAATAATCATTATACTGAATGGGTAATAATTAATATAATATTGTAATTTAATTTTTTTCATACTTGCTGTGTAATAAATTCCAAATCATCGATTGAGAAAAATCAAATCAAATAAAAATTCAACGTTATAGTTCGGAATAAAATTGAACGCAGAAATTTTCTTCTTGTTATAATTTCTTACCTGCAGTATTTTTTTCTCTCTCTTCAACCCCCAATTTCAAGTACTTGAAGATGTTATAATTTTCGGACGAAAAAGTTCGAGTAAAATGAAAAAGAAAATTAAAGAAATTTGGGAAAGGATCGATAATTGAAACGTGTCAAAAAATCATCAATGATATGTATTTCTATTGAATTTGTTTTTGCATTTTTTTTTCATTTCATTTCATTTTTCGTTTCGTCTTTTTCCTTCCAATGATATACGTATGGACTACAAGTTGTACGGCGAATAAAAGAAGAATCCACATACTTATAATTTTACATTACGTCAAAATTGGAACGAGGCAGATTTTTCTACTGATTTTTCAGTTTGTTCGATTACTTCATTTTCTATTGGTTTTTGATCATGTTCTTTTTTATTCTTCTCTCTATATATTTTTTTTCCGTTTGATTTCGGCAAACACTTGCGAGTACATACATAGGGGTAAGTATACAATTACGATATTTTGTGTTACCTTTTTTTTTTCAAATTTTCCATAATGACGAATGCCATATAATAAGCTATAATATATGTATATTATTAAAATTAACAAGTGTTATTAAACGGACAAATTTTTCCAATCGTAATTTTGCTTATAATTTTACATGAATCATTTATTATCTTCATAATATTATATATATATTTATAAATAATGGAAGAAAAAAGCCACCGAGATAAAATATCTCGCAAATTCACATCAGATGTCTAAATACTGAATTCTAAATATTTAATTATCTATTAAATTTTTATATTTATCGAAACGACGCAAAGCCATTTTTTTTTTCTAGAAGAATGTGCAATTTTTAATAAATTATACCCGTATCTATGTGACATAAGCGTTAGAAAAGAGAAACAAAAAGGAAAAAGAAAGTTATGATATTATTACGAACAATACACGTAATTAATATATTAAAATCACCTAATCGGTGAATCATTATATTATAACATTTGCTGCGGGGGAAACATATAGGATTGAATATAATAATGATAATTATTATTATTATCATAATTTTCTTTTCAAATTCATTTTTTTTCTTGGGTTTTTTTGCTGTTTTTTCTCCATATATTAGTATACTTTACACTACATTAATTTACATCGAAGATTTTTTTTTTCTTTTTCATTTTTTTTCAATCTTTTTGGGATGAGAAGTCGCGACATAGATATATAATATAATATTACTGTTATTATTAGTTGTTTTTTGGGTTTTTCTTCATTTTGGATTTGTTTTTTATTTGAATTTTTTTCCAATCACGTCGAAGACAATACATCGTTCGCTGATTAAAATATAAGAAATAGGTATTATATCCTCAGCATTTACTTGCCGAAACACGAAACTGCATTGAAAGCACATTGCTTCCAATAGCTTCGTTTACGTTGCAAATCACCAACGTCCATCTGGCTGCGAAGACGATTTACAACTTGTTTAGCGAACAAGTAATTAATCAATGCGGTTTCAACGCTCCCGTCATCGTCGACGAGCTGAAACAATTTTTATTAATAAAACGGTGAAGTGTTTTTCGAACCCAAAAAAAAATGCCGACAAAATTGTCGATAGAAAATTGCAATTTTTAATTTTAATACCGATTGGAATAAGATTGGAGTTTCTTTTCTTTTCTCTTCATTTTCCAGAAGAAAAAAGAAAAACTTGAGACGAACCCTGAAAATTCTTTGATAGATACGGATATATGAACGGGTTTTAGATTCACAGTAATTTTATGATCAAATACCGTATTTGAATTAATTGAAAATTTAAATTGTAACCAAATAGATTTACATTAAATACCTGTAGTTCGATTTCAATCTTACGGTGTATAACTAGACTATTCGTTAATCAATTGTTTCGTAATTTACTTTCGAAATTTCTTACACTGCAGTGGAACGAACAAGTTTCACAAAGTAATTAACGGATACTTGGATTTATTTATGGTACTCGATCGATCGATTCTCATTAAAAATTTATTACTACGTAGAGACAAAATTTCAATATCATAAATTAAACGGCTGAAGGAATTAAATATCTCGTCAGATTTCTGTCTTTTTTTTTATTATCTTCTCTTTTTTCTCTCTCTCTTCAAACTTGCCGTATTGGTACAATTGATTTCGTGTCGAAAAGCAATGAAGTGAAAATTACTTTCCAAAGATTCGATTGCTTTTTTCCTTTTTTTACACTTGTTTTGTTTTTCGAAATAATTTCACTCGCACTGTACAGATAAATTTCACGTCGTGGATCAAGCGAAATCCCCCTAAAGTTCTCAAACTATTTCTTCAAAGGGTTAACGAAATCTGAAACTCCGCATAGTTTCCTACTTTCCAGAAACAAATCCCCCTTTTCCCCTCCGCAGAGTTAAAAAAAAAAAACCTAATTCGCAAATGAAAAGAAAAACCGACTCAAACTTCAAGTGAAAAAAAAAGGAAATTAATAAATCGAACTAAATAATAATAAAAAAAATAGGGAATACGCACCGATAAATCACTGTCTATACGATCTAATTAACTACGGTGTATATAACTTTGATCGCGTCAATTTACTTCGAGGCACGATTTTTTTTTTCTTTTCTCAGCGACGACAAAAAACAAAATAGAAAAACATTTCTAAAACGAATAAATAAATAGAATGAAAACTAAAGATACAAAAAAGAAAAAAACTGAGCAGCTTTCAGTTTAGTTGCCTTTAAAAATTTTGAACGATGACGTGTCACTACACTACGTTCCATCGATCAAAAAACGTCTTGTTTGAAACATTATTTTTTCATTTTCTTATTACATTTCTTTTTTCAATTTCCCACGCGGATTCGAAATTGAAGTTTGTAATGCTTGTGAAATGTATTATATACTTACGTGTTAGAAAAAGAAACAGAAAAAAAATTAAAAGGAAGCCAAAAACGAAAGGAAAAAGAAAGCAGTTTGATAATGTGGTTTTTGAAACGTTTTTTAAAACGTATATAATATTTAATCGCGAAATTAAATCGGTACCTATTTATTTACACGGTTTCGTCAGCGAACGCACGTTACAGATGAATATATGTATAGATATGTCGTACCTATATTCTACCCAAATACAAACTCATATGTAATTAGCGAAAGTAATCAAATAAATCATCGCAATTTATCGAGTAAAGTTATGACGGTCGAGGTCGGGAGATTTGAAGAGTAGAATAAAAAAATTATCCATAATTATGATTACTAATTAATTAATTGTGTGGATAATTTCGCAAAAAATCGCATAAGGTATGTGTTGTATAGTTTTTAGTTTGAAAAGCGTTAGAAATTTTCTTCCCACAGTATAGAATGCAAAGTTCATCGAGTTAGTTTTGATATTTATATACATATATTCAAAAATTTTATATACATACGCTATACCTATACATAAAGCAGTTTGAAATTAGATTAATTGGATTAATAAAGTGCCCGAGTATAAGAGGGCATGGTATATGTAGCTAACTTCTCCCTTATAAATCTCATTATTCAAACCCTAATTTTAATTGGCTTGACAACCTCGACGCGAGTTAAAACTTACGTTTTACGTACATGTATATTATACCTATCCGTAAAGGATATATGTATATAATGTAGGTACAGTGTGACGAATTTCGGTTCTGAAAGCGAAAAAATCGAAATATCTAGATGGGATTAATCCGCAGCTTAATTTAATTGTTGGATTCGTGTTCCTGAGGTCAAAATACGTCAGAAAAGCGTCATACGATCGATTTTAAAAATACTTCATTTTTAGCCCAAAAATCGAAAAAATCCAAAGGGGTATACCTTAGATTTTTGTCGATTTTGAGCCAAAAATCAACATTTTTTTAAATCGATCGAAGGACACTTTTCTTACGTATTTTGACCTCAGGAACACGAATCTGCAAGTTAAATTGATCTATCTATAAAATTGATCGAGTTATCGCCAATTTATCGATCTGAAAAGTGAAAAAATCAAGATATCTCAATGGGATTAATCCGCAGCTTAATTTACTCAACGGATTCGTGTTCCTGAGGTCAAAATACGTCAGAAAAGCGTCATACGATCGATTTTAAAAATACTTCATTTTCGGCCCAAAAATTGAAAAAATCCAAAGGGGTATACCTTAGATTTTTGTCGATTTTGAGCCGAAAATCAACATTTTTTTAAATCGATCGTAGGACACTTTTCTTACGTATTTTGACCTCAGGAACACGAATCTGAAAGTCAAATTAATCTATCTTTAAAATTGATCGAGATATCGCCAAATTTTGCGAGTTTCAATCAAACGTTTTTCAGTACCGGGATAATCTTTTTTGTGGGTTACGTCTTTTCGTTTCTACCAACGAGAGATTTAGACTTTTGACAAAATCAAGTGTGAAGTATCTGGCAGAAACTGAGAAGAATTATCGCTTTGCAATGCGAAAAAATTGAGAGACCTTATTCATAAGTTCATAACCGGGGACTGGGCGAGTTTTTAGTGAAAATTTGGATAACAATCAAAGTATCCTCATTACCTATTTTTTTTATTCAAATTATCAAAGTTTTTTTCATTTGTGAAGCCATTAGTAGTTTGATATAATAATGTACTAACGTTAACTGCAGATTATTCTAAAAGTAAATTCACATGTAAAAGAATATCAGAAAATTTTATTCCACGATCTTCATATTTAATCAGTCACGATTAATCTTTTCCGCTAAAACGTTCGCGACACTTTTACAACTATTTCTTTTTTTCTTTCTTCCTTCTTTCTTTTTTTGCTCAATAATACAAAAACCATATAATATAATATACCTTCTCCCAAAGTGGTAACTCCGATTTTCTCCATGGGGGTGTGATTTTATCCCCGTATGATTTTTATTTCTATTTTTTTTTTTTTCTTTTACGATCAATCAATTCAACCCTCAAGCCACTTAATCCCCCCTCCCCCTCCTCTATTCCCCCTACCCCACGCTATCCCTCACACAAAAGTGGTCCTTAAATGATACGAATTCGCACTTTGTAAAAAAAGAAATCAGAAAAAACCAAAAAAAGACAAACTTCCTCCAATTTTTTTTTCTCACTTCCTTTTTTCTGTTTCTCCGTAAATTTCATTCTCATTCAGAACAGATACTTTCGTATTTTAAATTTTTTCCAACGACCAACAATATCTTATTCACTTCTATCAGTTCTTTTTTTTTCTGTTCTTTCCTTTTATATTTTCTATATCCTCTTGTTTCGTCAGATAATATCATGAAATAATGAGACCTGCAACATTACTCTGCAGTATATAATATACATATTATTATATATGTATAAAATAAGTGCATCATGCTATAATATATGCGCTACGGTAATATAATAATGAGTAATTCGAGATGATAGACCATTAAAAAAGTTTTCCGATTGATTGATCATTAGTGATTTATTATATGTACTTGGAAAACTGAAACTTGCAACAAGCATCAGCTAGCTAGTCCTGCAAACGTGCGTAAATATCTACCTATGGGTTATGTATAAAATTATACATAGTATATATGCATACATATATAGGAATACTAATGGGCTATTCGAGCCATGCGTTTCATGCTGTATTATACACTATACACTATATACATATAATATGATATAGGTATGTATATGCATACAGGTGTTATATGCAATATAATATAGTAAACTTTACGGTGGTCATAAATTAAGGGCTGTGCTTTCCTTACCCTCCTACCCTCCCCCCACCCTATATAACAATTACGGAACAGCGTGCGGTACAATTTGAACATACCTATATATACACATATCCATGTACTGTACATTGGTATATGTATACATTTAAATAAATAATACGCATATATACCTTAGACCTCATATGTGCGAAAGAAAGAAAAAAAATCTCAAATTTCGTGTTCTTAGATTTTTTTGAATCGTTTTTTGATTTTTTTGAGACAACTAATTATTCTTATTATATTCTATAATGTGTTTTCAAAACGTATAATAATTTCAGACCTGCCCATTTATCATATACCATGTTACAAAATGGTAATTAGAATTTTATCAAATGCACCAGTTTATTAATTAAAACAATGTCGGACGTGCAGTATAATTTTAAATAGGTATACACATGCAGCCAGGCATTATATATCATAGACTCTAAATTCTGTTCGAATTCATTGCAGATAATAATATTATTATTATTACGTAACCCGCATTCGTTCGATATACAGATATGAATTACCTGTTATATATACCTAGATACATACTAAATTATTATTATTATTATTTTAATTATTATTTGCATCGAATGTAATTGCAGCTGTTTGAATTATAATTTTTTTTCACTGTCCCAAAGTTTCATTAACCTGCACGATTTTATTTTAATAATTAATTATTAATATATTATTATTCGAGATTTAATCTTGTCGTTTTTACAATACGAGGATATGAATGAATAAATAAATCAATGAATAAAACGAAGTAGAAGATGAAATAAAAAAGAAAAAGTAAAGAAAAAACGTATACCTATGTGTATCAAAAATGATATTATCTGCATGCCTAAAAAAACGTATATACGGTGACGTATAACATACGTTGCTATCTGGATTGGATAAAAAAAAAAAAATTGACTATTCACATTCCCATAATACGATTTCCGTATAGGTAGATATAGGTAGGTGGGTAGGTAGGTAGGTATGGGTAAAATGTATTCGTATAAAAATCAGATCGCATGTGTATAGATACCCTTTAAAATTCAATCGGGATGTTTCCGCGTTTTTATTCGATTTGATTTAATTTAATTTATTCATTTGTATCTTTTTTTTTTGGCTCAAAAATTCTATCACACATATAGAACAGAACGTATAGCCGAAGGGTAGTGACGTTGTATGCAGGGGTTGAATTTTTGTACGTAGATATAAAAAAAGATTTGAAAGAAAAAAAAAAAGAGAGAGAAAGAGAAGACAATATATTTGTAATAATAATAATAAGTATGATAATAAGGGTAAAAGGTACCCTTTCGAGCAAATGATGATGCGGTCGTTCATAAAATTTTAGAATATATAAGAAAAGGACTTTATGAATATATACATATGTACAGCTATTATGTATACATATACCCATATTTATTTACCCGCTCAAATTGCGTCACCACGCCGCATACCTTTTTCAAAAGAAAATAAAATAGAGAAAGAAAAGAAACCAAAGAGACAAAAAAAAAGAAAGAAAACCCCATACCTATATTTAAGCGTATAAATTCCTTGGAAAATATGTTTAGGAAGAAATTGAAAAATTTATTAAAAGTGACAGAAAAAATCTAAATGAAAAACAGCATTTTATATAGGAGTTAATACGATGTCCGATATTTTTGTATGTACCTATACATTTATAATTTAATTTATTTCTTTTCTCTCTCTCTCTCTCTGCATATTTTTTTTTTGTTCTTTCAATTCATCAGCAACAATTTTTACCTACAGATCTGCACTGGCGTTATATTTATACCGCGTTTCGATATGGACCGTTTTTTTTTTTGGTTTTTTTTCTATCCATAAACCGCAACGGTCGCGTTTATACCCCACATCGTTATATACCTATATGTATAAGTACGTACGTAAATGTAGTTTGCCATTTATGGATTCGTGAGCGGAATCTGATAGCGTTGAAAAAAATAAAAAAATAAAAAAGGAACCAGAAATATAAAAAAGGAATCGAACATTATATAGGTATGATACGTGCAAGTATTTTCAAAATCGACAGGAGGGGAGCCGGGTGATTTTTTTGGTCGAGACTCGTAAATCACAGAAATTTCACCGCACTATATTACATTATTTTATCATTAGATACTTAATTTTTTTTGTTCTGTAATTTTTGGTTTTTGTGGGCAATGAGATCGGCCCCGTTATCCTTGAAAATTTGAGGGAAAAACTTTCCGAATCGGTAGCAAAATTTCGTCTGCAGTTTGGTTGAAACTTGGAACTTGGAAAAAAAAAGGTAGAAGAAAAAATTATAGATTTTATTACAAATTTCTCTACGTATGAGGCCAAGGTACAAAGAAAAAGGGGGGAAAAAAATCTACCTCGTAACGAACGCGCGGTTCTAATTAAAGGAATATATTAGCATATACATATTCATTGAAAATCGTGAGGACCGAGCTCAAAAAGGGACATCTAGCGAACAAAACACGACGTCGACCGCTTGAAGGTTATTAATATTTACCAAGTCCGTATTATTACCATCACATGTTTACCCGCATACAAACGAAGATGCCCTCCGATGAGTCTTGTAATTAAGAATGAAAAAAAACAAGCAGGAAACTCTCGCTATGTCCCCTCTGTTTTTCGGACAAATAGAAAATTGCACAGTTTTCACGTATGTTTAATTCAAGAGAAGAAAAAAAATTATACATATAATAACGATAATAATAAGACAAGAGTCTGACACGGACTTTTAAAGTTCGGCCACTTTTTCCCGTTTTAAAATCCCTGTTGCCTTTTAAAACCTAATTGCTGGCAATTTTTCAATTTTTTCTTTTCTCTTATTTTTATTATAATTTATTTAATTTAATTTAATTTAATTTTTTTTCTCTTTTTCTTGTTTTTTACTAAATTTTATATTCATATTTATGTAGGCAGGTAGGTAGGTATACTACTCGCGCCGCCCTTCTTTCAAACCTTAAATTATTCCGTTTTTTCTTTTACTTTTTCCCTATTTTTTTTCTTTCTTTTCTCCTTTTTTTCGTAATACCTTATTTCCTACATCCTCGAAAAATATTCAACCGCTGTCCGCAGCCAAAGAAGTAAAAAAAAAAGAAAAGATCCGGTATATTTTGAAGCGGATCTTATAATACAAAAAATATTGTAAAAATTTTGTACATTATTTTTTTAAACGCTCAGCTAAATTGCGGGGTCCAATACAATAATATTATACGCTCGATAAAAGATCCAAAAAAAAGGGAACAGAAAAGAAAAAAATTCCTCCTCTTTTTGGTTTTGTTTTTTGGTTTTGTTTAAGCTTTTTGAACTCGCACCGTCGTCGCCATTCATAGACGTGTATAAACGTACTTTCTATTAAAGTACGCGTAACTAACTCCGATTAATTAATGACTCGAAAAGGTTATAATTAAGGATACGATTAATCAATCAACGTTGTACTCTTCATCGTTAGCCAAATAATAAACAAAAAAAAATATAGAATCAAAGACGTAACCTTTCAATTAAAATTTACATGACGTTTAATCGTACCAAATCCTACACCGGTTTTTATCCGGAGTTCGAAACGTTTGAAATTCTATTTTTTGAAAATCTGCGAGAAGAGAGAGAGAATAAAGAAAAATGGAAAACTATTTGCAGAATTTACAAAACTATCTGTACAAATGTTTAAAAATACATTACGTAGGAATTCGAAAACGATATGGACATTATTTTATTCAGATCTGAATGATATTATATAATATTATCGAGGGTCACGAAAATTCATAAATGATGACACGATTTTTGCACCTCTCAAATTTCGGATAAGAGAACCTGGGCATAAAAAAAAATACACATCGTTCGAGTAAAAAATTCGCATCTGTTGGATCTAGAATTCGTATCGATTTCGTGTTACGAAAAGTTTCTTCATTTTTATCGGTAATAAAACGGCGCCTATGAGTTACAGATCGATGAATAATGAAGTCCTATTTCACGATCTACATATGTGAAAGCAGATTTAGATAAATGATGTGCGAGATAAAAATCAAAAAAAAAAACTAAGCATCCGTCACACGATTTTCCAATTGAAAATCTATAACAGAAAAATAAAACGTGTACAAGTGCGTCGATAAAACTATTTCGTCCCTATTTTTTTCGCTTTTTTATTTCACAGAAAGATACCTGATGTATTACTCGAGAGAAAAAAAAAAACGAAAACGAAAACGAAAAGAAAAATCCTTAAGAAGATTACTTCCGCTGGTATACCATATATATACTTATATAAATTACAAGAAAAAAGTTCAAGGGATGACAGCAGATAAAACACGTTGCCCATCTGGTAAAATACCAGGTAAAAATACAAGTCGAATTAGCTAATTAGATGTAATTACATTTATCTAAAAAAAAAAGAAAAAAGGAAAAGGAAAGAAAAAACCGGCCTACAGTCGTCATTTGTAACCGCACCAGTTAAAGAAAATCTTTAATTATCCCAATAAAACAATTAGCCAACGTTTCCGTTTCAAATTTCATTAGGTACAGGTAATATAAGCTTAAGTAAGTAAGTAAGTAAGTATTTACCTGTAGCAGATTAAATATTTTCTCATACAATAGGTACGAAAAATAAATAAAATAGTAAATGAATTCATAAATAAAACCAAATTCTTTCTTTATTTTCGAAATATTGGAAAACGGAAGACGATGAAATTTTATTTTTGCATTCACGATACAAAGAAAACGGTTAAGAAAAATATAAAAACTGAAAGAAGAAAAGAAAAAACCGTTCTTGTTGCGCGAGCGACATATTTTTGTTACTTTAAATGGTTAGAAAAGAAAATCCTCATTCTTCAAACTAAACGAAAATTTTACCCCGTACATAACAGCTGTGTGTATTATATTATACATGAAGCATAATGTACACGACACACAAGTGGTTTATAAGGAAGAGAAAAGAAATGAAAAAGCATACAAGATCGTATTTTATAAAGCATAGAGAAAACAAGAAGAAGAAAGAAAGTAAAAAAAAAAAATGGAACCGATAAAAGAAAAAATTCTTTGTCGTACCCTCTAAATCGCAAAAGCCACACACACAACTTCGCACATTATATATTATAATAAATAAAAAAAACGTCGACCGGCAAAAGAAAATTTGTACATGTATTGTGAAAAAGTAATGTAATAATAATAATAATAATAATTTGACGTCACAGGGGTGTTTTACTCCAAAGTGAGAAAAACTTGAACATTCTACAAATTTTCTCATTCATTCGTATTTCACATTAACGGACATAAATTGAAGAAAGATGAAAAATGAAAAAGAATTAAAGCTGTTAAGTTTTTTTTAATGTTTTGCGCGCAGATACAAAAATCACGAACACATCGATCGATCGATATCAAAATACTTACATCCAATTCATTGAGAAATCTCTCCTTATCGCTCGCAGGCAATGCCGTTGATCGACTGATCAAAGCGATAATGACGATCGCTGCGAAGACGGTTATTCTTAAGGACATCATTTTCGTCTGAAAATTTTTAAATCGGTTACTCGCATAAGAGAATATTATATGTAATCTATATTTTGTTTTCTTGGTTTTGGAAAAATTTACAAGAGCAAAAGAAAAATGAAACAAAAAGCATCCAAGTTTGAGTACATTTTTCTTCGACACGCCTCATTATTAGAATAATAATAAAAAATTTAAATCGCATCATTTAAGTATATCGATTTTATACACGTTACATATACGTATAGGAAAAATATTCAATTCCACGCTCTATAATTCAGGTATAAGAATAAAAAAAATGACAAAATTAGAGGAAAAAGAAAAAAACTAACAGACAAAAGGCGACTGTAGTTTATGCGAGGAATAACGATCTCCTGCAGATCATAAACGATTACTTCAGATCCAATACAAGCTTTTCTCTCTATACGTGAAGGTAATACAATACTGCACGTCGTGATGTAATATTACTGTAATAGTAAAAAAAGAACTGAACTGAACTGAACTGAAAAAAAAAAAAATAGGAAAAGAAAATAAGAACTATTATAGGAGAGAAAAAAAGCTCGCTTATAGAGAAAATCAAAGAAGTCCTGCCGATAGTTGGGTTCATATTTCTTGACAAAGGTCAGCAATTTATTTCTCTCTGCCTCTCCACTGCACGGTATAATAACCGATGTATTTGTTTCATCCACATGTATACGTAAAGGTATAGCCGCTATACAGCAGTGAATCGGGTCAAAGCCGTTAATAATTTCTTTACTTTTCCGGTTCAATCTCATCCGAGAGGGTTTGGAAATTTTTCTGAATCAATTGCTTAGCGTCTTATAAATATTATACAATTATAGGATAACATGCACGTACGTATCCTGTACCCATCAAAAATCTATTCACCGAATTTTCCAAATTACCCGATTTATACGTCGCAATTCTATTTTTTCTTTTTTTTCTCTCTTCTCTAATCAACTAAAAATAAAGAAAATCATGTAACACCTGCCATTTAACCTGGTATCGAATTGAAGAATTTATAATATTCACTCAGGTAATTTTATTATCATTAGTATCGTTATTTTTTCTAATTTTTTTTCCCCTCCCTCTACGAACAAAAACGCCAGTTATTTGAAGTTTTTCGAGCCGATTCGCGTATCCCAAGAATTTTCGTCACCGAAGAGAATCATCGGAAAAAAAATATTTCCCTTTGTAACGACAAAATTATAGAGCATTTTTCGAATCGCTTCGTACATTCCGAAATTCTTTTTGATTTTTTTTTTCTCCAGAATATACCTATACAGAGTAACAACGACAAAAAATTTCCACGATGTTCTCGTAAAAAAGGAGGAAAAACAATATATTGAAAAGACAAAAAAAAAAGAAGAAATTAATAAAATTTAACACATCACATTTGATTGCAGATTTGAACAGATTTTGAAAATATATTTTTCACTGTTGAATTATATTGTACGTTTCTAAAATATATATATTTTCTATTGAAATTAATTTCACGTTTAATAAAATCCATTATAACTGTAGTACCTTTGTAATTACAATTATAATTGTCTTTCGAATGTTAAAACAAAGAAGAATTTGCCACGATTCTTGTAAATATACATAATACATACCTTTGTATAGGTATGTAAAAATGTCAACCACAGCAGCATATAACGAGCGTTGAATATTCAAATTTAATTCATAGAAAATAAAAAAAGATTGCAAAAATTCTAACTAATCAATTATACAATAAACGAAACAGAAGATCGATACCTGCAGGTATGATAAAAATCGAGTGAAAAATTATAAAGATAAATTGAAAATATAAATCAGAAGAAAAAAATTAAGCACGCAGGACTTTCAAATAGTAAATTCTAATACACTGTACATTTCTTTTGTACTTTTAAATTTCATTAATTCCGTATCATTTTAAGACTGGCAATATTTACTCATCAGAAAAAACTAAACGAGAGATTGTAAAGTCTATTTTTACTGCACGTAACACTGTAGCGTACGTATATGTATATATATACGTATTTACGGTACACAGGATATATCAATTTTAGCGTATTTCACTACGACAACATTTACTCCTTTTATATCCTTGCGATAAAGGAAGCTAATTTCCCACGTATTCCCACGAACAAAAAACGAAAAAAAAACGAAAAAAGCGACACCAAAGATTTTTCTCCGATGGTCAAAGGACGTGTATAGTGAAAATTAGAACATTATGCAAAGAAAAGGAAGAAAAAAACAGCTCACAAAAATTGACATTAGTTGTTTAGAGTGCACGATACCTACGCGGGGTACTTTTATATCACATGGTTATCTATATGTAAAGAAAATTTATTCCCGAAGGAACACGATTTTTATATAAATGTATACGTATACACAAAGTAACATTGTTATACGTATATATTTCTCGAGAGAATAAAAGAAAATGCTTTTTAAATCAGAGAAACGGAAGAAAAAAAAAGAAGAATATCCAAAAAAAAAATATACTATACATTACTTTGATCAAAAAGCAATTTATATTTACCTGTATTAAATCAATAATAATTAATATCCCGAGGGATAGGTATAATATTATATAAGATATATGTTACATTGATAACAATAATAATTATGATAGTGTTGATGACGATGATAATAATAATTATAAATAGGATATAAATTGACCTATTCCTGTGGGATACGCGGGAAGTTAAACTTGTTATTTACGGGGTTGTGTTAAATAATATATCACACGTATGCAGGTGTGTATATATCTGTATATAGTATATAAATTGGCAAAGATGATGGTATTCATTTTGCGATGATAAAATCAAGGAGATTACAGTTTCCTGATAAGTTCCTGAAGACAAGATTATAGGAAGATTTAATAACAACGCGCCTGTACACATATACGTGTGGCAATGCCTACATCCATATCCTGATTGTATTTAATTGCTCCCGGAATCAGTAATAATTAAGAAATTATACATATTAATAGTTTTCGATGTATGTAGGTCGAAAATTGCTTAATTTTATTATCATTTTATTATTTTGAAAGCCGTTTTATTAAGGATATCAATGACGAACGAGAAAAAAAAAGGAAAGAAAAAAAACTATAAAAGTATTGTGGAAAATGACCGCGAGGTAAAAAATTTTGCAAAAATTTCATTCTCATTTCAATCGAAAAACTCTTAAACGTTTTTCTACGAATAAAAAAAGTTTCAAGATTCGACGACGCCTTTTTATTTTTATTCTTATTATTATTATTGTTTGAAAAAAAAAAGATTTCCCATCTTTTACTCATCAACCTTCCGATTTCCGACCCTCCACTTTCATCGGGGCTATTCAATTTTGTTTTTTTCTTTACAAATTTTATCAAGTGGAAAATAATATCCCCCGTATAATATAGGTGTATAAATACCGATGTGGAGATGACAAGGATTTCAGATCAGATTTAAAAAAATAATATCCTTAACGCGGAAATATTTGGAACAGAAGAAAAAATGATAGCAAAAACGGTAACGGTAATAGAGACATCAATTAAAAAAAATAAATGACTACAACAAACTAGCAATTAATTAAAAATAGATCCAAAAAAAATTCCAACGATTTTTCGCCGTAAAAAAATTCAAATTAAAACCAAAAAAAAAAACCATTTAAGGGAATGTATAAAACGATTAAAAAAAGGGCGGCTGGTTGAGAAGTTTGGGGGAGAAAAAAAAAGTTAAACTTGAAATTAATTTTTTGTTTCCCCTCGTAACATCTTTGTGTATGTATAGATATAGGTAGGTACTAAATATTCATTATAATGGGGATAAAATTAAGAGCTGCAGTGACTTCACTTTCATTGAATGAGATTTTTTTTATCAAAGTATGTAGTTAATTGACAATTTCAAGGCTTCACTCGCTGTATAACGTATTATATGTATAGTGGGACCTCCCACGCTGCAGATCGAAAAGCTCTAATTGCAATTGAAACATGATAAAGAAAAATATTGCATCCAGGTCCTTAACATAAGGACAGGAAGCCTGCAACATTTTTATCGATACCTATCCGACAATCGATCACCGAATAAATCGATATTTTCAAAAGAAAAGTAAAAGAAACAAACTATCTACCGCTAAGAAGCAAAAAAGCTCGACAAATTAATTCACAGTAATTATATAATTTGAAGCATGAGAGAAATCTGTTGGACGCTCAAAGATGAAAGAAAAAAATATAATAAAAATGATTAGAATGAATCAAATCGATAAAAAAAATTGAAAAAAAAAACTTCCAATTCCTTTTCTTACCTACCTTTATATATGAAACGGTTTAAGTAGTTTCTGACTCAACGAATCTCCGCCAAAAAAACTGCACGGGAAGAAGAATCAGCTGAAGAGAGTAAAATTCGTCGATCAAATTTTACGTCGACGAATAATTTTTTATACATAGAAAAAAAAATTGTAAAAAAAAAAGTAATTACGTTTTACAATTCTTGCATGTATATTGCAGGTATATATGAAAGAGAAAATTTAATATCTAAGTATTTAGAATTGCAATCGAATTTTGCAAAAGAAAAATAAAATTGAATCTCTTTTCTTTATTGGATATAGATATCCGTATATCAGATTGGTATATCGGATAGTAAAACTTCTCTTCTTCTACTCATTTGGAAAAAATGTTTGTAAAATAATTTTCTATATCCTGTTTATTCTGTTAATCTATTTTTTATGTATCTCGTCTTTCGTTTGATTCCTTTCTTTTTTCGTTTTCTCTTTTTAATTATAACTATTAATTTTTTTTCTATTATAGATTTTACCCACAAAAAGGATGCTGCTTGATCGTAACTCGACGCCGGTATGACTGAGCTTGCGAGCACGCGACCACTTTATATCCGCGGGACCGACGCGGGCGCCGCGACGTCGGGGGTAAGAATATAATACATACCTATGTACATACATACACATTTATGTACACGTACATATTCGTTCATCTCACCCCCATGAATTTTCCCTCTCCATCACAACCAACATCCCCCGCAATCTCTCAAACTATACACCTTTAAATTCACCGTTTGAAAGTCCTTATCGAAAAACTAAAAAACCAAAGAAAAAAAATAAGAATGGGCCTAAAAAACATCGCTTTTTGAAGAACTTTCCCTATAAATTCCTTCTTTCTTTTTTTTTTCTTGTTTCTCGTTCGGCACCCTGTGTATCATGGGCGTAATCCCATAAAAAATGAATTACCAGATACAAAAAAAGAGGAAGAAAATAAAATAATGTGTTTCAACGATCGTTAAAATATGTATAATTATATACATTATATGTTATATACCTATGTGGCAGGGAGACTAAGTGCAACGTGAAGTGCGAAGCAACAGGATGCTTATTCACCGCTTCGAATTCCATCTACTGCGGAATTTCTGATACCAGCTGATAATCAAAATCGAATATTAATCCCGGAGCTTTTGGAACGCGGTAGCAAACCCATAAGGAAATCAAGTAATCGTACAAATATCTATACAGGTATGTATTCTATGTAAAACGTTTTGAAATCAAAATTTGCTGACGCGCGATTACAAAATTAAGATAAACGTGGTTTCAAAAAAAAAAATCTATAGATGTATAAATACATCAAAGTCGAATTGATCTTCCCTTCTTTTTTTCTCTTGGAAAAAAAATTAAAGAAAAAGAAATAATTAAGGAGACTAAAAAAAAAAAAACTATCACGCGGATGATGCAGATCTCTATAGATTGATTAAACCACTCGTTATTATTGTCATTATATTTTCATTATTATTATATCAGAAGCTACGAATTTATTCGCGATAAGAATTCCACCCTTCGTGTATCGCGGGCAGGACCTATATTTCTCATGTATTGTCAGCTGTGGTTCAGATCATGGAAGAGATTAGAAGGAAGCAAAGTAAAAAAAGGAAAAAAGCGAGAAAAAGAGAGGAAAAAAACCACACCACCTACAAAACGCACCGTATTTTAAACATTATATACCTGAGGTAAAAAAATATTTAAATACAATTATATAATTATATTAATAAATGTAACGAGTTACGAGTACATATGTATGAAACGTACCTATACATATACCTTGTAGTAAAAAAAAAAAGGAAAATTCGTCCATCTTTAATCCTCTTATACTCGTATTATTTCTAACGGCTCTTTCATATATTATATGTATACGAGTACAAATATATGTGTAACGTATATGTATGTAGATTTTTTTATATCCTTATAAACCACCCGGAACAAAAATATATGATAAATAAAATAATGAAAAGAAAGAGTAATTTTTTTTTTCCTCTTCTCTCTTTCCAAAGAAATAATAAGCCTTGGATTAAAATCCACTTCCCCATAAATATTATACGTATGTGTGCAGGTGCATATGTATCCTATTTGAAAATTATAATTATGTATATGGAGATTCGTCATTACGCAGTTAAGCGATCAAAAAATGGAAAACAAATTAAATTAAATTAAATAAAAATAAAATAAATTGTTACTGCAGTCAGTTTTGGAAATGTTCGGATGAATTTTCGGAATAGTTTGTATTATTATATAGATATACGTAAAACCGTGTTGAATTTACCAATTTTTTTTTTTTTTTTTTTATCCATTTTTTTCTTCATTTTTTTTACAATATTATTTCATAACGTGTGTATTAGACGGGAGTATAGATTTCTAATAATAAATGAATGATTGACGTGAGAGATTAGGTGAGAAGCTTAACTTTGTACCTGATATTATAATAATTAAAATAATAATAATAACAACAGTAATATTATTACCAATATTAATAATATAGTAAAGAATCGCAATCAGTTTCGGAAAAGAACAAACAATGGATTACTCCTTCAAGATTATATGTTATACGGTTAATAGAATTTTTTTATATTCACGCAGAATTCCAACTTACTATTATACACGCATACGATATCAAAATCGATAATTTCCGATATAATAATTGGGAGAAAAAAAAATATATATTATAATTTTCTGAGGCTTTCAAATAGGCAAAAAACTTAGCTTCGTTTCACTGCTTTGAAAAAAAGAAATTTATCAAATTTTTTGTCGTGGAATTATTCGATTTCATTTTTCTTTTTTTGTGAAAAATTATTTGCAAATCTATAACGAAAGACTTTCTCTTTTTCGGTTTTTGGTATTTCTCGTTCACGCAGTTGCGCCTCTGCAAACCGTCTAAGAATAATTATTTAAGAAATACGAATGTAGGTATAACTAATTAATATTAACGGTAAGTAGGTACGAATAATTAATTACATAATAAAATAAAAACTCTGAAATAATTTGGTTCCCAATTATAAGTACGTATAAAGTACGAAAAAGGTCAAATCTGAACCCGAACACCTCTGTTCAGGAAGGGACTTTTTAATTACCTATTTATTTATTATATACGTACACATACATACTTGTCTTTTTTTTTTTACTAGAATTAAAATTCATCCCTAATTGTTACGCTTCAACTCCAATTGTGTCATGTCAACGGTTACGTAATATAGTCGCGTTATACTGTTATGTCAAAATGACAAAATTTGGGTTGGGGTAAAAAAAAAAAAAAAACAGGATGCGATTTATATAAGTATCTACGTATGTCGGAGTGAATCAATAATTATCGCGAAACGATTGTTGGATTCATATAAGATATGCTTCCTCGACTTATGCTTTTTTTTTTTCTTTCTCCATTAAATTTATCTTCGATAAACGAAAGAAAAGAAAAAAAAAATTTTCCTCAATGACAAAAAAAGTTTCTGCAGCGAGGGCGATAATCCCATTCTGTAATAATAAAGGAAAGCTTATTAGGTATAATTTTATACCGGAATCAATCGGATAAGATCCGCGAAAAATTTTCAATAAAACGTATACCTAATTTTCTGAAATAAAAATGTGAAACTTTTTCCTTTTTTTTTGCGTTCCTATACAATAAATATAATGTGTTAAAAAGTGACGATTGAATTGATGTATGATTGCAGATTTTTAATCGTATTTATAATGATAAGAAAATTTCTTTTTTCATTTACATAATTTTATCGTAGGACAAAAAACAGTTTGCGAAAGATGGAGATTTTGAAAAAAAATCAAGTTACCTCTGTTCCTACAGATATCTATTCTTTTTTCTTTGTTCTTTTTTTAACTATACATGCATGTGCAGCGTATGCAGTGACATAATTCTCAACGGCACAGAACAATTCCATATTTAAATATGGTATATAAATATATTATGTGTATAAATAGGTATACATTATTTAGCAGCTGCAACCGAAGCTTCGTTAACCTTCAGAAATTACAACCGATATAATTTGCAGTTTGCGTCACTTCGACCTGCAGTATTATAAAGCTTTTTCAGAAAATTCACCGTGCTTATAATTAATCGTGGAATTTCAATTGACAAAATATTTTCCACACACAAAATCATAATCTTTTCTTTTCACGGAGTGAAAAAATATTTAGATTGGAATAAAAAAAATAAAAAAATCATGTAACGAGATAAATGCGTATGAAAAAAATATATTGTAGATTAATTAGACTCGACCTGATTTATAAGCGATTGAAATTATAAAATATTCCGAAATGTATAGATAGATATCTTTAATTATTATCTCGGACACCTGGAGAGATTTGAGCAGGTAATTTTTCACGTTCAATCCTATGGTATATGCCTGTTCGCGAGTTTCTTTATTTCCCCATTTCCCGTTTCCCATATATTTATAAGTATATTAAACAATTCTCTTTCTTTTTTTTTTTTATTGCCGTTAGTCCGCAACTGTTAACATCAGAAGAAGCAGCGGGGGATGTGGAATTCCTTTTAACCGAAAGTCAGTTGGAACCATTGGTATTATATGTATATAGAAATACATACGTACGAAAGTGCGCGACAGTGTAGGAAATACATAGATGTATATGGTACATGGTTTCTATGTATATAAATTGCATCGTATATAGGAGTGAGCACAGTAATTGTCCCAGACATTTCTTGCTCTGGATCTCTCGAGGCACTACTTTGTTCATTGTTCATTTATGTGGTATTGGTATGCCCCGTACAATAGGTACACGGTTAACAACTACGTTCACATATACGCAGCGGGGGATGGTGACCAGCTTTTCATTTCTCTCTCTCTCTTTATTTCTATTTCTATTTCTATTTCTCTCCTATCTTCTAGTTTCTACGATACACACGTCAGTCAACCCTTCACACCATATACCAAATGACAGATTTCGTTACAATCTGTTCAACTGTGTTAAAAAAAAAAAAAAAACTCAACCCCCATGAACACCTAATTGTATATTAAAGTAAATTTTAAATCAATCACATTTCGACGCAGAGAATAAATATCATATATGAATACCGGCTAATTCATTTGGAAAGAGGGTGAGATATTTTTTTCAACACGCGCATGAAATCGGCCCTTTTTCTCGCATGTAAAGTGGATGGGAAATCGCTCATTTCTCGCGTGGACTTCATTACCTCCCTGGAGAGGTAATATCCATTTTCGCCCTAGTGAGGTAAAATCCTTTTTCGCCCCAGTGAGGTAAAATCCTTTTTCGCCCCAGTGAGGTAAAATCCTTTTCCGCACTACTGAGGGAAGATACTTTTTCACACTAGTAGCAAAAGTAAAGTAAAGCATTTTTTCACTTTCCACACTAGTGACGAAAGTAAAACTCTACTTTCCACACTAGTGACGAAAGTGCAAAAGTGCATTTTTTCACTTTCCACACTAGTGACGAAAGTAAAAATTTACTTTCCACACTAGTGACGAAAGTGCAAAAGTGCATTTTTTCACTTTCGACACTAGTGACGAAAGTAAAAATTTACTTTCCACACTAGTGACGAAAGTAGAAATTTACTTTCCACACTAGTGACGAAAGTGAAAAAATGCAATTTTTTTTATTTTCCACACCAGTGACGAAAGTGAAAAAATGCTCTACTTTACTCGGCGGATCCTGATCTTCAAATGACTGTAACTTTTGAACTAATCGTCGAACCATCTTCGTTTTGGTCTCAAAATTTTTGTCTGTTCTCAAGGTATTTTTGTGATTTTCTTCAAATTAATCGAAAGCGGCCTTGTTGTGGAAAAACGGATTTTTGATGTTTATTCGCATAAAAAACGGGTTCGAGGTGACTAAAAAATGTTGAAAAAATAACCCTCGAAAAGGCCATTCAATTATCAATGAATTTTGTTCCATACTTTCTGACGATAGGACCGATAATTTTCGAGCTAACGGTTGGTGAAATATTACTGCAAACGAAAAAGTGAAAATTTCAAAATTCTGTATTCTCAAAATCAAGAGTAGAATCGGAAAAGTACGAGATACGTGTAAGTTTTTTTTGTTCGTATTACGTAGGAAAAAATAATGAGTCAAATCGAAGTCGGTTTCGCGTGGAATACCCCATATATTATATACAAACTCTGACCGTTTCAATTGGTTTCTCTAACCAGCTACGCCATTTATCGAATTTAGTTCGATAATTATGTCGGTATAATATTCATCCGTTACAAAACTTTTCCTATTTACATATCTATGTGTATATTGCATACATGTACTAAGTAAAGACAATTATTCTCACCCGTTTAACCAATTTTGATGATATATATAGGTATATTTTAGGTACACGCACAATTTCACAACTAATTTCGATACAACCCCTACAATTTATTGTTTATATAGTACAATAATATCCTATACATAAACGGTTATGGTTTGTACCTCCATTCCCCATAATGTACAAGCATATAATTTTCATAATTAGTTTAATTAATTAATTTTTTTCTCTTTGCTTTTCTAATATATCTCAAGTTTCTTTTAATTCATATCAGAAAAAACAACCCTATAGTTTTTTCAGAGCTATATAATATCGTGATACATCGTTCGTCGGTTATATTATGTGTACAGATATTTAGGTTTTCCCTGGAGTAATTATCGGATTACGCAATTTTTGATGTATATATAATGGTATATAATGTGATAGAATATGATATAATGTAAAATAACCTATAATACCCCCATAGGTGAAATTTACGTAAGCCCACGGGGTTCGCGACGCATTCGCGGTTGAAGCTTGACGAACTGCTATAGGGTAACCTGTTCATTCGCATGCGGCGGATAGATATAATTATGAGGAGGAGGAGAAGCTTGTCGTCTTTACAGGAATATTATCGCTTAGGTAGGATTTTGATAGAGACAGTCGAGGAGAAAAGGAGGGGGGATGGGAATATGGAATTGGAAGTGAGGTTTGATCCATTCCGCGCGTTAACGCGTACATAGCGTCTTGACGCCGTAACGTCCTCGTCCGTTGATATTCCCGGAAGCTTTCGCTTGTATTCCTACAAAGAGGATAAACTGGAGACTATCCAACCATATCTATCCAACCGTGGGATTAGCCTCCTGCACACGACTCTATACGCCGCCGTCAACGACGCGACGATTCTTGGAGTCGCGGTATATAGAGTCGAGAAAATTTTGACCCACGTGACGACGACGACCACGTCATCCCGTAGATGATCCCTCCTCACCCTATATATACACGCCCTTGATCTTAAGTGTATGACCTTTCCGGATCACCGGACTTTTCATTTCACCCGGCTATATAACACATTATATATATTATATAGAAAATTATTATTCAATTTCTTTTCATTCTTTCAAATTTTCTTCTCTTTTTTTTTCTATATCTATTTTAATTTCTTCTTATATCATCGTTTTTCCCATTGATGAACGATAGATTGCCCTTAATTTTTTTTTTTTTCATTTTTTTTCAACCTTTGACTTAATATCCGCAAGAGAAAAAAGACGTTTCTAACTAATGTATAAAATATTATTCAATAAAAATGGAGATTAGATTTTATAGTAGATACCATAGTTAACGTTGGCTTATATTGCTTCTCATTCGCAAACTTTTTTTGCTTCGGCAAAGAGTCACTGTACATAATTTTTATACATATGTATAGTATAAATCATATTAGCACAAAAATTTAATTACGGTTTAAATAGTTATTGTAATTGATTCGTTTTTTTTCGTTTTGGATTTTTCGCACGTATTATCTATAAAAAATTAGGAAAAAAGTTATTCAATTTTTCAAGGGGAACACAGGACATTGGAAAAGTAAAGGGGGAATAATAAAGATTATCCCTGGAGATCGTTACGACTTTATAAAAAAAAATTCTCTTCTCAGAATCCAATTGAGCTCTGCTGATTATCGTAGAAAATCCTGAACAAATATTTGTCTCTAAGTACCTATAGTTTATTCCCCATTCGCGACATATAAATACACACCATGCGTATTGAGCGGCATCTATAAGCCTTTTCGCGCATGCATGTTAATTTGTAAGGTGGACTATAAATTACGGATTAATTAATGCGGGGATCAAGAGAAATTCCCTCGAGTAATCGGCTAAGATATCTTCACCATGTACAGTGAAACGATACGGAAATTGATTAACCGATTCCTAATTCTCGTACCGATCGCCAGTTTTTTGGGCATTTTTTTTTGTATTTTCTCTCCCTCGATTTATTAATTATGTATTTTATATTTATGTTTATCAATTTTTTTTCTTTTTTCGTCTCAATATTCCATACGTACCCTACCTACTACATACAGGTATGTACATATATAGGAAATATAGTACATATATTTATTCATTAAAATCTCATCAAAAGTTTTCTTAAGCTTTAGCAATTCTGCTGATTAATTCAACGTTATAGCTTATAAGTTATACGTTATACACAATATAACTAAGGTGCTCTGAGTGTAATTAATCGTGACCTCCTGTAGTACCTTATATATATAATATTTTATAAGTAGGCAACATATATAACATATGTAAGTAAGGATTTATAATGTATAAAAAAAAAAAAAGGCTTCCGTCCGATTTTAATCTAATTTTAGAAAATTATATTATCTATAATATATATAGTCATGTATATATGTACATGAGGTGCATGCGGGGTAAACGTTTTAATCACATAGCATATATGTATAAATATGTACCTAACTATATGTACACGTTATACCTATGTATATACCTGCTGCGTGGAAAACCATTTAGTTCTCAATCAACGAGCGACAGATTTAATTCAAGTTAGGTACTCTGTACATATACTATATATATAAGTACATTTATGTATAGATGATACAAAGCAACACCAACGCACAATAATAATAATAATAACGCTAACAATAATAATTTCTTAACTATATGTATAACGGAGAAACGAGGTTATTGTATACATCGTTTTCACAGGTATATATAATATACATTGGTATATGCACACATAGGTATGACGAATATATATATACATAAGTATATATATAATGAATGAAATAATGACATTTACGTAGGAATATGCTTGCGAAAACGCGGAACGTTTTATCATATTGAAAGTTAACTTTTGCCTACTGCAGATGCAGGTTTTCTATATAATGTAACATTACACCTATATAAATGCGCTTCGCAAATAACTATGTGTATGTACACGTGTATGCATATATGCATTAGGTATATGTGGGCGAAAATCGAAAGAAAAAAGGAAAACCAACGAAGAAAGCATACCTAGTAAAATTTTTGAACGAATCTGCTGTAGCTGACGTTTATCTAAAAATGAACGAATCAATTAACTACTGCGATCTCGATCAAGTTTCCGAAATTCTATACGAAAATTTTTTCTGATCAATAGATTACATATAACGTGCAGACAATTTAGTACAATCAGCTTTGAGATATTCGATATTGTGTTTAAAATTGCTGTGTAATTTTATTTAATCTGTTTTTTTCTTTATTATATGTTTTACTATTTTCTCGCCTATATAACTCGTTTATTCCGATTTCGTTTTTTTTTATCTTCTAATTTCCTCTAACTTCTAATCGAATGAAACGTTATATTCCTATCTATCACTATACTTGTAGATCTCGGATTTATAGAAGAAGAAAACGAAAAAAAGAAAAAAGAATGAGGTATTTTTCACGTCGATTAGATTCTGTATAGTACGACGAAAAGTGAACGAAAATCGTACACTTTAGTATATACCTAATATTATATAACGCGTGAATATACATACGGTACAAATTGTATATATGTATATACGTACAAGTAAATAGCATGTATGAATCGTAACACATAAACGAACGCGTGTACATATAATGTACGTACCTACGCGAAACTCGTAAAATTAAGAGAGTGAGAGAGAAATTATTCTCCTGTAGCTCATTAAAATTCTTAACTAGTTTATATATATATACATATCTCCACACATATACGTAGGATGTAAAGGTACAGCTGCTAATTGCTTGTTAAGTTATGCAATAATACTTCGATGTTCCACGTGTTTGTTTTATAGAAATAAATATGCGATGGTTCCAAAAAATAAAAAAGGCAACAAATAAATAAAACGATATTAATATAAAATCATATCAAAGTGGAACGTTATAACGAATCTATAGTAGATTGTGCATCGCTAAAACGATCGAATAAAAGTATATCTTGAGGTTTTATCTTACGTCAACTATTGTCTTTTTCCCTATGCCTGATAATTGCTTCGTTATTTATATTATTTTCTTCTTTTTCTTTATTATTTTTATTATCGTTACAACGAGAATTACGCGTTATACCGTATTTTATAATATACCTCCTAATGGAGAATTTAGAAAAACATTTAGTTTAGTTTTTTTTGTTTCATTTTCGTGTATTATTTTATATACATACATCGAAATGTTTTTTGTTCCCGCCGATAAAGTATAGTAGATAGTTTTCTCGCAACCGCAAAACTACGTACGATAAACTGCACGTAGTAAAGTGAAAAGAAATGTGTTTTTTTTTTTTTTGTTTTTTCATTAAGCGTCGGACTGTTCACGACATACTAAAATACGATAAAGTATGTTGATAGACAGACAGATAGATACCTAGATAAAATATGATTCAGTATATAAAAAAAAAAATGGTAGACAAATTCAAATATACACATTATACACAGGACATATTTATGGTATTTAGATTTATGAGAAATTCAAAAATGAATATAGAGCGACATGCAATTTTAGAAATCGAAAAAAAAAAAAATTGTGGCGTGGCGGTCGGCGATCCTCTTCGAGCTCAACGTTCATCTCACGTCCATGCACCACGACAGGCACGGATAGCGAGAGAAACGTATTTTGCCCCATAATTTAAGTGATCAAAATTTGAAAATCTATGTTAGTTTTTTGAAGTTATACGTTAAAGGGATTGACAAAATCGTTAGAGTTTCGAATGCCCGTAGACAGAACTTGTGTTTAAAATGAAATTGATATTTTTGAGAAAACTGTACAAATCTGTAGATCTAAAAAAATTATAATCGATAAATTGTTTGAAATAGAACCGAATTATGCAGGGAGGAAAATTGCGAGCAGCAGGAAGTGGAGATTTGAATTGATTGCAAAATTGATATTATGATCACTTAAATCATCGCTGTGGAAGAAAAGACAAAATATGGATTTTCGCGGATCGATTCTTATTGTACTACCTACCCCTGTAATTCAGCCCAAATCCCACCCAACGGATAATACGATATTTTTCTTAAAGTTAAATCTCACACACTTATAATAAACGCACACGGCCCATCGCGAACGCGAATTTTACCTATCCCTACCTCTTCCCTATATTTATCAAAAGAAAATTTTTCCTTTCCCAACGATCGATCGCGAATCGATTACACATTCACACGTGCCACGCCGGTGCACATCGGCGCTAAAAAATTCATTCAATCCATCATTCATTGTCGTGGTATCTCGTTCGGAAAAAACTTACTTTTTTTTTCAAAAATTCCTGTTGGGAAGAGAATGCATTGTTGGTTAGAACATCCTATTTCCCTGTCTTTATATTTCTACTTCTTATTTTTATTTTTGTTGGCAACTGAATCATCGATACAATTTCTCTATGAATGCATATAGCTGAGGAAAGATATTACTTCTCTTAGTAGATTTTTTTCATTTTCCAAGATTGAAAGTTTACTGAAAATTATACAGCGTAAAACTATAACGGCAAAACCCAGGGCTTAAACACCACGGAAATGAATATTGAACAATAATTATCAGTCTTTAAGGACGATTAAGCGATGGGAGTACCGTTTTTTATTATCGTGGCCCAGCAACGGAGGAGATTAGTAAGGTTGTTTAGTTGTTGGAAAAATTTCAATTGAATTTTAGAAAGAAAAGAAAGAATTCTACAGTGCAGGCGTATAATTGTTGTTCAGTAATTATTATAAGATGGAGAAATATTTCCGTTGCCAGAACCATCGACCCTATACTAATTAATTTGATTAGCTAAATCATTTACAAGTACGATGATGCAGGTGATTGGTACCGCCACGCCACGGGATGAAAATTTTTTTAATTTTTTGAATTGCAAAAAGGATGGAAAAAAATACAACGACGTCTCTGCAAGCGCTAAACCATCGCGTGAGCTTGCAGAAGGTCGAGGAAATCAACAGCATGCGACTCACCCTGTTGCCGGTACCAAGACTGGGGAACCAAAGTCAAGGATTTATCCGGATGTCTCTGCCTCCCAGATGAAGATTGTCGTCATTTAGGTCCTTCTGGATTACGGGGGTAGCGTCGCCGAGATGAACATCAACTTCCTGGAGAGAAAGAAAAAAGAACGACGAGAACGTTAATTATACGCAGTATTTATTCGTCGGTTTTTAGCTTAGAAATTTGGGAGAAAAGAGAACGCGAAAGTATCTCTGATAGATTATGAGAGCAGTTGGAATTAATAAAATGTATGAAAATGCAAATTTACCTTGGTCCTCGTGGAGTCGAATTATTTTACGGAAAAACGCCAGATATACTGCAACAGGTTTTTGTAGAAGCTCTAAATCACATTTCGCAAACTGAGAAGTGCGCCTTGGCCATGATTTTCGAAAATAAATGCAATTCTACGACCCCGATAAAACGCACAACTTTTCCGAAAGTTGTTTACTAACAAACTACGGTCGAACGATGTACGCAGACGCGATGTTCAGCTTTTTTCGAACCGGAAAATTAATCGAGTGATTTTAATCGCGAATTAGTAGATTAATCGGTCTAGTTTTATGATTGTTATATGTTCTAGACGCTTATTAACGGTTAAGCAATGTTACAATCGAGTATTTAGGGTCCAAAATGCTTTTTTACAGCAATAAATAATGAATTTAATACCAGCGAGACACAAGCGACTTTCCAAGTTGATCCCGGCGTACTTCTGACAAACGAGAGTCGAGCGCCACCAAACGGTGCCGCCAACGATGGCCGCCAAACTATGAAACCCCGTGCCTTGAATTAAACGATGAAAATTATTAAACTTTCAGCTCACGGAATGAGAAAAAGGACAAACAAATATCATAAACATTCATAGAGATTGAATGATAGCTGAGGACTGTAATTACACGTTTCTTACTGTTCACTGCTTAAATAGCACAGGATGACTGAACTGACTGGATACCCTCGAGCCGAGTTTGATTGCTTGAATGTTTTCAACACCCTCCTTGAGGGGTCGCCACTTTCTGGACAGAGGTCGCACCCTTACGGGATACTAATTAACTATTATAAATAAATTTTCAGATGACAACCGTTGAACTGTCATTTAAATTAGTAAACACTTTTCCGTCTGAATTTTTTATTGTTAGTCGCAGGTAGATAAGACGCATCAGAAAACGGAGATATTCGAACGTTCGAAGAGTGATTTAAGATTGATTAATATCTTACAAGGTATTTATTCAAAAGGTCGACTGATAAATTCGGAGGATCTTTAATTATTTGACTCTGCATTTTCTCTGAGAGTAAACTGATTTTCTGCACAGGTCTTCATCATGGATTCGGATATTGAACAGATTCATGAACTCATTGTTGATATGAACTATCCAGTTACTCTAGCTGACTTAAAAAATCCGACTTCAGAATGCATGTCAAAAATTATGTTGACATTTCTTTCAAGGCTTTCCATTGATGGGAAGACGATACAGAGGGTGAGTCAGTTGGTTAGCCGGAGTAAAATTCACTGGACAATTGTTAATTATTTAGCTAATACTTTGTTATATCTTCAAGGCTACGTTTGAACAAGATCAATATTTATCTTACCCAGAAGTTTACTACGATATCATAAGCTTGATAAATCTGCATACCGTAATGTCAAAAATATGTGATCACATATTCATAAAAGATTTCTTCTTCACTGACATGAGTAACCCAGGTAAGTATTACCATCTATTTATTCGAAATGGTTAGTTAATTTATTTTAACAATTCTTACAATTATTACTAACAGGTGCCAAAAAAGTTCGAAGATTGATTCGGACGCTTTTAAACTTTGATCTGTACTACACTAATAAAATGGAAGAACTAACAGAACCTCTGGAGGTAATATTCGGTAGGGTGAATACAGTCAATGATTTAAGAGAGAAAAAGAAGGAAGTTATGGAACTTCGCACGCAGGTTGTACTTGAAAATTCCAAGAAAGTAGCCTTGAAGGAAAAAGTAAGAAGATGCACGAGATCTCGGTTAATGCGTTACTCCAAAAATTGTGAGACGTGATTAACATTGTTATTATTATTCCATTGTTCTGTAGCTTTTGAAAGAACTAGAAGAGACGAAAAAACGACTGGGTGAAAAGAATAAGAAAATTACCTCTCAAGAGAAGAGAGTACAAAGCGCCAAGCATGCCTTCCTGACTGTACAACAAGATAACGGAGATATCGAACAACAAGTTTCAAAGGTAACGTGAACTAATTCAAACTTCGGTGAACTGTTCTAAAAATTTTTGCGACTCTTGTTTATTTCTGTCAACAGTTGACACTAAAAACAGCTGAGATGGAGTCAACGGTCGTAAATTCACCAGAGGAGTATAAAGCGCAACTGGCCAATTTCAAGCAAGAATATGCGTTGAAAACTGAAAACATACGAATAATCGTTGATAAAATTCGAGATAAACGAGAACTCATTGCTCTGGTTGAACAAGTAACACAATTTGTGAACCAAGAGTTTCAGAAATTTGGTAAAGTACGAGATGCACGTCTTGAGGTGGAGTAAGTACCGTAAAGCCGAGCAAGCGCTACGACTACTTTACTTATTACGTTGAGCTGATCGGAGAATTTTTCATTACGCAGATCGTTGCTGAAATTAAAGGGAGAGTTAGCAAACCGAATAGACGAAGTAAAATCTACAATGGAGAAGTTGACCAATGATCTGGCGAATACAAATGATGATGGCGGATGCGATTCAGATAAAATTGACAAACTACATGCTCAATGCGAGGAAAAACTTGCTCCTCTACGCGAAATGCAGGCGATATTCAATGAGTACGTACCATACACATTTAGTTATTTATTTTTATTATGCAATGGAAATATTTATGCCTACAGCCGAGTTCGACATGAACAGGAAAAATTGAAGGAAGTCGAGTTACGGTCTCAACGATTATGTTGTGAGAAAGAACAAGCCAACAAAGTAGTTTCGAACGTTGAAAAAGAAACCTCTCAATTTCTAAAAGAGTGTCAAAACCTCTACAGAAACGATTTGCAGAAGGTGATCATAATAATATCGAATTAATATTTATTAATAAAAAAATCATTAACTCTGTGTTTCATCCATTTTCAGGAAATCGAGATTGAAAACATTTGGAAATCGAAACACCAGAAAAATTAATTCATCAGAATTACAACTACTCTTATATAGAACTCACATTTAGTATCTAAATATGAGATTTTTGTACTTTTTCTTACCGAAACCATTGAAATAAATAGACGCAGATTCTATTTTCATTTACTTGTCGTGCCTAAGTTATTCCGAAGCATCCTGTTCCATACCACCAGACGTAAGGAGTCATCACTTATGATATGGGAAATAAAGGGGTTGAATAGATTTTTGGATCGATTGCTATAGTTTATTTCAAGAAGCCATATACTTGTACAGGAAACTACGATTATAAATAATGAATTACAATAGAGAAATTTTCAATGATTATCCATGTTGACATGGTTAAGGATTTAGACCTCACACGTCATTGAATCGAATATAGTAACAATATTAAAATTTTGAAATGCTTCTGAGTACGATAAATCCTGAAAAAAATATTACTCTGAAAAGTTCAACACTGATACCGATATAACGGTATAATAAATGCTCACATTTGCCGCACATGGCATCGTAAGGAATATATATGTAACAACTTGTATAGCAATTAACGGTATTGTGTCCACAGCCCTGGTGTAGCACGAAGATCTAAAAGACAATTTATTAACCATTGATAACATCTCAGATTGCAGATATGAATCAGAGAATCTAAGAAATTTGATACTGGTCGTATAGGATCTAATCCTGAAGTTAAACTGGTTTTAAGCATAGTGGTAAAATGTAATAACAACAAAAGGGAGGAATGTAATGAGATTATGTTCTGTATAATGGATACATTACACATGAGCAACATGACACTGATTGATAATTAATTAAGTTTGTATCGTTGAATCATTCAGATGCCAGACATTCCTACCCCAGAAATCAAATAACGTTGCTGGAGATTTCCGAAAATAATTTAACTAGATCTATATTTTTTAACAACATTTTTTTCGCCAATCATATCTTTTGTAGCTAAAATTACTGACCATCTTTCACGTGTGTAAAATAATCGTTATCTGACACCAAATAAGCCTATAAGTTTTAATGCCAGCAGAAAAAAATTATCATGAAAAAACAGGCTAATAAATATAATTAAAAAAACAAAACCATTCACCTCAAATTAATCAATTTTTCGATCACCTCATTCAATCTGCACCTGTCCAATCAGCAGGGCCGCGCCTCTACGTAAATACTAGTTATAATTAATTTATAGGAAGTTTTTCTATATTAGATCAATATACAATCGACTACAACTTCCAAAAAGTACGGAAGCCGCTGAGAAATCACTGGCTACAAGATTAATTGCAACCAAATGATGAATAAAATTTTATCTTTCTCTTAACAACATCCTCCGATAATAATGATAGCTACGGTTACCAAGGTATATTTATATAAACTCAACAATATTTGATTCAGGCTCTTACTCTTGTCAATTGGAATGAACAACGATTGCGGAGCCTTATTCATGATTATATGGTGTGTGAATAAATACTTAGGTAGCTTGAAAGCAATTCCCTTCTGTGTTCGCTAATTGCTTCGGTTTGCCCATAAGGATATTAAATTTTGACTATTTAATTCTTTTGATTTTTCACCCTGCAAATTTACACGGAACTGACCTGAACAGAATTGTTCATTGACTCCGATTCACTGAGGTTTCTTAACGCTAAAGACGTCTCCACATTGATACCTTCTGTGGCCTCAGAAACTGTTACTAATCGTTCGCTTTCGAGCAAGACCGTATTCGACTCTGATATGCTGGTATTACTTTCCAGGGCCGTTGTATTTTTTTTTCTCATAGAAGAGCCGTTAACGGCACCGTCTACTTCTTGGGAGTCACTGTTAAGCATGGACCGACTACCTTTTATATTTTCCTTGGACGATATCTGCGATCCAAGTTTTTTATCTTTATCAACATTCGTAACGTAACCATTTTTGGACGACTTCCCCTCTTTATCCTTAGGCTTTTTCCCCAATCCAGGGAAATTTGGAATTTTTGAGGTGCCCTTGGAATCCTTTGGCTGACGCAAGGAGCCGGCGCGGCTGGTATCCCCTGTTTCCTGTTCTTCAGTTATAGAAACTAGGTTGCCCTTACCTTCACCCCCTGAATCATCCTTTGCAGCCTGAATTGGAATATCATCTGCACAAAAAAAATAGAAGTTTTTCGACCCCGTTAATATCTCTAGATTTGTGTTTCGTTGAATCAAATATAAAAAAAAAGTATACAAAAAAAACTTTGAAAATGATCCATTTACACTAAAAGCAACGATGCGATTCGATCCAGCACATCAATTCTCATCAAATAGTCACAACTTTAACTACGTTTCGCACACAGGAGTGAAATATCTTGTGCAACTACCGGTGTGAAATTTTTTTTTTTTCTTTGTAGGTCTAAAAACTAAACATGCCCTTCTTCACGTATTTCAGATGGCTTTTTACCTCGGCATGAATAACTATCATGCGGTGCATGCAATTTTATTTATATTCCATGCAGCTACGAATGGTAAAATATGCAATGCAGTTTACATAGAGTTTATAATTAAAATGAATTATAAACAGTGAAGCTGAAATATAGCGCGATTTATTATTAGAACATGGCTACGGCAGATTGTAAACGAAAGTGCAAGTGGAAGAGCGAGTCTGAAAATTGGCGTTGATGAGCCAGCTGCGACAAGGATAGTTTGCTGAATGGTTTGATGGTGCGACAGCGTCAGATATTAGTAATTAGTTGATACCATGTATTTGTCGACAAAGCGGCGGTAGAACAAAGGCTGACCGGTCTACTATTGCCTATATACAAATTGACAGACTCTCCGAGAACCTCATCCAGCGTATGTTCTTCCAAAACTCTATAAAGACGAGCACCGGCGCTCATCCTACTTTCGCTAGGCGATACACTTCTTTCTTTAGGTTCCTTTCGCAATCTTCTAAGAACGGATTCTTGCGTGCCGATAGAATCGGCTTTCTTCATAAGTTCGTCTTTCTTCTTTTTAGGAGAAGATTTGTTTGGCGAACCTTGATTGCTGTTTATGCTCTCTCGCCTAGAACTGTCCTTGGATGAGGAGGAATTAGCTTTGTTTCGTCCAATTTCCTCCTCATCTGGAGAGTTCTGTTGGGAATGTCGCCAGGGCCAAGCACGATGTTTGCTGGTAGATACAGCGGGCTGTTGCTGTTGGACACTCAACGTTTGCGGCTCAGCCGATCCAAATAACTCCTCCTCCAGGTCGTCTGATAAGACATACGTGCAACCAATGCACACCCACTCCATTTACTAAATATTACTTCATAAGGCATTCAACTATCGATACAACTACCATATACATTTATAAACAATTAATTTAACTAGCAGGCACATATTGAAGGGCATTACAAACAATAGGAAAAATTATCTATTGTTAGTCTGCAAGGTATGCCCACACTCATGCTTTTAATTTTTATCTTCATTCACATTACTGAGAAAATTTTTTTAGTCAATTTATAGTTAGTAACTGAAAATGTTGACCGTACTATACTCATCGATATTAATAAATGGTTAATAAACACAGATTAGATAAAGTGAAAAAAATACACAAAAGGGAAAACTTATTTCCTGAGTCACTGGCCTCGGTAATTACCAAGGCAATAATATCGTTTAGCACATCTGCAATGTCTCAAAATTGTGTAAACTTAGACATTTAATATAAATTTTAGCTGAGCGCTTACCTGGCAATTTTTTGGTACGAAATGATGCATTGGTAATCATTGACTTAGAAACGGTAACGGTAGCCGTTGCCGGGGATAATGCAACGCTGATGCCCATTGGTCCATCCCCAGGTTGTCCTGAATGAGAAGAAAGCAATTATAATAGTGTTCAATATTTGCATTCGCAAGAACTATTTTTTACTCAAAGGGGCGAATTGAATGTTCAAATGTAAAATCTAATACATAGATTATTATTTACACTTATCCGAAGACATCAAACTCTTGGGTTTCATTATTATTTCACACGGACGAGTTAGTTTTTCTTACCAGACGAGCCAGAGCTGCTAGAATTTCGAATCGCGTTGGTCACCAGCATCACATCTGGGTAAGCTTCGAAACATGCTCTATTATGAATGTCTTCTATCGCTTGACTTCCCACGTACCAACAATCGTTATACCTGTAACGATTCGCCATTCAATGAGAAACGCTGGTTTTATTAATATTGAAACTAAAATCGACTCTTTTATTTACATTGCGAAATACACCGCGTGGAGAAACTCGAGAAGAAACTGTGCCGATACGGGTATACGTGGTAAAAGCCTTGGAACAAAACTTGAATCACTTCCGTAAGATGATCTTTGATGATGACCTGGTTTTGTGAATCCTTGTGTCACGAGTCTGAAATGCAATAATTTGTTGCAGGAATGAGCCTTACAATTTCACTCGCTCAAAATAAGTATGTGTTCCCTATTGCAGGGACAATTTGTTAATGATATAAAGTGAGGTGGATTTGTATAGAACTCACTTGGTAGCAACTTTGCAGAGCTGTTCAAGAGCTGATTTATCAAGACGACTGAGCTGCTGGTTGTAGACAAAAAGCAATGCTGTCATCACTTTCAATCTATTCTGCGCATTCAAAGCTTCGACTTGTGGTAATGGACCCCAACTAACTAACTTGGTATTACATTCTTCCAAACGACGCAATGCACTTTCTGTTAGGGATGCCGGTGCCAAGCTCATCGGCTATGAAATAAAAAATATCATTCAAATATCAATCATGTTTTGCACAAAATTGATATCAGAGTACATGGTCATATGTTAACATCTGACCTCGTGGTAGATTGAAGGCATAGCAAGTGAAGGTAGTCTGAATGAAACTGCTTTGGGCTGTCCAGACTCATCAACAACTTCCAAGTTGTATAGACCAATCAGTAGAGTCTCAACAGTGCGACAGCTCTGTAGGTACATTCAACAGATGATATCATTATCAAGGTTCTAACTAACATTGGTTCTCTATTACATAAGATTGAACCATACTCCAAGAATAAAAAAGCATGCAATTATCAACAATGATAATTATAAAGCGCATGTACCCAATTGCAAGGCTCGATCTCTTATGTAATATTACATTTGTGTGTAAGAAATGAATACAGAAAAACTAATTTCAGCAAGACTTGACACAACAATTTCTCTAGTGATCTCTATTTGATATCTGATATTTTCATTACCTTTTTATCCCCATGCGCAACAGAGTTCAAATAAATGTACATCAGAGTTGGCAGAAATTGTAGAGTAAATTTTTGCAGCTCAATTTCACGGGATCGATAAAATCCATATAATTGATTGCAAACTGTATCTACCAGCTGAAAAATAAGATCTCAAGTGTTATGCTGGCATATTACAGCGGTATAAGAAATTAGATTTTAAATATCATATACCTGACTGTTCTTGCTACGTTCGTCGAGTACAGCATAAAGAGCTCGTACGATTTCATTATCTTGGGAGAGAGTGCTAGCAAATGTGTGTAGCTCTGTTGGAGATAAATCGGCGCAATCAGCAAGCCATTCGTTAATCAGACTTTCCGTCATCCTTTGTAGCTGTTATGATTTCTCTCTTCTTTTGGTTTTAATAGTAGTTAATACATGGAGATCCGATAGGACAAGAGGAGAAATTTTATGATCCTTGTATGAAAGTGAGCAGTGTCAAAGTAGAATAGTATAAATTACTGATAAAATTCGAATTAAGTAACTGTCACAATATATTACAATGAACTATTTTATATCACTTGGGATAGGTACAACTATGTTAGGTATGTGTATCACAGAAATTCAACACGCGACATTTGATATAGTAAAATAATATTTCAATAAATAAATAATAACTGACATGCTATAGCATCGCCTCAGAAACTGTCGAACAATTTTTCAATATATACAAAAAAAGAATACGTAAAGTTCTACTCCTTATTTTCCTGTCACATATCACCACTAGTTGTCACGTATGTATGCACTACAAATTATGACATATCGAATTCTCCCGATGCATGAATCGAATCACGTTGATCACGAAGTTTATCAAACAGAAGGTGCGGCTGCCTGTGACAGTTAGATGAACAAACGGTTCAACCAGCCATCTATGAGAGGAAAATTTAATTTTACAGGCTTGAATAATCTCTGGCTCCAACCGTTGAAAGTTATCTACAGTGAACGCTTGAAACCGCCGTGCGATTTTAAACTCACAAGCTTGCTTTATGTTATTTGCAACCTGATGTTCGTTGAGATTGATAGTTTATTTCTTTAATAATTGTATTTTAATTGAACATTAATTCGAAAAAATTCATGTAAAAATGTAAAAAAAAATTCAACAGTGAGAATCATAATTAACAAATACTGCGGTCACGATAAATTGTATATAACATAATTAACCTACAAAATGTCTGGTAAGGGCGCGAAGAAAGCACCAAAGAAGAAAGGTGCCAATGGTTACAAATTACCCGATCCAATACCTTTGGGAGAAGTTTTAACAGATATGTTAAAAAATAAATGGATCATTGGGCCTTCTATTGGTGTTGGTGGCTTTGGAGAAATCTACTCAGGTATCTATAAGAAATAATTTCAAATTCAGTCAGCACTCTTCCTGACCTTCAATATTTTTTGAAAATTTTCAGCATAACATCACATTAAATACGGAATAATTTTTCTTTTCCAGCTGCACCTTATACTGGCAGTGTTCCAAAGGCTTATCCAAATGTTATCAAAATTGTAGGTGCTTCAGATCGCTTATTATATATAATACTTGATCACAGGGAATCTATGAAGGATTTTCTTGTTTCAGGAACCTCATGGAAATGGCCCATTGTTTGTCGAAATGCATTTTTATCTGCGAAGTGCCAAGACAGATGACAGTATGTATTTAGCACATGTAATTCTTCCATTTCCATCTTCCAGTTTATTGACAATGTCATCCTGTATTTTCTAGTCGAATCATGGAAGAAGCAGAATAAGCTTCCATTCCTTGGAATGCCAGCTTTCATAGGCTCTGGAAGTCACGAATGTCATAATACCAAATACCGATTTGTGGTGATGGAACGTTTTGGAAAAAACTTGTGGGATTTATTTCTGGAAAATAATCGCAAGTTTGAACCACACTCTGTTTACAAGATTGCTTTACAAATTGTAAGGAAGTCACCTGTCCAGATGACTCTTGAACGTTAACAAATTTGTATTTAATTGAACTTAAACCTCTTCTATTTTCTTTAGATCGATGTCTTGGAGTATCTACACTACAAGACATACGTCCATGCTGATATAAAGGGAGCGAATTTACTGCAGAGCCTGAAATCACCGGACCAAATTTATCTAGTAGATTTTGGCTTAGCATACCATATCAATTCACAGACTGAGTACAAGCCAAATCCAAAAAAAGCTCATAATGGCACAATTGAATATACGAGTAGAGACATGCACATGGGAAGTGAGTGTTGCATTATCTTCATTATTATTCATAGTGTCATTCAATTCATTTTATTTCCATCTATTTACAGTTCCGACAATGCGAGGCGATTTTGAAATTTTGTCATACAACATGGTACAATGGATCTGTGGTTCATTGCCATGGGAAAAAAATTTAACGAATCCATCAGCAGTGCATAAACAAAAAGAGAACGCTTTCGAAGACCTCCCAAAATTTTTGAAGGAATGTTTCCCGACAGCCGTACCAGAGCCAATTAACAAGTTTATGATATTGTTGAAAAATATGGAATTCAATGATACACCGAACTATACAAAATTTAAAGACATTTTAGTGAAAGGATTAAAAGACTTGGGTCATAAACCATCTGGAAAATTGGATTTGGCTGTGAATGGCAAGACTGCAAAATCACCAGCAACCCCTAAAGTAGTCGGTAGACCCAGAAAGGTGAAGGCAGAAGGAATAAGGAAGAGTTCTCGTAATCTAAATCTCCAAAGTCCGAGTCGCTCACCGAATTCTACTAATGAGAGCGATCTTGGTTCAGCGATAAAGAACAAGAAGAGTAAGGGAGCTCAAGATAAGCAGAGAACCCTTAAGAATATCCCATTAGCGGATGACTCGGATGTGGAAATTGAAGAAAAACAAACAAAGAAAAGTAGAAATAAAACTAAAAAAGACGCAGACGTAAAAGTAGCTAGCAAAGATAAAAGATTGTTGAGAAAGAAAACCGAACAATATGATCCTGATGAAACAATGTCCGATGATCAATCACAGGTAACTACAGAGGGATCAACAGTTTTTGTGAATTATAATTTGATGAAATGCAATTATTTTTCAGGTCAAATCGTTGGGAACCAAATCACGACCCACGAATGGTTTGAAGCGAAAGAAAGCACCGGTTGAACTGGAAAGCTCTATAGATGAAAATAATGACAGTACTAAAGATATGTTTGCTGACGACGACGATGAATCTGGCGAACCTACACCGCCGAAAAAACCTTCAAATTGGCAGGAATGCTCTACAATAAAAAACAGCAGAGTCTTCAAACCTGGAGAGTATAAAAGCGAGAACGGGAACAAAATCCAAAAGGCAAAGAAAAGGTAATTTGTATCGAAGGTGAAATTCATTTTTTGAGACTATACGGAATTTGTGAACTGATTAATTTGCATGCCCCATAATATGCAACTGATGTTTGTCTAGTTGGTTCTAACCATTGATGATTATCTTCTACGAAGGTAATGAATTAAATGTTAGAACATGAATAAGCACAAACAACCACTAAAAAAAAAGGACTGATTCAATATACAAATGAAATAATGAATGTGGTTTAACAATTGGCATCTGTCTATCTCAGTGAGTTGTATTAACGCTAATTATGAATAATAAACATTTTATATTTCGCCAAACATAACAGCCTTCAATGTTTCTTCTATCTAGTTCACTGAAAGAATGAAATATTGGTAAAGAAATCATAAATAATTATCCTAATTACCCGCTGCTTTTAAGCGTAATTTTCTTTATTTATTAATATTTTTTTTATGGAAGTATATACAGGTTGTAAAATTGTGTAGAAATATCACGTATCAACCAAATGTACTTTACACTATTTCCTGTGCTTCTGCATTTGAGGGGCACTTATTTTCACTTTTCCAGGTAAGTTTCTCGCCATAATTTCGTCTTTAACTGCCTTCAACAAATCTTTCTCTCGCGGTGTAGTAGCTCTGTCTCTTAGAAACATGGCGACTGCGGTTTTGGAGGCTTTTCCTCTCTTTCCAGTTCCTGGGGTTATTTTTACTTTGAACCTAAACATCAAAATTAGATATAATCTGCTGCTTATTTAAATCGGCATGATTCCTGTGAAGAAGAAAATTCACTCACTTGTAGCTAATGAGAGTATTGTAAGGAGCCACTACCGGTACGGCAAACAGTAATTCATCTTCCACAACTGGTTTACCAGTCAATTGATCCAGCATGTCCACCTCAGGCGCTGGACCAACGTCTTCCTCTCCATCTTCCTCGTTATTAGGATTCACTGGCGTTGGTTTCGGCGTAAATGGCGTACCTTTTTTTTTACCCTGTTGCTTTGGTCCCGAAGGATCCTTGTTTTTGTTTCTACGTTTGTCTTCTTTTGCCGCACCTCCTGACTATAGAATTAATAAATTAGAAATGCTAATAGGTACCCGTCGGATTTGTGGTGATTCTTACCTTCAATGCCTCCATTAAAAGACGTCTGTCCTCTTCGTCCTGATCCTTGTACTTCTCTTTAATCTTTTTCAATTTTCCCTTCTGTCCTCTTTTGGGCAAATCCTTGTCTTTTTGCTTGGCTTCCTTTTCACTTTTCTCTTCTTTTGGTGGCTGCTTCTTCGGGTGATTTATTTTTGCCGCATTCTTTTCTTGTTTCTTTTTCAGCATGACGGGTTTTTCGTCTCCAAGGTATATCACATTCTCTTCATCTTCTTCTTCGTTTTCAGTGTGCAGCTTCGCTTGTGGTATTGCAATCAGGTGAGGCTTCATCCTGTCAAGCGTTGAATATTCGGAATTCTCTATTTCGCGTGAATAGCATAGGAGTATGATTCAAAATTCAACTTACGTTTCACCGGGCAAGCTGATCTTTATCTGCGTATCGGGAAATTGTGGTCCCTCGTTCGAGTCACTTTCACTGTCTGTTTCTATATCTCTAGTATTTTTTCCACGATCAGTTATAGCGCTGTTATCTAACTTGGCAGTCACCTCAGACTCGATTTCTTGAATCGGATTCAATCGGTTTACCGGATTTCCATCTTCGTCTGCAGAGAATGGTAATTGTTGTTGAAAAATCAAAGACTTTCTACTTTAGAATGATCTCATTCATACCTTCGTCATTGGAATCACTTTCCAGTTCTATTTCGTGATCTGACATTACAGTTGATTCGGATATAGCGTCCTCTTCTAGAGTGCGAACTTTTCTCTCATCCTTATGTCGTTCCACGGAACTCTCTTCGAGTCGGAACATAAATCCCAGCCCCATAATCAGCTGACACGGTGGTAAATAATTCTTTTTTCCACGTATCATAAATGATCCCGTGGTAAGATATTCACCGGTTGGTGCCGTCTTCGATACCTGGTCACTGTTCACCCACCAAGCACCAGCCACCACTTTTGCCTCCCATGCGACACTGAAAAAATACCGCTCTTCTTGTCCTTCTCACGTTTTTTAAATCACAGAAGAAATAAATTATTACCTATATGCCACAGCCATAGTTCCAGCCTCCGCTAAAGTTTTAGGGGGGACTGGACCGCTTCCAGTATTTTTTACTACAACAGAACTCGCACCGGTAAGATCGGCGTGGACATATACATCTCCTAGTCGAAGGTATCTTTTCACAATTAACTCATTCTGCTGCTGATCTCTGCCACCGATTACTGAAAAAATACACATTTGGGTAAAGTGAGATTTATCGAAGAATTATCCAATCGCTGTTAACTTACCTAAATAATTTTCCGAGCTGATGAACCAATAAAACTTTTCGAACCAGTATACCTTCCTGGCCTTGTTGATGCTGTGTATAGTTTGTACATCTTTTAAAGCCTGTTTAGTTTTTTTTTCAGCTGATTTTAGAGCTTTCCCTTGTGATTCGATTGTCTTTTGCTGTTTTTTAGCTGCTGAACGTTTTTGATCATAATATCTCGTGGCATTAGCAAATGCAGAATGAGCCAGATCTACGTCGATAATCATTGGCTTCAACTGAACTTCCTGAATTTCATCGTCATCATCGTCGCTGTTTAGATACGGATCACTTAAGAGCAAACTGACGTGGTTTATTTCCAATTTCAACTGCTTTATGGCAGACGCAACAGGATCACCTGCAGCTTGAGCATCTTTCAAGAAAGATTGTATATCCGGCCAAGACATCTGATTAGCCAATGCCCGTCGAATGACCAGGATAACGTTGTCCACTAGAGTTTGATTCCTTGTTATCAGCTCTGCTTTTTGCTTATCTAATTCTTGAGTCTTCTCCAGTGACACCAATCTCTGATCGTGATCCTTTCGCACGTTGTCTAATTTCTTCATTGCTTCTCTTTCCTGCTGCAGAGCCTTTAGATCAAGTTTTTGACCTTCAAGTCCGGAAAAAAACTCATCGACCGCAAGATCGAAGGTTTCAAATTCCTTGAAGGGAAGATTTTTGTGCTGTTCAAATAGCATGGGATGAAATTCAACACTTGCAAATATGTATGACTCTGTACCATCCTGTGAGGGTCTCAGTTCTTTTTTTTGCGTGATGTAACCCTTGCTAACATTTTTCATAGCCTCTTGAAAAATGTTCTCAGCGTTTTCTAGAGCTAAGGCAAGCTTTGGAAAATCTGTGGAGGCGTCAAAGCCTTTTCCAATTTTACAACCAGCTGCAAAACCTGCCTGCAGTAAAACGTGATCAATAATAGCAGGTCCGAATTCTACATGTGGATTTAAAATTTTTTTTAAAGGCTCTCCAGGCTTTCCATTCATAACGTACTCCTGGATCTGTTCAATAGGCGGCATTGTTGTCAGATGCGCGCGGTCTGATGGATATTTTTCTTTCACTGCAAACCTGAGCAAAAATTTTGTAAGAACCATGATCATTTATACTCAATCATATCAGCTGTTGAGAACTATTTAATGAACTGCATGAATTCATGGAATGACACTTCTGGAACCCACCTAACTTTTTCTCCTTCAGTGTGAGGTCTCAAAATGTTTAGAATAGTCATCTGGTAATCGGTAAGAACAATATTACCACGATCATACAATTCCAAAATAACATGATAGGCAGCTTCCCCTGTTCCAAATTGTAAATCTACAATTCGATCTACTCCGAGTTGAGTAAGACTCTCAAGGCGTTTGTTCTTCAGATGTTTACGCATCTGTGTATATGAAGATCACATTGTAAATGCAAGTACTGTCATAGAAATATAGTTGGATGAATATGATCGGCTTACCTTCATACTGAAACCAGACGGTGCCATATTTTTGGGCCATTCAAAAGCAGTTGTGTGAATTCTGTTTCCTGATTCAAGGAGCAATACAACTTTCTCTTCGCCACGATGTAATCGGATAAGATATGTTCTATTATCGATATCATATATTTGGTTGACACGCATGCCAACGAGCCTGTAAGACATGACATTTAATTATAATGACACAGATCATAGTGATCTCTCGGTTCTCCCACGTAAAATATTTGTATTGCAATGATACAAATAACCCCAAATAGTAGAACTGCACAACGCTAGATGTTTGACATTTACCCACCTTTGTAGCTCAGTTGTAGAGCATACCAGGTCATACGTGCTAAAACGAGTCTTCATGTTGTGCCTTATTTATGCCAAAACCGGAGGAAAGGAAAAAGTTTTATGCCTAAGAAACATCCGTACGTCAAGGTGGCTTGACACCTTACTGTAGACGGAACAGAACAAGTATGTTTTTTCCTTTGGTTTTTTTCTCCTCATTAAATACGTATAAATACCGGCTCATGGCCCGCCCTCTGTGATCTTACAATAAAATTTCACAGATCAAACGTCCGATGGATGAACGAGAGGAAGGGAATGTGTAATATACGAATGTGGGTAAAGAAAGGTGATTTTTCCGCGATTTTCTTTAGTTTTGTATACACCATTTATTCTGGTCTCTTATAGATGCAAAATAATATGACATATACAGCAAATGATGTTCTTAACGGTAAGACTTCTGGTAACGAGCACGGGCTCCGGGTCCACCAAATTTCTTGGGCTCGCAGCGCCTGGGATCAGCGACAAGTAGTGTTCTGTCGTATTGAATAAGCATATCCTTGATCTCCTTTTTACTAGCTTCATCAACATCTGCAATTTTAAACATAAATAATAAATAAATGAGTCTGTACAAAGATTGGATGTCATTTATAAAATTGGGGCAAAGAAAATTTGGAATATTTGAAATGTTCTATACTCACACTTTTGGTAGTAGGATACTAGGGCTTTGGAGATAGCCTGACGAATGGCATAGATCTGTGCAACATGTCCACCACCATTTACCCTAACTCTGATGTCAACGGCAGAAAACTTTTCCTGGAACAAGTAAATACCCACAGATTAGTTCCATACTAAAATTTATCAAGGGTATCTGTACTCAAGACAGTTTTCCCAAAACTCTCAGAATTCTTATTTGATTTCAGCGACAATCATGTTCGGAATAAGTAAACATCATTGGCGTATCTCTATATCTCATAGAGAATGCACAAGTATTGACCAAGGTTTTAGTACATCTGAAAAACTGTGTTGATGAGATCGAGATCAAGTATGAGATATGAATGAATATTGAATGAATATTGAATAAAAGAAAGAACATTTGCTAAATCGTACCTTGCCAAGAAGGAGGATTGGCTCCTGAAGTTTGTATTGGAGCACTCTCGGCTCAACCATTTCCAATGGGCGTCCATTTACCCTAAGATTGCCACGGCCACGTTTGCAGTATGCAACAGCGGTAGCGCTTTTCTGAAATAATTAAAGTAGGGTAAAATTATCTGACTACAGTATAGAATTACCTTAAGTTGAAACTCCGACCAAACAAGTCGCCATTTTTAACCGCATGCCCCACGTGAAATGCATTGAAACCGTCTCTTACCTTGCGACCGAAGACCTGCACGGAATGGATGGGTTCTTTCTTTGTCTGTAACAGATAATTATTCAGCGTTTAGACACTATCATGATGTACTTCACTTTGAATTAGATAAATAATAACAGCGGCTACAGCAAGCACACCTTCTGCATTTTGGAGCGTTCCTCGTGGAAAGGAAGTCGAATGTGAGTCGCGATTTGGTCGCCGTCAAAACTACACCACTGTAGTCATTGAATTACCTCATTCAATTTATTTAACGAATTATCTTTCGACTAAATTATATTTGCAAGTCTAAATAAATTAATTGTTTGCTTGTGTTTAAAGATAAACACCTTGCAATTCTTAATACGAATAAGTTCGTTCAATTAAGTTACTGAATCGTCTACAGCAGTCAACAAACTTTAAATGGCACTTTGTTGAGATTCAACAATGTGTAACAATGGAGTGAAAGCTTTCATTGAAATAGATAGCTCAAAGGTTCTAGGATCCATGGGAAAGTGATGTGACGGATAAAATACTCTTTATAGATAGTAAAACTTATGGTATTAATATTTTATTCATCGTAATTAGCGTACTTGATTGCTTATATTAGGTTTACATATGTACTCTGCTTTGTGGTGGCTCTGTCTGACAGTAAAATTAAATCCATTTTTTATTTTAAATGGACATGATAGTTCAGGATTCTTTTTACCTAACTTGTTTTTCAAATCATATAAAGTTAGTGAACCGAAACGTATCATCTATGGATATATGGAAATGGATCTTAAAAACTAAAAGAAAAATAGATGTGTGACATACAATTTATGAATAACGCAAGAACTCGGTGATTTTCAGACATTTTTCATATCTAATGAACCCTAGAGGCTAATACCAGTTAGGATCTTTTGAGCAGTCGATGGTTTAACCAATGATAATCCTGTACTTTTGCTATATAATTAACCTTAGATACCTCATAAGAAACGATTGACAGTGTAGAAACAACTCTATGCATTGATTTCAGATGACCCATCACCTTGTAGGGCTGATCAGCTTCGGGATCGCATATTCCAATATTGACATCAGTTGGATAGGCGGATATAAGTCGTTGTCTTTGAATTATTTTTCTGACTTTTCACTTTTTACCTTCACATCGGACTTTTTAGTACCGTCTTTATCCTCGCCTTCTTTTTCGTTGGCTTCTCTTTCTCTTTCCTTTTCTTTGTTGTGCAGCTTCTTTTCAGAATTGCGGAACCGGTCGTAGCGAGAATCTTCATCGTCGCTTGATTTCGCGCTCGGTTCCACCTCTTGCAAAATATCACCTAAATCTTTATCAACGTCATCCCAAATTTTGTCTGTACTGTCACCTCGGTAATCATCGTCGTCGTCTTCCTCACCTGCTGCGTTCTTTCCAACGACTTTAACTACTTTTTCAACTTCTACGGAACTCCGGTGATCACCTTTCGCTCCCTCAGAACCTGTTACACTAGTGGTAGCTGCTGTATTAGTACTGGTGACTGTCGGGGCCGGAGGACTGGCAAGTTCAGTTTTTGTGCCTTCCGTGGCTGTCGTCGTGTTCGAAGTTAAACTGACATTAACAGAGGAAGTTTGAAGATGAATACGCTCCGCTTGACGCCGTAACGCCTTGTCATCGTTATCACGAACGTACCTGAACATAATTATATTCACATAAGGATACTGTCCAATTTTAATCGGCTGAAATTTTCGACTTCAACTGCGATTGAATGAAGAGTTAAGTGTCTAACTTATTCATAAACGGCTTACAAGTATAAGATATTATTTTAGATCGATAAAAGAGTTTAAATTAATGTGATTTTTTTCTTCTTTCTTCAATTTTCATTGCAATCAAAAGTCATGATCCGGGCCAAGCCTTATTAATTTTATTTGTTCAACAGTAACAGTTTTTAACAACTCACGATTCCACTCTGTCTATAGTTCAAATAATTATATGTATGTATCTGTCTGTACATATTTATAAACACGTATAGTTATAATATTTTAGAAAATAAAAAATAATTAAAGAAACTGTGAGGAATACCGCTTTAAGTGACTGCGAGTCGAGCAATGTAGTGCGACAGCTTGCTCCAGGTTGTCACTCCTCGGTAAGTGCACTTTGCACAATTCACAGAATTGAACTTCAACACGTTTTATGTATTCCGCTCCAACTTTAATCATTTGCTTGTTCTTGGCTTTGTTTTCACCTTCTACCGGCACATCGCCATCCGATTTTTCTTTTTTCTTTTTTTCCGCCGTCTCCTCGTTCTCTTCGGCTGTTCAAATTATAAGTTAGTAGAAAAATGTACTCAGGTCACGAATCAAGGAAACATTCGATCCTCAAATTCTTACCATCTACATCGCCCACCGAATCCAACGTCATGAAGTTATCCAAGTTGACTTCTTTGTCGTCGTCATCGGGACCGCTGGATTCCGCTTCTCCCTCTGCACCGTCAACTGCCCCATTACCTATCCTATCTTCTAACGCGCTTTTCCGCTGAAAGAAACGTCATATTTCAATAAAGAAACTAATGGTATAGAAAGAAGATCAACTATTGTTCAACGATACCTTAATGTGGTCCAGGGTGCAGACGTGACTTTCGTAAAGCATGGGCGATCGGAATTGGATCTTACAGACTCGGCAAAACGGCGTTAGAAATCGTTTCATTTGACGATGAGATTCTGATAGCTGATGAACTGCTTTGAGGGATCGATAATTCAGCTTGCAGATGGGACAGAACATTGTCCTCGACGGTAAAGTGCCACGTTGCGCGTCCCTCGCCTCTACATTTCTCTGATCTCTTCGTTGAATGACACGCATTCGCGCAAGCGTTGCCTTGTGTCTGGCAGCGACGCGTCTCATCGCAGCGTTATGTCGTCCGGAATAGAGGTGAAGAGAATATTCCTTAAAAGTAACACTGCGATGTGCACAATGCGGACAGTTCAGTTTGATAAATCGCCTTCCATCGGCACGTCTCACAGCTTCATCTGTGGCGACCCCTCGAGCGTTCGCGTCTTTGTCCTCCTCATCTATTTCTTCGTCTTCCGCTTCGTCCGGCTCCTCTTGCTTTAAATGGATAGAAAATAAAATATGTACTTGAGTACTTGTGCAGTATTTTTCTTACGATTTACGAAACTTTACGAATTACCCGATGCTTTTCGTCATCTTCATCCTCTTTTTCCCTATCTTCTTTATCTTCGTCTTCGGTATCTGGTCTCTCACGATCTCTCTCTTGTTTTTCTTTCTTTCTCTTCTCCTCTTTTTTCTTCTTCTCCTCATCTTCTTCCTCGTCATGCTCCGGATTCTGTACAACAAATTTAAAACATAGGAGCAACCATGATAATGACACGTAATTGGGTGGAAAAAAAATGTTTAATTTATGAAAATCTTGCCTTTTCATCGTCATCCCAGTTGTTCTTGTCATCTTCGTCGTCATCGTCGTCAGAAAATGCAGCATTGATAACTTTGGCCATTTCTCTGTCCTTGTCCTTAACGCTGGAGCTGACTGACGAATCCTTTTTACCTCCCGCAATCCTAGTAGTACCGCTACTATTGGCACAGCAATGTTTCATTGTCATTTATATAACTTTCTTTCTCTCATATTTACTTTTTTGTATTTATTTATATATGTTTTTCTCTCTGCCTTTTCGCATGCTCAATTATTAAAATATATTCATTGCAGCTGGGTGACGGCATACATCGCGATCATATGCTTTTTCTCTTTCGTTTCTCCGAATCAAGGCATTTATTTATCGTATCACATTAACAACTGGACGTTTTCCCCATCTTCTCTCGTCTTTTCTATTTATCTTTATTTCATTTTTTTTTCTAACTGAACCGTCTCACGCCGCGTGTTCGTTCTACATGGTATGTGAACACAGAATTAAATCAGAGATAGGATAGAATTTCGTAAGAGTAACATTTCTCATCATATGCAGTCAATTGTACTAAGAAACGTGTAGATCAAATAGAAACGGTTGGTTCATGTTGCGAAAAAGGAGCTATTGTATATCACGTTGCATAGATATACTCATTGGAAATTCATTTCATGTCTATTACGACTCTGTGAAACGGGTATGTAAAATAGATTCAGCTCTCCTCCGACATTCAATTTCATTTTTGCTCCTGTATCGATAGGTTTTTTTTTGTTCTAAATTCTATAATATCTATCAGGATCGTCAGATCTCGAATATCACCGACGCAGTTCTTAGACACCCTGTTGTTTACTAGGAAGGACGTAGTAGAGTGGTCGATAAATGATTTGTCTATTTATTTACCTCCTTCGTATCTTGGTCGATGCAACACGAACCCGTTGAATGTAGTCTCGAGACCTCGACGTCATCATCTTGCGACGGTAGTCAATAGACTGGAGCGTACGTTTGCGAGCCAATATCGCATCGGATCGAGAACTGAGACGATGAAATCCTCTGCCACCCCGAGTCGAAATGCGTCCCCTGTAGCTGCCGGTTTGATGTGATATTCGACCGCGACTTGGCGTTGTATATCTCGGCACTGAAGGGGGTGGCATCTGGCTCTTACGAGAGGGTGGGGGAGGCGCATACCCCCGTGATGCTGAATGACGATCTTCGGATCGATGATAAGTGGAAGGTCGCTCGCTTGGTCTCTTGTTGCTATCGTCGTAAACACTTGACGACGATGATCTCTTGTTGTCATCATAACTTGGGGCGGTAGACGAGCCACCGTACGACGACGAATACCTCTGCGAACTGCCACCGCTACCACCTCCCTGCCAAACGAAATTCAATTGTGCTCCACTTCTCTGCCATTCTCCTTGCTTTACTATCATTCTCTCCTCTTTATTCTCTATTAGTTTTTTTTTTTTGAAATCTTTAGCAACCGTTGAGCGCACATGTTTGTACGTTGAATTCTCTCCGTTACAGTTCTATTATGACACTCCAATCTCTGGGTCTTACCATTTTTTTTTCATCTCACATTGTCATATTAACTTTTGTACCCGTCGTCCATCGACCATTAGAATATGGTCTATTAGACATCTACTTCATTATTAGCCTTACCATCTCGCATCAATCATAATTACTTCCATCTCTAGGTAATAATCTTCATTGATTAATACAATATCTATTTCTGAGACAACACAGCATCATTGTTTTCCGCTAAGCCTGACTAGTAGCTATTTAATAGGTGATAAATATTTCCATTTTCCATCAGTCTTGAGATTTTATTGACCAGCCAGAGCAATTCCGTCTATGCCTCGCAGCAATAGACCTTTCCAATCATAAACATGGTTATAATATAGATGACTGGCATTAATCGTCACGGATTTTTCTTCGGGTGATCCGAAGTTGAAAGTCTCCGCTCATCAAGGTCCAACTTTTCGACGGGCTTAACCAGCGATAGCAAAATGACACATGTGAGATATCATTTCCAACATAAATTTACGTTCATTTCTGGCAACGGAGCATGAGAAGATTCAACTTGCTGACAGAGGAAGTGTATTCAGTTGCTCTTTGTTGCTTCATCTTTACTTATTTGGTACACAAAGCCTTCTGATTGGAAAGGTCTATGTATAGACTATAAAGTTGGAGGGCAAGCGATACACCGAACTCAACGGCCAACGGAATCTGACATAATTTGAAAAAATGATGCTCATCCTGAGTAGATTCTTTATGCATCGATCTTTGATTAATTTCCTGTCATCCATTATGCATTGACGTTGTTAGCTTATTACTCGATATACTAATTGACTGTTTTTTTTGGCTTGCCAATTGATCGAAGTTGGAAAGCATCCGAAGCCACGGCATTGCCTCAATGTGGGATACGATTGGTGTTACTTGAAAACGTTTACATTTTTTTTTTTTTCTAAGTATCTAGTCATGTGGGTAATAATGGGACTGTCATTAGGCAGTTCACTTTTCAATGCATTGAAGTCGTAGATTATCATGATTCGTAAGATGATCAGGTGGATACATAGCATCGTTTAATTTTTGTTGATTTGCCGCATTCTGCGAGCAATCTCCCAATACAAAAACAATTCACATTCGAGCAGCCGTTGGCTCGTCGCTTGAAAGGAAAGCACCAGTACTAATAAGTCTTTGCTTAAATTTGGTAGCCTCATTACTGGCTGAGTGCACTAAGCTATGAAGAAATTTGTGATTCATAAATAATCTATGCAAAATCTCTTGGAAGAGTTTCAAAATTGGAAGGAAAAAATCTCTACTTTCATTCAGTGGATTTCAAATTAAGAAACTATTTTTAATTATTTTCTATGAAACTTACAAGTGCACTCAAGCCCATTCATTTGCTAAATCGTCTAATCAATCCAACTTTTTCCTAACATAAATAACATACCTGATAAGAGTCAGTTCTCAATCTTTTGCGTGCCGATTCACTGGAGGATCTATGCTCATCTCGACCAGAATATGAATCCTGTTTGAAAGGAGATCAGTTATTTTATGAATTTTGATGGCGTCTGATTATTAGAAACGTGAGGAAGAATAAAGAGGTCAGAAAATCTGGAACACCTAGTTAAAAACATTTTGATCGATGCTACTTACCCTGCTGCTGCGCTTGTAAGTATTGGAATTGTCACCTCTTCCTCCACGACTTGAATACCGCTCAGAACCTCCACCTGCGGAATTCAAAAACCATGAAATAACCAGTAAATAACATTGAAATGTAAGTGCAAGGTAAATTTGTCTGATTATAATTACCAGAGGTATATTTTGAGCGCGAATCATAGCTTGGTGTGGAATAATTGAACCTTCCACGAGACGCAGAGTAACCTCCACCACCTCTGCTACCCATTGTTGCGGTTGAACCTCCGCTCCATTCCCCTCCTCCACCGCGCCCTCGATAAGAACTGCCACCTCGTGAACTAAAGCCTCTTCCCCTAGAGCTCATACTTGAGCTATTGAAATAAATTACATTTACTTAAAATAGATATAATCCACACAATGCAATTGACCAGAAGCAAACACTCTATAATCCAACAGTAAGCTGTTGATCCTGTAGCTGGATAGGCAAGAAATTGGCACAAATTTTATTCTGAGTTGAGATTTCATCTTCTTAGCAATAGAATGACTAACCTGTATTTGTTGTACCCATAACTCATGATTACAGCTAAGTGACGATGACCCGAAAGAGTCTAAGGATAAAATAGTAGAAACGTTACACTACGCATTGTGGCTACTTAAAAGGTGAGATATCTCATGTACTCTCATGGTTTAGTCGATTGATTCGATTATGTCAGTATAAACAGAATCCTAGCTGAAACCGTTGGAAGATTATTTTCATACAGAGTGTAATTTTGCAGAGTGCTTTCCAAGAGTTACGCTTCGTCTCCTTTAGCAGCATGATCTTCTACATGCGATTTTGATGTCTAATTGATTGCTGATTATCAGAAAGATGATAAACTGGATTTTGCAGCACATTGCTATTGAGAAATCGATAGCGTATGTATTACATTACCATCCCATTCATCAGATTAATGATGTGCGAATTTCATTCATACCTTAACAAGTATTTGGTAGTAAAACGTGTGTAAAAAATAAGCTTACCGAGTAATTTAAAATATCTTGGACTCCGCTAGGGTTTAATCTGTATAAAACTAAAAACTCTCAATTCATGTACCCAATAATTATTGATAAGAAATTACTCTGTGTCTACGTTAGACGCAAAATGGCTACGCCAAGAAGCTGGATGCGGCGTCGGAAGTTCGGGCTGGTTCATCGGCATTTCGACAGAAGAAACCACGGACTTAGAACCGGAAGTATCGTCCCAGACGTTTCCGTTCATTGCTCTTTTGTCCCAGCTACCGGCATATATTTTTTTGATTTGGCGGTCCTTTCGACCTTGGATGACTCCACTTTGCACAAATAACTTTATTTATTATTCCTTTACTGATCAATGAGAGCAACAAAGAACTCGTACTGCGTCAGGCATTACATTTATTTTTAAGCTCCATTTTAGAGCTTTGTGAACTTTTTTTTCTACTTTACTGCAAGTCTCATGTCCTATTTTCAGAAGACTCTCTTCGTTGACTAAAGATCATGAGTCGTAGCTCTTTGAGTTGTACGTACATGATCGATGAGATCATCTTTTAAATCGATGGGATTGTAGAAGTTTACCTGGGTCTATATTCATCACATGTCGAATTTTTCTTGTCGGAAATTCTCGGAAATTGAGAAAAGTCCTAGGATAAATTGAGAAAGAAAAGTGCGCAGCAAGCATTGCTATTTTTCTTTGAAATAGAGTGTATTGAATTAATTCTTTATTTGTTCATTACGAAACAATCAGTTCTTCATGTTTTTGTAAATCCAGTATGTAAGTACTAATTGAGTGTGAACCATCATCAGTCGTATTTGTAAATCAAATCTAAAACGGTGAGCTGGGTTATTGATCATCAGACAAAAAGTTCAGTTCAAACGATCATAATATTATCAGATAGAGATTTTCTGAGCAGTTGGGTATTGAAAATAGCACACAGAGCACGATGGAAACGAGTGTTCAATTATGCTGTGCATGGAATCATGATCGAAGTTGATGAGACAAAGGTTTTTCTTTAATCAAGTATGTATTTTTTATTTTTCAATTGAATATCCTCGATAGTATTCAGAATTCGGATTTATGCTTACAGGCAACGAGCAGATAAAGAAATTTTTAACCGATTTTTTGGAATAAACGCGTTCAGCCTAATTTCGATGTTTAGAATATGATCGTCTGGACTAAGCTCAATCATTTTTAAGGTGAACAGAGTTAATTGGCAATATTCAATGACAGCGTCTAATTATTAATTGTAATAATCGGTAGTAGCAATTATAGTAATGATAATATTAATAGATTTTGCTTATACAAATTTTTAATAAATAGGGCTAGGTAAGTTTCTTAGCTTTCTGGTACAAGGTATCGACGACCTTGCCCATACTATGTAGCGTGTCCAAAGCAATCTCGTAGGTCTTATCTCTTGGAGTATCTTCGAAAACAATCAACACACCTTCACCTTGGTCAAGAACACCTCGTAATTTCTTATCCAAGATCATTTGTGACAATTTCTTTTCTACTTGAGCCAATGGCAGCGATATACACGACGCTATGTGACCGACCTGAAAGAAAGTGAAACGCACAATAATTAGTTACTTGCAACCACACGACTCACGGTTGATAGAAGTATTAAAAAAATGGTGGTATTAACCTGCACACGCGAGTAAGGCTCGACGAGACGGCAGAGATTCTGTTCAAGCATAGCGTCGTAAAGAGAGCCAAGATGTGCTCGCACGATCACATCTTCCTCGAGCTGTTGTCGGTAATCTTTAACTGCTGTTTGAAACTCCGCCAATGATCGTCTGTGGCTAGCCTCGGCGACAGCCCGCATAGCGTCGAGATCACGTCCAGCATATTTTACTGCAAGTTTTCCAGACATTATCGATTGGACATCCTCTGGGGTGCGCAACATTATTTTTGATAACAGCATATATTTCAATGCCGTCAGAGCTTTGGGGCATTCCACACTGTCGTATCTGAAATCGATTCAAAAGATATGATCAACTTGCAAAAAAAAAAACTTAAACTTGATACTGTAAGGCAAAGTGTAGCAATACCCTTCAAAAGCTTCATAAAAGTAGGAGTAGGCAGTCTTGAAGTCTCGCTCATCAGCGGCGTGAAGAATTCCAGATTGCAGATCTAGAGCAGCTTGCATTTTAGGTGGACAATAAATGGCATTGGCAGTTGTTCTTGCACTGGTTAATGCAGCTCTGGCTTTAGCCAGATTACTAAGTGCATGATAGGTTTTACTCTCGAGTAATTGAACTTCGACGAGTAGTTGCTTGTCGTCTAGTTTTTTCAATTCTTTAAGAAGGGCAGAGCCAAGCTGGAGGGCCTCAGCGAACATCCCTGTATCAAAATAAAGGGCCACTAATCGCGCCTCCAAGGATTGCCTCAAAAAAGTTCTTCTTTCTTCTTTTGCCCATTCTATACACTCTTTGCATAATTGTACCTGCAACAAGGAAAGATATTAGGTTATAAAGGTCAGTGATTGATGAAGGATAAGAAATGATCATAGGCTTCGATACATGGAAAACAAAATGATGAAGGAGCAATTCAGTGTACCTCGATACCGATACCAGCTTCTAGATCCAGGAAGAAATCGACTAAAGATCGAACCAGCTTAGCTGCCTTGGCCTTACTAATAAGGCTGAGGAAGGGTCGGGTTGCCTTAATGAGGTCGGCTAATTCCTTGGCTTTGCCTTCTTTTTTGTAGAGCTCTCCGAGGTGAAGGATGCCTTGTTCCTTGACCCTAATATTGTCCTCGTCATCCTCGGCGATCCCGATACTCGGATCTGAGACGATTTCATTGAGGAGTGAAATCCCCTCGCTCCTGTTCGTCATAGAAACTGCTTGGGCACGTTCGAACAGCATTGCACCTGCCATTGCCGAACCGACTTTATTATTAATGCTAACTTATTGTTTTACGCAGAGGTTTATGACCAAAAATCATAAAACTCGAATGACAAATTTCGGCACACACACGCACGAACCGCTTTCTGTTTGTCAGGCTCACACTGCCACCTGGATCATTTAATCTACAAGTTCGTGTCATGCTGCTACGTTAGTCAAAGCAATGATTCAATGACGATTGCGATTTGCAAGTCTAGAAGGCTGTACCATAAAAATCATTTCAAATTTTCTGTATGTGTTGTAAGAAAAAAACGAAGAATACCGTGGAAATAATATACTAATTTAAATCCTGAGCTGTCAGACCGATCAATTAAAGTTAGATTACTATAAACTTCAAGGCTTTCCAATATTGCGACGTTTTTAAGTCAGTAATATGTAATTACTTGATTGCATGCTTGCTGAGATGTCATTATACCGGTAGTCTATATTGGAATTTTGACAACTTGTTCAGTGCTGTAATTTCAAACCTTAATTGCTGAATTCTGACTTAACAAATAAACATTTTGGCTGGCATCTCTTCCCCAGAAAATCAACTACGAATTGAACGAAACTAGTTACCTAGCAACGCCGGATGTTGAGCATTTGTTCTCTGTTTGTGTATTTCCGCCCGCTAGAATCTATTCGACGCCATTAGTGACGCGACTCACCACACTTCGGCAACGTTTTTTGGGCTTTCGTCCTTTAGTTTTGTGATTTCTCTAGTTATTTTTAGGTGCTAAGTCCTTATAATGAGCGATATAGAGGTAAGATTTACATTCCTTATTATCCAACGTTTAGTATTTATCAAAAGTAGACAACATTGCGACTGAACGTGAATTATAATTGTTGTTTTGTCGAGTTTCACGACGAGTGCCGTTATTGATTTCTAGCCTCTGACTCTTCGAACTAATATTTGATTCATCTTATCCCTTTGCTAAATCTTTTCCTGTTACACTCTTTACGAAATTGTATTCCAATAGAATTTGTTGATCCTAGTTTACACCTGCATAGAAAGTTCTTCGATTTTCTCTGTTCGTTCTAGTAGCATCGAAATTGCGCCGAAAGTATACGTATATAGTAGTTTATCATGTGCCACGTGCCTACGCCTCGTCCTGGTATAATAAATTGTATTTTGCGTATGTGCGTGCACACATTCTAAACGTGAACATTCACGTATCTGTATTCGTAATCTGTACGTATATAAACATCAGTTGTATGAGCTATATTAAGATTATCAAACCACCTACACACTAATCTAGCAGCAAGATATTGGAACCCATAACTCCTCCTATCGAAGGCTTCCTCAAGGAAACTTCTATTCGCACGTAGTAATACATCTCTTTTCATCTTCGTGGAATATCATATTAAGTTATTGTCTGTACTTTAAACTGAATTTTGTGTGGCATCCTTTAGTAAATGATATTAAATCTTGGCCAATATATATAACAGCGAAGCGGCAGTCGAAGCGCTAGTCCCAGGCGTCCACGAACAGCAGATGGCGGTCCAAGAGACTCACGATCGAGATCGAGGTCCCCAAAGTCGAGGGAGAGGAAGGAGAGCCACCGCCCAAAACAGGAGTATTCAAGGTCGAGGAGCAGGTCCGGGTCCCAAAGACGTAAATCATACCGTAGCAGCAAATATGCAGGAACTGGTCACCGAGGAAGCAGTCGCAGTCGCAGCCGCTCGCCCTATAGGGGTGGGCGCTACTCTCGCAGCAGGTCTCATTCGTACTCGCGATCGCGCTATTCTCGCGAGAGAGACAGGAACATTTACCGATCGCACTCCCGCAGCCCCATGTCTTCAAGACGGCGCCATGTCGGAAACCGGGACAACCCCTGCCCCTCCAGATGCCTCGGAGTCTTTGGCCTATCCATCTACACAACCGAGCAGCAGATCCACCACATCTTCTCGAAGTACGGACCGGTGGAGCGAGTGCAAGTCGTCATCGACGCAAAGGTAATGGATAATACTAGTTTTTTTTTGTTATTTATGTTATTTTATGTTCATTTCTATGTTTCTATTTGATAACCTCCTTTTTGTTATTTAATTATAATGAATGGAGGGACATTATGTTAGGCCAGAGATTTAGAACATTCGCCTGTGAAGTTTGCGCGATTATGTTAAAGGCATCTGGCTACACCAGTTCATCCCGAACGTTACTTCTGCTTTGGTTAGTTTTTCAGAATACACAGCGTTGTTGCCATTTGTTGGTAGCTATAGGACTATAGGCCAGTCAGAGAGTGCATTCAAGATTTACAAGAATCAAGAATACTCATACTTGGTGGTATTATATGAAGCTTGTAGAAGATGATAAACGTCCCGAGTCCAATTGCCCGATTTATTTTCATTTTGATTCTGTTTTTATTTTGACATCAACACCCACGTTTTAAAAAAAAAAAGAAACACACGTCAATTGGACTGAGGGTATGCAGCTTGTCTTCTGCAGGCCCCATATAGAAGAAGAAGGAGAATGATTAATGAAGGATGGTCGGTTGGTGGCGAATGGACATGTTTCAGACTGGACGGTCGAGAGGCTTTTGCTTTGTTTACTTTGAATCGTCTGAGGACGCCAAAGTTGCCAAGGAACAATGTACAGGAATGGAAATTGATGGTCGAAGAATACGGGTAGATTTTTCTATTACTCAACGAGCACATACGCCGACACCAGGCATTTATATGGGCAAACCAACCCATTTACACGATAGAAGTTGGGAAGGACCTAGGCGAAGAGAGTAAGTGTTATTCCCTGCGATAAACAGATAATAATCCACCGCAATATTGGTTAACAAAATCAGATGCGCATCGCTAAATATCTGCTGTGTCATGCAAATTTTAATACCAAATAACAGAGGCAGCGGATACAGAGGAAGCTACAGGAGGTCACCGAGTCCATATTATAATAGTAGTAGCCGTCGCCGCTCACGCTATGAACGTTCGAGGTCACGATCCTACTCTCCTCGTAAGTCAGACCTTCAATTTTCTTATCAACTGTAATGTGATTATTATTATTTATTTATTCGCTGTCTATCATCCTCATTAGTCATATCAATATGGGGTGTCCACAGGGTCTTACTAGCCACAACTACTATTTTTTAGTCACTCAGATTATATTTAAGTTAGCGAATGCCTACCCGAGTTTCGCAAGCTGCAGCAAGAGAAACCCAAACGAAAGGAATTCCTCCACAACTTTCTCCCATGTCTCCTATCTTCTTGATTATTTTCATTATTTATGTATTGAAATTGTAAGTAAAAAATCATTAAAATTCATTCCTCTTTTTCACTTCCTATCAATCATCCATTTATTTAGCATGCTGGCTAGCGGATTATAGATTTTTATTTAACGTCAAAAGCAAGCTACTGGGGGAGGCTGAGGAGGTGAAACTGAAACTATTTTATTCGGCGTGGACACCCTGAGAATTTTTATCATTCCTACCTGGACAGTTTTATGTTTATTGGGGAGTTGGTTATTTGAAATATATTTTTTATCTTCTGCGCGGTAACCGTTTGTTCACTCAGAACCCAACGGAAAGGCAGCCAGAAATGCGTCCAATGAGGCTAGTGGTAGTATCTAAGTGCGATCATTGACATTAGTCAAACAATCATTGTTTTTGTTGCTTAATGAATTTCAGGTCGATATTAAGTGACGCGAGTGTGACGCGAGAGGCCAGGTGTTGGGAGCCATTTGTGACTTGATCCTTTCACCTCCCTTCTTACCCCTAACTAGACGGGGTCCAAATAATGCAAACGCTACATTCTAACAAATTTATAGCCATTCTCACGTTATTGTAACGATCGATATCTACTTATCTGCTTGTTGCGGTGTGTAGAATACATGAGTTTTAAAAACTAATTAATAAATCCTGCGGTGAGAATGGCTAAAGGAAACCTTATCTCTATGACTTGCTTTTATTTCTTCGATTATTTTTTTTTCATATTTTTTTTATTTTTTCACTAACTCGTAGATGTAAGGTTTCTATTACATTATTCGTATGACTATGATATGTAAAGGTTGGAATATAATTTATTCATTCTTGAGTTCGAATTCTATCAGTTCAATGTTTTTATTGAAGTTGTATTCCAGCCATTGGACAATGTACTGCCACATCGTGCGAGTGGTAAAAATGAAATATGTGGTATTCTTAGTGATTTATAATAAATAAATCTGCAAACTAGACATAGATCTCTCTAACACGTTTGTTTGTTTATAAGGTTTTGAATCAAGAGGTATTGGATGATAGAGGGAAGTTTCAAGTTTGACTGAAAAAAATGAAAGTTTTGCAAAGAAAAATTGAAGACAAGATTTACGAAGATCTTTCTCTTGCTCGAATGAATTTCAAGATCCCACGAAGGTCTTTCGCGCTTGTGACAAAGAATATGATCCGAATCCGATTCATTTCCTTCTGAGAAGTCTCAAGCCTAGAAGAGCTGCAAGAGCAGTAGAGCAAGCTTCAAGACAGAATCAGAATCATTGGGCATCAGGCCCCTGGCCAGGGCAGGTCGGTGATAGTCGGGGGTGAAAACTGGCCGAAAAAGTTTACGAAAATAATCAAGAAACACCGAAATTTCTTCATTTTTTTTCCAAAGGGGAAAAGTATAGGCATTTCAAGTTTATACAGATCATATTCTTTATCAGTTGAGTTTGTTTTAACAAACGAGATGCACATCGATAGAAGAAACTCATTGAATAAATAAAAAAGAAACAATATATACGTATAAATTAAAAGAAAAAAAAATTATCCGCTACCTTCCCGTCCCTCCACCATCCCAAAACCTCGGACTTCCTCCAATGATCCCTTATAAACTCTGATTTTGTTTAGAATAAGTCAACAGCTATTTCCTAAGCTAGTCAATAAAGATTGACTTTCATATCTTAAAATGTCTACCTAAAATCATTCACCTGCTCCACATTATCTACAGAATTTAGGCAACTATGTTCGGGCTCTTCACTGGTGGTGGATTCTGTTGAAACTCTAGTCAATTTCAAGGTATTTTATTTAAATCATTTATTCACCGAGCCAAATTTAATTAACAAGTGTTTGTATATTTCATTGTTTGAAAGTTAGAAAAAATCATATCTTTAATTCAAAGACTACTGAGTTGAAGATCGTGGACCCTCATGTGCTGGTGGTGCTCCCTGTACTTCTTGAGTTGCTGAATGGACCGAAAAGAAAGATAAAAAGTTGTTACCTTATTAATAATAACAAAAAAGTAAGTAAACTATAAACAAGCTTTGGCATACCCTTGTAAGAATATTCTAAAGCAGTGGCAATTGTTCTCATGTCGCCTTCTATGCTTCTTGCCCAATTTTCGGCATCGCCAATTTCTTTCAGAGCACTGGAAAAGCATTCAACTAAATTGAGCCATGCTTGTGTCTGTTTGGAAAAATTAGTTGCACTATGCTGCAGTTGTTTGGCTTCTGCGTCCAGTCTCTTCTGATTTAAATAGGCCTGGGCAACACTGAAAGTAAATTACTTGTTAATATTCGCACCGATAAACGATTTGCAAACTCTTGAGTAATTCGATGATGTTTACCCAACGTTTAAGTGATCGACAAGAGCTTGAGTCAAATTGTTTGCTGCTTGAACTGCCTCCTTGCGTTTTTGCTCTGGAAATCGTTAAATCCCTATTACTGATTCTATGTAATATACATTTTTGACAACAACCTCTCCATCCTCTACTACCTTGCCTCTCCTTTCTGGCACTCTGTTTACTTTGGTGTTCCTTTACGATTGCTGACAACATTTCAGCAGGTATCAGAGCTGAGCATACTTTAATATACTGTGACTATTTCCAATTTCTTATCACCAGCTATCTTTTTACTGCTGATCAAACTGTTTACATCAAACGTATTTAAAGGGGCGATGACAGATTTTGACAGATAGTGCAAGACACAGCACAGGCAACTCCATCTGCAGACGAAAAATATATTTGTTTGACAAACAAACCTAGCCAGCAACTCGCAGCTGAACCTACTACTCAAATACAGTTCTTGAATCTATGGAATACGAATTGTATGCCAGGCCAGCTGATATTTGGTGAAAATGTGCATAAAAGCGAGTAAAAAAAAAAATAACCCACAAGATTGTTATCGTACAATTTGGATAAACATTGATAACACCTGTAGAAGCAAACTTGGCAATTAAGTTTGATTCGCGATAAAAATCTACACTCTCGTATATCCGAAAAACATCGAATATGAACTGCGTTGGAAAACACAAATCGGACCGCATGATATATTCATACGTTAGTTAAATAAAAGTGAAGTTACAAATGACGACAATTAACATAAGAATCAACGATGATACCTTGGTTTAAAATTGGATCGGAATGAGCCCAATAGTTTGACGTAAGATGTTTTTGCGTGTCGGTAAATAACAATGGTAAAAAAATGAAGTTTAATTCGACATGATGCAACAACGATTCAGTACGTGGTTGTTAATCAGCACCGAGTTTCCTCTTGAGTTATAATCAGCCTAGAAGTTATTGCAGTTCCTGACGATTGATAAGATTCCAATGGACTCTGGTAATAAATTAACATCGCTACTTATTTTATGGAACATATGGTTTTGCTGTTTAATTTTATCTACAAGAGAAGAAAATATAACATAACATAACCCACCGCAACTTATCTTGACCCAACTCTTCACCAAGTCTAATTCAGCAATACACGAATTACTACGGACATACATTGACCGTCATCATGAGGTACGGTGGATTGCTTTTCGTCATCGCTACCTTTCTACTGTGTAGTCTCACTCAACATTTGTCTAAGGTGAGTGATAAATCCAGTAGTTTATATGCAACAGTAATCCAGTTGTAATCTGTAAATTTGCATATTTCTGTCACCTTGACATTGCAGACTCACAGCACAGGGCTTATTCAAGAACCGGATGATCCGTTGTTTTTGATTTCCACGCTTAGTGGGTCATTTATAGGCATTGGTCAGCGATCAGGAAAAATACGCTGGCGTCAAGATGATCGTAAGCACCGACCGAGTCATATATTGAAAAGAAATGTCGTTTTTGTTGTCAATTGCTCATCTGTTTATTTTACAGAACCAGCAGTTAAAGTTCCAGTTGATGTGCCTGAAACTGTCATGTGAGTCTCAGTTGTATTTATTTTCTCATAGCGTGATTGAAGCATTGTATCTGATTATGTTATGATTCTTAGGCCGATGTTCTTACCAGACCCAAAGGATGGGTCACTATACGTATTTGTGGCAGAATCTGAAGCCTTAAAAAAGCTACCATTTACCATCCCACAGCTAGTGGCAAGTAGTCCGTGTCGGAGCAGTGATGGAATATTGTATACGGGCAGAAAAACTGATACCTGGTTTAGCATCGATCCTCACACAGGAGAGAGAGAACATCTGCTAGGTTTTGACAAAGTGGAACACACCTGTCCCGTCAAAGTCCAAGATGCGGTATTCGTCGGCAGAACCGAATACAATATTATGATGGTCGATAGCAAACAGAAGGACCGAAAATGGAATGTTACTTTTTATGATTACTCAGCTGCAAAAATGAAGCCTGAGGGAACAGATAATTATGGTAATTATCATTCGAGCGATGTATGGTTTCAATTATTCTGAATCCTATTACCTAATTGTTTCTTATATTTTCGCATGTGTCCAGAACTTGTACACTTTAGCACCAGTTCTAGCGGTCGATTAGTGACCTTGGACCGGAGGCTGGGTGTAGCATTGTGGGAACTGGATTTGGAGAGTCCAGTTGTCGCGGCGTATACCGTTAATGACGATGGTCTGGTATCTGTACCATTTACAAGTGTTGCTGACGATACTTTAGATCATTTGCTGAAAAGATTCACCGCGAGACCTAGCGATATTCAATTATAGTAAGTTTCTTTCTAATTAATGACAGAAAAAATAAAACGATCATCACGGTATGAAAATATTGAAACCCAACGCGATTATTTGTAGCCCCACGCTGTATGTGGGTGAGCATAGACATGGATTATATGCTTTGCCTTCTCTGGTTGATTCGATGAGTGCTACATTGACTACAAAGGCTGGTCATTTGCTGATAGATGGACCATTGGTGTTGCCAGTAAACGCTGATAACAATGGTGGTTCGTCAACAGGGAATAACATTCCAATAGCTCATATTTCGGATTCCGATAACGACTCGCAGAGCATTCCAGGACAGAAAGGCGTAATTGTATTAGGTATGATAAAATATCGAGAAAAAATTCAGCAAGATTAATGACGTGATGTGTATTTGCCCTTTTCAAGGTCATTACCAAGTCCCGCCCGAATATCAAGTCCAAAATCAGCCGTTGCAAATCACAGGGCGATCAGACCCCATAATTCCAACTAGTCCACCAAATATTAACGGAACAAAGAAACAATCAGTGGCTGTTCAAACAGAAAATGACGAAGCTAATGCCACTGCACATAAGGGATTACGCAAGTCTGTGGGCTCAGCTTACAACGTTGCTAAACTCTGGCTTAATCAACAGGAGAATAAGGGGCTGAAACTCGCTTTGATCATATTAGTGGGATGTGTAATAGCCATGTTTTGGTATTTGAATGCTCAGTTCAAGGAGTTCCAACAGTTATCTCAGGTAACATTAGAAAATTATTCAACTATTTTCAATTACTATGGACCGTGCATTCTAATCAATTAATTGCATTAGGGCTCGCGAGAAAACAGCCGTACAAGCAGCAACGGCAAAGGAGTTAATAATATCGTTCCCGAAGATGTTGGCGAAGGGTCCGTCAGAGTAGGAAAAATCACTTTCAATACCGAAGAAATTTTGGGAAAGGGATGCGAAGGCACATTTGTCTACAAGTAAGTGCGACGAACGATATTAATCTATAAGTTTTTTAGCGGCAATGAAGTTCAAGTTAAAAGTACATTGCTGGTTTTCAGAGGAGAATTTGACGGTCGTTCAGTCGCGGTGAAGCGGCTGTTACCCGAATGTTTTACGTTCGCTGATCGAGAAGTAGCACTGCTGAGAGAATCGGATGCTCATCCAAATGTCGTGCGATATTTTTGCACGGAGCAGGACAGAATGTTTCGTTATATTGCGCTGGAGTTGGCAGAAGCAACTTTACAAGATTACGTGGCGGGAAGATATGACGTGAAAAAAATATCTGCCAAAGAGATTTTACGTCAAGCTACCGCGGGGCTTGCACATCTGCATTTCTTGGATATAGGTATGTCATTTCTCATTGCTTGACTTCGAGCTTGAAAAGTTATTGAAAATAATTATTTCGAACCTCTGAAAATTGATTAGATCTGACAAATTTTATTGATCAATCTGACAGCCAGATTTATCTTGCTTCCTGGTTCTTGTTTCTTGTCAGCCTGGGCAATCGGAATCTTTTCTTATCTCTCAAGTAATCTGTGACGATAATCTGTGAACAGCGAACCGATCTGATATGATATTTTTTACAGTCCACAGAGATATCAAACCTCATAATGTATTGCTTTCCGTACCTGGACCGCGCGGAGAAGTGAGAGCTATGATATCCGACTTTGGGCTTTGTAAAAAGCTACAGCTGGGTCGTATGTCCTTTTCAAGGAGATCTGGTATAACGGGAACAGATGGGTGGATCGCACCCGAGATGCTGAGTGGAGAAAGAACCACATGCGCAGTTGATATATTTTCACTCGGTTGCGTTTTCTATTACGTTCTATCCGGCGGAAAACATCCCTTCGGAGATCCTTTGAGAAGACAATCCAATATATTATGTAATTAAAAATCAACCGTTGATAATTTATCATAAAATTACGCAGGCATTATATCGATCTGCTTTTCTACGTAGGTGGAGAGAGCAATCTGACAGCTTTCCAAGGAATTTCTCAAAGCGACAGAGAGTTAGCTTTAGTTTTAATCAGAGCAATGATTGACGAAAGCCCATCTGAACGGCCCCCTGCTATAGCCGTCTATGAATATCCGTTCTTTTGGAGCGCTGCGCAAATTTTAGGATTTTTCCAGGTATCTCAAAAAAAAAAAAAACACATTCGAACTTGTAGTCGCCATTATTTTTTATTCATTTTCAATAACGCGATGAAATTTTTACAGGACGTAAGTGATAGGGTAGAGAAAGATGATCCAGATAGTCCAGCCCTTCGTGCTTTGGAATCTGGAGCGTCTAGAGTAGTTCAAGAAGACTGGCGGTTGCACATAGATGTAGAAGTTGCGACCGATCTTCGAAAGTATAGAAGTTATCGTGGCGAGAGCGTGCGAGATTTACTAAGGGCTCTCAGGAACAAGGTAATATTGGTCAGCGGTATAAAATTCTCTTCAGTTATCGATGAGATTCGGTCGCCTAATGTATCTTCTTATCGACTTACAGAAACATCACTATCGGGAATTAACTCCGCAGGCTCAACAAAGCTTGGGAGAAATCCCAGTTGAATTTACAGAATATTGGCTGTCGAAATTTCCAGCTCTCTTATGTCACGTGTGGTGCGCGATGCAGGATTGTCGTGACGAGCCAACTCTCAGGCATTATTACGATTCGAACTTTCGATTTCCGTTCAACTTTGACAGTTCAGACATTCCACAGAAATCAGAATCCGCGTCCGTGCCATCCTGGAGGATACGTGATACCGTAGATTGGAGTCCAAACCGGGGAAGATTTCGAGGGCAGAAAAAAAGACAAGAGAGACGAAAACCGGATGAACCTGTTCCCTGGACTTTACCTCCTGCCAGTTAAGTAATAGAAATTTTTACGTTCTGTTGTTAACGACATAGAGTAATTTTCTTCGGGTGTTTTCATCAACAAAAAAAACGTAGCCCTTGACGAACTAGTTTTAGTATTTATAAAAAAATCAACTGTTAAAATTGAAATCTATCTATCTGGGAACCGTTTGCATTTCAAAAAGGGTAATGTAAAAATACATTAAATGTACCAATCAGCAGTGCCAAAATTTCGCTACTGAGTACATACATATTTTTTTTCTTCTAATCTGAATTCTGAATTAGAAAATTTTAATTCTTTAATAGTGGTTCTTCATTATAAAGTAAAATATTGGAACAGAATCACCAGAATTTCTGTGATCGAGTATAGTGTATTTTTTTACTCATGTTCGTTGTACATTGTATCGTTAGAAAATTGTTTACTCGTATCATCACCTATGTATACTACGTCAGTTGTTACTGCACAAAGACTAATAATAGCGTAACAAGACAGCAAAAGAAGAAAAAGGGGAAAAAAATCAAAAAAAACTAATCGTGTAAGTTGTATATTTATTCGGTGATGTGTTGTGATAATTTTTGTATGAATCATGAAAAAAAAATATTTAATCTATGCGACATTAAATTTATTGAATATAATAGTATGGGAGTTGCAATATATATTCATAAAACAGTCTCTAAGTTCAAATAAATCGGAAATACCGCATTTCACAGATAATTTTTAAGGCTCTCGCACAGCATTGAATGCTTAGTTATCAACGTTTCTCTACGATTTATCGATTGACATAACTTCTTGTGATTTTTATTGTGACAGAATATTATATTATCGTATAATCATGATTTCATATTCACGACACCGCACAGATTTTTTTTTTTGCAGAGCGTGTTTTCATTAATATCGCAATATCATTCGGGAACACGATCATATTATAGTATACAAAATGAAATAAGTTTCAGGCATTATTAAATACACCGTTACTTAATAAAGCATAATTGTCAAGGATAGATATTAATTATATTAAGATAATAACGTGTTACTGATACCTACAGTATAAATTTGTAAATAATAAATGGTATATATATATATATATCGTATTTTACACAAGTCGTGGAACTGTATATATATATAATATATGAATAATAACAGTCTGTGGTTAAATAAATTCAAATGACTACTTTTTTTCAGTACGTATGGGGAGTAATAGTCAGTTTATAGTTTAGAAAACAAATACAAGGTTGTATAATGACTATGGGTTCACTTGCAAAGCTGTAGTACGTATAATTGCGATTATGACTATGAAAACAAGGCTCTTGAAAACTGATATTAACTTAAGGTATTATAAAATCTATGTGCATATATATACAGTACGGTATCTTACAATTAGTTTGAGTATCGGTGTTAGAAAAGGATGAAACATTTTTTATCGAGGCGCGGAAGGATTTCCGCGCAAAATTTTCACCATGCCTACCATAAGTCTTTCCTCAGCCTCTTCGATGACAGTTACACCTTGCGAGTTACGAATTCTTGGATTGGCCCCATGTCTTATTAATACCTCAACGAGTCTAGTGTCACCTGTTTTAGAAGCTAAATGGAGCGGCGTATCACCAGAATTGTCTTTGACGTCGACATCGCACTCGCCGCTGTTCAAAAGTATCTTGGTAATTACGAGCTGATTATTTAAGCATGCCAAATGTAGCGGGGATCGTCCCTTCGACTTTGTTTTTACATTGATCTTTGCACCCGCATCTAACAATAACTGAACAAATTCCGAATGGCCAACTGCACTGGCGACGTGAAGAGCGGTACGGCCATCACCGTCGCAACAGTTGATCCCCAATGCAGGCTTTCTCTGATGCTCTTCAGGAATATCTTCTATCAAACTGCAACTTTCACAAGTACACAGCGGATGACATAGCGTTGGAGTTGGTTCGACGGGCTTTTTGTCCGGACCTTCTAACCCGAGGTAGTAATAAGCTAATCTTAAATCGCCCTCTGATATTGCAGATAAAAGCCTTTCAACTCTTCTAAGTCTTTCCGTAGGATACGTTCGCTCAAATTGTTTCTCTTCTTCTGCAGACGGGGTCGAAGCTTGCTGATGCGGAACCAAGCGAGGAATTGGATGAAGGTGCCTGCCAGCTGCAACTTCGAGTAGTCTTGAAATGAAGGTATTATGCGACAGTGCTATTGGTGTTTGACCTCTTCTGTTCACAATTTTTGGTTGCGCACCATGCTCGAGAAGGATATCGACTATACCGGTATAGCCCCATTTTGCGGAGTAATGCAGCGCAGTATCCCCATTGGAATTCAAAGCATTTGGATCTACCGGCCACTTGGTATGGTTTGCAAAGAAAAGCACTGCTTTTACGCAAGCTTCATGACCATTATCAGCAGCTAAATGCAAGATTGTGTTGCCGTGGGCATCGGAAATTGTCGGATCTGCATTAGCATGCATTAACAGAAGCAGGGTATATAGGTGGCCTCGAGCACCGGCACAATGGAGCGGCGTTGTTCCGTCCGCATCTACTTCATTGACGTTGCTCCCATGATGTATCAAAAGATCTACCATGTCAGCCTGACCATATAACGCAGCGATATGCAACGCCGTTAGTCCTCTGTCATCTCTGGAATGGACCGTAGGGAGAGTAACGCATGTAGTTTTGGCTAAGTTCTTTTCACATGAATCACAAGTGCATAAGGGATGACATAGCTTGACGGTTGTCGCGACTTTCTCCGGTGTTTTTTTCGAGAGAATTCTTTGCACCTCTGAAGTATCGCCATGCTTGACCCTTTCGAAGAAGTAGCCAACAGATATATGGTCATCTTTATTTTCACCTGTTTCATTTTGGTCTAGATTTGGATCAACACCATCCAAGTCGTCTGCCTCTGGATAAACAGATCCAATTAGTACTCCAGATCTAACATGCTCAACAGCTGCTTCTAAGGAAGTTATCAGAAAGCCAGCTTCGTCAGTTTCGTATTCAGAGTTAGATGAAAATCTGAATTGTTTCATAAAAGCCAGCTGAGCATTCCATGTTGGTAGACCAGCCCTTATAACTGAAAATATAAGAACCGGTAGTAAGTCGTCCGAAGAAACTGAAGCCTCCCCCTGGGATGCAAAACGAACCGCCCGTCTCAAGCAGCCAATTTTTCCGAGAACTGTTGCAAATCCATCCAGTCTGGCAAGCTCTAGTTTGCCTCTTGCAGCATTTCCATATAGGTCGGGTCTCACTCCCAGGTCGCGTAATTGTAGTTCGTGTAAATTTTTGATAGTTTTATTAAGGCAGGCGTCATCGAATGCAGTATAAGCAGATACTGCCTTTGGTAGTAAATTGCGTAAGCCATGAAGAATATAACTTTCAACAGCTACCTTAATAGTGTGTAGGAAGTGCCTGCTAGCAACTGTCTTCTCTCTCAGTCTTGAGTCTCTTAAAACAATGCCAAGACTCTTGGCATATAAGGCTGCAACAAGATCTCTTAGAGACTGCAAAGGTTCGTCTTCTAATTGTTCATGTGATTGTTCAAATTCTTTGATTGCAGCATCTACTTCTTCGAGGACTTGTTTGTTCAGGGTTTCCGTCCAAAGAAAGTCCACGCATTCCCTGATGTTGTTCAGCACAGGTATTGTATCATGGGAGGTAACGGCACCCTGATCTAAAAGGTGCTCAATGCACCATATTCTATACTTTAGTGAATCACTGGTGTAGTAAGTTTCCTCAAAAAGTATGTGCGCTGAACAGGGTTTAGCGATATCATAGTCAACGGTTAATACCCTGTTGCATAATCTCACTTCTTTACCAGTTAAAGTACGAAAATGAGAAGTTGGTAACTCTTCGCTGGGCACCAGAATGTGGCCAAGAAAATCATCTTCCAAAAGAGATCCTCTGGAGAAAGTTCCTGAGCGAGGAACACAGAGGACCCACCCTTCGTGAATTGCTTTCTCAAATATGCTCGAATACTCCTGCTGCAATTCTTGGAAAAATATGTTGTCGTTCAAATCTTCGTCATAGTTTGATTCCATAACTTGTTCGGTCCATGGATTGAGGGAGTTCGCCAATTTCAAATTTAAATATCTATTCCTACGTCGCCTTCGGGGTAGACGCCAGATGCTTACAGGTACACCGAATAAGTGCAAAAATAAGGTTACTGCACAGCGGCACATCAATAAAAATTAATTAATATACGTGTTGGCAACAACTCTAAACGCAGGCTGTCGTTCTGCGTCATACTGTAGCTGCGCTGATTATGATACTTATTATCATTAAAAATATTCATTTCCCGACTTGTAAACAGAAGTTTATCGTACCCTTCAATTTCTCACATTTTTTATTATGACATTTATGTAAAGTTATCATCTGATTCAAGCAGACCATTGACGATTGTTGTAAACTAGCGCCAACGCCAACAGATGGCAAGAGTTTTGAAAATATCGCAGCAAATTAAAAACAATTGAATCAATGTCAATTCATTAATTTGTTTGGATCGAAAGAATAAACAAATAGAAATTAAAGTTACTCTTTAATCTCAGTAATTATGTCCATATACGCTCAGCAAGATTGTTTCAGACTTCTTCGAATTTGTAAGTCATTAATTCGTTTGAATTCTTCTTAATTTTGTTGTTTAGAATCAACCAGTGTGGCTAGTAATTAAAAATTGTATCGGTTTCAATTTGTTTGTAAGTTTTCATCTAGCCTCAAAGACTGACGTTCTTAGCTTCTGTTTTAGTTTGATAAAATACTTATCTCTCTTATTTATAACAAAGTTACGAGGATGAATCACTAAACATATACAGAGCCTATCGATAACCTTTTATGGTAGGCATTCATTACCTGCGTACCAATTTTGTGATATTTCTTGTATGAATTACATCTACTTTCTTTCAGGTACGTTCATTATTTTCAATTATCGTAATTTACCCCTCAATTTCTGTTTAAACCCGGTACAGAAATGATATTCTAAGGCCGGAAGCAGTCAAGTGGAGTATTTAGAAATTTTTGGTATTCTACACACAAGATAACTTTCTGGGTAAACTCTTTAAATTTAAAAACTATTAAAAACCAATAACGAGAAGCATTGTGTCTAATCAATTTCGCATTCGTGTAAAATTAATTAATAAATAAATAACTGACAACGGCCATTTTGGCGTTCGCAGTTCGGTTCAGTCAGCACCAAAAGCACTGTCCGTTTCCGCTACTTTGCTTCATTTTATTCTCTCAACACAGGGGTGTCACTCCCGCGTATTTGATAAAGTGGATATTGTGTGCTTTTAAAGTGTTTATTATAATTGATTAAAAGAGTTGTACAAAAAATGGGCGAAGATTTCAACGGAGGTGAGAATTTTCTATGGGTTAATTAAAACTCCGATTAAACCCCCCCGGTTTAGCGGTTCTCTACAGTCAGCAGCGGGCAATGGCGGCAGCGTCTATTCACAATAAACAGACGCATTTTGTATTACTAAATATAACAATAACGTAGCTAATTAGTATTATCGTAGTAGGCATACAAAAATTACAATGGATTCTGGTAAGCTATGCAGACAACGAATCACTCGGGGAAAATAATCGACAATCTGGAATAATCAATCTACATCCATCTAAAAATAATAGCACTATTTGGGGCAGGGCTAGAGAATCTTATCAAAATCACCTTGTACTTGTTCCTTGTTCCGTTGTACTTTTCTCGAGTTTCTAAAACATGATTCTTTGACTTGTCAATTGCTCATCGAGCATGTACTGTGTTAGGTTGGAACTTGAGCCTGCTATTGCCTTCTCGGGGTCACCTTAGACAGGGCAGAGAAGCTTATTCGGACTTTAATAACCACAGATTTTTTAAGACCAATTAAAACTTGATATAATTTGTACAAAATTGTTCAGATCGTGAGCGTCAAGAACGAGGACAAGATAGAGATAAGGAAAGGGAAAGAGACAGGGACAGGAGACATAGATCAAGGAGTCGTGAGCGAAGGAAGCGTTCAAGATCACGTTCAAAAGATCGTCGCGATCGCAAAAGGAGTTCCTCTCCAAAAAAAGGTCGCAGTTCACGAAGAAGAAAACCCTCCCTCTATTGGGATGTTCCGCCACCAGGTTTTGAACACATCACACCGTTGCAGGTAATTCTGGCAACATGAATCATTGTCTTTTAATATTTCAGGGTATCATTTTCTTTCTTTATTTTATTTCAGTACAAAGCGATGCAAGCCGCAGGTCAAATACCAGCAAATATCGTAGCAGACACACCACAGGCAGCAGTACCCGTTGTGGGTAGTACAATAACACGTCAAGCCAGGAGACTCTACGTCGGGAACATTCCATTTGGAGTTACGGAAGAAGAGATGATGGAGTTTTTCAATCAACAGATGCATCTCTCAGGTCTTGCGCAAGCCGCCGGCAACCCAGTACTTGCCTGCCAGATTAATCTTGACAAGAATTTCGCCTTTCTTGAGGTACTTACTTCTTTTACTTCATCGATCTTATTCAGATTTTGTTATAACTTTATTCACACAAATTTTTTGCCTTTCTGTCCCAGTTTCGGTCTATTGACGAAACAACGCAAGCCATGGCATTCGACGGTATTAATTTCAAAGGACAAAGTTTGAAAATCAGGAGGCCACACGATTACCAACCAATGCCTGGCATGACAGATAATCCTAGCATGAATGTGCCAGGTACGATTCCTGGTATGTGCAAACTCTGGAATACAATATAATATCAAAATAATGAGCATAACTTGGTTGGTCACATGGATTCTTAATTTACTGTTACAGATTCGCCACACAAGATCTTTATCGGTGGTTTGCCCAACTACTTGAACGAGGAACAGGTATGTCAACTGGCATTAGAAAGCAGACCCTTATTATTACCTTGTTTGGGTTCATTATCATTTATTAACCGTGGATATTACGGGGGAAGCTCATTTATCGCTATCTGCTGATAAACTTTCATTATTTCCATAGATACGACGCTTCTTTGGGGTTATTCGTTTACAACTTTCGAAAAATTTGCTATCAATTTTTTCTTTTCTATTCCGCAAATCAAAGAAACCTCAAAGTATATGAAAAACCCCCGTAATATTGTTTGAAATGTTCTTTAGTGAACATAGGCGGGGGTCTGAGGATCGGTATTGTTTCAACTGATGATTATGATATCGTTCCTCGACGCTACAAATGAACAGAAAACATTACATTGTAAAATAGGTATTTAGCGATCTGGCAGAGACTCTACCAGTGGCACCATGTTGAGTTCCTGAGAGGTATGTATTGTTCCAATTTCAGCGTCGTTTAGGGCTTCTTAGCTAGCATAGCCATAGATAGGATCAGTTATCAGAGGTTTTTGATTTTCATGAATTTTTCGTTCTCAGATTTTATCAGCACCGACACTCGTTCAGTATTCATGATAGAATTACTACCCGCGAAAACGGACGTTAGGTCAGACAGTTCTTTAAACATTCAGGGAATATCGAGAATATTGTGAATGCCAAAAGTTCGATGAGCTTAATGTGAAAAAATTTCAGACCAGGGACTCCAATATGTCAGGGCAAAAAGGCTAGAGGCGTTACAGCATTTAGGTGGTGCACGGTCACAGCGACATTTTTATTTTACAGCCTTTCTAGGTACGTTCATTCGCTCGTACGGTGGATCCAGCCGATTTAATTCTCATTTCAAGGATTTAGATACCTTTTTTTTTATTATCAAAGGATACGGTCAAACGGAAGCCGAACGGGTCGGGGGTCATTTCAGCCATTTCGTTACACACGGATGTAGAAATGTAGCAAATGAAGTTAAAAGTTGTATCCAAGTTTATTCAAAAACTTTATGTATTTGTCAGAAAGTACGTTATACATGCGATTCGTATCGATGAACGATGAGAAATATTCTCGTCCACGTTATGCATCGCATTTTAACTTGCTTAATTTCTAAATACTACAGCTTTGAGGTATGTTCGGAGACAACTTAAATCCTCGTTTGTTGCGGCTCGATATCCGGGTGTAAATAATTTTTTTTAGGTCTGCGGGAGAAATGAGTGGACAGTCCATAGAGAATTGGGTATGTTGGGCGGGTTTACAGGTTTTTTTAGGTGCATCTGGTTACGACTACAGATTCCCAGTATCATATTTCAGGAATACTTTTTCCCTTGCAGCTGTTTTCTTTACAGGCACATTCTACGTATTTCAGGCATTAAACGTTTACAGGCCAATACTTATAAATGAAACCGATGTTTCTCAGTATAAAGTGATTTTAAACAAAAGTGTCTTTTAAATTTGTAAAAAAGCGTAACAATGATCTTACAGGCGTATGATAAACGTAAAAAAAAACAAAAATTAAATCCGTTTGGTAATTACAAAGAAAATGTGGACTGATACCAGTGCTCTTTCTCCCCATTTCTTAGCTTAGGGTCGTGCCGATCAAAAGCATTCGCTTACCACTACCACTACTTCTACCACTACCACTACCACTTCTACTACTACTACTGAACATGACAAAATACTACACTTCCCGGAGTGCGGGTAGTCTGGTTTCTTGAGGCAAGTAATTATATCATTTTTATGTTATCACATTTTGGAAAGAGACTTTGCAGCCTATGGGATTACTCTGGAATCATCTACTGATGCGGTACGTATTTTAGATACTTAAGAGTTTGCTGATAAAAGCACGTGTGGAACGCAAAAAAAAACCATAAAATAAAATGATTTTAATCCAACTGCTGTTTAATCTGCTCGTTCCAGAGTTTGATTTAGAGTTTTTCTCTTAATTCTTAGCGTGCTATTATCAAAACCAGCACATTTCCAGTGTCTATGAAAAATTGTTACTCTGTAAACCAAAAAGGTATGTCTGTGCATATCAATGTGGTATACAAATTACATCTATACATTATTTATGTACATAGATATGTATGCCAAACCCTCGCCTTCATAATTTTTTCAAATTCTGAACAGCCATTAAAATTCATATACATATTTCGATTCACAAAACGCGTAGTTTTCCTTAAAGTATTATTCGACAGATCGAGATTAATACCTAATTCGTCAATTAAAAAAAAAATATATATCGATTTTGGGAAAGATCAAGAACTACAAAGTTGGTATTGTTCGATAGACATCGATGAGAATGAAAAAAAAAACTGTAATAATGTACGGAATGATTAAAAATAAAAAAACAGGTAAAGGAGCTGCTGATGAGTTTTGGACAATTACGGGCATTCAACCTGGTCAAGGATTCTGCCACTGGATTATCGAAGGGCTATGCATTCTGCGAGTATGTAGATGTTACCATGACGGATCAGGCTATAGCCGGATTAAATGGAATGCAACTCGGAGACAAAAAACTTATCGTTCAACGAGCAAGTGTCGGAGCTAAGAATCCGATGATCGGTGCTCAAGCACCTGTTCAAATACAAGTTCCTGGTCTCTCTATGGTTGGCACCAGCGGCCCGGCCACAGAGGTAAACGGAGTCATCGGTTGAGAACGTTATAAAAAATATCTCCTCCCCCTCCGAACAGGTATTATGAAAAACTTCTTATACAACGTTTCAGGTATTGTGTCTCTTGAACATGGTCACACCTGAGGAACTGATGGAAGAGGAGGAATACGAAGACATTTTAGAAGACATTAAAGAAGAATGTAATAAATATGGAGTCGTACGATCCGTGGAAATTCCAAGACCCATAGAAGGCGTTGACGTACCTGGTTGTGGAAAGGTATTTGAAACTAACATTCGGTACCCAAATTTATCGTTAAAATGATTATCTTTATATTAAACGATCGGTATTGTTTCAGGTTTTCGTCGAATTCAATAGCGTAATAGATTGTCAAAAGGCGCAGCAAACATTGACCGGACGTAAGTTTAACAACAGAGTAGTAGTAACGTCTTACTTTGATCCGGACAAGTATCATCGCAGAGAATTTTAAGACAAGGATTTTCATTCCTATTACCAGTCAATAATTAATCAGAAATTAATTATGATTATAATCAGAACTAAGATGAGTAATGCTATAGTTATCGCTATAGCATGTGTCTATACTTGTATGTTGTCCGTTATTTGGTATGCTTTTGAATAATCAGATATCCCCGAATATCAACTTTCTCACAGGAATCTAAGGATATTATTATTTCCACCCGATAGTCACTTGAAATATAGAACATTATATTACCCGATAGTTTGTCGCAACTTTTTTTTTTTTTTTTATTTAACAATATCTAAATTACCAATACATTTGTCGTTAACAAATCTGAGCGCGCTATTTTCAAAATGGCGTTAATTATATTGAATCATGATTCGAAGGCATACCCATCGTGTTTGACAAGAGTGTAGAATATGAAATATCTGCCGGCTAACGAGCATTGAAAAAATGAATTTTCAAACGAGTTTCATCGCTCTAAATAATTGTGTGTTGTACGGATTACGAAATTCCTTTATTTTCATCTTGTAATCGAACACAGGCACAACTGTTTTATCTACTTTACTTAATTGTGTGTCGTTTTGTCGTTTTGACATCGACGACTGCTGCTATCTTCGTAGATGCTTTTGACCAGCTATATACTAACTTCACTTCAATGTTTAATTCAACAGATTCACAATCTATTGTGGATTGTACGTTGTCGATATTAATTATTATTATTATTATTATTATTATTATCATTTCCCCGCTGATTAGAGACAAAAGTATTTCAGCTAAAAGAAACATATAATTTAATTGAAATTAAAAAATTGTAGGTTCTTAATTTCACATGTGTGTTATTCTATCAATCAAATTTCGTCACTACTGCCTATACGTATAACACTATAGGCTAACGTCCAATCAATACAGATACAGTTAAAAGAAAAAACAAATAATAATAATTAAAGAAGAAACGAAAGAAACAAAAAAACAATTCCATTTCTCGCTATTTCTTGGCAAAGTCATACGTGTACATATAAATATAGAGAAAATGGTATAAGTATAAATAAAAATTTCTATCTAAAATTGGAAGAAATTCGTTTTTTCGTAAATGGTTCAAAAACAAAATGCTTTAGATGTTATAATGAAAGTGAAAAAGGAAAGAAAGAAAAAACTAATAAATCAATTTTTAATCCGACACGGAGTGTCAATTTCTCCGATGTGATTATTATATAAATATATGAAATAATAAATGTATTACGATACACATAATAATGATAATAATAAAACAGGTGGTTATTGGAGTGCGTATATTGCTAAAAAATTAAATTTCTTCTTGAAGGGCAGGTTGATACGAACGTGTCTCTGCGCCAAGATCTGCACTGTCCACTATGAATCTTTTCAGTAAACCGTATAAAACACCGCCAATAATCAACATTCCGATAGCAGCTATTAGAATTATTGACCAAGCTGGAATTCCTGTGCCTCCTGTAAATTTTTCAGATTTACTTACTCCTCTTTCTTCTGAGTATATTCAAGTTTACTATCTACATGTTTATCAAAATCCATAGCAGTTACTTACTGTAGTAACGCCTAGTTATGGTTTTTCGTCCTCTTAAAATTTTACGTCTTGCTTCAACTTCCTCCATAAACATTCCCATGATCACTGTTTAAAGAAAGAGAACAAAAATTGATAAGAAAAAAAATAGCCTATTCGAATATTTATAATTATAGAGATTATATATCAAGCCCTTAGAACGTGGCGCCGCGACGTTAATTAGATTCGTAACATTTCTCGGAATTAAGTGTGATGATTCGTGTTTCGTAATTTCAAACATGATGAATTTAACATCGTGGTATTAGATACCAAAAGTCAGCAAAGATTCGAGAAAGTTGTTGAATCAAAGACGCGCACGTTTCATTTTCGTAGTAAAGGCAACAAATGGAAAAAAAAAGTTCGGGTGATCCCGGGCAGAGATAACTTTCTAACGCGACGATTATACTGCAACTAAGATATTGTTTTTTTTAATATGCATTATAAAAATTAACGTAGAACTTACATAGACCAATGGCAAGGTAATATAAAATACTCTTGGTACGCATTTTTATTTAATTTTTTTCGTATCGTTTAGTTTTTCGCACAGTTTCACTATTCAAACCACACGAGATCCTCGCGTAGAAAACTGTCTCCCACTGAATGTAGCACACCTATAATTTCTACCAAAGAACGCTATGAATCAACTGATAACAACCTGTGATTATTGTATACCTTATCTCGCTGACACATCGAGATAAGAATAGTTTTTTTTTTCCTTTTTAAATACCGTACGTAATTTTGATCGCGTGGTTCCGGTAGCATTCGGGAGTGCGATCTTCTGATGTTTTTTTTGAATCTTTTCAAATAGGTGTCAGAATTTTTGGTTTGTATATTTTGTTTGTAGATTTTTAATTTTCATATGAAAAAAAAAAATATTAGCCGACATGGGAGATCATCTGGATGATACATTTTGTAGAATCGTAAGAGACATTACCGATGATATAAAAAAGTACCCAAAAGCAGGTCAGCCTAGATAATAAATTTAATTAAAGCGTGCTTACGTTTTTACCACTCTTAATTTTTACCTACATTTATTATTCGATTTTTCACGTGCACGATTACGTGAGGCAGACCAGAAAACGATAGCTGGATGGTTGCAGCAAGTCGGCAAAGAGGTACAAACGGATTCTGAAAGAAGAGCGAGAAATGAATACGGTCGTTATTTACGCTACATTGTACAATCGGGAGAACCGTTGCCCGGCGAATTAAAAGATTCTCTTTGCACGCCAGATATTTCTACGGCTAAAATAAAGCCTGCTGTAAGTACTCGGCTCATCACAGAGACTTTAATGCTCCAAAAATTGATGGCGCATTAATTAAGAATATCTTATTACCGGTAACCCAATTATGTACAACAGTTGATTTGGAATTAATTAATTTATGATCACGAGATCTTAGTAAGCTTTAAATGGTTTTTTTTTCCAGAAATCTGTTTGCCCCCGAAAAGATGTCGTGGCGCAACTCCAGCCCGGAGTAAGTTTAGACGGCTCCGTTATAATGGACATTTTCTTGCGCTCTTTTTTTCAATCCTCTTTTTTGAAATCCCACAGACTGACTTGCGGGGAATAGCACAGATTTGCGAGGACGTCCGTAACGGAGAGATAACAACCGCCGCGGAATTTGTTTACGCTATCGCACCTTATGTCTCCGACCGTGGGACCCTTTTTCGTGAAGTTTTGGATCGGGATCTCAGTTTCTTTCGACAGATCGTAGATGAAACCGTCGATCGAAGGGTATAATTCAATACTTTTACTAATTATTCTCACGGTTCTTCTTCGAGTCTTATTTATTTATTAGATCCAGCTTCAGAAAACCGGGTGCGAGTTAATTCATTTGATCCGAGTGAATCGGTTCCAAGTAGAATCAATTTTGCATCGCTGATTATTTTTACGTAACGAAATTATGTGGCGATTGCAATGTTCGCTCGTAATACGACTCTATTAATCTTCTCATTCCGTGAAATTGTTACCGATAATATTATCGAAAGCGAAAAATAGTTGCTCACCCGTTACGTACCGCATAAATAAGATTCTTCCATACCTAATTGGTATCACGGTAAAATTTTATATTGAGTAACGAAATTTTCTCGTTCCAAATTCTTACGCAAGAATTTCTTTTCGAATCGGCTCATCATTTCTATTAAAATTAGGTTCAAGATGAAGCCGACGTAATGATGCACACTCAAAACGATATAAAACAAAAATTTCATTCGTTGACCGACGCGATGGTGCATAGAACTATGAAAATCAGGCAAAGATTATTAGAAATCTCTCCAAAGTTCGATTGGGCTAAACATGGAAAAAATAAGGCCAAAGTGACAAAACTTTTGAGAGTCGTAAGCTGCGTTCTATATATTGTCGGTCACGTATACGTAGCTTTTTATTTTCTTACCGCTGAATATCTAAACAGGAACAAAAGCGAAAGGGCAGTCACGCCGATCCAAATATTATGGACAAGCTACTGCATCAAGTATTCATGCGCGGTCAATGGCTGAAAAAAGAGCTGGCTCGTCTTCAAGAAGAGAATGCTAATCTGAAAATGTTCCTTGGAAAGTTCCGCATACTCGCGGCCGAAAGAAAGGAACAAGAGAGTCATGTGCCCCGCATGCTTTGTAAAGAAAAGAATTCACTCGAACACGAACTCGAGTGTCTCCAAGAAGAGTATAGCAAAAATCTTGAAATAGTTAACGCTCTCTACATAGAACACCATAGATGTGTCAAACCTGAGCCAAGTCAGACATCAATTAGTGATTGGTGCGAGTAGTCGAGGAATTATTCCTAAATAAAACAGCTTGGAAGGGATCAATTCAAGAGACCGAGCATTTTAATTTCATGTTTTATTTACAGAAGGCTTAGTTTTGTTTATTTTTTTTTTCTATACAGGGTTGCGTAAATAATTTTATTTTCAACTGATTGAGCATATATATTAGAGTACTGATAGAGTATTAGTTTTTTAAAAATATTGAGTAACAACAAACAATAGATTTTAAAAATCTTTTAATAATAACAAAAAAAAAAGAAAAAAAAAGTTTGATGATATTTTTGGCAGTGGGATATAATTTTACAACTAAAATAGGCAACTGATATAAATATATGCTGCACCCAAAAAAATTATAACGCCTATTATAATCAAGTACATTGCGAAATGACTTTCCCAAGGAAAATGATTATGTACATTGATTCTCTGGAACAGGCACGATGCGCGATAAAATTATTTGAATATGGCATCTAACGTCTTATATATTCAGTATTTTGAGTTTTACCGAAAAACTCTACATTTAATTTAAAAATCTATCGTTAGAATTTAGATACGGGCAATGTTTCGGTAGCTTTTTTAATAGCAGAATTGATCTCGCTTCCATGACTACTTGGGGAAGCTTTAGACTTTCTATCCGGATCCATTGCAATTGAAATGAATTCCTCCGACATTTTTTTATCCAAACCAGTATAGGTCTGGGCCAAATCAACTTGGTCCGTACTGGGTGGGCAACTTTCAGTTTTTCCAGCTGCAGGTTGTGGCACCGGAGATATAGCGGGCTTTGAACGCTGGGTCGGTAAGCTCATTGCTCCGTGTTCCGGCACGATATACCTCTTTCGCTTAATGCGTACCTGTAAAAACAAGTTTCACGGCCGTGTTAAATATCATATCACATCCAAATTACTAATATATTCAACCGCATCTATCATCGTAACACTAGGATATGAGCGTAAGATCTACGCAATAGACTCACCATTTGTGGATGATAATGTGGATTTGTTGAACCGATAGGACCTCTAGCCATTTTGTAACCAGGAGGCATAGAATGATACATGGAAGGCGGAGGGAATGTTCCAGTTGCCGGTATTAGACCTGGATATTTTTTGGGGACCTTGGCAATTCCGTACTGAGGCTGTAGGTTGAAAAAATAATATCGTATATAATTATTCTAAAGTAAGAGTTGCTTCATAATCATTCAATAAAAGCGAAGGGATTTTGAATATCGCGTAAAATACTTTCGGTAGTTAATTAAGTGCATTCTAGTGGAAATTAAAAGAGTTCCTTAAGAAAAATCGTGTGCTGTAACGAACGTTGAGAGATTTCTAAATGGATTTGCTGCAGGCAAAGATATTATAAGTTTCTCCCAAGTCAATCTTGAGATGGGATGAGCGAACTTTCTAGTGTGTCACTGACCTACCTCCCTTCTAAACAGAAAATGTTTTGAAATGTGTACAACAGTGTAATGTGTCCCGAGATTGTATAAGCTAAAGCTATAATCATTCTGTGATGGTATTTGATTAAGCTCTCGGAAAAATAAAACGCCGCACATCTCGTGCCATGGCCACTCACTTGTAACACGGGTTGTACAGACATAATGGGCTGTACTAGATATATCTGCTGTGATTTCGGGTGAGAGGAGACCCACTGATGTACCATGTTGTGGGTTTTTAGATGACCCTGAGTTGTAGCAGGTGGGGATTCCTTGAGGCAGCCGCATAGACGGGGTGCAAGCTTTACACAGGTGTATCCGGAAACCAGCAATTCAATAATACTTGCAATTAATAGACCAATGCTTGCCAAAAGTCCTGCCCAGCCACGATCTATACCTAATGTTGAGCCGTCATCGTCCTAAAAGATGATAAATTTTGCGTAGTTATTTATCAATGTAATTTATTCGATGACGCGTGTCTCAATTTGGGCATTGGGAGTAGTTGAAGATACGTAGAGAAAGTACGTGTTTAATAGATGAATCATGATCATTTATTTACATACTAATTGATTCAGATTTTGATTAGTGTAATTGTCGGGTTTTTCAATGGTGAATGCGGACCTTGGTATTTGACAGTGAATCAAAAGTACAGGTTGTCAGACTCTGAACTTTCTCTTGACCATTCACACGTGCCTCCACCTTTTTAGCACTGTATGCTATGCCTATACCTGGGACTCGGTAATTTTAGATTCAAAAATGGGCTTCTCAATATTGATTCAAAATTTCCAAGAAGCATAAGTAAATATCAGCCGCAAATTAACCCGTTTCGAATGGGAATACTAAAACCTGTTATAAACTCAGCAAAATTAGCGCTAGATTGAAATTCACAGATTAGAAGTTGAAAAAAAATGATCGAAAAACTGATTATTGATGTTCTATATTTTACACACCGGTGTTCTCAAGGTGGAAAAGATTCTTTAACTCTAAAACGTAATATTTTAAAAATGAATAACGCATGGTTTCACACTCTAATTGAATACAGCACCAATTTTGAATTCAATTAAGTAATTAAGAATCAGGTCATACAGTCTCATGATTAACTCACGTGTTAACGCACCAAATATTTGGGCCAATTAAAAGTTCAGGTACTTTCAGTATTAATGAACAGAGTTTAGTGTAAAATCTAGAGTGATAAATTCTTTATTTTGTTACATGGTAATAGGCGGAAATATTAATTATCAAAATAATATTTACGGGTTTAGTTAGCTATTGGAATCGTTAGCCCAAGATTCATCCACTGCCCCAAATCTCATGCACACATTCTATATTACTAACAATTCATCAAATACATACCGGTGCGTCCAAAAGAGTGAGCTCTGGAGTTCTCTGTGAATCCCTCACAATGGATGTAAGGGCTGTGATTCCCGCCATGTTCGATAGAGCTAAAGCTATCAAACTAGATGCTAAATGAGCAGTGGAAAACCCCGAGTTGTGAGGCGATGCGTCGTTGGTAGAAGAAGCAAATGTTGCGATTACTCCCAAGGCTCCAGCAACCAGAGTACCAGCTCCTGCCCATAATCCTGCTCCTGAACCTCCCAAAGATGCACCATGAACCAGGACGAGCACACCAAACACCACCAGAATTACACCTGATAATTGATGCGGTGGATTACAATTTTATTCAGCTCAAGAATTTCGATGAGAATATCGTAAGTGATTTTTAAAACTTCTCTTACCTAATAACAGCTGACCACAAGACAAAAACATAAGTAAGCCAGAGTCATCCTTAACTTGAGCTGGTTGTTTATCAGAAATTAGGACTTCTTTGGAATGCTTAGATTCCATAGAGCTGCTCGTTTTAGAGTCCTTGGACTCCTTAGATTCCTTTGAATCTTTGGAGTCATTTGAATTTTGACTACGTACTGTTAAATCTGGTTCCATTATGGTATATTTATTCTAATCTTCTTCTTGTAAGGTATGTGATATTATTTATTGCATCATTAGAAATATATATGTAAAAAAATCTTTTACAACTAGTTGTTTGCGTAACCGATAATATAGCTGTAGTTTACAAGGATTATTTATGCAATTATTATTCGTGATACTTATGTACAGTAAACTGTATATTATGAAATAACATCTGCTGTTCTCGACTAAAGGATTGGCAAGTATTCTTGGAATGTTCAGTCCCGTTGATCGTATTTTACAAGCCAATCAACAAAAACCTCAATAGGTCACTGTCACTTTTCTTTTTAATTTTCAACAGTTAATGTCGGATATCAACGTAGTAAATTCCTCCGAATCACGGTAGCCTGTTAAACAAAAATTTCCAGTTACTAATTATTCCTATTCCCATATCCGAACGCAAATCATAATTATTTTGTAATGCCCGTAATTCATAATACTAATCATCATTTGAATTTCAAATTTATTGCGCGGTGGTGGCGATCTACTGCACTAACTAGATCGTCAAATGTTTTGGAATGTGCGCGCCGCCTGTCGCGATTCAATTTTTTTAAAATGTCGCCGGGGTTCGGGGTGAGGATACCGTTACTTTATTGTGCGATTATTGTCAGTTAATTACTTATCATAACTTGATTATCTTAGTATTCATTTAGTGTACAGTGGATACTTCACAACTATTCAAAAATAGTAACGTTAATCTTTCGTCAAACAACGTGATTGTGCGAAAAGATCAACCCTTAACTCGGACCACGACGCTTGAAGGTGAGCATGTTTTGTTGTTTTGAAAAATGAATCTTAGTTTAGGAAATTTACAGACGTCTAATGCAATCACAGAAAATTGATTCTAATCCACGTATAGTTTTGATTATTCTCAATTTATGTCAGATTTTTCAGCTTTATATTTGCGATCACACTTTTCCAGAATTTTATAAAAAATGACCAAGATTTCCCAACGATCAATTAAACACTGTATGATAATAACTCACCGAACATAATTATGTTTAACTATCACATCACTAACAGAACAGTCAATTTTTCAATTGGTAATTGTCGATGGAAAGATAAGTATTAATAATTATTCAACCGTTTGATACCACTCGATTCTCTCGAATGAGAGAAAAACTTAGTGTGAGGAGTAAGTCAGTAAGTAGCTCGTGGTAAGCCTGGTCAGTGACTGGCAAGGCACAGGTATCCGAGAGGCATGGGCTTAATAAACTATACTAAGATACAAGTATAGTTCATGCTTTGAGTCTGTAGTTTCTCTACCTTTCTACAGAAGCATCCAGAAGAGAAATGTAAGGAGCACGTTTCATTGCAGTTAAACTGTCCAGCTATGGCTGCCTCAAACGTTTCAACTATGTAGAATTTTATGCAAAATAGAGTACACAGGAAGTGACAGATCTGGCGTTGAATTTTCTCAAAGAATAGTACTCAGATAATCAAATACTCTTAGATAAGCCAGGCCCTATTTTTTTTAAGAGTCTTGCGTTTGCGATTTTATATTTTGGCAATGAAAATCTTGCGGTCCATTGCAATATCGCTCTATAAAATGTAAATAATCAAGCTAATTTTCCACAAAATTATAAAGAGACTACATCCTATGAGCAAGGAAAAGCATGATTTGCCATAATAATTATATGCGAAAGTGTATAGAATCAACCTGATTGTAATTTATGGATGAAACGATAATTAAGTCCATGCTACATTGATGTTCAATGCATCTCACTTTTACTTTCATTTATCAATATCAGAACTGACACGTGCACCTTCCATACTGGTGCAACTTTAACAGGCATATAATTTAGCGTATTCTGCAATTATTTCTGCTATTTTTTTTTCAATCACGACACCTGCTCGGGTCACTTTCAAATCCGAGTACCAGATATTCTAGAATAATTTCCAACAGATTTAGAGTCAATAATTTGTTTTTTATCTCACATTTATAAATTACTGCAATTCGTTATTGCACGAGAAAAGAGCAGAGCTGTGTCGAGCAATATTTTAGTTTATCATTGCGAAGCTGAACAGCGTTGGAGGTCAGTGGACCAGAAAAATAGGTTCAATAAAATAAAGTATCTAGAATCTAACATTCCAACGAAGGAATTTCGCGAGATGGTAATCGTTGTCAACGTCAAATTACTGGCTCTATTAATTTTTTAAATTACATTATAAATCAAGTTAATGGTGTGAAAAAATAATCACATGTAATACACGACTACCCAGAGAGCGATGTGATATCAAGTTGAAGATGATAACAAAAAATCAGGAAAACTAAAAGCAAAAATAAAAAAGTACATCGCGTACTAAATTCAACGAACTAAATTGCAAATTTTTATGATCAGGAAGCTGATATCGTTGTTCTTTAGTTGAATTTATCCAGGATTCTAAGCTCGCGAAAGAATGTCTGAAATTAAAGCGACCCATCAACGCAAGAAATTAAAATAATTATACGGTAATGCTGTGTCGGGGACGAAAGGTTTGAGAAAATAGTGTTGAAAAATAATAATTACGCAATGATGGTTTTCTCTCTCTCATATGTGCACGAATCTTGGTGACAAAGATGCAATATCTGCTGCAATAATTATGACATACCGTGTGAAATTTTATAATAAATTTTACCCGTTACCGTACCGTACGTACAGTGGGTGCCCACACTCTGTACTGAACAGTTACAAAAACCGTTATCATAATATTTTATTTTTTAACTAAACAAAATTATCATCATTCACAAGGAGCACAGCTACATATTTCTCGTTAGTTCATTTTAGTAACAATAAATCATCTCTATAAATTGCGGTAAAGGTTTTGAAAAAAACGTTCGTTCTATCTATCAGTCGAGTCATTTCTTCTAATGTTATTACTCGGACAATGATTCTCGGCAAACATTTACGAGGATTAAATTGTCTGATTTGTAATTAAGGAGGTATAAAACTTGTGAGAAAATATTTTCTGTCAAGCTGCAGGCAATAGCCTCTTCTTAAATTACCGACAACACTATAAAGCGGTTTGCCTTGACCACGCAAATGAAGGAGGCTGATCTCATCGTACAAACATAAAACAACGTGCATTATTATTTGATTTTCGTTTGAGTTGCGGTTTTTTTTTTCTGATCAATCAAATTTTGGTTGTTATTAAAAATAGCTGAATGAATGGTTCCGAAAGATGATTTATTTCATTTACGAATGCAATTCGCATTTGCAGTTGTTTGAAATATTATATGCAATTTGAAAAGAAATTTCTAATCCAAACCCGCGTAGAGCGCATAATAATGAAACAGTTTAAATGCAAGCTACGCAGGTGCTCCAAGTCGGCATTGCCGGACCTGTTTTACTACGTGAGACTTGAATATCAATAAGCTATTGAACTCTCGAATTACAACACATCATAACATGTTCAAACGTAATATGGGTCACTTTGAGGCTGTTTGTCGGTTGAATATGCGTGCTAATAGTGAACTAGAAACAGCGGGCAGGTAAATTGGATGTATGTTGAAATAATTCTAACGAGGGAAATAACGTGTGAATAACTTTAGCTAACGTTACATTAGCTTTTGTCATTTATTGTAAGACAATAAAAAACATGCAATTAAGAATTCAACGTATCGATAGATAAATTATGCAATGATTAACAAGTAGAAAATTTCTAAAGAGAAATTAGCTGATGCGAATCGGGTATTGATTATGATAATTTCTGGGTACGTAGGTTTATTGACTGTACCTACCTAGTTAATATGCATAACACAAATACCTTGCAATCCTACGTGAATCAATTGTTTCTTAACTTCCTACATGAAAAATTTCCTGTTAGCTAACCGGTCGATCTAATTCACCTTATACCCAAGAAATCAAACGTGGCAAATGTCACGGCGTCTAATTATTTATACCAATCTGTTGATTTGTAAAACAGAACTGACATTTTCAATCCTTTTTTTTTTCTTTTTCTAAGCCCATAGTTACGGAATCCCGGCGTCCTTGAGGACTTGATATAATAGTTCAGTTGTTAACGTCAGAACTTAAAATTTTTCGCATAAAATATACAACGTATCGAAATGTCATCTACTTTTTGAATGGCAAATTTTTTTTTCCTACGAAAAGAATTTTAATTCTGTCTAAATTTAATTTTCTGAGGAATACATTTGATGCCAAGTTAACGAATCGAAAGTGTTTGTTGAAAACGTGTAAAAAATTTGTTTATTCACGTTGACGATCTAGCGGACAATAACTGCGTGTACTTTTCCTGATTTTTTAACATTAAATGAAATGTCAACAGGCCACGAGCTGCGCAGTATTGTATGACTTGTGTTCATTGACTGTATAAATACAAGTGTATGTATGTTCTTCCTTTCACCCCAGTGATTCTCAAAGCTGCGAACTAGAAGTCGAGGCTCGAAGCCTATTGTAAAATTTTTGAATGAAATGAGAACGAAATGCTAAAATCTTTCATGATGTAATACACCTGCTATGTGTGCCTTGATTTACACAGGCATGCGGAAAGTCCTTTTTCTTTTTTTTTCTTCTATTGAATAAATTAAAATATCTTATCCCCCACGCTAGCAGTCATTCAATTCGGATAAAAACATTATACGGTTCACTAACCAGGTTGCTTCTGCTCCACGACGATTTCCCCCAGAGTAGTTATCCCCTTTTTGGAAGCTGCCACACCGATCTGGGTGATGCCCTTGAAACCCGTCAGATATACGCTGAAAAATACCAAACGATTATATTTTAACCATTTTTTATGCGAGCAAATTTGAAAAAGGACAAATGGATTCCTTACTTCCGTTTCCATGGAAAGTGCAGATCCTCGGTTTTGTACTTTTTGACTAGTTTCAAATTCTCATCATTCCCAACAACTAATAATGGCTCGGTTAGCTCCGGGATACGAATATCCATGCGATATACCAGGCTCACTTGAATCTCATGAGTAAAAGTAGCTTCGATTAAAAAAAGCCTGAAAAATGGACGAGCTGTGTCACATAGGTTTCCAAAAAGTCACAAGTTCTTTCTCAATATAAATATTGCTTACCTATGATAGAGTTCACAGTTTTGCGTTATCAATTCCAAACATCTTCCACCATTGTATGAACATTGAGTACAAAATTGGAAGTAATTTATATCGCAGATATTATCTTTGATATCGAAGCGTATGGTACTGCCTTCTACTTTTACAATATTTCTTCTCGTTTCAAATTCAGCAGGCTTTTTTGCTGGTTCAACTTTTTCCACCATAGTTTCATTTTTGTTTAGTAAATTTGAATCTATAACACAAGAGCTCGTATTTGCTTCCGGCTCTTTGAGAAACTCTAATGCAGGTGCCGGCACAGATAGTTGATGACACTGTACGCTTAAGTTGAAGAACGGACTGTCTTTACGGAACCAATCTTCTGCGGCATAATCCTCGCACTTGGGCTATGCAATGAAAAATCCATTTTAATATATCGAATCTCAAATATCAGCTAAGTTTTTGCAACATACCCGACCATGATTGTACTGATTTAATCCGGCGCCATGACAGAAAGATGTTTTGAATATTTCCTCTTCGAACAAAGGTACGTGAATGTAGAGATACGGAGCCAGTTGGGCCCAGAAAACATTTTCGGTATCTACAAATGTTTTGGGACCGAAATGTTCGTGAGTCCAACCTGGAGCGAATATGGCAACGGACATGTCGTGCTCTCTAATTTTGCGTAGTGCCTGTATTTGAGCAAAGAAATGAAAAGTAATGAGATTAAGGTGATAATATGCGTGAAGGAGTTACTGAAGATTTTAGTTACATAGTCTGAGTGAAAACCGCCACCGCCTGGACACCCTCGACCCCACACGTCTAGACCCACATAAATATCTCTGATGTTACGCTTTTCGCTGATCGCTTTTTCGCAGCTTTCTTTTAGGCCTTGATCGGTCCAGTTGTAGTTGAGAAATATCCCATCGCATACGTTAAAAAAGCATCTAAAATTTGGGATAAGTTGAGTATATTCCTTGCATGAAATGTATTCAGACTGAGATCCTCGTGTCTTAATTCTTACTTGTTCGAATCGTTCAATTGATTCTGCCATGTCAGACTTCCGGTGCAAGTTACGCTATCGTACCAAATGATTTCAGAGTCCTTCAACTCTTTGTGTATGTTGTCTGTTAGATATTTGACAAAAAATAACAGCTTGTTCACATCCGTATTATTGATTTTATTTTCCACATTCAATAGGTATCCATCAAAGTTGTAAAATTTAGCAACTGCTATTAAAGCATCCGCAAATTTCTTCATTTCATCTTCAGATTTAAATATTTCATCCCAAATCTTGACTCCATCCGTCCACTCCGTTATAATTGTTCCCAAGATTTTAACACCGTGAATATGTGCAGCGTTGATCCAGCCTCGGGGTGGTACGGTTACAAAGTGATGACTGAAGTATACAAATGTATCGATCACACTCCAGTGGTAGAAGACGTACGAATCGTGTGCTCTGCTTCCGTTGACAAATCTTAAAATACACATTGAAGAATAGTTAAATCACAATGAGTGGATGTCTCAATTTAAATAATGCACATCTTGTGTTACAAACGACGATTATGAACATTATTTTCTTTATTAGAAATGAAAATCTCTTTAAACCCAATGGGAGGTAAAATCATCTGTCACAACAATGAAGGGTATTTAAATTTTAAATACCTGTCATCCAGATAACCGCCTTTCATGTCATGACATACGAGTGTTTTCGGCTTCTCATTTCTCGGAAATTTTTCCAACGGTATTTTGACATCGTTAATATTTTTTCCCGAGTAGACATAGTCAGTTGATTTTCTCAATTCTTCTATCTTGGGCCATTCTGGTAAATTATTCACGCTGTCGTAAAGTTCTTTCAATGTTTTGAAAGGCTTGGAGGTTAGCAGCACGTCGCTATTAGCACCGTTTTCAACTGTCGTCGACATTGCTCTTTAAAAGTTTTTAATATTGCAAATCGAAACGACTTCATTTATATAGCATACAGATTAAACCGCAGACAGATATCAATCAACCTTTCACGGTCAAATGTAACTCAAATAATATACATATCTCGGTACGCGAATAAATTATCGTTAAATTTTTCAGGATCAACCGCAAAGGACGTTGAGTGCAGACGACGCATGCAGACGATGGAAACAAACGAACGGCGCTGTTTGTTAGTTGAGCTGCGGATATGTTCAGGCAATGTCATTTTGTTGTCGTTCCACGAGGAAAAGTCGCAGAAAACGGTAATGATTACTTGGTAATTATAAAGCTGTATAGATAAGCGATGCGGAAAAAGAAACATTAGTTTTAACTTTATCCTTCATCTCTGTATTGCGTCCGTTGCCCCTATTTACGTCGAAAGTTTTAATGAGATTCAATTTTTCCGTTCAATCGAGCTTGAATCTCGCCGATATTCTATCCGTATCAATGGCAGGTGTATATCGCAGGATGATAATAATTAAATATCAAAATTAATAAATTATACATCTCACGGAGCGTGAGTTCTAACAATAACGAGAGAGTTTTAAAGTTTGTTAGGAAAGTCTCGATTATAATAACCAACGTTGTTTACATTTCACCGTAAAGAATTATCTACATAACTACAAATGAAAGCGAAATGCCTCTCGCCATCGTTTTGTACGCACGAAGTACCATCAGCATCATTGCAGTAAGATCTTAACAAACTTTCGCATACTCTTAAGAATACTGAGCACGTGTTTAGATTTATAAGTATATATTATTATAATATAAATTGAGAAGATTCAAGAATAACGTTAACAGGGATATCAAGCGCGTTTGTTTCATTTACCGAAAGGCTTGAATTTTCAGAATATTCTAATTTCAAATCTTCAAAGTAAATATGAAAGTAATAAAAACTTTCTTTCTTATTCCGCATCTAGCAGTGTAGAATAAACTGATACCGTACCTTGCAATATAGGTAATTAAAGACGCAATATAAGTTGACATGAAAATTTCGCACCCAACAAAAGAAAAGAAAAGAAAATGAAAGAAAAAAAACTTGCACTATAATATAAGCTGTAAAAATGTGTTTTATTACATTGCAGCTTATTGGAAAAAGACATAAATTTTTTTTTTTTCTTCAATTTATAATACGAGATGGAAACAACTCTAGATAATGACTGGAAGACGTATGAGATCATTACTTAAAAATTAATAATAATAATAATAACAACTTAAAATAGGTATACAATAATATACTATTAACATCGGATGTCTATGTGTACATAATTTATAACTTTTATAGCCGCCTTCAAAATGGTCCCACGATGTTGATCTGCTCGCTCTATTTATATAATGCACATTTAATTTATATCAATTTTTATTAAACTTATTACTATTATCATTATTATTATTATTATTTTTTTTTAATTCTTTTGCATCATTCGTAGCAAAATTATCGACATAAACGTTCTAATTATGCAGGCATAGTCGTTCGCGTAGCTTTAAATTACATATAAAATATAAATATTAAAACTAAAAAGTAAACGAGTAAATAAATTTTTTGTTCGAAAAATCATAAATAAATATACTTATACAAATGATCACAGAGAAAAGAAATTATACGTTAATTTACATCCGATTTGAATGTTGTAAAAATTATCCAGTTCTATTATAAGAATATTTAAAATACGTATATATACCTATAATAATATCTATTCAATTATACGATACGTATTTAATATGCAACAGATAAAGCAGAGGATCTTTAGCACCTTTGGCTGCAAACGAAGATTATACAATATAGATATAGTATATGTATAATAATTTAGTGACTCAAGTATATATAAGCGCAATTACAGTATATAGCTCATAGGTATGGTATAGACGTTTATTAAGATTTGTAAATTTTTTCAGATAAAAGTGTCATCGTTATCATTATCATTATTATTATTTTTTCGTTCAAATAGTGTGTGTATATATCACATTTGAGTCTATAATACCTATAGAATACTTTGGTATTTTCTAGGCGCTTTTTATTATATCTTTTTTTTTTTTTTTACCTCTTTCATCTAAACATTCAATGTCGTATAATATATATATATGTATATTTATTTAATACCAATTATTTATTCATTTATTTATTAACATTATGCATTTTTCTGTATACTGTTTTTCAAATTTCTACACATCAAACGATATTTATTTTATATTTTTTGTTGGTTTTAAATTTTTTTTATTCATCCATTTTTTTAAATTTTTATGTTTTCCAAATATTATTATAATTATTATCATAGATCGTGTGTATAATCGTCATCGTAATTAAAGTAATGTTTTTTATCGTATTTATTATATATTTTATTCTTAATAGTTGGTTCTCGGTATAATATATATATATATATTTAATATTTGTATATAATATAACGTTATTTAAATTTCTAATACAACTATTATTCATATAATTCCCGCGATACCGTACGTATGTTGTTTTTTTTTTGTTGTCTGTTTCATGTAATTCTTATTATTCTTTCTCGATCATTGATATTTATTTATTTAAAGTTTTTTTCAAATCTAATAGTTGAATTTGTTTCTTTCTTTTTTGCAATTTGATTTTCTATTATATGAATTCTCTCAGTATATTCACACATACGTATATTATATGTATATCTATATCTATACAATTATTATTAGACGCGTTAAACCCGCATATTATAGGTATACACATAACGTATATTTTATTACCGATGACATATCAATTTTTATTATTAATTTTTTTTCCTTTTTTATTCATTTAAAGTGGTATTTTATATTCATTTACGATATGGGGTCATGATATGGGTTAAGAATATTGTTGCTGTTGTTGTTATCTTTTTTTTTTGTCGTTCATTTTTAGTCATTACATTAATTACAATTAATGTACTTAATTAGGTCTTAAAAGTCAAAAGGAGTTCTACAAAAATTCGATAATATTAATCCTGCACTCGTATTTTAACTTGTAGTTTTTTTTTCTTCTTTTCTTTTCATTTTGGAGTTAAAAAAATCTAGGCTAGACGTTCTACGTAATTATAATACTCTATAATTAGGCTATATAACATTTTTCAACATTGATTTTTCAGTTTTTTTTAAATGTATTTATTGATTTCTTTTTTTTTTTCTCCTTTCATTTATCAAATGCGGTATTCTAATAATACTGCGTATATCGATGAAAAATGGAAAAAAGGCTATTTTTTGTTGATTTGCAAAAGATTTTCATTGAGTTTTGAATTTGAATTTGAATTATATCCTCTTTCTTTCTTTTCTGTTTTGTTCAGGAGATGATATTTTCTGGAGATTATCACTCGCACTGGAGAATTTATTTGGACGAAGGTAAGTTTAGAAAATTTCGTCCATTCCTCGGGATAGGTCGATTCCTCCTCCCGAGGGAGGTTGTAACAACGGGACGCAGTCCTGAGGGGAACACTCGACCCGACCTGATGCTCCGCAACCACATTGCACGCAATTTCCGGTAGAGTGGGGCAGTGCTTCACCTTCCTTGTACTCGATTCCTGCGCAATTTTCAGGCAAAAAAAAAAATTAACAACCATTTTAATAAGTCTTTAACAAATATATTTTTAATAAAAACAATACCATTCAATGACCCATAACCATATTAATGTTTCAACAATGAAGGCAAATTTTATTATATTTATGTAATTAATATCCGCGTAAGTATAATGAGATCTTTTGTTTTTCATTACTGTTAATTAGCGATAAATTTGTTAATCAGATCTTTAGGATTTTTTAGGAGAGGAGCGATTTCCTTACCCATGACAACGCACGTGGTGGGCGGTGTACTTTGGACAACAAAATCTTGGTATGTAGAATTAACGTCGATGTAACCATCTTCGTCAAGTATTTGTACACCCTCCAATCCTTCGGTGGCCTGAAGGGTGCCATTATCGTCATTTACGAATGACGAATTATTCGCGGTCAAATACCCCATGGAAGGTGACTCGCTGCTGCTGCTGCTCCTTGAATTTCCGTCAAAGTTGTCAAACTCCTCCGGTTCAGAATGGAGCAGACAGTCCTGCCACCAGCAGTAAACTTCACCTGCTACACAGAGGCAATGGGAACAGGCGTCGCTTGTCGGTATCTGTAACGATTAATTAATTTACTTATAATTTTATTTAAGATTATGAAAACCTACAACGACGTCTAGAGGCGAGCGCGTTCGAGGGTTTGCAGAAACCTGAACAGCGTAGCCCAAGGAGAATATTTTTGGAAAATTCCAGCGACAGAATTTTCTGAAACGAAAAAACTTATCCGACGTTAAAAATTAACGATGGGATAGGAAAGCTTCTCAACGTCGCATTATCGACAGAATTACCGCGCGCGCTTGTCTTGGAGACTTTAATTCCGAAATTCCAATAGATTCAATCACGATACCTATGTATCCATCCACTGTAGCTAGCAGCGCAATTGTTTCTCGCACTTTGACATGACGTTAAAGATGTTAAACTTATAGGTCACAATCGTAAACAGGTTAAATAGGGCCATAAAACCGAGGCGACGACTTTCCCAGCCGTTATCGAGATCGAAAAAAGGCGATTGGGCGGAAAAGAGAGAAATAAATGATAACGCCCGCCATCTGCACTCCGCAGTCGAGGATATAGTATATACTACATGTATACATAGAGAAAGAGATGATACGGCGATTTTTTTTTTTCTTTTTTTTAACGGCACCGTCGAAATACTCACGATTCATAAATAAATTATGCAGTTTATTTATTTATTTCTTTTTCCTTTTTGCATTTTTTTTTAGGGTCGTTGTCGAGTGTACGCAGTTTTTATAACGCAGGAAGTGGGACGTAATCTCGTAGTTATTTTTTTCCACCTCATTTTTATTCATTAAATATACACCGAATGACTTGCGATATATTTATTATTTTTTTTACAACTGATAAAATGTAACAAATACTTTTCGCAGTTCTTTGACTTTCACTTATATTATTTATCAAGGATATTATTCGTCGTGATATAAATTAAGTCGTGATTTCGTTCCAGAGAATATTAAAAATAACATTATCTTTTTCATCTCGAATACCACAGCACGTTATAACGTGCAGTTCTACTTCAACCGATTTTACTTACTTAGAAAATGAAGAAATTCTCTTCATTTCTTATCTTTTTCTTTCTCGGTTTCAATGCAGCGCATACAATTCACGTCATTCGAAAGGTCATGGACGAATAAAAGAAAATAGCGTAATTGGTAATTTTTGTCCAGAATTTTATCAAGCTGCACTTTTTTCCGGCTGGTTCTCGTTTTGAAAAGAAAATACGCGCTTTCATAACACGTACGGTGTAGTGGAAAGTTGAACGCTTCAGAAATCACCTCTGTATGTACGAATTCTGTAGATATAACGTACGTTGGAACACCACTCGTAAAATTATTGATTTTGCACCCGTTGTATTCCGGTGGTAGATTTTTAGTTTTTTTCTTTCTTTTCTATTTTTTTTTGCCCATTGTTGAAAATTTGCCATAGACGTTTTCCGTTCGAGTTTCAAATTTAAGTTTCCGTTTTCTACTCTGTGTACTACAGGATTAAATTCGAACGGCTACACGGCATTTTATTGGGACTTATAAGGATCGAGTGAAAGAACTCGAACAAGGTATTCGAGTACCTGTATTATATACCATAAAGGAGGGTTCCCTTGGGCGCTGAAAAGGACATACCGACTGACTCTGAGGATTCTACATCACGCGCCGCGTCCGCGCTCAATTTTCCTTCGGTTCATTGACCTAAGGACGATTTAGAGCGAGCGTCAACTTCTCCGTATTATACGTTATACCGTACCTTAGTAGCCCTGAGTTTACCTTGGGGTTTAATCGCGTTTCCAAATTCCGGGCGTACAGGAATATATCTGTCGGCTCTCAGTTCTCGGATAACTAAATACCGAAGCACGACCCATCCGGCTAAGTGCACCACGTGCATTGAATTCTCATCAAACCCCCTTAATCTCTGTCAGCTCCTAAATTGTTTCACAACTATTAACTATCTTTTGCATCGTGCGATCTTTTGATTTTCATAATTTTAATCATTCACCGAATATCTTTTTCCAGTTTTTTTTTTTATAATATCCGAAAGTATCTCGTTGAATTGAGAATTGTTCATATAATTTAGAGCATTATAATACTCCGCGGGAGCGATGAGGCGCGAGGGATGAAAAATATGTTCGAATGTTAGCGGCAGTTGGTGGTAATTTGAAAACTTCTTTTTGGTTTTTTTTCTAATTTTTTAAACTCATATACATACCCAAACTACTTTTTACTTCGCTGCTTTTTACCCTGCACACAATGCATTTGGCCTAGTGCCCACGCTCATCATTTTACCGTTAAAATAGAGCTGGAAAAAGAAGCAAAAAAAAAAAGGAAAATAAAATTCTGGTAAAGCACAGCGTTCGGGCTTTGGGAAAATAAAATATATCTCATATATATCTAACGGAAATTTATAACCTGCTCGTATATTTATTTGAATTGCTGCGCTGCAGTCGCATGAATTTTAGCAATGACATGCCCTACGACGACGATTCTGGAGGAGAGACAATTTAATCGATGTATATTCGATCGTGATGATGATATACGTATGTAAAGTATATTCTACACCTATACATAGTTGCGATGATGCATGTAAAAACGCGAAGCGAGGGTGAAAAATATCGCTAGTCTTGTTTTCTTTTATTTATTTCATTTTTCTCTGTATACGAATAATTTAGTTGAAAAAAGTGTATGAAACCAGCTGGGAATGTCAAGAGGTGGAAACTAGTAATTAGGGAAAAGAAAAGTCGAGAGGGTGCTGCAGGTAGTCGTAGAATATACTATATCACCTGTACCTACAGTCTGTACATACTTTGGTACGAGTTATAAATAATCACATCCTTCTCGTCTAATAAAAAAAAAAATAGAGAACGAACAAAAACGAAGAAGAAATACAGAATTTATCAATTTACTTTATTTTATTTTATCACATCGTGCGATACGGGTTGATTTTTTATTAAAAAATCATACCTTATAAGATGACTAGATCCAGCTGGTTCCAACTTTTGAAAATATTTAAGAGAAAACTGAATATTTATAATTTCTCCACATCTAAACGAAATGCATTTCTGATTAATGTGAGAGTGCAATTTCAGTCTCGGTGAGTTTTGAATGAACTCTGAAAAATTATGTAAAAACTTTTCTTTCTCTCTCCTCTCCTTTTTTCTTCCTCTCTCTTCTCGTTTTTTTTTCTAAGTTTCTACGGCACAGCGAAGGTAAAAGCAAAGGCAGAAGCAGTGCAGTGCCAAGTCTCATTTTGTCGAGTCAAATTATTGTACTTTCTAAAAACTTCCAGGTGCATTCCTCTTCTCCTATATACCCAACTACCTCTTCACCACTTTTCTTCCTGAGGGAGAGCTCTCCTCCCATTCGAGTACACATGGTTTTCGTTTTTTGATTCTTTTTTTATCCCCCGCCCCCCGTTTCTTCTCTATAGGTATATAAAATCTACTACAACCGTTATGACAAAGTGCACTTAAGATTTGTATTGCATTCCTTGTAATGAATATCGCTTCGTAAATTGTTAATCTTCTTCACCCTCGGTTCGCTAGTGACGCGACTCCAGAAGGTTCCAAATATGTTTTTGATTCGAAGTTCGAAGTTCGAAGTTCTTCAAGGTCTGCGGTTATGGGAATATGAAGCAATGAAAAAAATGATAATAACGACAATAACAATAATAGAATCTGTATATTATATACCATTTCTGCGGCGCAGGGAAGGTAGTACATGTACTTTCTAACGCCATAGAGCGCGTTTTTGTTATTAAATTTAACCCGCGGATTTCACGTCGCACGAAAATCCTGGGAGATTTATCCCGAGTTTAATGCAGATTCTCATCTCTCCAACGCGTTTATACCTTTATACATATCCTATATTATGACTTTCAAAATGAAATCGTGTTAAATACCGCCTACGTATAGAGATGCGAAAAACGAATACAGTAAAACCCACCGTGCGCTGAAAATGAGTTTAGAAAACTGAAAAAAAAAAAGAGAAGAAAAGAAAAATGGATTAACAACAATCGCTGTATTAAATTTAAAATGGATTTTCAAACAACCGTATTCAACTCCACGTTCTACATACACTCCTATGTAATACCTGCAAATTTTTTCTCTCATTTTTATTCCCCAAACAATCCGCAACCCGCTTTACACCGCGCTCTATATTATTCGATTCTGTTTTCATTATTAATCTTTTTCTCGAATTCGTAAGAAAATGACGCGTTAAAAAACTTGCTCAAAGTACAAACTTTAGGGATCGGTGAATATCGCGTAGCACATTTCTACTTTCGACTCTATTTGAAAGGGTATAGGAGTTCAGGTTTTTTTAGATTTTTATTTGTCTTTTCTTCTCTTTCTTTTTAACTGCTTTGCAACGTTGAACTCCGCGAAGTGCATCGGTAGGAATAACATTAGTTTTTTTTTTTTCTTTCTTTTCTTTTTTTCGTTACGACTTTTACTTTGCTTTAGGCTATACAGTTGGAAAGTAGATGGGCAGACTGACCTCGAGACTCGAGACAAGATCATCATCATCATCATCATCATCGAGGTATCGAGTCTCGAATGTATAAAGTTAAAGTTAAAGTAGTAGCAGCATCTCCTGATTCGTGAGAAGAAAGAACGGACAGCTAACTCGTTTGATCGTTCGAGAGGAAGCTGTTCCAAATTGAAGGAAATTACAAGTCAATTACCCACTTTCAGGATATTAATTACAAACTCGAGTCCGCTTCTTCTTTGATCCCCGACTTTATGCAGCGTTCTCCCTACTTTTTTTCTTTTCTTTCTTTCTTTTTTCAATCTATGGAATTTAATTTCTCAGACCGCTCACTACGCCGGAGTTTTATTCGTGCATGAGATAATTATGTAAAAGAATATAGGTATATATGGGTACTAAAATTTATGGGGAAAAAAGAACTAGGAATATAGTGCAGAAATCGTTAGATCGTTATTATATGTATATCGGTTAGCGGATTCTACTAATCGTGAGTTGTAAAACTTTTTAGTTATGGTTTCGGTGTAAATTTCCAGCACCGTTAGGTGAAAATAGTATAAATAGGAATCTAGGCGGACGTACCGTTTGACTGTGGGCGTAGGTCGTTCCTCCAAATTTACATTTTTTCGGTGTCGCAGGTTCCTTGGTAGAAATTTCAACGTCCTCCGCATTTGTCATAATGTCAATTTCACCAAGCAGAACTGCGTCTGTCACGCTGGCTGGAGCTTGAACAAATATTTATTTCTATCATTTTTCTAATGTCACATTTATAGATACTAATATTATTAACAATACATTTCTGTTCTAATCATTCAGATTCCGGGATTGAGGAGGCTTTATGGAAATTGCCTCCCTGGATTAAACTATAAGGTAAAAACGGGTCTGAAACTACTGGAAAAGAACCTCGACTGTTACTGCATCTGACAATGAGTGTTGGAAGCCACTTTGGCTTCAAGTACTTTTGAGCTCTTGGACTTGCACTTGCCTCTCTCGTGATGCACTTGCGTCGAAGTACAGCAATGAAGGAAGCTTAAACTAGCCCAGAGATTTTAGTCCAGCGTAAGTTACAGACAAAAAAACCAAAAAAAACTATCTCGAATGGTTTTTACTCAAGTAATAGTAAACGAATATAATTTTACATCACGTTTACAAACATTTTCAAGACATATTTTTTTCAAACGAGATTTTGGATCGAGAAAACGCGTATAAAGAAATGAAAATGAAAATAAATTATGCCATTCTTCCGAGGGTATATTTATCGTGCTGGAAAGAGCCTTGAAACATTTGTAAGGATTATAATACTGCGTCATTTATCATACTGCAGGCGTGTCAAGATGGCGTCATAATACGTCTTACTTGACCTCAGGATAACGTCACGGAATCTGTATTAATTGTTCCTTATTCATTTATTTATATTTTTTTATGATAGAAAGTATAGAGAAAAAAAGCTAAATCAAACAAAGGAAAAGTAAGTTGCAATCAAAAGTGGCTTTCAGTTGGATTTTCTTCATTAATGGTAACGTGGAATGGAGAGTAAGGCGTATCGTATTGCGTGGGAGGAAGTATCCCTTAAGCCAGGTTAAACCTACGATATTGATTTATGGTGCCGATGTAATACCTTGACTCTAAATCCTCGCGTTGTAAAATTATACGCTATAAATCGCTGACTCTTCTTTCAATTGTTTCTAACGCGCGTTTACCATAAACGAGTAGATTTTATTAACGTGTGGAATTACGCGAAGCGATCAAATAACCTAGGCAATAATTCATTAGCTTCGTTTTTTTTTTCTTTCAATAATCTCTCTCTCTGCGCCATTTTAGATTCGATTTTAATCAATTACGCCTCTCATGCATTCACTGGTGCAACGTAGACGACGCATACTTTGACAACTAGCTGCAGCTTAACGCGGTCTTACGACCTTCCACCTCTTCCTCGTCGGTCTACCCATTATATTCTATCTAAGTAACGACGTTAGGGTGTTGAAACTAGTACAACGTGCGCCAAACTAGCACCTCCTCTCCGCCCACAGCCATTATCATATACCTACTTTCCATGATAATGTTTCTAAGACCATACCGCGAGGTATAAGCTCTTCAAAGTAGCCTCGTCGCTCCCTCGTTATACATATACCTATATCACACGTATAGTTTCTCAGGGAGTAGAATCTGGATGGGGATGGGAAAAGATTTCAGACACAGAGAGAGAGAGAGAGAGAGAGAGAGAGGCGAGTACGTACGTAGCTGAAAAAGGAGGACGGGATCCTGAGGATATATGCGGGAATGGAAGTAAAGTGGGAATGGGAATGGGACTGCAACGGACTGTACGGCTCGGCCCCGCCAACGGGAATCGATTCTTGTGCACCCCACAATGCACGTCTACGCGACGCGACAAACGTACAGGTACATAGATAGCAAAGAGAATTTTAAAACCCTAAGTTTTTCACCAACAATCATTATAGAGAAACAATTTTTGAACTTTTAGATTCTCTTTTTTTATCACAAGTTTTTCCCAACTTACAAATCTTCCAAGTCCACATCCGCATTATAAGCTTATACAATATTTATGGATTTGTCACGCATGGGTATGTATAAAGCCATTCAAGCTCGCCCCGTTTTCTTATGTATTCCCTAAAAGATGTCGAACGTATTGGGAGTAAAAAATATACATACACTTCGAGTCAGCAGAAATTTTTATTTTATCTTTTTTTTTTCACTATTGTGCTTCTGAATGGCTGACTCGTATAATATGGCGAAATTCAAGAGGCGTGAGGAAGCTCCGTTTTTCATCCACACATAGGTATATATATTTTTTTTTTCTATGTACTACCATTTCTTTTTATTTATTCATTTTATTTTTTTTTGTATCATACAAGCATCGGAAAATCGTATAAATACATACGATTTTGGATCGATTGAAAAATATTGTGTGTGGGTCCAAAAATATGAATATTTGAACATCCTTGTTTTGGCATTTTCATTTTTGGCATTGGACGTTGATAATTTCACCGCCTCGATCATTCGAAATAGAAAATCCAGGCGTCAATTATGAAACGCATGTAAATGCATCGGATTAGCCTCTTCAAATGTAATGTACTCAGGTGTATGTGCACGAAAAATCATTAGCTGTCAAATGTCAGTTATCCATCGATGGATTAACTGTAATAGCCAGATTGTCAATTTCCATTTATTAATTCCATGCCGCAGCAGATGTGCAGTCAAAATGCATTCATGGAAATTTCGAACACGAAATAAAATTGAAAGAAAACCGCAGAATTCAGTTGACAAGAACATTATTCGAGAATCGAAGTGCAAAATTGTTAGCCAATTTTTCTATTTCTTTTTTTTTCTACTTTTTATTCGTAATGGCTAGGGCGATGGGGAATGAGGAATGAAAGGACAATAAATGTGCCTCCTTATTCCTGCAATTAGGGATAAAAGGATTCGTATATTATATGTATTAAAAGGATGTGGATTATATTCTTGATGTTGGAAGATGATGCCCATGTTCCCATCCTTTGAGATCGGCTTGACCCAGATTTACAGGAATATTGTCTGTCCCAAAGAAGCATATGGAAGCTGCAGAAGCACTAGATATATGATATACATATACCATGTATATCGTACGTACGTAACACGAAGGCTCGGTTAAGATTCTTCATCATTAAAATATATAATATCTGGAAAAAAATTTACACTCCGCTACCCCCAAAGTAGAAGAATAATATAAGAAGAAGATGATGTACCATTCCAGCGGTTTGGTACAGGTGTACAAGTTTAACTTGTACATTTCGGTTTCGAATTTACAATTAAACCAGAAAAGAGAAAAAGAAAAAACTGAGCAATAATCGCTCGTTTTTTATATTCAAACTTTTCAGTGTTACCCCGACTTCTTCGAGGCCACATTTGATGTCTGTCAGGTAATACGAAATTCGCTAGCATTTCGCACCGTGCAGCGTTAAAACCGCGTAGAGTTTTACATATTGGATTCGTCTTCAAGGGAGGTAAAAGTAGGAGAGGAAGAGGAGAAAGAGAAAAAGAAAAAGGAGGAAAAGCAGCTGCAGAGAAACGTCGCTACCGTACCACCAACCCCCGCCGCGCGATTCGCGTCTCTTTATGATGCGCCTTTGGGTTTTTATCGGCGAAACTGTATGTACAGTATATAGGTATGTAGGTGCACATATACATGGGTACTATATACACACACGTGTACATAACGCAAGGGTCGAAATCCACCGTGAAAAAAAAAATGTATATATATATTGCGGGTTCAAGGTATGGTAGATATACAAATATACGTACTAGGGTATGTATATTGTACATAAATAAATGTACATATGTGTACGTGTAGGTGTATCTAACGAATTTGAATATACCTATACATGTGGACGTATAAACCCGCACCTCGTTTCAAAGCCAACTTCATCCTCGCGTTTCACGCCCGCGGGGCTTTCAAACGCGTCGTTTTTTCGTTTTTAGGTATTTATTTATTTTCGTTTTCCCTTCTTTTTCCCTCCTATCTTATTTTATTCAGATTTATTAATTTTATTTCTATTTTATTTTACTTTTTTTTGTCATCCGAGTCATCGCGGAAGCCCCGGTAAAATATACTATAGCTATCTATATAAGTCCGAGATTATATCCCGCTGATGCAGCAATCTCTGCAGCGTGCAGAGGTGTAGGAAAAAAGAAAGAAAAGAAAAAGAAAAAGGAGATGTAAAAAATATTTAATTGCAACTTTGATGAAAGAGAGTTGCAGGCAATGTTCGAATATCCTCATTGCTACTACTCTATACTTATGTTATATCTATACACATGGAAAAAGCTTTTCCTATAATATTTTATTGCAGTTTCAGAACCGAATTAATGGGGCCACTGAGCTCAACGAGTTAAAACAGTTTAACTCTCGGCTGTTTGAATTGCAAAAAAAATATTTTCAAAAAATCAAACAGCAGAAAATACTAGGAAAAAAAATCATTCAATTCGCATATTGAATTTTCAAACTGATATCGTATATGATATAATATCGGAAATGCATGTGAGATACGCTTTTTTTTTTACATTCTTTTCTACTAAATTTTTTTTATATCACTGCATTTAAACTATAGATCGTAAAAAATTGTGCGATTGATTAGAGAGAGAAAATATTTAAAAAATATATGAAACAAAAAATGAGCCGATATTTCGGCAGTTGGCGCAGTGCAGTTGCTGTGCAAGGGTTTGTAAAAAACAGAAAAAGGAAAAGAAAGAAGAGAAAAGAAAAAAAAATTGAAGAAATGGAAAATACAAAACACAAAAGGTAGAAGGATAATAATTCACAGTATCTGCGCTGCAGTCTAGATATATAGTATTTTACAGTATAATATCTACAATCGCGCATTCAGAGACGAGTGAGATTGTATAATGACGGGGCTTTTTATTGTCTGCAGGCCATAGATAAAATATATGGTACATGTGACTGAATATCTATAGAGATAGCTTTATTATACTATATTTGAAAATATTTTTATTTTATCCAGTAGCAGCAACTTTGAACCCGTATTCATTTTATATAAATATGTACATGTACCCGTGTACATAAACATATTATTTCCCAGAAGTAATAAAATTTTAACATGGGCAGGGATATGAGTACATATAGGAATTTATATAAATACGTAACTATCGATATAAATATCACGTTCTTTTTTCATATTACAACTCGGAAAATCCGGATAGTAATGTTACATAAAATACGAGGGGTATGTAGCTTCCCTATGTACCTACCTATATCCATAGATTTATTTATGGTATGGTCGCGTTGCAAGCTCAAAAACCCTTTCGGCTTAACTTAATTCCCACCGTCTTCCATTTTCACCCATTGAATTCGAGATAAGAGCGCAACAGGGCTTCACAGCTCGGAAGATAGCAGTGTATAACGTATACCTATAGGTGTATCCTATAATACTAAAAAAAAGTCTCATGTTTCTTTTTTCTTAAAGAGTCGAAAGATTTTTTTTTTGTCCGCGTTTTTTTCTTCGCCTCCAATTGATCGGCTAATCTTTATATTTGGTCTGAAAATTTTTTGATTCCAAACAAAATTCCTTTTCTCCTTTCGATTATGTATCTGGATGAATTATTCTGTCTGATGATAATGACGGTTTCGAAAAAAGCAAGGAATTTACATAAAATATTTGATTTTTAGAAACGTCCGCGAAGGGGAGTAAAATTATCCATTTGTATTTGTGCGACGTGTGAAGAGGAGAAAGAAAATCTATAGCGAGGAGAGGGCCGCTCTTACCATTAGTAGTTCTACTGGTTTAGTTAGAGTAAGATGAGGTTGACGTACGGCGAACCAAGCACCGACTGCTTCTACTTAAAGAGTCTATCTTACTACGCGGATAGGTATGGAAGCCAACGCGACTCTCGTTTCGTTCTCCGGTAATTCAGCTTCCTACGCCTGTACCAGAAACGCCATAAAGCCTCGAGTTTGTACATATGTATGTATAGTATATATCTATGTATATGACCCAGATAGACTTCACCGCTGATATATAAACGCAAGTTCTTATACATACGTAATCATCGTGTGTTAATATACAGTACGTCATATCTTCACATATTCGAATAACGTAAAAGGTTTTTAAAAAACATAAAACAAAAAACAGATAAAAATAAATATAAATGAAGAAAAAGAAATATCTCTACGAACACACGTGTGCAGTACGTAGGTACCTCATCTGCTGCAACCCCTCGAGTGCCTAATTAAAAACGCTCGTGTCCAGTAAATGAAAATAATGCGACAGAAACAAATAAAAAACTAAGATGAATGAATAAAATAGTACCAGCGAAGATTGTGATATGATATTTTCAAGATGGCCGGATCATTATCTTTAATCATTACCGATTAAATTGTTTTTTTTTTCTGTTAATTTCAGCGCCATTTTGACGAACGTTTCTTTAACCGAGCAGCGATATCTGGAGGCTAGACAGAGATCAAAATTCTCTGCTGATGCAGCCGGTTTTACTTTCTACAAAACGACGACGATCGTCATATACCGGCCACCGGGAGATGGGCATTAAAAAGGTTTGTAAAAAGTGACATCCAATGATAAATGTACCGCGATGCTGGACGCTGTGTTGCCCGCTGGATATGGCAAAGGCAAAAACTATCCACATAGGATATCTGCAGAGGCCAAATTCATAAATCTCAAGGTACGTACAACATTTATATCTCTTTAAGTTTTTTCTTTTCCGTTACGATTTTCTACTCGAAGTGCAAACGCACTAACTAATCCAAACGTTTTTTTTTACTTTCCTTCGTATTTTTGGTTTAATTTTTCGCTCTCCCATTCGCCATTTTGTATCGCCTGTCTGTCTGTCCATCCGTCTGTTATCCGTACCTCCCCGGTTTCGAGCGAGTTTAAAACCTCGTCTGTCGAAACTTTGAATGGTTTTGCAATTATAGGTAATACCTACCTATTTCATTTGTTATTTGTTATTTAATATGTGTAGCGTACTCAACGTTGAAAATTAGAAGGATTTCTAGCTAGTCGGCTAACAGCTTTTCTCACGAACATCTCTATATATCTATATATATCGCGTGAAAACCTATTTGTCTACGTGCCTGTCTACTCAGAGGAGAGAAACCGGATGGTTTCAACAGCTAACACCATACCGACTTGTTGATTTCAAACCCAATATAATTTTCCAAGGGGGGGAAAATTTATCACTAGCAATGACGTCAGCCCCCCTCCTCTCTCTCTTTCCATTGTCTGACCACTAGCGGAGAGCCCCCTTTCATTAATCCCACAAAATTTAATTAAGCACCCACCCCCTCCCCACCCCTTCGTCCTTATAACCCCTCAATTCCAGCTGTGCTGCGGATCCGGAACGCCAATCTATTACGTATAAACTATACGCACATTTGTATGGGGCCTTATTTAGGGGTGGAGGGAAATAAAATAAAAAAATTTATCATCCGCAAAATTGCTATCAAATAAATAAAAGAAGTGTGAAAATAGATTCAAGTCTCTATAATTGGATGGGAATTTAAGTGATCAGGAGATAAATGAATTAATGATGATGATCTACATAATTTTAGGTCCACATGTAAAGTTCTAGTCTTCTTGTTTCTTTTTTTTTTGTAGTTTGGTAGGAGGTATTGTATTATTTTTTGAAATTCTTTATTATATTACGTTGGAAAAGGGAAGAGAGCCGTAACGGTAGATTTTTCAAATTAGGAATGACAAGTCCTGCGGCAGCAGCAGCCGGCAGTCTGCAGCGGTACTTGCACATTCATTTATCGTTTGGTCTCCGCCATTGTTAGCTGTTATAATAATTTTGCAGTCTCTTCGCAGTCTCTGTGTGCAGTTGCCGTAAATCAATGAAGAAGGCTCTTCTGGCAAGTTAATACGTATAGTTATAGCATGTACACTGTACATACCACTCATATTATTCACCTGCACCGGTGCCGGGCGTCGCGTCAGGTCGGTTAAAATACCGCAAAATAATCCACGGCGCTCTCCAATTTCATTGTGCGTTACATATAATCGTAATCATTATTACGTGTAAATTGATCGTAAGTTCACGAATATATCGTTTTAATTCCATGTATAATCTAAACACCGTTGAAACAATCTTTTTTTTTCTATCAGACGTCTCGCAAAATGCTTCGTGTGTGAAAAAAAGAATCGATAAATATTAGAGTAAATAATTTATAAAGAAAAGGAAATAATGTACGTTATTTATTTTAGAAAGTGCTGGTAGATTGTCGAGAGAGACGGTAAAGAAAAAATATAAAAAAAAGAAGCCAAATTGAACGATGGGGAAGAGAGGAAAAGACGCAAGAAAAAAAAAAAAGAAAAAGAAGAAGAAGAAGACGAATACGGAGGAGGGGTAGGTAGCCCAAGAAAGGCACTTAACTCGCGGTCTAATTACTGCAACACCTGTGCACCCCATATACCCTTAACCCCCACCCCCCATTTCTCCATCCCTTGAAAATTTCCCCTTTTATTAACAGTTTTTTATTCATTTTTTCTTTTTTTTTCAACTCCTTTGGTTCTTTTGCTGTAACGATACGTCTTATACCTCATGATACGTAACGGAGGTGGTACTAAATATTGATAAAATATTGCTACCAGGTTACACGGGAATTTATATATATCTTCTTTCTAATTCTCTCTTTTTTTCTTCATTTTTCTCTCTTGTTTTTTTGGTTTTTTCCCAGTTTTTCCCGGTCACTGCCCTTATTTTTATCGTAAACAATTTCTGTGGCTCTCCACGTTCACGGTTCCTGTCAGAAATAGCTTCGGTACGGTATACTATATCGTACATAACTGGAACGCGCTTCGTTTCCTCGGAACAAACATTTTCTTGGAACGAAATCACGCGCCCTCTCCAGGGTAATCGACCCCACCCTCTTCACCAACCCTACTTTCTTTCTCTCTTTCTCTCTCTCCTTTGCTCTCCACTTTTCCGTACACAGGTATATACATAACCGTGAATTAAGAACGTAGAAAAATGCGAATTGGGGTAAAGTATATGAAATACTTGCTAGAACCAAAAAAATGCCTCGAAAACTAGAAGAAAAAAAGGAACAACGAAAAATTGACGAATGAATGAAAAAGTAAAGGGTGAGGAATTTTGTGTTTAAAAAGATTTATTGATATAATAGACAATTATATATAATGTGTTTAATATTTATTATACTATACCTATGCGTTTAGCATATTGTACGAACACATTTATAAATCATATTTCACCCTCCGCAGCTGGGCTGTACAGTTTATACAGGTATATGCAGGGTAATATAATTCACTTATAATCTTGATCACGTTCTAATAATAATGATAATAATCGTAACAGTATTAAACCGATCATACCGAATATTGTTTAGAATGAATTTACTGCGACTGGAACAAATTATACGATAATGTCCTGCATGATATTAGATTTTTGACGGTACAACAAACTGCTAACTAACACGCGCCGCTAATCTTTCCTGCATTTGGTATATAGCTGGTACATATATATAATCTATAAGTACATAGGTATATCGTTGAGCCGATCTCCCCTGAAAAAAAAGGAAAAGAAAAGAAAAAGAAATTCAATTTGTTTCTTGATTTAATTAGGACTTATTTCTTCGGCAGTCGGATTTCTTAGCGAAGATTTTTTCGGAGTTCGTGATAGAGAGATGTGAAAGTGAACGCATGGGAATATCGTCCAGGCAATCCTATATGTTCCTGGAGGATAAGAAAAAGCGGGGTATAAGGTAATAAGGAGATATAGTGGAAATAAAATATCGTAGAGTATCGTCTGGGAATCGCGTTCTAAACGAAAGAACATCCTCATCGTCGTCGTGGTTTCCGGTACCACCGTAGATAGGGACGACAAATCGATCGACCGACCAGGTATTGGATAGCGTTTGCCAACCGCAAAACAAATGAACACGGCGGTCGCAACCGATTGGCCATCAACCGTGATGAAGGGATATTAACCAATCACAAAGTACGTGTATCTAAACTATACGAAAAACGTTCGTATCACAGCTCTCTATATAGCGTTATAGATGCACACTTATATATATATTTACTAAATGAGACGGCTTTGAGCACGTTTTAACGTAATTGCCGTTGCTTGAGCAAACCTAATACCTGCTACGAACCCTTATAGCCAGTTCAACCCGAAGGTATCGCACTAAAAGTCGGGTCAAAAAGGCGTTTTGAAACTTGATTAAAAACTGCTACGCCTTCTCCGAAGTCAAACCTTATAGGTAGGTAGGAGGTAAAAATTATCCTCAAGGGGGTACTCGTACCTCTTTAAATATTAGAAACAGAACAAAGAATAAAAAATATCTTTCGAGAGAAAACAGCTTTCTCAGCCCTTTTACACGCAATTCAATTATCTGTATGCTTGTGTAATGTATAACAGCTCCCTTGACAGGCAACGATCACGCCGTTTCGATCTAAAATATTACAAGAAAAATTTAAAGGAGGGTAAAAGTGGGAAGAAAGGCTGCAGAGAATAATTTTCAAAGTAATCGAAACAAAAATCGTCGATATTCATTAATTTATTCATTTTTATTCATAAAAACAATTCAATTTTGGTGAAAGCTGTACACACTTCTTTTTGAAGAAGAAGAAAATATTTCTCATCTATTTTATTTTATTTTTTTTCGTTCTGATCTGTGGGACTGTAGATTTTTTTTTAATCTTCATGCTTCCTGGTGAAGAATTGGTTTTAATTCAAGGTACCTCCGTGCATGATTTTTTTTTTTTTTCTCGATGTGTTTCCCGATGAGAAAAAAAATGAATAAAATAACACCGTGTTATATATTAATGTACAACAAAAAAGCGTAGGAAAAAAAGGGAAAGGAAGAGAAAAAATGGAAAATGGAAATTGTACGGGAGGGGAAGGGGTGGTTGCTAATGAAATACTTTCGGTAGGACCCTTTGTGCAAGCTTTGAGGTTGCGCAAACATTTCATCCTGCTTATAGAATATAACTGTATAATATCGCGCATACAGCGGTGGAAAAGTTAAAAAGTGAAAAGTATTGTATAACGTAAACGGTGTATTGCGGTGCGTTTTGAGTAAAACATAACACTAGTGAATCGCCCTTGAGGTTGGTGTGCGGAAACTGTAGGGTATGGTGTTAAATACAGTAGGTATTGTATTTGTGTACACTTTCAACTATACTACGAATGAGTCGAGACCCGTCCTACGTTACTTTGTTCATTTCACCAACACCTAACACATCACACCCCATGATGGATTACTAGCATCAATCAGAGGCGATCTAATGTCCGAGTTTATACGAGATTGGTTTCGACCGCTGTTTTGTGCTGCTGCTGCTGCATCTAGCGGGTAATTCTTTTTCTTATTGTATTTCAAACGTTTCTAAAATACTTTTTATCCTTATCTACAGCACGACGTATCACGCGCGATGATCCTTTTTAATTTATCAATTTATTTATTAGATTTTCCTTAATGGAAAGATCCTTTCATATACTTTACGTATAATTTCAGACATTCGTGTTCGGGGTCATTTGGGGTCAAAAATCGATAATTTTTTTTATCGGGTTTTATGGGGTATTTTTATGTATTTTGATCTCAGGAATACGAATCTGAAAGTCAAATTGATCTATCTATAAAATTGATCGAGTTATCGCCAATTTATCGATCTAAAATGTGAAAAATCAAGGATATCTCCATGGGATAAATTCGTAGCTCAATTTACTCGACGGATTCGTGTTCCTGAGGTCAAAATACGTCAGAAAAGTGTCCTACGATCAATTTTAAAAATCCTTCATTTTTGGCCCAAAAATCGAAAAAATCCAAAGGGGTATACCTTAGATTTTTGTCGATTTTGAGCCGAAAATCAACATTTTTTAAAATCGATTGTAGGACACTTTTCTTACGTATTTTGACCTCAGGAACACGAATCTGAAAGTCAAATTAATCTATCTATAAAATTGATCGAGTTATCGCCAAATTATCGATCTGAAAAGTGGAAAATCAAGGATATCTCGATGAGATTAATTCGTAGCTCAATTTGCTCAACGGATTCGTGTTCCTGAGGTCAAAATACGTCAGAAAAGCGTCATACGATCGATTTTAAAAATCCTTCATTTTCGGCCCAAAAATCGAAAAAATCCAAAGGGTATACCTTATATTTTTGTCGATTTTGGGGTCAAAAATCAACGTCTATTAAAATCGATCGTAGGACACTTTTCTTACGTGTTTTGACCTCAGGAATACGAATCTGAAAGCTAAATTGATCTATCTATAAAATTGATCGAGTTATCGCCAATTTATCGATCTGGAAAGCAAAAAAAATTGAGATATTATCTTAATAGCGACATGGGGCAGTAGCAGCATCAAATCAAATACAGAAATCTCAGTCAGTGAGACGTACGTAATGCAAAGAGCGAATTGTTTAGTAATTTCGTTTCTAAAGTCAATTAAAATTCGGTTGAATCTCTTGGCCCCTTGTAAAATTATATAAAGTTAATCAATTCCGAATCGCATTGAATTTATCAATAAAAGAGGAGAGGAAGCGCTTTATACCACCGATGGCAGTTCTATAATTTGACAACAATAATAGTATAATTGGATATATATCAGATTTCTCTCATTATCCATATTGTTTCGTGCGGCCCACGAAAAAGGCAAAAGAGTCTCGTATTATACGACATTCGCAAAATTTTCGGGCTTATAATAAAACAAGCTAAATATTTTATCGTACGTTGGATGGACATTCGAGTGAATAGATAATAGACTGATAATAAACCTAAAACACTGCAGCTAATGGAACGCGAAAAATTTCATCGTGCCATGCGACAGTCGAGTTAGAGAGAACTTAAATATATTCCGTACTCGTTTACCATATAAATCGGTATCCGATTTCTTGCCTACCAAATTACCAAAAAAAGGAAGCGACTAGGAAAAAAAAACGATATTGCAAATACTCTCTTCTATAACTCCCTAAAATATGCATTATGTATATCGCGCCCAGATTACGCATCATCCCCCTTTCGATCGTATCCTCCACATAGATATATACGATATCTTCTCTTGTTGCATTTTCGCGGTAGACTCTCACCTTTCATAGTTATGTATTTCTATAGGTATATATCCCTCTATTGGTATATGCCAATATAATATATTGTACATACATACAATACATACATAGATATTATATTTACTCGAGAGTTCGCCTCTATCCGTTGAATTATTGTGCGCAGAAGTACATAATACATAAATAGTATAGATATATACATCGTTATATATGCAAAACGTATATGCCTGTGTACATAGGCATACCTCTCGCTATGTATATTTTTCCTATACACCGCACACACTGTATTTACATAATATTATTGTATATACATATAGATACGTCTATGTGGCGAAAAACTGTGCGGGTTATAAAACTTTCTACGTGTTTGTGTTATACGACAGCTAAGCATTTGGAAGAGAAATTCCATCGGCTCCCTAAAACCGTCATCCCTTTCTCTCGATAAAATAAAACCAAAAAAATCAAACAAGTAAATAACAAAAATTCGAATATTATAGATTCTATACTATAAAGTGGGAGAGCTTTTAATATTTCACTTCCGAATGATTACTTTTTCCCCTTTCATATATTATTATAATTATTATTATTGTTGTTTTCATCATCGCCATCTTTATTTCTATATACACATATCTGTACGTAGGTATGGAAAAGCAGGGTGAAAAAAAAGGAGCTGAGTAAATAGATGTAAAAGGAATGAGAGAAGTTGAGTGAAATTGTCATCATTGTTTGTAGCGCGTTGGGTGAGAGGGTGGAAGAGGATTGTACGATATAACGGAAAGAGCTTTTTTTTCGCAACCCCAGCACCTATGCTACCGTTGGGTAATCCTCAAGATTTTCGTAAATCTTGGCACCGGGCCATTGCACATAAATTCATGTACATATGTACACGATATTTGTGCGTACATATGCCTCTGAAATCCCCTTGTATTATAATAATAACCATAGAAAATTTTTCTTCTGTTTTACACGGTAAATTCCATAAGGATTTTTCTAGTTTCTCGTGTACCATGTGCACCGTACGTAGGGTAGGAAGAAAAACAAGAAAATCCTAAAAGAAAATCAAAAGAAATGAAAAAAAAAAGAGCCATTCAACATGGATGGTTGTACACATGTGCAACTGTTATTTGGTTTTCATTCCCAAGCGACATGATGAATCTATTTCAAAAAACTGCTCTCCTTTTTTTTTTCTCTTCAAAAAAGGATAGATCTGTGATCTAGTTCATTTATTTTATTTGTTGTATTCTTTTCTTGCGGTTGGATTATTTTATCCGGTGCAGAGAAATGAAATTTCATTTATTTAAGAGATGAATTGTTCTCTTTCTTTTTTATTTTCTTTTTTTGTTTGTTCGTTGAAAAGTAGTTCTAAATGTATTTCGTACGGTATAACTGTATAGGTGTGTACGTACGTACATATAAAAACCAGAGAGAGGACGTGAACTTTAATTGTAAGTTCTGAGTAAAGTTTATTATACTCTTATCGTATATAAACTTTTGCATTATCCAATTAAGTTTTCTGTATTAGAAAACTTTGTCATTGTATATAAACAAGATTATTGTTGTTATTTAATATAAAACTATTTTCTTCGGGTATATAACCACTGTAGAATCAGATATGAGAATATTTTCAAAATTGATTCACAGATATCTAGAGAGAGAAAAAAAAAATAGCAAAAAATTAACAAAGGTAATGGCGGAAAGAAAATGGCGGAAAAATATATTAACGATGTGATTGCAGTGCGTCTAATGGATTGGTTTTATACTTAAGGAATTCGTTTCTCCGAATCCGAAGCTTGAAAAGGTCGTGGGGTATGGTCGTCGTTTATTGGCCGGTCAGTACAGACCACTACTTCTAATTTAGGGGGAAATAAATGTGTAACCCGAGGTAAAACGATCTAAACCGAAACAGCGAAAAGCTATAAGTATATAGGTATAAAAGATAAATTACTTCAACGTTCTCGGACTTCCTTCTTCTCACCCATTAAATTACCCTTAAAGTGGCTACTGCCATTTATTTAGGTCAATCTTAAAACGGAGCAATCGAGCTTGCCTTCACTCGCGTTGCTCGATGTCCACTACCCCAAGGTTTTTATTTTTTATTTACTTATTTGTTTATCTTTTTTCTTTTTTCTAGTTGGTTGAAACAAATGGTCCGTATACCTATACAACGGTGAAAAGTTATCGCACGGTCTGCAGATGAGAACCCTCTACCCTCACCGCTAATAATTTATCATAGTGTACGGGGGATTCAATTTTAGATCATCCAGTTTTTCACACCCATGGCTGTACGGGTATATATTTTTATACTCCATATCCTTTATCTAGTATATCCGCCTCAGAAAACCAAAAATCTTCGCTGAGCTTTCAATTTTTCTTTCTTTTTTCTGACCAAATGATTTTCAAATTCGAAATCTACGTATAAAAAGGACGAAGAACACGTGAAATAAATTAGTGCGTGTTATCGAGTTGACATGCAAGGAACTATAGGTAAACTTTATAACGTGTATTTCTACCGCACTACGCTAAGAAAAGTTTTCTCGACTTTCTTTATTCCCATCTCACTAACCATACACTTCCAGTTAGTTTTCTTTTTTTCCTTCTTCATCTTCTTTCCTTTCACCCTTTCGTTTTTCCTTTTTTCCTCGGTAATATTTCGTTCCTTCGTTCGAGCAAAGCTTCAGATATCGCACGTGCTTTAGTAGCACAAAAAGATTTTCTTCCATTATATAACGGAAGGTGGTAGCGAACTGATTGTTCGACTCGTTAGTAAATATATACTTTTATATATACCTATATATATACATAAACGTACCCATACTTGTATTGATTAACGTTTACTTTTTTTTCCCCCATGCCTTACGTACGTGTAGCTCTAAAATAAAATTTGAAATTCGTTAGGAAGCCTTAGAAAAAAAATTAAAGTAAAATAGTAATATAAAATTTTGCATTATCTTCATCTCATCTTTTTCTCGCTCTCCAGAGCTTTTCATTTATCATTATAGTATACTGCTACACGCTACACGGTCCGATGTTATGTATAAACCGTTTATTATTTACTACATATGTACATGAAAGCTCATCATAAAACTTGTATCTATATCTATACTATTATAGGGTCGTTGTATTTGTTGCGCGCGGGGCTTACGAACGAAGTTTCTAACGGCAATCTTGTTAGAACTTCGTTCAACGATGTAGTAGAATTGACATCATCTAAACGAAACACAAGAGAAAAAGAAAACGAAAGAAAAAAGAAAGGGACAAGAAAAAGGTATAATATATATGTGTATGGGATTAATCATGTCATCCGGGATTACCTATTTAGGAACATTTAGCCACGAACCCAAGTCAGTTTTCCAAAAAAAAGAATAGAAAAATTTCTTGCTCAATTTTAAGAGAAAATTTACTGTAATCAGGAAGAAATTCTCGTTTTTTTATCAATATAATTTACTTATTTCTTCTTATTTTTCTTTTTCAACGTACCAAGGTAGATATATAGAAATAATATATGGTACATATCTATACATAACGTACTTTATTCCTGCAGAGTTTCGCCGTGCCGGGGAGTCCGGAAGACTGAAAAAGTTTTTGAAAGCGAACGTTCCACTCGGCATCGCTTATACCGTTTCGATGTTCGTGAAAATTCAAAAAAAAGTATCAAAGCTCTGAACCCGATTCCCAGAATTCGCGTTACTTACATTACCTCATCTCTCGGGATTTTGTATCCCATTCCAGCAGGTGCACCTGGTTAATGTCCTCATTCATATAATACCCTAAGAATTTGCTTTCCATTTTTATTTACTCTCCTTCTTTAGCGCCAGTTGAGACGAAGAAATATTATTTGAAAAATGAACAAAATACAAATAAAATGATCGCTGTATGCGCTCCGGGGATTAGCTGGCAACAAGGAGATCTGTTTTGAAAATGATCGGCTCATAACCATAATCCAGGTTTAAACTCGAATTATCTCTAATACTTATATACCCATGTATATAGATACGTGTATTTATGTATCGCCAGATATTCGCGCAAGTTATATACTTCGGTGCTTGAGTTTGTGTATGTCAAGCTCATGTATTATTTCGCTACAGTTAGATTATATTAGCTTCGCGTTTATTGTCGCCAAGTTTATAATTCGCATTGTGTAATATAGTATAAACTGTGTGCGCTGGGTTCTTACAATGAAATTTATCAACGCTATAGGTATACCGATGTAAGGCGCGAAGTAGCTCACGAATTAATCAGCCGAAAACAAAACCCAAAACTATTTCTTGAGCTGCATGAAAATAATCCCCATGAATTGTTTGTTAGTGTATTTATTATAATACCGTTATGTTATTTTGCCCAGCTCCTGAAGGATCATTTTACTCGTTACGGGGAACATCCCCCTATATTCGAGCAAAAAGAGGAGTCTGAAGCCAGGCGCGGGTGACCTTCTCCTTCTCCTTCTCCACTTTATTTTATTTTTCTTCACGGAGTTATGCAGCTTACAGTTTTCGTAATAAAGAGAAAACTATTCCGAAGAGTTTTAGATGTTTTATAACTCCACGACCGGAGCACGATGGAGTGAAAAAATTTTAAACGATAACTAACGAGACTTCACACCGCTTCGCGTCTTTATATCCACGGAGCTTTACGTGTGTGATGCAGGTGAGGATAAATTGAAAACTTTTACGGAAAATTTAGATAACTTGTTTGTGTGTATAAGAGGAGAAAACCAGAAGAAGAAGAAGAAAAAAGAATTGAACAGTGAAACATTCTTCTCAGTTTACCTCACTTGGATATCATAGTAACGAAGGTTTTTTTTTGGTTTTTAACTTGGTAACTAAAACGTGTGTTTTCTAATCCTTCGGAATACTGGAAAAAATTGAGAGTGTGAGAGGAGAAGAGATCTGGAATGAATCGAAAGGAAAAAGGATAATAAAGGAGGAACGGTTTGAGAATTCTCTGCGTTTCCGAAGAGGTGTTCATGCGTAATGATGGTAGTCCAATTCCATCGGATCTGGTGAACTTTAAGAGTGACTTTAACGCGACCTGATTTCTTGAGTGCCAGTCGGAGGGAGGCGCTAGGCACCTCTTAACATTTAAAACTGTCCAAGGACCGTTTAACCGACGGAAAAGTTCAACTTTTCACTCAGGAAACGCCGCGCCGATGGATGTATATTGAAAATTAAGAAACTCCGATGAGAGAGCTGGTAGCAGCTATTCCCTTAAGAGGTGATAATGAATTTTTACCGACATTTTAAATTCTCTTATTATATCGTCCAGAAATTTTATCCTCACATCGCAAACCAAGTACGTCATTCAGCGGATATAAATCTGTACGAACGCCGATCAAATTTCATGATTTTAATTCATTTTTTCGAGTTATTCAATAATAATAAAATAAGTACCTAAATCATTGCCACTGGTATAGTGTCGATGCACGAAGAACATAAATTAAAGGCAGCGATAAGCTTCGGCCCCCTGCTAGAAATTTTTTTTTTTTCGTTCGTTTTTCGTTCGTGCGTGAAATAAAAAGTATAAAATGTAAGAGAAATAAAAAGAGGGGACGAAGATCGCTGAGTGGTGCGTATAATACGAATAGGTCTGTAACGGTTGGTAATATGCGGATCGCTTGAACGATTACAGGTGCTTTTCACTTAAGAGACAAAGAACTCGCTTTCGGGGAGTTTGGTTTCAAGAGTTTTCATCGTGAAATGGCTTCAAAGTGGACCTTTGTAACGCAATAATAAGCGTTTCTCTATACTTATAGGTAGACACAAGGGATACCAGCTGAGCGAGTAATTTAAATTTTCGATGCATGCGTAGCAGAACAAAAAAAAAGAAATCTGATGGAGAAATGAATATATGAGGTGAAAAACGTATATTGAAAAACGATAGAAGAACTCCCAAGTAAAAAAGCAAAAAAAGGACAATTTTGTGATAAATGTACCGCGGTAGTTTTTAAATTGCAGAACGTGTGGCATGGGTGTTTAAAAACGGGGGTGGGGAAATGGGGGAGGGCGTAAAATTAGCGAACAATCGAACATCAACGCTAGTGAATATCGGAAACCGTTTTAATTGAATGGACGTAATCGAGGGATGAGAGACATTCATTTGATAAACCTGCAGATGGCTGTTTCGTACCATTCCCAATTTCTGCAACCCGCGCCCTACAAACCGCACCGTATACGACGATTCTCTCCACTCTCCGCAGCCTCCGGGATTCGTTTGGATGCCCCCCTTTTCCTCCCCCTCGTCACCCGTGGCCCAATTCAATTTTGCAATCACCTTCACGCTTCTAAACGACGGTACCTACATATCATTTTTTTCCTCTAATAAAACATCCCCATGAATATTGGCATATTTTTCATTCAGGCTTTTTGGTTTTCAAAATATAGATAATCCAGAATCGAATACCCATACAAATTGGTTCCTTTTTTTTCTATACAGATTTTCAAAACGCATCATTACTTTAAAATTGCGAAAAGAAAAGCAATAAATAATGTTAAACTTTACACGGAATGCCCCATACATATTTTTTTCACTTTCTATACGAATGATACCATACATGGGTGTATAATGCGTTTGAAGGATGATGATCAATTTAATTGATGAGGTAATCCATCCCTTTGAAAAAAATTTTAAACCGCTTTCCTGCATGTTCAATTTGTACAGTTCGGTTCTTTTTTTTTCTTCATTTATTTCCTCGTTTTGTAAGTGAAAAAAAGGGGCAAATAAAAAAAGCATCGAGGATAAGATAAATGAATTACTTTGTTAGGTATATCTAAATATTTTGAGAACCTGATATCCTGCGAGTGACTTTATCCGTACAGTTGAAATAATATATTGTTCCAAAGAATCTCCATTATAAACGAAAGAAAAAAAAACAATTAGATGAAAGCGTACTTTCGAAACGTGTGTGGAAATAATTATAATGAGCTTTCAAGGGACACGTTGCAGAATGCACGCGAAAAATAATGCAATGAGAGTTTTTGAGGCTGCTGCTGCAGCTGCAGTACGGGGGATGCATTCCTTGAGCGAAATTTTTAATTGAGAAAGCTCTCCGTGTTTTTTCCCAAATAAAAGATTTCATTTTCCCGCGAATGTCATTAACCAGAAAACCGTACGTTTTAGTAACTGAGTATAAAAGCCGGTTTTAAGGGATGCCGTATGACTGACTTTATCATTAATATTGATGACGCGGGTATCAAAAGTTTGAGCCGCGGGAATTTCGGTGTAACAACAGCGGCAGATGCTTTTATATAGGAATACCATACCAAAACCGTAAATCATTTGTTCCGGAGTTTTGTGAGTTTTTTTTTTTGTGTGTGCTTTTTTTTCCCCACTGAAAAATTACCCCGCTTTTAAAAACTACGGGAAATTTCATCGTGTAACTAATTTAAGCATCGGTGAAATGTTCGCAGACTTAGCAAAAGGAGAGAGAGAAAATAGTTAACAATTAAATTTTTGGTTTTAAACCGTTTCTATTTAACTTACCCCCATAGCAACCGCTTCGTATGAACGCCGCCAGTGTGATTATTAAAAACGTTTTCATATTTGCACTTAATGTTTTTGACAGAAAAATTGAATAAATGATGATAATTTATCTTTACAAAGAGCCACAAGTGGACTCTTCAGGTTCACTGATATGATTATTAGTTTCTTGATCCTTTTTTTTTAAATCTCTCGAATGATATGTTCTTTTGATTTTCAGATGGAGGATCGTAAAGGGCTTTAAAAATTATAGGGTTGATATATTTGAGATCCTTTTGGAAGAAACCCTACGGTTATTTGGAAAGAAAAAAAACCTGCTTGGGCTGTCGCACGAGTCACGAGTCGACGCGTTTGCTGCGCTTGAAAAAAATCCTACTTTTAGGGGTTGGACAGGATCCCCTGGCGCGAGTCCAGAGCCGACTGAAGAGACGAAAGGTATAAGCCAAAGAGCTTCGAGCTTGCATCGCTGATATTCTACTCTGGACAAATCACGTGATATTACGACGCGCAGACTCCATTCCATCCCATACATGACTATAATACGCCACCCTTCGCTCTGCTGAAGGGCGCGGGTAAAAATTTTCAACAATCTACCCTTTACACACCTGTATTTACCAGATAGGTATTACGGAACAGACCGCTTTTCTCTTTGCAGATTTCTAAGTGTGGGTAGGTGTACGCTTCGTGGAACGGATATAAGAGAAACTCACCCCCTAAAACGCCCTAGGACCTACGACCGCAGTAGCAAAAGGATCCTATATCTACAGGTATATTCGTTCTAGTTCTTTTTTTCAAAAACTAGACCGTACCGTAAAACGAATTTATTATCACCCGCCACATAAAACCTTCAAGCACGAATTGCTGAAAACTATTTTTGGAAAAAAACCAATTTTTTTTCAAACTGCACCCGCTATTTAAAATTACCCGAGTAAAATAAGGCAGGCTTGAGCTATTGTTCTTTTTAATAATTTTATTTCGTTTTTCTCTCATATAATTTTTATCGTTAAACTTTCGAGAAGAAGAAGACGCTTACCTGAAGAACGGGGAAAAAAAAACAACATATTCCATTACTTTTCAACGTAAATTTCACAACGGTGACAAATAAAAAAAGTGGAGTAGGTTTTTAAACGAAGATATTATACTTTCCCAAAACAACGTTCTCTTTTTTGCTTTTGTTCTTTTTTTTTCTCTCATTACTGTTGCTGCAGTTGCGCGGAGAGGAATATTAATCATTGGACATTAAAAGTACTGACCATTATACTATTAAAACCATAATCCATAAAGCGGTCAATTTTTTATCATTTCAAAAAAATCATTGTACTCGGTGCAACTATTGCTACCTAACGGGTTTAATCTGAAAATTGGATCAACGCAATTCATTGTGCTAAAAATAATTGTTTTACTTCCATAACGCGTTTGTTTGTATATTTGCAAGCATTGTTTTAATTTTCTGTTATCCTATTTGACGCTTTTAATTTTTTTAGATTTTATTAGTAACTATACTATGTTTTAATAAAACTTCCATTAAATTTTTAAACACTAATATAATGAGACAGAGAGTAAATTTTTCAACTTGAATACCTCAGACGCCTCTCTGAGACTTTTTTATCATTTTTATTATAACAATTCTCAGGTTATAATGCGTATTTTCAGTTTAATTTCAATGTTAAATATTATTAGTTTTTTTCTCTCGTTTCCCATGCGACATTTTCACGGGATGAGGATTAATTAAATTTAAAAAAACTGTCGCCCCAGCAGCAGCAGCAACTCTTATATGCAAACCTCTTACCTCTTTACACATTTTTACATTTTTTTCGGTCTTCCATAATTTTCATTTTACTTTTTCTGTCTCCTTTTCTTTTTTTTATTATTGATAAACCTATAGGTCTATATAATACGCCGTAGAAACTTCCTCCATCGCGGTTGCCCACCGGGTTTAAGCTGGGTAGTCGCGTGAGAAAATATTTTTACTTCAACGATGTGATAATAAAAGACAAAAAATAAAATCATAAGAATTACAATTACAATTCACGAAGGAATAAGACATTATTATGTATTTACTTTATTTTTTTTTCTGTTATTCTTTTCAATTCTTCGCGTGCCCTCGACTAAAATGTCTGTCCATTCATACCATATAATAGATATACAACGATTCAACAATTGTTAGTTTATTTTTTTTAACCGTTTTTTTATTTTATTTAAATTTGCATGATAATAATAATCGTTTGACTCGAGCGATTCTAGCGCATCGTGTCGCATATGTTGGTGGATTTTAATTAATGGAGAATCTCGTTGGGAAAAAGTTTCTGCAGCAATGAAGAAGTAGAGCCCCTTATTATAATATTCTGAGTAGTTACTCACCGAACTTTTTCTCTCATGGAGCTCAAGGCTATCACGTTATAGTTAGAATATTTTGTCATTTTTAAATCAGGAAATTGAAATTTAATTAAGACAGAGTGATATGAACCGTATTTCGTATCGTACGGAAAAACTCGCGCGCTTTTTTCTTCTCGACAAACTAGGTATAAGTATGGAGATCGAATTCGTGTTGGATTTTTATTATAGCTGATAGGGATATAAATGCAAGAAAGAAAAGACGAAAAACATTCTTATCCACTGTACAGGGTCGCGAAAGGGGTGAGAAATATCGATATAATTCAATATTGATTGATGAGGAATACACATACGAATTCCAAAAATTTTCTCGCGTATATGATACGAGTACATTCGTCTTAATTTATGTCCCGAATATAACCCGAAACCCGGTTCATTTCTTGTCTAATTTATGGCAAATAAAGTTCCCTGCCTTCGAAATGAAGAACATTCTTCACAGCCGCGGATATCAATGTCACCATAATTTTCCCGCCATTCAAATTAAAGCCGTTTTCACCCGCGGTATTCTTGCTTCTTGCCTCAATTCTCTCATCCCATTTCTACTGCACGGAAAAAGAAAAAATCAAAAAGGAAAGGAAGAAAAGAATTGTGGAAAACTTTTACGACACGCAGTAATATTCTCATGTGTATTAATAATGCGACGTAGAAGTTCCAGAAAATTATACACATTGTTAGTACAGAGTCGGAAAGGAAATTTTATTAATTCCAAATTAAGATAATTGAATTGAATACAGTTTTAATATCAGTTGAAAAATCACTGGATTTTTAATTCCTAGACAACGATGAATATGTAAGCGGAACCTATATGGATTTAGCTGATAAAATTTTAATTTTTCAATATTCTGATGGGTAACACAGTAGAATTCTATTTGAATATTTTATATGAGAATTCCAATCTTCTTCCTAAGATTGATAAGATATATATCATCCTATTATTTATGAAGATTCAGAAATACTATAAATTTTTGAAGTTCTGAGATTTGTGATTTAAATTTTTGGCTCTGTTTTCGGTATGTAAGTTGGGAGACAATCGGATGGTTGCATGTCCAATTAAATCAGATGTATAGAACAGCTAATTGCCCTTCGCATTGTTGAGCTATTGATCTCTAAATTGCCTTTCAAGATAAAAGGTTTTGAAAGGACGAAGGACGAAGGTAGCGCATGACGATTTCATGGTCGCGCGCGTTTTATTTCAACTTGTCGATTCTCTGGCGGCCATTTCCTGTATGAACTTGCCTCAGTATCGCGTCGATTCTGAATTGTGACGGTTGTGAAGTGCAGCAGTGTGCGATAGGCCGCTGTCCGCCAGTATTACCTAAAAAATTCGTAATTATTTATTTATCAGTGCGTTTCTAGTGTTGATATAATAAATAATGGCGAATTTAAGGCAAACACCCTTAACCTGCAGCGGGCACACGAGACCAGTTGTTCATTTAGCTTTCTCCGATGTAACGGAGTCCGGCTACTATCTAATTTCGGCATGTAAAGGTAAACTTATCAAACACATTTCATTTAACGCTGTTTGACAGTTAATCATCTGGTTATTGTTTTTATTTTATTGCGTACCCATATTGACATCAGTTATTTATTTATGCTCTTCATTATTCCCTCTTTTTTTACATACTTTTATCTCACAGTACTTTATTCCGTTCAACTCTTGCTTGCCTTGGCCTAGTTTCAAACGGTATCCAAGGCTCTGACCACTTGTACAATACCAACCAAAGATTTATAACGATCGCAAACGATTATAAACGGGTAGAAAAATTCAATTTCTTATGTATAACACAATCAAAGTAAAATCGACATTAGGGATCGTAAACTACCCTCTTTAGTCGAGGATCATCCCTCACATCTACGGTGTCCGACCCCGAGTGAAACCTTAGAAATGCCCAACTACTACCGGTGACTAAGGTAGTTTTCACTGGGACTAAACTTGCTTCCTGATAAACGTCATTGATATTTGAACCCATCGAAATACATAATGATCTTTGGTGAAAAATTCAATAAAATTGATTTAAGAGTGACAATTTGGATCCCTTTATTTTTCAGATGGCAAACCCATGTTGAGGCAGGGTGACACGGGAGATTGGATTGGTACGTTTGAAGGGCATAAAGGGGCAGTGTGGGGTGTGGCTCTAAACCCACAGGCCACAAGAGCTGCGACTGGGGCAGCTGATTTCAATGCCAAAGTATGGGATGCGGTAAAAGGAGAAGAAGTGCATTCTTTTCAACACAACCATATCGTCAAGTCTGTGAACTTTAGTTCGGACTCAAATTATTTGTGCACTGGTTCAAATGAGAAACTTGTCCGCATTTACGATCTGAACAAACCAGAAGCTACACCTCAGGTCAGTAGATATAAAAGATCGATGAAAATAATTGAAAAGAGTAGTTGTTCAACGGTATCGAATCCTCACACAGATATTCTCAGGACATACGAGTGGTATAAGGCATGTTACATTTTTCAAAAATGATACCGCTCTGGTTACTTGTGCCGACGATAAAACTCTCAGAGTCTGGGACAGAAATAGCGGGCAAGAAATGAAGAGACTCGATTTTCCAGCGATACCTAGTTCCATGGAAGTTTCCAGGGATGGAAATGTAATCACGACTACACACTCCAACGTCGTCACCTTCTGGGATAGCAAAGAGTAAGTGAAAAAAAATGAAAACTTGTAAATAATGGCATGCAGGATAGTGAGAGTTACAAGATCAGATACATTTACCATGTTAGATAAAAATATAAGCCATCTAAGGATCTCGAAGGTCCATTTATCGATGTAGACAATTTTACTTTCAAATAATGAAGTCGGTTTTACTTCCTGATTGGTCATGTCCTTGACGCGGACAGCCATGGCCCAGAAGGAAATTACTGCTCCACGTTTATTTTTATATCGTCAGAAAATCACTCACATGCAGTGACGCTTGTTTACAATATGAAGCAAGAATAATTCATCATTTTACTTTATAAAGCATTTGCTCCATTGTGGCATTGGAATAATGAACAGTTTATGCGCCGTGCGATTTATGCGGCCATCTTCATTAATTTTTCTATCTTTATTCAAGGTACTGATAATTCGTTTCGTCGACTATTCATTGCTTACAGATTAACTAAGATTCGTGAATTTAACGTTCCTACGCAAGTGAACAGTGCGAGTTTACATCCCGACTGCAGCATATTTGTGTGCGGAGGAGAAGATCTCAAAATGTACAAATTTGACTATATTACTGGAGCAGAGATTGGTGAGTACTATTTTCAGAAGACCAACACTTGATAAATTTCTGCTGCGGCTGCAGTATTTATTTAAAAATTCTTATCAATGATTACCGATCTACTTGCCACTTTATTAAGGAACCTATAGAAAATGTCTTGCCATAGCTACCATTGGCTGAATAACATTATTGAGTCAAGGTCATAACTCGTAACCTGTCTTGTGTAGCTGCAGCCGAAGGCCAGCTTGAGAGTATTATAATTCTGAACTTGACTTTGCCCTTCATTAATATAACTTCCACTTCTTATTTCATTCAAAAAAAAAACTCGACCAATGTCATCTTGTGTACACAATAGAAGGTGAAGATCATTTTTTCAGAAATATTTTTTTTTATCTGATTACAGAATCGTTCAAGGGCCATTTCGGTCCTGTTCATTGCGTACGATTCTCTCCCGATGGTGAATTGTATGCAAGCGGATCTGAAGACGGTACCCTTAGACTGTGGCAAACCACCATAGGAAAAACATACGGTCTATGGCGTTGTATAGAGCAGACCCCAATGATTCCAGAAAATGCTGCAATCAATAACAAACAAGAGGTTTCCGCCAGTTAAATAAAAAAATCTCAAGTCAGACCTCAAATGATAATGTTAAACGTTTAGACTGTACGAATCATCCGGAGGAATTTTCTTCTTTCAAGATAGCCATTCGTTGACTATTTTTGTGATAGCAGAGATACGCAATTTTCTAAATTAACGTGAAAATTTGCTTTTATTTTTTTCGGAGACCATCTTGAATCGTCATCAAGATTTGAGTATTCTATCTCTGTTTAAAAAACACTTCTTGGGATGAACTAAGGAGGAATCTTAAGGTAAGAGAAGTGTCCTTAAATTGAATGCAACAATTATTCCTTACGAGGCATTTGTGAGCTACGAGTTCGTATTTGTTTATCATTTTTGGGACATGCAATATAGTTTCAATAGCTATATCACCGACTATTTTGTCGTGCATCCCTGACCCATCTTGTAAATCTTTCCTTTGTAAGACAAAAAGATTTTTTATACTAAGGTATCCCAAAGCTATTCCGCTTTTTGGGGTGATCGATTATTCAAAATCTTCTGTATATAAATATATAATACATGCCTGAACAAGGTCTCGAAAACCTAGTTGTATAATTGAATTCTTATTACATACTATTTCTTACGAACAAATGTTCAACCGGATCTTGGTCTATGATTTATACCAAGTTACGGAACAATTTGAACGATATGATAATTGATAAATGGGTAATCATTTACATGATCGATGCAATTAATAAGCTATACTTTAAATTGCAACATGTCATTATCTGAGCATATGAATAACTGAAGTAAATAAAAAACAAAACAAGTATTTATTATAGAAAAAGAAAATAAGGTTTATTATTATTATTACATTCACTATTATTATTATTATTATTAATATTATTATACAAACGTTATGTTTACGATTAAAATTGGTAGAGGCTAATAAAATATAAAAGAGCGACAAATAATTAAGTACAACTTAAAAATCTATAGAAAAAACAGCGTTCGGTAATATAATGGAACTGCTGCAATTACATCATTACTTCATTACTTCATTTATTTATCATGAATTCAACACGGTATAATACGTACTCGTATTTCCAACGCCCGATTTTAAACGGACCAGAGCATAATTACTCTATGAAACATCATATTGTGGCAGTATTGTAGATTCCTCGTGATAAAGTGATCACGTTTCATGCATCTTTGGACGTTACTTATAAGCCATAACGGCTTTGTTAAAACGATTGTAAGCGGCTTCTTTTTTTTCGTCTATTTTTTTGTTTTTTCTCAAGTTCGATTCATGCAGTAGATGAAAAACTTTTAAACAGTCTGGTTTATACGTATCATCCAGTTTGATGATAGGGTGAACCGTGATACTTTTGTACAGATGTAAATGTTTTTTTTTTTTTTTTCTCTAAAAACTAAATACTGCAATATTATCTTCTATATATTTACATTTCTGCAATCAGGCAACGTTTCGCGTAAACGTCACCCTGCGGAATTCTTTTATATAACTTTATACATGACTTATCCCGTCCTTTTCGTAATTAATTATATTTTACTTTTAACGCACGTAAGGACGCGATGAGCCGGGAATTTTTTTGTTTGTTTTTCTTTTTTTTCTTTATGAGTCGACGCGAATCATTGAACTAACTCTTCGTAACAACTCTGCACAATAAGTAAACCTATTTTCCACTTTTTAAGGAGAAAAACTTAACCGATAAACTGTGATAAGTCGGGAAGTTTGAAACCGTTGAAGGATGCGGGAGTCGGTGAATTTCTCAAATTATTTCTTTGCGGTGGGAAACCACCGAATGAATTTGGTGTTGTGAACTGAAGTCTTGCCGATGCTTCTGTAGCGGCGAGAACAAATCCACATTGAGCCGTGCAGACATCGTCCCTGAGGATCGCCTCGCGGGAAGCCTCGCGAAGGAGTTGATTGCAGTCGGTTACACGGAGAGATGCGCATTGTGTCTGAAAATGAGAAGGACAATGAAAAAAGGTCGTCAACTTATGCTACTACTTTATTCTCTTCGAAAAATATTTAAAATGAACACTCACCCCTTCGGCAGTGCATACGCAGCTGGTGCAAGGTGTAGGGAATCCGGATTCTCCTACGGCGACATTTCTCCCTCCGATTTGGCATCCGTGTCTGGTTTCCCGCCATGCACTGAAGTCCATGTGTGGCATTGATCCACAAGGTACTCTGGGATTCAGGAAGTTGCTAGGTAGATCGAAAGCTGCACGTTGCATCTCTTGATGCTGATCCATGTTTTCACAAATAATCTTCGACAGGGTAGTCTTCCTGACTTCCGCCAGCTGATGCTCGGTGAAACGGATGTGGATGTCGCCTGTTTCGTACCAGAATCTATCGCACTTACGCGATTGTCTGAACTGAATGGCTATTATACAAGCGAATGTTGGCCCAACCAAACCACCTTGGAGTGGTCTTTCGCTCATACCACCCGGGAACAAGTCAATGTCGTCGACCGAAGCGTAGATACGTTTCAACCTAGCGATTACCTCAGGTGCCATTTCTCTGGAAAGATCTTCGAATGTAGAAGCGCGCTTCAGATTACAAAGTGCTCTGTAGTTGTTGTAGGATGGTATTCCATGGTCCCTGGCCCTCTGGACGTTAAGAGCAATTAGATCTACGCCAGAATGTGGAATCCTGCGGTTTTCGAAGAGGTGATTCGTTACTTCGCCGGTGATGAATTGATCCAAGGTCTCCATTGGTGTGGATACCAAACCTCTGAGCATCTCGTCGATCATACCAGCTTCGTAGAGCATATCCGGATTGAAGAAACCATCGCGTAGAAGAATAGGCGGGTCTATATTTTGGAAGTGTTGATCCATCCTTGGAAGATGGGGTCTTAGTAGAGAGTGACCGATTCTGAAGGCCGCGGCAGCAAACTCGTTCAAAACGCTCGGATTACAGGTAGGTGAATACTCCTTGTAATAACCTTGAGGCAGTAGTTTAAGACCGTACAAACTAACAGCGTTCCATCCGAGAATACGCGGCAAAAATTCGTTGTAAGTTATGTGTTGGAACATGGCTGAAATTATTCTTCTCGTATGCTGGAAGATTATCTCTCCGTCCCAATGCGGATTGACCTGTCTAAGTCCCTCCATTATTCTATTGTGTTCGCGAACCCAAAGCGTGTGTATCACAGCAAGAGCGGGTTGTTCAGATACGCGACCATCGCCGCCGATGAAGCAATATCCGGATTGAGTTTTGCATTCTGGATGGGTAGCGGTTTGCGGTAACAAATCCTTTCCACGATTCGGGTGACGCGTTATGTTCATTCTACCGTTGAACCCACGAAGTCCGTTACAGATGCAGGAATTTTCACCGTATACGACAGAGGCATCCAAATATGCCGTGTTCTGATTAACTTGCTCACGAGGACCGAGATGCTGCTGACCCGGAAGTGACCTCATCGATGGAATGCACATTCGAGCACCGGATGAGACATTTACTGTTGGGTAATAATGATCTCCAGGTGGAATTGGGAAGGGATTACATTCCGGGTGAACGGTACGTGCCGAATCACATGATCTACAGCTCGGAATCGACTCGTGGAAACCTTTGTGGATCGGTGTCATCGTTAGATCGTGATCGACGAACTGAGCGAACTGCATCACCATCAAGGTGTAACGATTATGGAGGTTCGAAATGTCTGGATGAATCACAGTAGATATTACTCTAGGATTTGGTAATGGAATTCCCGTAACTGATGTCATTCTCGGTTTTGATACGCCGTCTTCGTAAACCGGAGGAAGAAGTCTGGCAAAAGTTGTCAATGATTTTCCCAGGTTTGGATTACGTAGATTGTTGCAATGTCCGCTCAACATTCTGAAAGGTGTTGTAGAATCGCAAGGAGCATCGTCGACGGGGCAATCCAGCTCGTGTTTGTGGCTGTGGTCATTTATCGTTGGTAGAAAACCGGCTATGTCAACGTTTTGAAGTAGTTCTGAAAAATCATTATTCGGGAATCCTAATACGTTATCGGAAGAGTCAAAGATCTGTCGTTTTCTACGTCTCAGACCATGTACTCCGTTTATAATCTCGTTTGTTGCGAGTTCGAACAAAATCGAAGAATTAGCTAAAAGTAGAGCATCTTTATTCGCCTTTGAAAAACTAGCTGCTGTTCCAATCGAGGATTTTGGATCCGCTGTTTTTTGTTCGAGCCAAGCGTTGTACTCAATTTGTTTTCTGGCCACGAGATCCTGTTCAGCCTTCCTAACAGCCGCCGATATCATCTCTGGTGTTATTTCAGAAGTCACTTCTGACGCTAAAACAGAGGCCATTGAATTATCGTCCAAAGTAGCAGGCTGAGGATGTTCCTCCCATGCCGCAAGATCGAGAATTCCATGCTGATCGCAATTTATTTTCACATTCAAGTAAGGATCCTGCTGAATGAAGGCCATTGGTTGTATCCTTGAAATCGCTGTGTTTTTACACAAAATACCGGACAACGTGACTTTCCTGATTGCGGTGAGTTGTTCGAGTGTTAAGGAAGAAGGTGGAAGGTCATTCTCGTACCAGAATCTATCAGAATTCCTAAGTTTAGCAAATTGTTCTCTTAACAAGCACCCAAAGGTAGGCCCAACCGCAGCGGCTTCTGTGGGATTTTCAAGAATTCCCCCAGCTAGAAGATCGACGTCCTCGGTGGTTCCGTATAGCGCTTCAAGGACGTCCACATCTCTTTCGTTCATGAAATTCTTTATGTCGGTAAAATTGACAATTTTATTGCTTCCGGAACAGTAAGAAACAAAATGTGGGTAGCTAGGAAGTCCATGATCCCTTCCAATGTGGATCATTTTTTCACTTACATCCCAGGCTTCGTCATTAGTTTGTGGAATTTTCAAGCTAACTTGATGAGCAGGTCTCGCTAAAAGTTCTTCTAAAGTTACAGATCTGGCATTCAAAGATAACAGTGATTGAAGAGCCGCTAAAGCAACAGCGTCGAAAGCACCTCCACGATTGGTAGATGAATATCCAGAATAAAATCCGCTCCTCACCGGTTTCAAATCTGCATTAACAAACGCCGCTTCTCCCAGGATACTTGGTACGAATTCGTTCAATGTAACATGTTGTAATTCGGCCAGTAGGATGCGTCGAGCTTCTAAAAATATCCTAGTATCATCCCAGTGTTCGTTAATTTCGGCCAGACCATCGGCAATTCTATTATGTTCGAGTAAAAGAGTTGTGTAAAGTGTTCCGATAGCAGTTCCATCTTTTTTACATCTTTTGCAGGCCGCTAGTCCAACATTACCACGAGTATAGGTCCTGACATTATGTAAATCTTCGTCGGTATTTCCGTACAAATCAGATCCATCAAGATATCCGGAAGCAGCGTTTAATTGTTCTCTACCTTCAAATTTACAGCTGTTCGCCGTAAGCGTGGGTAAAGAACGTGTGTAATTTTTACACTCCTGATTAATCCAGGAAGCGTAACATTCCGCGTGTAAATTCACACCTCCATTTGAGCAACAATCCACATCAGATCGATGAACCGTTTCGGCTATATCGCGCAGCAAAAGTTCAGCCCAAACTCCGGTCAAACTTGACAATCCTTCGTGGTGAGAAGGATCACGACGAAGAGTCGAAACCACTTCAAACGGCGTCGGCAAGGCGTGCGTGCCAACGGATTGCCTAGGTCTGCTAATACCTGAAAAATAAAAATGATAAAATTAAATGCTACCCACAGATACAGAGATGGAGAGAGAAGAAATTAAGCGTGTGAGAATAAGTCCTGCGAAACGCGATCGTGTATCTTAATATTACGTTATTACGTGATTTATAAGTATACCCAATGCGATAATTTTGCTACGTGTGATGAGAAATTTATTTCTGTCTCTTTCTTATTTTTATTCGTATTCATTTTTTATACTTTTTAAGTAATTTCAATCCAATGGTTACGTCATTGATCCAAGATACAGTCTCATGCAGAAGATTGGATATTTTAAAATGAAAACATATCTCGTAACTTGTTATTAACAAATTAAACGGGTTGTGCTCCGGGCTGTTTGTATTAAAAAATCGATACGAGAAAAATTCACATTTGGTTTGTAGATATGAAAGTTGGGTGATCTTTTAATTCGCAAAGATCATTCATTAATTATTTTCTTCTTTTTTTTTTCTTCTTATTTTATACACTATGCATGTACCTAATTAGTGATAAGATCGGAAAATAACGTCGGGTTTTCAACGCCTGCAGAGAACGCGGTAATTTACATACCCATATAGATTATTTAACCTGATAATTGATTTCAAAGGAAATAAATTAATTAAACTAGTTTGGTATGTGACCCAATACTGCTGCTGCACATTATAAATCAGATATAATCTACCTTTTTCTGCACGACAAACTAGACAAATTTTAATTAAAAAAGCAAATCCCCAGATTCATAAATTAATATTCTACATTTATTTTCAGAATTTTTCTTGGTCAAAAAATGATATAAAATATCCTACAATATTCACCCTTGTCAACGTTACATACGGTCAGTTTTTTTATTGTCGGGAAAAAAAGAATTCATTCATTCATAAGTCGTATAATAAATCAAAAAGCTAATAAAAAAATAATAGGAAAGGTTGCGGGTCATGTTCATATACATTATTTTATTTTTGATTTTTCAAATTAGTTCGCCACCTGTAACGTTATTCTATTGTTTAAAATCGTCGTAGTTTGTCCGTATTGTGGCGCCCCAGCAGCGACAATTTTCGTGTGCGCCAGTTGCCGGCTGCCATTACACGAGTTAAGTGGTCCGTGCGTCGAGGTGCTAAATAAATTAATTCATTGTTCTCAAAAAGATTTTTCGGCCTCTAAACTCGATTCATACATTATTTAAATAATCATTGTCGACGAGGATGAATAATTAGTGTGCGAATAAAACAATCAATCGACTAATTAAAGAATAATATTAGCTCGATTATTTTTTCGAAAGAAATTCAATTGAACGTCGCAACTGCGCAGTAAGCCGCGCACGTCACGTGACTACCCATAACCCCGTGGTACTAACAAACAGTTGTTTGAAAAGTGAGCATCGGAACGGGCTAATAATATTCTCTGATCAAATGAAAAGTTTTAACAATGTTTCCCGTTCGTAAAAAGTGATTTTGTGTTTCAACAGAAGAATAAGACGCCGCACTTCACCTGTGGCTGGAGTTAGCCGCCGCAATCGACCCATTTCGAGGACATATCAATCACGGAATCTGCTTCGACGGGATTCTTGGTCCATGATGAGTAAGGTATACCGGCGTTTTTATCATTCTTTCCCTATTCCGAATCAATTAGCATTTCGACCTTGATCGGGTTTTCTACACACTACGGCTGTCGGTATCTCCCTTTGATCTACGCTGCAATTAATACATTGTACATCGAGTCGGATTTTCTTCCCCCCCTTCCCCCCGATTTGGCTCAAGATGCCGGACCCTTCGGAAATCATGCAAGGCTTCTAGAATTTTCTTTTCGCCAACAAGAAAAGCGTGATTTGTGGTGAGTCGAATATTTGCTAAATTCTTATAAAAAATTTCCGATGACGATCTACACACTCCAGCTGTCGGTGTCCCCCCCCCCCCCCCCTCCCCCCAGGCTGTGAGTATTTTTTGCAGTTTATTTTATTGCAGCTCATTTCAACCGCAGTGAAAATTAATTTTATTTGTTTCCTCACAGCAGTTGCACGTTGTACAGCGTTTCGGATCTCCTCTCTCCCGATCTGACTCCGGATGCCGTTCCCTCTGGGAATTATGGGGATGCAAGTTTTCCAGGATTTTCATTTTATCAAGAGGGAAAGATCAACTTATGGTGGTGAGTCTTACCTGCTTGATATTTTCGAAATTGTCCCAATGACGTTATGAATATCGAGTATTTCGCAAGTATTTTCCCCTACGTCTACAAAAATCTTAAACACGAAAATGACATGATTTTATATCGTTTCATTAATGCGACCGTGTTATGTATACGAGAAAACAAAACGTCGGTAAGTAATTACGTAATGAAAATGTAATTGGTAATTAGTAATCACAAGAAGGTACGTGAAATTATGCAAAAACTCTTAGATGTTACACGAAATAATTGTTGAAAATTTGCAACTCTGTAAGACTCTTCAACTACCATGGCGAGCAACAAACATTACCAGTTAATTTCAAGTTGCTATGAATATAACCTGCCTAAGTGCAGGTACATTAACTCTTATTATAGAAATATTGCGAAATAATTAAATGTTCTTCATGATTCCAATGGAGATGAAGATGATAATAATTATCATTATCATCCTGCACAGCGATTGTTCATCTCCGCAGCTAAGTAGAAAAATTATATTTTTCCTGATAATTCAAATTCAAATATGAACCGATTTTAGAAATATCTGGTGAGAGGTACCGTGTCAAGGTCGAATTAGTAAAATTTCGTTTCCCTTTGTTTATTTATCTATACTTTTCCCGCTGTTTCCACATGAATTATTTATCCCACGACATCCTCATATATGCAGATTGCATATAAGGTGATTTTTATACGACACTTTCCTAAATTTAGAATTCCACCAATGTTTTAGTGCAGCTAGTGAAAGTATCATAACAACAACAATAACAATGACATTCAGGAACGAATTTAGAGAAAATTCAAACTCAGCTTCATAATATTATTATATTTTCTAGAACTTTTTTAACTTTTTTTCTTGTTCTTTCATTTTCTTCAACGGCTATGAGATCCAATAACGGTTTCAATTATTATTATTATTATTATGTGAGAAAGTCATGAGTTTTTTTTTCTTTCTTTTTTATTTTTTTTTATCTCATATATCGTCTTCAAAGCCTTGACCTCCTTGCGACGCGAGCGAAATTCTTCACTATATCATCGTATAGGCGTACGCGTAAGTGACGAAAAAATTAAAAAAAAATATATATAGGGAAAAAAAAGAAAATAGAAATAAAATTTGAAAAAGAAAGAAGAGGAGTGAAAAAATAGAAACGCGTTGTATATAGCTGTATGGGGGCAATTATAAATTGCCTGGATAAATATATGTAAGAATTCTAATTCACTCTCTCTCCTATTTAATTGTCGGATATAATTAGCGGGCTAAATTCCGTTTGCTTTATGTGTGTTTATATTTATTTTTATTTTATTTTTTTCTTCTCCAATTATTTATTATTCTTTTGTTTCGACATAGCACCGTCCATGGGAAAACTATTACCTATATCTCACGTAATTTTATTGCGCGATAGGAATACATACCTACTTAACTTTTATTATATTGTGCAATAATTCGCTCAGATTAAATCACGTGCAGACCAAACATCGCGATGTGGTACATAACTTAATGGTATTCGGATTTCCAAATTTTCTTTCCTTTTTTTTAGATATTTCACGCTCATTTACGTTTATATTATAAGCATCACATGAACGTCACCCGATATCAAACGCGCTTCGACTTTAAACCCTTTTCGCGTCCAACGATGATCTTAATCACATTAATGATGATTAAATAAATATGAAAGTTCAATTTTTCTTTCGGTCGGTTTGTTTTCCATTCTTTTAACGAAACGTACGCGTCCGTGCAGGTATGCGTTGAATTAGATTCGGGTAAGATGAAAATAAAATACGTAAACACACCAACCGTGTATTACATATGTACTACGTACATGTAAATTATAGTTTTGTACAATTAGGTATAATAGTTTTACATGAAACTTAGCAGTGTCGACGTTCATTACAACATTGCGCTGTTCATGTAACCATCAATCAAGCAGATTAGTATCTCGTGTGCAATAATACAGCGTGTAAATTCCATCTAATATCTACTTAAATTTTGACTTTTTTCTTTTTTTTTCATCTTCAATCCTTTAAACGATCCTTGCTTAATAATTCTTTTCGTGTCATCTTAACCATCGTGAAAAAAAAAATGAATAATAATAACGACGGTAAATTGAATTAACTAATTTTACCAAATCTTAGCGCAATCCTCGTCATCCATGTATTTCGGAATTAATATATTAGCAATAAATGGTGTATAAAACGTGGGATCGTAAAAATTACAGCTGTCAGATCACATACCCACGAACGTGAAGATGAATTTCTTTTTATTTTTTTTTTTTTTAAAATACGTAATATTTATATAAGTATATAACATGCACCGTGTATGTATCATTGCGAGAGTGTGTACATATGTATCCCGATTTATTTCATGGTCACTCTATACTTGTATTTTTTTTCTTTTTCTTTTTTTTGTCCGATGAAATTTTTTTCACTTTTCTTCTCTCTCTCTCGACATAAAATGAGGATGATAATTATCACGTACGTACCATATAGGTATATGGGTATGTAAGTAATCGCACATGTATATTTATAAAAATACGTTGAATAACCGGCACTGCATGTGCTGTAGGCGCGGAATCGAATGGAGAAAGTTAAGAATTACCGTAGGGGGCGGGCGGGGTGGAGGCGAAAAGTAAGTGGGAAAATGTTGATGGTTGTTAAGAGTTCAAAGAATTTCACACGTCATATTCGCAAGTCATTGAAAAATCTATCGAACGTATATGTATATAGGTGAACGTACACCGATCATGGTCTTGTGTATAAATACAATCGTTTTTATTTTTTTCGACGTTCACTAATTCTCGGATCATTATCAAACTGTAGTTGTGATTGTATTTTCTCATCCTCATCCTCATTATCGATAAAATTTCGATAGTCCAAAAATCATTTATCTCCGTGCAGGTAGCAAAAAATTAATTTCACGATGTACTATAGCTATTATACACGTTATACAAAAAAATTCTCAAACTTTTTACCGAAAATATTGATCATATTTTTTATACAATAATTTTATAATCGTTATGTTATGTATACTCGCATTTTATATAATTCCCGGAAGTTGCAAGGTTGCTGCAGTAAAATCATTTACATATACGTATATAAAAGTAACTTGCATATCGATTTAATGACCCACTTTCCACGAATTTAAAACTCGTTAATGAAATATTTTTAAAAATTCTTATTCATCGATATTATTTATTTTTTTTTTTTCTTATTCTTCTGCCCCTTCCCCCTCGGCCTCAATTTATGAAAAATTCAAACGTATATATGCAGTGCACTGATGGTCGAGGAAGTAAAAAATAAAGAGAAAAAAAAAGTAACTGAATTTCCGAAAGTTTGTTAATTATTATAAAAAAAATGGTGCCAAGTTGTCACAGCTTCGAGGAGGGCATCATTTCATTAATTCATTTATGACTTTGTTTATTTATTTGATTTTTTTTTGGGGCCACCCTGTACATAGGTATGTAGGTACCTTGGCCAACCTTACGCACATGTATATCGGATCGGTTGTGCAGGTGGTCGTTCGGGTTTGCGACTTTTGCTCGCTGAGAGGCGAGCGAAAGACGAAAGACATTTCACTATTTTGAGGTCAGGCCGCTGCCTGACTCGAGTTGATTCTTGGACTCGACTCACTGTATACCGGCGCACCAGAATCACTTACTTTCTTTGACGGTCTTACTTTCATACTTTCGTTTCGCGTCTCCTTCGAATCGCGCTTGTACCTACATACATACAACTTACGTACGCAAGTACTTGAAAATAATAACAACAATTATTATTATCATCATTATTATTGTAATAACCACTGCCAACTTCTCTTCACGTGTCATCCTTTATATATCGCGTTGATTATATGCGAAAAAAAATAAATAGTATAGGCATCCTCTTTTTTCTCTGTTTTTCGTTTTTCGAATTGCGCAATATAAAATTTTGTAATCTCTGTATAGATAATAATTTAAATTATTTTATTACTCGGTTGATTGCGCTTGCAACGAATTTCGTAGCATCATATATATATTTATATGATCCGTTTTCTGTTTCGTTTCTATATGGGGAAAAAATAAAAGGAAAAAAAAAAACACCTTTTGAATTTTAAGTATATAAGCACACGTCGTCGTCGGGTGCATGATGTAGATTTTGGTATGTATATAACGTATATACCTAAGCCGATGACTAATATATATAAATAATCGAAATTTATATTCGAACTAATGCTTGGGCAAGCCTCAACTATATAGATTTTCACTTTCCCTTCCTGACCTACTATATAGTTACAATATACATGTATATATAGATTTATTTAATTATATTCATATAATGTTCCCATATGACGAGATTCTGCATATTTTTGTTTCGAGAGAAAAGAAAAAGAAAAGATTTATAGAGATGGAGAGAGAAATCGAGAGAAAAAAAAAATCTTATGGAAAAGTTGTCCATCTGTTTTAATTGTTACAGCGTAGAAAAAGCAAACCCATAACACCATATATTCGGAAACCAAATATGTCTAATAGAACATGAGATAATTTTTTTTTTCAAAAAATTCTTACCGTCCGCGTACGATGGAGTGATTAATCTTAACATCGGCGATCCTCTCGCGCCCCATGCGGGATGACGTACGTTATTACAACCACCTGATGGTGTTCGATATTTGCTTGGAGGACACGGACGTTCCGGACGAACTCGACATGGCGTTCCGTCCGTTCCGATTCTGTCCTCTAACCTGCCGGGAGAACAAAAAAAGAAACATTAATTACTCATTCCAATTTCAATCGAAACGACTTATCAATTTTTTATTCATTTAGGTATTTATTTATTCATTCTCTTTTCACTTTTACTTATTTCAAGTTCACGCGAACGCGGAAAACCGTTCAATTATTATAGTTCTCGATCACGCGCGTTATTGAAAATTACTCACAACTTCTGCAGAGAAATAAGAAATTATAAGATATTTGATTTTTTTTTCTCTTATTATAAATTTTTTTCTGCACACTCGTCAAGATTCTTGTATATTAGGTATGTGTATTCTTATACTTTTAGATCTAAACGTTTTCCTTATGTATACTAATTACTAAACGATCGCGCGGTGGTTTTCCTTGCGATTTATTTATACATACGTATATGTATATGGGTATGTAAACGGGTATAGGTATATAAACTTGTAGTACATTATAGGCTTGTTATTAATTCCAAAGCATGGACAACTTTTACTTTCACGGTCGTGCACTAGCTATAAAGTAATAATAATGATAATAACGATAATAATGATAATAATTAGTATATATAACTTTATCACGGCGGACGCTGACCGTGCAAACGACAATTATGTTCACTTTTACGTATGGTAAATTTTACCATAAACGACTGCATTTCTCGTTTTCCATATATCGAAAAACCAGCGGCCATATATTTCATCTATTCATATTATTACGGTTAAATCGGAATTATACTGGACTCGATCATTAATTATTATCGACATAGTCATTATCGTATCGTATCGTATGTATAATATTAGACGCGTATACCGAAAACTTGTTTTTCCACAAAAATTATTATACAATTAGTTTTTGAAGAATCAATCGTGTATTAATTATATTTATATCATCTCTATAATGTCGGATATTTTTTTTAAATCGCGGTAGAAAAAAAATCTTAGAGAATTTAAAAAATAAATTAATTGATTAATTAAAAAAAGAATAAAAAAAAAAACAAGCTACTCACCATGTTTTCGACTGATAGGCTTGACGTTCAGCTTCTAAAGCAGCCACTGCTCTTGATTGTAAATCTTCGTCTACGCCGGCCACGTATTCTGAAAATTACCAAAATAATTATATAGTAATTAAAAAAACTACTAAAACAAAAAATCAAATTCGGAAATTAATCGTATTATACATATCCCTACACTTATATACGTTACATATGTTTATGTGTAACAATTGGAATATTATGTCGTTAGCGAAAAAATTTAACTAGGTGTGAAAAGTCATTGTATAATATTACCTATTATACGTTTTACAACAACGGTCGAGGTGAAGAAGAAAGAAAAAAAAACAACAATAGAACATTATGCGCTAATTTTCATTGAACATCAGTGCGAACTTTCTTACCCATTTCGTATGATTTCAACCGCCGCGTTATATAGATAGACATATTATTACGAGAATTTTGGAAAGATTATAAAATAGATCATGTAATATACTATAGGGTGTAACAATAATTTTATTAATACCGTGGGATTTATCTCACACTACTTTTTTTCGGTTTTTTTTCGCCACCGATGTAAAATTGTATACCGAGTAGATAAATGCAGCTGTGAATAATTAATTTTGAAAATTATCGATGACCGGAATTGAGTTGAATATCACGTAATTTAATATTACCTATATTGGTATAATTAATGATGAATTATTTTTATCAATTTATATTGATTAGAATTAATTTTTTTACCTGATAAATTAAATTGGTATATCGCCGGTGACATCGACGATGCGATTGTCAAAACCGCCGAAAGTAGGCCTAAAATTATCATCCTGTAACAGAATAATGAAAAACTTGATTAGAAAAACTTACAATCAATTTTGTTAGTAAAAAAATATCGGATATATCAGACGAAATTTATGAAACACGCATGTATTTCATTTTTCATATACGTTCTATATCTGCATCGACGTATAATGTTAAAAGAATTTTTATCAATTTTCTTTCTCTTCTCTTTTTGTTTCCCTTTTTTTCGTCATCGTCGTTGGGAAAGGGAAAGAGCTGGGCGCAAACTTTCGAACCTAAAGATGTGTATATTATCGTATATTTATTTGACCCCTGCAGCAGCACAACCTGTATACATTAAAATTTTGCATGGTCAACAGCGAAAATACGTACTCCGAACTTTCTTTAAAGTCACGAAGAGTTCTTTATTTTTTTTTTGTCAATCGAAAGAAATTGTTTTTTTTTTCTTTTTTGGTTTTTCTCTGACGATGCGATGATGCGTTGAATTTCTGGCTGTATAATATAAAGATATAATATAGAATCGATTTTATTCGATCAAATTTTACATTACAATTTATTCATTAATTTATTTATTATTCTCGAAAAAGATTTTCTTTCTCAGTCGCAGGACTTTCGTTTTAAAATATATCCATATGATATTGTAATATCCTGGTATCGTATATAAATGTATTTATATATTCATGTAGGCATGTGTACATTGGTGTATTTTCACGTACAGCCCGCGGTCGTTCGGTCGGTCGGTTAGTCGCGCCTGGACGTGTATCGGAACGCCTTGGGCAATTTGAAACAAGAGGACAAGTCCATGGTCTTGTACCATCAGGCCCCGGGCTATTTCAATCTGAGTCACGTATTTTATATACTAAATCATATTCGTGGTATATATATTTTTATTATATGGGGCATTTTCATTCCGTATTATATGATGTCAACTTTGAACCATCGTGCACGAACCGCAGATTTCTTTAATTTTTTTTTTTTCTACATGAGCAAGCTGCGAAATCCTTTCAGCAAGCTCAGTTTTTTTTCTCATTTAAATTTTTTCATTTCATTATTTTGCAATTCTAATTTAAAGAAAAAAATTATCTATATGTACATATGGATTACATACTGCACATACGCATAGGTTTTTATTTTTTCTTCCCTTCGTTTCTTTCTACCTTTTTCAATTTTTAGTCCTGCTGCAGAGATTTTTTATTTACGGTTTATCTGCAGAGATTTCACACGTTATTTTGACGAATCGTTAAAAATAGACGGACAAATAAATAAATAAATAAGTAAATGCAATAATTATCGATGACGAATACACGGCGGTATGTATATTTGCCAGACGTATAGTACATATATGTATATACCATATTTTAATAGTACAGTGTCAGTGGGTCAGTCGGTGGGTTGAACCAGCAGTGGGCCATCGTACGCTTAACCGGAGAGAAATCTTTTTTTTCTTTCTTCTCTTTTTTTTTGTTAATCTCTTTTATAATATCAAAATCTTTCACGACCAACATATAGTATATATATCACGTATAATGTATGTTACATATACATATGTATATGTGTACAAAATCTACATACCTACACATTACAATGCACGCGCGTGCTCCTATTTTATATTAAAATAATTTTTCATTATTATTATTATTTCGTATAAATATATATGATACGAATTTGTCGTTTTTACGATAGAAACCATCATTCAAACGCAAGGGTGTTTTTCTTTCTTTCTTTTTTTTTTTTTATTTTTCATTCATGAATTAATTTATTCCATTATTTTATTAATAATTTTTTTTTTCATTACATAGACGTTAATCAAAGTTCATTGATCCTCTTTCTTCATTTATTTATTTTTTTTTATTTCAATTTATTCCGCATAACAGAAGAATAATTGCATTTAATTGATATTGAATAATTGATTAGGTGTATGTACGTAATGAAGGAAAAGATGAATGAAACAGAAAAAAAAAAAAATAAAAAGTAAGTTCACACATGTTTAAGTTATTAATTAAAAAAATTATAGTTCGTTAACTATAAAATATCAGATTTCTGTTACGATTCATTAAACATTTATTATCATATTATATAATATAATATAATATGCGCGGGTACATTATATGCATACGTGTATTGCTATTAAATATTTATTCTTCTATAGTTGCATATTCGTTATGTATTTTATTATATAATATTGTATACATATATAATATATAGATCGGGAATTTACGACAAAACCGCAAAAAAAAAAAAACATAATTCGCATTTTACATAACGTTGCACTTCTACTTCCTCGGTTAGGTATATGCAATGCACCGCGGTATAGTATATTGAACCGGGAAAATTAATCGAGCGATGAATAATAGTTAATAATAATTGTACTACGCGAAGTGAAAATTTTCATCGCAAAGAACGTAAGAAGGAAAAGAAGTTCAAATTACTAGGTATTAATAATTATGCATCGGTGGGTTTTTTTATTCTCATTTTACTTTAGTTTATTCATTTTTCGATCGAAGAATTTCACCGTATAGAAGAGTTAAATCTTTATATTATTCAAAACGAAAAAAGAAAGATAAAAGAATAAAAAATTCAACTGATTAATTAACAAATTAAAAAGTGAGAGAAAATTAAGGAGACAAAAAAGCGACTGCAGAAGTACAAAATTGATGGGAATAAATTAGAAGCAAAGAAAAAAAAGAAACAAACTATTTATAAATCTACAAATTAAATATAAATTGAATAAAAATTGTCCGCAATGCGCTTCGGTTCGTCCATATTATATATTTTACATCGGAGTGTGCTGTGCATATAGGTATACCTATATATATGAAGTATATATGTATAAGCCGTTTGCCTTGACTCCGTCATCATCTCTCGCAGATTCCATTATATATTTTGTAGATATACTATAAAAAAAAAAGAAAAAAAAAAAACTGAACACGTCTGTCAGTTACTTAACAATAAAAATTCGTGAAGTTTGAAACTCGAGTTTTTTCACGCCTTGGGGGAAGGGAGAGGTGGTTCTCTTTGAATTTTTGGATTTTTATTTCAGTTTTACTTAATTTAGTTTTTATCTGCACTTCTCAGGGCTTTAAAGTATCTATAGTTTCGTAATCGGATAGAGTAATTTTTATTACATATTTACTTACTACCCATATAGTATTTTATAAAATCGTGATAGGTCAAATATACATTGGAATTGTATCTATATTAGAAAGAAAATCTCATTGTAAACCCCGCAGAATAGTTATACTTGCAGTCGTTATTAATATTGCAAGTCAGATCAGATTTAAATAATTTTCAAATTTCTTATCCATCGATTAATATCGATAATAATTTTTCCGTTCAGTTTTGCATGATCTACATTTTTACATTCTCATCCTTCAGCTCTTACAATTAAAATTATACCAGGTTCTAATTAATCTAATTTTATTTCTAGCTCTGTTATTTTTCGCGTTTTTTTTCTTTTTCTTTCTATACTCTATTTTCATCTATGAATTAATTAGGTTACCTGAATTGTATAATTGATATATCGAAAGGAGCTTGTTGTCGGTTGGTAGGAAATTTTATACACCCCCTACTATTTTTCGTTAGCTAATTATTTATCTGTAATTGAAATTATTTTTCTCATCTCATTTTAATTAATTCTCTCTACTTGATAGTCGATTTTTTCTTTTTCTTCTCGTTTCCTCATCGATGCGCTTCTCGAAATTATTTCTGGATGTTTCTATCCAATTACTATAGTTCGATTAATTTCTTTTCACATTATACTATATAGTATATAATTTTAGCAGTCTCGAATCTGTAGTCACTTGACGATGGCGTTGAATTCAACGTTAATTATTCATTTTCTTTTTTTTTTTCCTCTTTTCTTTTTCTTTTTTCACTTTTCATTACATCTTGCCTCCGCAGTATAAGGTACAGGCCACCGATGCTACATGCCTGACTAAACACACGTCCTACTATTTGATACGTGCGAATGATCGCGAAAGCGAATTTGGTTCCGTTTTCATATTTAAATACATTTATTTATTACATAGAAATTGTATTATAAATCGTAGTGTGGTCATATCATTGGTACAGATTTTGAAATTTATTCAGCTCGTGAAACTTATAGGGTTGAGAAACTGAAGGGTGTAACCCACAAATTTTTTTTTTTCATTCTCTATCTTTCTCTCACTAATTCTTCTATGAAAATCAAAAATTAACCAACGGGAAGAGATTTTTTTTCTTTTCTCTTTTTTCTTTGCTTCTACATTATTTGATTAAATTTTTCATTTATTGCGTACGACTCACCCTATACACGTTATCCTGTTCATCCTGAGGGCGTAGAAATTCAGATATATATACACATATATATCTACACTATGATTATACTAAAGAAAGTAAAAAAAAAAGTTTTACACCAAAAAAGACATTTGACTTTTTTTGTCTTCGCAATCCACAGTAGTTTTTAATTTATTTTCTTTCTAATCTGTTTAATATAATTAAATTCAATGCAATTAGAATTTTTTTTTTTAATTCTTTTTTTCTGTTACTGTTCTTCAACACTAGTATTTTATTGTAACAATTATTATTATTATTATGAATATTATTTATGACGTTATCATTATTTTATTTTATTTTATTTTTTTCGCTCAATTATCGATGTTATAATTATTATTATAATTTTATGATAATTGCACCAGATTTGTTTTAAATTTTTATTTCAAATCTATTCATTTATTTTATTTAATTTTCTTTTTATTGTTCGCTAAAATGAAACAACAGAATTTATATATTAGAAAAAAATGGAAAAATAAAATTTTATTTTTATTTTATTTATTTAAATCAGGTACGATAAAATTTTGGAAGAAGAAAAAAGACGAAAAAAAAAAAAAAACCGAGACAATCGTCGAACTCACAAACCGCTTAGAGTGTCGGCGGCTATGAGCTTACCGTGTCCGATGTTCTCGTATTTACCGGGGTCTACATCACCTTCTCCCGCACGGTGCAGGTTTGATGGTAACGGGTCGAAAAAGGTGGGGGATGGATGGGATAGTTGTGCAGGTTGGTTGGTTGGTTTGGATGGTTTGGATGGTCGCGGATCGGGATTCAGATTCAGATTCAAATTCAGATTTCGAACAAATTGACGCAGTTTCATCTTATTTTATTTTATCTTTCATTTTTTCTTGTTAAATTCCTTATTTTTTTAATTCATTCATTTTATCTCGTTTAGTTAATTTTTATATTTCTTAATTACTATAATGTTATATTCATAATTAGCTATTTCGTCGATAATAATTATTGATAACGTCACCGGCACATCAATAATTGCTTTACATATATGTACCCATATTATGTACGATCGGGCGTTTTATTTTTTTCATCCTCTCTTCCTCCGTACGTTTTTTTCTTCCGATCGCCCGTGACCGGATTTTATTTGAAGGAAAACTTGAATATTAAATTATTTTTTTCGTCGAGATGAGAAATTGCCCTTGTAATCATATAATTAAAAATAAAGGAATGATATTATATTATTACCAATGATGATAATAATAATAATAATCATATCGTTACAAGTAATATTGGTTAATTTTATAATTATTTGTAATTATATTTCATATTTATACCATTTTTTATTTAATGTGCATAAGGTATTTCCGACCTTGTGCACGTGATCATCATCATCATCCTCATCACCATCGTCATAATTATGTGTGGGAAATTTTATGATCCGCCAGATCTCGTGATCGATTATAAACTATATGTGCATATAGAAATGTCTTTTGTTTGATTCTATTTGAATTTATTTTATTTTATTTTATTCGTTTTTCTATTTCGGATTTATTTTTCAAAAAATTATTTCAAGCAACGTGCGAATCATGATGAGAAGACCATGCAGTTGGTTTTCTTTCCTTCTATCATTTTTTCCCTCCCTTCAAGATTTTTTGAAGTTAGAAACTCGTCCTCAACAATTACTGCAATCGATTCAAACAAATTCTACAGATAAGAAAAAGAGAAAAAAAAAAAGCCTAATATTACTTACCCAATTATTGCAACGATCACAGAATCTAGATATGTAGTAGGTATATAGAGAGAAATCGCGGCGCGACGCGACGTTTTTAGAGAAAAAAAACTTGAGAGCAAAAAAAATATTATAAAAAACTCGGTCAAAAATTTATCTATAAATACACACAGAAATATATATTTGTGTATCGAAGAAGAAGAAAAATTATAATGATAATAATCAAACGAACGTTTATAACGACAGATGTTATTCAATCGTCGTAATATATTTATATTATATATAGGTATATTTGGCAATATGTATAGATGTGATAATCGTTTTATCCAAAGCTGAATAATGATTGCTATTATCATTATTATTTATTTCTTTTTTTTCTGTCTTCCTAGATTTGCGATGATGCCGCGTACAGATTTTTTACCCGCGAATATTTTTTAGCGTTATCTTCGCGGATTTATTAATTTTTCTTTTTTATTCTTTGTTCGACCGATTGAATTTGATTTTTGTTTCTTTTTCCTCGTATTCTGCATCGTTTTTTCCGTTACATTCATCACGTACACTTAATAAAAATATTAATAGATATGTAATGTACGGTTAAATATCTTTACTTATATCGTTTACTTATGCATATTATGTACACTGCAGTGCGATATATAGAGAATATACTATATATTTTTGTTTGCAGCGAATCGCAAATTCTGAAGGTTATCTAAATAAAATTAAAAAGAAAAAAAATATCAATAATTATTCGATTAAACATTGTTATGTATCGAAACAACAAGTTTTCTTATACTTTTGTCGGCGGTTTTTTTTTTAATTACCTCTTTTTTTGTTTTCGTTTTGTTTTTTTGTTTTTGATAATCATATACAAATGGCGTATAAATCATCTTGAAGATTTATTTATTATTTATTATTTATTCTATCATTTAAAAACGCTCCCAGCAGCTCTCTCGGATTTATATTTTCACTCTGAATTATCGACTCTTACTTATCTTTATATATATGTATATGCATGCACCTATATACCTATATATCGATGTGTATATATCATAAAGTTTTCAACTGGTCTCGTGATCATTGGTCAACTTTTAGTATAGTTGCTATATAATAACTATTAGCAAACTCTTTATATGTATATATACTTGAAAATGGTGTCATTATTACAAATATATAAGAATTGAGCCACCCGATATATAGGTGTTTCGTAGATTTGTAAAATCTCATGATCTATGGATCAATTTCCTCAGAATTTATTCTGCAGTCGTAATAAAAGTAAAGTAAAGTAAAGTAGATTTCCTTTTCGTGTGCGAACAAATATTATAAAATAATGACACAGTAAAAACAATAATTAGTTAATACAGGTAATAAAATTAATCGATATATCGAATCCAAGGATATAATATTATTAATAATTTTATTGAAGGATGCGTTCCTGGATCGCAGTGGCGATACCAGAGATTACTATTGAATGGTGATATTTTGCGATAAAACTATAAGGTCTTTTTTTTAATTAATAAACCATCGACGTGGTTATTGTATTATATATACTTTGCAGTAACTAAATAGTATTGTATATCCCCACGTCTATATTTACTATATAGGATTCTATGCGGAGATAAACTCGCCACCTTCGCGATCTTATGATCATCAAGGCGAATGGACGCCTCAGGGCTTATAAATCTCCTCCTTCGTATACGTATACCTACCTACTCCACATGTCACACTAAACTTCCTGTTTCTAGAGCTTATTGAACCCCAGATCTATATTTATATATCTACCTATATGTACCTAGTACATAGGGTGGTATACATGATCGATGCAATTATGATTTACAATATTTCTTTTCTCTCTTTCTCTTCTTTTTTCAGTTATATTCATTTTAATTGATCGAAATAATTTCCAATGATTCTTTCTTTTTTTTTTTTATTCTTCAGCTGATACGTCGATCGATCGCGATCGATGATTTATAACATATATAATGCATATATTGCCGATGCAATTTATGTCGATAAATTGTTTTTTTTTTCAACTTTTCTAATATTAGAGGGGAATATGTAAGGTAAAAATCTTATTATCTATTCATAATTTATCTATTGACCTTGATGCGATTGTTCGAAAAGGAACCATTTTAGCTGATCATGTGGTATACATATACAACAAGTATACACTGTAAAAAATTTGGTGTCAAAATCAACACCATTTTAACACCAATAGTGGTCTATATAGGTCCACCCCGTTTTTGGTGTTAATAGACGGTGTTCAAAGATTGGTGTTGAAACGGTGTTGATCATTAACTCCGTTTTTTGACACTGACTTGGACGTCATTCGTTGACACCGGCAAAGTCGTCATCTTAATTCAACACTATAAAGTGGTTTAAATGAATCCGGAATTCGCATTAACGGTGTTAAATGCAGGGGTGTGAAAAAAACACCGGACGTGACACCAGCGGGGTGCTAGTTAAGGACAACACCGTTTTGTGTGTCGTTAATTAAAGGACTCAATTTTGGGGTTAAATGTATCATATACCAAAAAACACTGGTACACGGTGTTATTCCCATTAACCACGTGATGTGGTCCGCATAATTTCGGTAAAATTAGAAAATTGTTTCTTATACGGGGTCATAATATCACAAGTCCAGGTTTATTCATATACAAATATATATTTATTTATTCAAAAAAAGTTTTATAACTCACAATTAGTCATAGCAAAGATACATTATTTGTATCTATTCAGTCTTAATATAATTCAGTCTTTATCAAATGACAACTTATGTTCCGCCGTTGGATGATGTCCGAATTCACTGACCATCAGGTTGACAGCGATATTTACCAATTTTCGACGACTTTGGCCTGTGAGTGCGCCCGTAGTCTGGTATTCCTCAATTACTTCAATACCCCCCGGTGCATTTTTGATCTCTTGTAGTAAATTCTGTAGAGATTAGAAAAAAATATATAACGCGAGTGCAATGACAAATGGGTACAGGTATGAATGCACTTACCGAATTTTCGATCTTTCGCTTTTTCGGAGATCTTGCGTAAGTTGAAAAACAGTTTTGGGAAATAACTCGAAGATCGAAGAGTCAATTACTGCTCCATCTTCGTCGCGAACTACTATGTCCTCATCATCACCAAGTTCGAAGGATTGCTTAGCTGTTGAGTAGATATTAAATAAAATTTGTGAATTTCATTCAATATCGGTGTTACATAAAACACCGAAAACATTTTCTCTAACACTGCGAGGTGTTCTCTACATTTGTAATTGAGGCTGATTTGACTCACTAGGGTGTTAAGGGGATACATTTGAGCAGATCGCAATAAAAATAGGTGAATTTTGGAAATTTTTATCTCGAGCATTCGATTCAATCTAGTTTTCTTTCGATCAAAAGTATATACATTGAGGTACACATAGTACACCAATGAACAAGTACAAGTTTTTTGTATGATAAATTATTGTTCATCAACACTTACCTGCGGTGACAAAAGCGTGATAGTCTACCGTAGTATTATTCGGAGTTGGCACTTTTATCCATTTTATCTCCCCGTAGAAACGAGCTTTCCGTAGGACAAAATCCCTCACAACTGGATGCGTCTCAACGGGGAACATATCCAAATCAAATAAACTCGAATTCAATATATTCGCGGCCGCAGCCACAGTATCGGTTGAAGAATCCATCTCCTCGGAACCTTTGTTCTACTGTGCGTTTACGCGTTGACTGCATAATACAGAAGAACTGCGCATTGCGTCGACCCAATGCAGGTTCAAACTTGTTAATTTAACACCATCGGTGTTAAATTAACTCCGCAATTAACTCCGCAAGGGTGTCAAACAAACGCAAGCTAGAACTTGTGAAGTCTTTTGGTAGCAAAAAGCACCGTCGCGTATCATTTATCAACACCGGTGGTTATGAAAATTAACCACAAACCGGTGATATTGCAAATTTGAATTATGCGTAGCTGACAAAGAATTCAATCGGTGTCGAATATATGTCTGAAGACACGATACTCACACCGGGATGTGTTAATGTTCCGAAATAACGAACATGTAGTGTTGAGAAGCGGTAAGTGACACCGCTTGAAATTGTACCAAACGCAAAGTGTAGATTTTACCCACAAAAAGTGTCATTATTAACTCCAAAATTATCAACCACCAACACCGAATACTTTCAATCCCCAGATTTTTTACAGTGTATAACGTGACATTTGATACGATTTTATTATCACATAGAATACAAGTATTATAATCTATATAACATAATATGCGATCTTTTTTTTTTTTTTGTCAATCACCGAACTATTTAATTATGAAAAAGTTCTGTCAAAAAAAGTCTGAGGGGTAGTTAATGTTATTTATATTATTGGTCATCGTTATTTGAAAAAAGAAATGAAAAAAATGGTTCTAATTTTTCTTCAATTTTCTCTCTTATTTTATTAAATGCAGTAATGATCTTGAAAAATCACTGATCTATACCGACCCATGTTAAGCGTTTAATCGCTATTTTTCCTCATTCCATTTCACAATTTATACGAGTTGCGCTATCACCAGAGGAATTTGTTCACCTACCATATAGCTATATACTGGTATACATATGTACGTGTCACATATTTTATATATATAGAAAAAGACTTTTTAAAGTTTTTTTTAATCAAGTTCATTATAGGTGTGTATGTTATACATGTGTGATTGAATTTATTCATAATATTACGTAGTTCGGTGATAAAAGTCATTTATTTCTATGGAAAATATGTTCGCAGTTTCGGAATTGAAAAATCCAGATAAATCCAAAAAAAAAAAAAAATCATTTACACGTACACGTATACGTATACGTGGATCATGTGAGCATGACTCGACGGTTAATGTGGTGGTGGTGGTGGTGGTGGCGTCGGCAGAGTCACGGGACTTAGTGAAAGTGTCTGCCGTTGAATTTGTGTGTTAAATACACATGGAGATATTTTTCTATACGTACATTATTTACACGTTTGAAGACCGCGGAACGTCCATATCCTGTATACAAACGTATTAGCGGGCAACCGCGCTATAGCAATCCACAGAGGGCAAAGGCAAGGCGAAGAAATTACACGCGATAAAGAGACGAGCGCGAATATAAAATGAGACGAAAAAAAAATTGGTACCTAAATGAAAATCGTAAAGGAGCAAAAAAAAGTAATTGGGGAACCCTGCAAAAAGTATAAGTTTAAAACCCAACGAACATCCACCACCACTTTACCACCATGTAAAACTTCACTTTTTACTTTTAACTCGCTCGTCGCGATCACGAAGTAACATAATTACTATAGATGGGAGATGATGCATCTCCACCTTTCTCCACTCACCCTTGCATCGCGTTTTTTTTTCTTTTCTTTTTCGCCTTCTGTATAATTTAATGGCTATAAAAGCTTTAACGGTAAAAAACTCGAATACAACGAGCTTCTTCTCCCTGTAGATAAAAATGGCGTTATTTTTTTTTCCTCTTATTTGCTTCAATGGTATTTATTCAAATAAATTCAAAAAGAAGAAAAAAAACAAAGTATAATACGTGTCAGTATGTCGGAAAGAAATTGTGCGGGCGAGAGTGAAGCTCTCGAAGTTACTCAACGGGTACATGTGCACATATGTATTAACATGTAGATAAATAATGTGTGCGTATATATAGTATATATGTGTAAGAATATAATTTGCGTACGTGATAAACGATAGTTGAAAATTGCACTTATGGTGCGATTAATATTATGTACGTACGTTACATAGGTATGTAGGTAAAATCACGTGCTCTGATGCACGTACTCGTATATACTTATAATTTCAAAACATTTTATCTTCTCGTTCTTCTTTTACTTTGATTTTCTACTTTTTGAAATTTTTATTTCGAAAGGAAAGAAGAAAAAAAAGAAAAAGGAGAAAAAAATCTAACGGAGAACGTTGCAAATTAATAATTTGTAAGCGTGTATCTCATATACTATATAATATATACGTAGACTTAATTACCTATATATTATGCATGGAAGTTGAAGCACGCATTGCGTGTGCCGCGGTATACGTAGAGATTATTATCGCAAATTATAATCACGATGATCATGAATAGCCGGGCTACCTATACGACAATTGTTGCTTAGTTAGTAATTAAGAATTACAGTGTTATGTATGTACATACTTATACATACCATACGCAAGGCAATGGCCTGCCATGGTTGATGATGTACACGTCAATTTATTGAACTATGACGTCAGAATGCACCGTAGATTTTTCTTTTTCTTTTTTTACTATTTTCTTAGCGACATGTAGTATATATATGTCCATATGTATATACCTAAGGTAGCCTTCCTTAGGTGGAAAATTTGGTTCAAGGCTTTCAATAATAGGCACGCGAAAGAGAACTTAGGTGACATTTATTGCAAAGCGTTTTTCGATCTTCTACATGCACATCATCGTGCATCTTTCATCTTATTATAATATAATAGTATAATAATATACCGTGCATCTCTACTGTTTAAACATTTTTTATTTTATTTATTTATAGCCGCACGACGACGCATCGATCGAGTATATCAATTAATTTTATTCGCGTTGTAAAATTTTTCATAGAAATATTTTTATCGTTTATAATAATAACGACAAAATTTACCTTGATACGGGAAATATCTTTTTATTTATATCTATTTATAGGTACATACATATGTACGTTAAAATATATATATTATTTTATACATATATAGGATTTCTTGGAGGACATTAATATTATATAGCAATGAGGGGAATTGCTATTCTTTTTTTATTATATATAAAAAAAAATCTTTCATTCAGTTTTTTTTCTTCCTCTATGTAACTACGTCGAATACCATCGATGGGAATAGGAAGGATATCAAAAGCTACAAATGAATACCATATATATTTTGTGTAGAGGAATAGAAGTCAAAAAAAAAGCAAACAAAAATTCTAAGTATTGAAACGTAATTGATGGCGTCATCGCATAGAAAATTCCTTTGGGCAATTGAGATTTTTTTTTCACATACCCGGAGCAATTTGTGCTCTAAGTGGTTGGCTATATGAAATTAAGGGTTTACGAGTCATGTTCTCTACTATATAATTCATTTTTCTTTTTCTTTTCTTTTCATTTTTGAATTTTTTTGATTCAACTAATTTACTCGTTCCGAATGACGTGATATTGTGGTTCTTTTTTTATTCTTTTCTAGGGCCGCATTTCATTCGGGTGAATCATTTTCTGATGACCATATACTAAATTTGTAGTGATTTCTTGTGTTCCGCATTTTTTTGAATTATTTATTCATTCATTTATTTATCTATTTTTTCTTTTAATAAACACATTTATCGTGCGCCGGTTAATTTTTTTACAAATTTCTTTTCACGTCTTCTGAATTTTATTTTTATTTAAGAAAGAAAGAAAAAAACCAGAAAGTGAAAAGAAAGAAAGAAGAATTATTTAGATTTTATGCGCTGTACACCTCATTCTCGGTGCGCGGGCTGCACCTATATCGCTTCATTACCTGTGACGACGATCCTGTTCTGATTTTCTTTTCATTTTAATTGCCTCAATTCATATTCGAATAATTGATTTCCTTTTTCCTAATTAAAATTAACTCCCTTAATTAATTTTAGTCTCCCATAACGTCGTCCAAGTTTTAACGCCTCAATAACACGGCTAATAAAATTAACATCCATTCATATAACTTCTAATCTCAACTAAAAAGGATAACAAGTTCGATGAACTCGAACTGAAAAGTTGGGCTTTTTTATTCTCAATGATGATTTTCTTTCTCTTCTTCTTCTATTTTTGAATTTGCTATACGAAAGTCAACGTAATTGCACCCAATAACTTGCGCCCCGTATGAATGAACTTAGCATCTTGTTATAACGCAGGTGAAAATTTGTTCGTTCGTTCGTTCGTTCAGTTTAGTTTTAAACTCGAGATTCCTTCTCTCCTAGTAGGTGAACAGTAGTATAGGTACGGCTGTAGTATAAGTAGGAGAAAAAAGAGGGGGAGGATAAACAACAATAAATAAGTTAAACGGGTGCGCTCGTGGTGACCTGCTTTCAACAGTAGACATCCTTGTGTTTCATAATATCGCGTACCAGGGCGTCCTAATGTTGCACAACGACGTACTGAAACAAAACCAAAAAAGAAAGAAAGAATAGAAAAATTCAAAATTCAAAATTGAAAAGTTTTAAAGAAACGAAAAAATTACAACCACATTATCAACGCGTGTCAATTTTCTATTTCAATTTCAAAATACCTCCTCAAAGTAGCTACCTATAGTATATTAATGTGCATTTGTAAATTTTATCCTCCAACAAAACTTTCGATCGAAATTAACATTCATTTTTATGCATATATTCAATTTTACAAATTCGATATACATTTATTTATTTATTAAACCTATTTCCTGCATTCTCCGACGCGATAATTTGAAAACTCTATAGTTATAATAGTATATTATAATCAGTATTGTAATTGGTTTCCTTATATATTTGTCTTTTTTTAAGAATGAAGGAAAAATGAAGATGACAAAAAGTTAAAAAGGTTAAAATTGTAAGAAAAAAGAAACAAGTAAAAATTCAAAGAAAAAGAATTTTATTATTATAAGTTTCGTCCCTGTCGGATTGATTGAGGAAGCGATTATTACACTCGTTATTTGTACAGGTATAGAGAATCAAGGATCCTAACATTTTCCTCTTTTTCTTTCTTTCTATATTTTTTTTATTAATTTATTTCTTTTTCTCTCTACTCGCGTTCAAGAATTTCCATAAATTATATGACGTATAGTATAGCTTGAGGAAAGATTCTAATAATAATGATAATAATCATGAGTAATCCCAACATATTTTTGAGTTGTTGTAAAAAATATATAGCTTTTCGCATAAATTTCTTCATAAGAGGAAAAAAAAAAGAATGCAAAAAATTTCTCGTACACGTTCTCTCATTCATTTATATACGGCGTGAAATGCAGTGCAGGCAATAAAAATCTATATATATATGTATATTGTATCCTCGTTAATGTAGGTTTATGTATACAGAGCTGCATGAGTGTAAGTGCATACCGTTTTTCCACTTTCTTTGAAGTCTGCTATCGATTTCCGCTGTATATACCAACCTGGCATATAAATATGATCATTTCTGTTTCGTTTGTATTTGCGCGTTTTTCACGTTTGCCTCAGGACTTAAAGATGCGGACTTTCACCACGGTTTGGTTTTACACAGGGACATATACCTATACGTATACATATGTACCTATATTTTATATACTCTCCCTTTAAATAGCTCGCGATTTATGTTATTATATAGTTTTTTTCTTATTCATTACAAAAAATCTATATTAATTATCATTTCGGTTTTAATTTTCTTTCATCCCTTTTTTCCTCTTAGAAAAAATAATTGGGGAATGTATATCAAAAAATATTCCGTAAATCGCGATTGCTTGTACAGAGAACAATCCTTATATTATTTTTTTCAAATTTAATTTAATTAATTTAATTTAATTTATTTTTTTCGTTTTATTTTACTTACTTATTTGGAAAATTCAATAAATTTAACGACTTTTTAATATATACCGACAATGATGATAATCATTCACCGCAGATGATGTCATATATTAATTTCATCTAAATATAGTTTTTTTTTTTTTTTTTAATTTTTTCACTTCGTTGGTAAAATTAATTCTATCGATATATGATTAATAATGGTGTTTATTAGGTAATGATTAATTATTACAATACTTCTAAATTCAGCGTTCATTTTCCCCCACTTTTTTACATAATTTTCTTATACATTTCGTTTGATATTATTTCTTTCCGAAGTAAGTAACATCGTCGTTGGAATTTCATACCTCATAAGAATAACGTCATCCAATTTTTCCTATAACCGCGTGATGCGCGTGTTTTATAATGATTTCTGGGTAGCTGAACTTTATATACATGTAGATACCTATGTGATTCTTTGCGGATGCAATGTCCGTGTCATAGTATATTATTTCCATATTTATAAAGCGCCATTAGTCTGTAGATCCTATTGCATATCTAGTTTTTTATATTTATTTTTTCTCTTCATTTTTTTTTGTTTGTTTGGCGCCCTGCTAATCATAGCGCATATATGTATATGTAACGGTATATACTTATAATACATATAAATATATTAATCTGCAATTTATCTGGCCACATATTCACCGAAATGGCTAGTAAATTAAATATCATTTTTTCTTTCCTCGGTTTTTGTTCATTTTTGATTCTAAAAACTTCTTTTTTTATTGTCAAGAAGGTACATCATATGTATATAAATACATACTACATACGTGATTCGAGTCATGTAAATTGAAATATACCTGATTACGTCATTTTTTTTATAAGGTAAAATGATATACATTTTTTCTTTTCTTCTTCTCTTAATATGATAAATTTAATATCTTTAACCACTTCCGCGTGTATTATATATATACTATGTGAAATTATATACCAAGTTCATATATATCTCTGACTATGTATTATATACTTCGATACATATCATACATGCTAGTAGATGCGAAGAGATGTATCCCACGAAAATTTTTGTAGAAGAAAATCAAAAAGAAACATTTATACATATACATATATTAATATACGGATATGTAAAAGTATATAGAAATCTTGATGACGACACGTCGGTCACGTGGATTATTATAAAACCGCGTGACGATGGGCACCCACGGCGAGAATTTTCTTCCTTTTTTTTTTTCTATTTCTTTCGTTTTGTCCGATCACGTATATTTTTTTTACACGCTATAGATGATGAGGATGATGGTTGAGAAGGGGAGGAATTATAGAAGCAAAAATTAATAAATTAACAATAAAAAAGAGATAGATAATAATAATAATAACAGCGATTGAAATTCACACGTATATAATATATGAGACCATGACCCACCTTGAGAATCACATGATTCTCTAACACACATGTGCATATGGATAAATAATACTATACCAAATATCAAATACGATGGGGTATTGGAGTGTAGGAGTCGGATGATGGTATATAGATAAAATATATAATACCCATAGGTACATAACCTGAGAGAAATCAACATAAATTCACTTTAATGGTCCAATTTATTTTATTTTATGTATACATGATTTTAGTTTTTGACAATTTATTGCACATGAATTGTATATCTACATTTTTGTTTCTTTTTCTTTTTTTCTTTTTACTCTTTTAACTATTGATTTATTTTCATTCAATCCAGTGGGGTTATACATCAGAAAATAAATTCAACTCGTTACATTACAGAGAATTTTATATGATATATATATTATTATATGCATGACATGATACAATCGCGGTTTTTTTTCTTTCTTTCTTTTTTTGTTTCGATTTTATTATGATTATGATTATTATTTATTTTCGACCGAGACGTTGGTACAGGTATAGGTTTAATGATAAACAAGATCGAAAATTATATAGTATCGGTATACCGGGTGTTATGTAGATCCTTGTATACTGCAGCACATATACTCGTATTGTATATAGGAGGATATCAATAAATCAAGGTTTCGTGACACGAACGCGACGTCAGAAAAATATATATTCAGATTATCTGTCCTTTCTAATCGCGTATTTCAACGATCAGAGAGAGAGAAAGAATTGTATAAAATAATATGTACATATTTTTTGTCTAGGAACTCTGCTGGTGGCAGCTTATTATTATTATTGTTGTCATTATTGTTGTTGTTGTTGCTGCTTTTTATCATTATTATTTTAACCATACTACATAGGTATTGCTCTTCATTGTGTTGTTACATGGGCGTCATTTATTGTACGTTGTATTATAATTTTTCGTTTATATGTTTCGAAGAAAGTCCCTCTGAATCTGCAAACTAAACTGATCCAGCTTTTTAAATGATCGAGTTATCGCGAATTTTACACTTTTTTGGGAGAAAAAATCAACATTTTTTTTCATTGGGGGTTCTACAGTATTCTTATGTATTTTGATCTCAGGAATCCAAATCTGAAAGCCAAATTTATCTATTTATAAAATTGATAGAGTTATCGCCTATTTTCCGCTTTTCGAAGCAGAAAAATTGAGATATCTCAATGGGAGTAATTCGTAGCTCAATTTAATCGACGGATTCGTGTTCCTGAGGTCAAAATACGTCAGAAAAGCGTCATACGATCGATTTTAAAAATCCTTCATTTTTGACCCAAAAATCGAAAAAATCCAAAGGGGTATACCTTAGATTTTTGTCGATTTTGAGCCAAAAATGAAGTATTTTTAAAATCGATCGTAGGACACTTTTCTTACGTATTTTGACCTCAGGAACACGAATCTGAAAGTCAAATTGATCTATCTATTAAATTGATCGAGTTATCGCCAATTTATCGATCTGAAAAGTGAAAAAATGAAGATATCTTGATGGGATATTTTTCTAGCTTAATTTAGTCGACAGATTCGTGTTCCTGAGGTCAAAATACGTTAGAAAAGCGTCATACGATCGATTTTAAAAATACTTCATTTTTGGCCCAAAAATCGAAAAAATCCAAAGGGGTATACCTTAGATTTTTGTCGATTTTGAGCCAAAAATCAACATTTTTTAAAATCGATTGTAGGACACTTTTCTTACGTATTTTGACCTCAGGAACACGAATCTGAAAGTCAAATTGATCTATCTATTAAATTGATCAAGTTATCGCCAATTTATTGATCTGAAAAGTGAAAAATCAAGGATATCTCGATGGGATTTGATTCTAGATTAATTTAATCGACGGATTCGTGTTCCTTGCACAAAAATACGTCAGAAAAGCGTCCTACAATCAATTTTAAAAATACTTCATTTTTAGCCCCAAAATCGGTATTTAAATTATTAGAAAACAGTCGTTCAAACTGTTGTTTAAACCAATATTTAATTTCTCGCCTCGAAAATCGCAAAATAATAGGTCATTGTCGAATTTTGAATAATTTTATCAGGAGAGATGACCGGCGTCTATCGTATTCATACAAAATTTCCTCTTTGAATTGATAACATGTTATATTATAACATATAAAGAAACTGCTCTTGTTTTAGAAATAAGATTGTCATTCAGAATAGGTCGTTTTGTCGTATACAACTAGTTGAGACGACTTTTTAGAATATTTAAAATTTCCCACACGCGCCGGTAGATTGTCAAGATATACATTTAAGTACGTAAAGAAGGAAATGAAAGGACGGAAGAAATTTATAATACATTATACACATACTCAAATGTACTTTCAGTTTGTAGAATCGTGATATTTTTTTTATTCAATACGACGGTAAAGAGAGAATAGAACCGAAACAAAAATTATGTATGTATGGATGTATGGTCTTTGACTCCAAATTTGTAAAGTTAATTGTTCACATCTTGAAATTAATTATCATTATGTATCATACATGATAATCGTAACTCGTGGATATGTACCAAATAATTTACGGGTAGTTTAAATTTCTTTTCTAAATCTTGTTCCTTTTTTTTTGGTTTTGGTTTCTTGATTATTATTCGAATTCAATGGATACAATTTATCGCGATAGAAATGTTTTTATTATATGGATATACGATGGTTAGAAATTGGAAGGTTTTAAGAGAGATCGCGGATCTATAGAGTTGCCTTAGCGCACGTGATGATGATGATGATGATCCCCTTTCGTTATTTCAAGTAGATATTGCCGTATAGTTACTGTGCTCTTGGATACCTACGGAAATACTGTAATTGAGCTAGCATAGAACTTGTGTGTTTCTTTCTATCTGTTTCTTTTTTTCTTTTTCTTTTTATTCATCTGCTTTTTCTCACGAATGAGAATCACGAGTTCTTTTCCTACCTGCCCACCTTTCTTATGCGCTGTTGGTAGTTGTGTAACGCTTTGAATCTAAAAGTAAAAACATAAAAATAACACAAGTCACTATTACTCATAAATCTATGATGAATTAGAACCCGAGATTTACTTTCTTCCTTAAATTATTAAAACTAAATTTTTTAAAAGACTTTCTTTTCGTCACGTGCTTTTTATACTTACTCGCGCGCACAGATGTAATATAATTATGACTGTTATACTCCATACGCTATATGGGTGTGTTAATTATTAATTAAAATGTTATATCTCATGTAGAATCTTATGCAAAAATATTTAATAATTGATAATTATATATTATAAAGTTTCGTGATTTCATACATTACTATTATTATACATACGATATTTAAAGATGCGGAGAATATTCGAATAATATTTATAGATGTAATATAATTTTTATACATCCGTTTGTTATCCTAATTTTTTATCTAATTTTGTCTTTTCTCTTTTGTAATTTGATTTTCTAATCACGCGGAGAATACGCAAATTAAGCGACATTTAAATTTTAAATCGATTCGAGAGACTCAACGAGTCGAGGGAATCGAGTCGAGAGTCGAACTCGGAACTGTCATGGCCGCAGTGTTGAAAATATTTTACGCAAGTATGGTTACCGGAGTTTGAGGTTCTGATTGAACTTCTTGATTGAAAATAATATTATAAAATACATAAGCGAGATGAATTTTGTCGCTAGACAGTGTTTGAGAATCGTTAGAAATGAAATTAATAATCAATCACACGTTTGTGGTTTGGGAAGACCATTTTCATTCAAAAGTGCTTATGCGCTAGAGAATCTTTATCCTAAAAGTAACCTTAAACTTTTTACTCCAAACTTCGTAAGTAGGCTGAAAAATCTATTGTTTATCATTCTTCTTGATATTATAATTTTATCAATGAAGAATTTTAAGTTAACTTGACTTCAAAAACTCTCGTAGGTGCCTCTAGAGCCGGATGCGAAGTTTAATGGATTTATACCGACCGAGGAACTGGATATAACGTACAGTCGTAGCAGCGGACCTGGAGGTCAGAATGTTAATTGCGTAAATACAAAAGTAGACCTCAGATTCAACATTCAAAAAGCTAGTTGGCTGAATGATGAACTTAAACCTAAGCTACTGGAAAAAGTGAGGAGACAACTCAGTTTTTAATTTTACAATAAAACTAGTTAGTCGATATTGGATTTTGGAATGAGTTTTACTCTGTATTTCAGTATGTCACTAAGATAAACAAAGATGGATATCTTGTGATAAAATCAGATGTGACTAGATCGCAGCAATTAAACTTGGCTGATGCTCTGGAAAAACTTAGAACCATGATCAGAGCCGTTGCAAAACCTGCACCACAGATTTCCGAAGAAACTGAAGAAAAGTTGAGAAGACGTCACCTCAAAGCCGTTCGAGAGCGTCTTATCTCCAAGAGGAAAAGATCCGATATAAAACAGAGCAGACAAAATAATGATTAGGACCTCTGAGTATTCATTTTTAACCCGTTTTTCAACCCTCACCTCGATCCATAATCTAATGTAAAGTTTCCACCAGAATAAACTACAGAGAAATCTGTACGCACCGATAGATTGATATGAAAGGAATTGAAGTACGGGGTCGGTAGTTGTACATAGTTGGCGACGTATGAATTAAAATTATTTTTAATCAGAATCCTTTTATCTCGTGGACGTTTTTTTTATCGATCAACTGCGCGTTCACTAGTCATTATTGCAGGTAGCGCCACGTGCCTTGAAGGAATATTCCTGTAACCGCGGGTTGTTGGCAGCTTTAAATAATGGAGATTTTTCTCATTTTACATACGAAATCGCAAAAATTAGTCAGATTGGATAATTAAATTTGCATAACCGCTTTTGCAACGATATGCGATCTGGTGATTCATGTCACTCTATAAAATCGTCACAAAATCCGGGTATGTTGAGCAGGTGTACGCACGTTGCTCACCGTTGCTAAGCGACCCACACAATTTTAAACGTAAACACAGGTATTGGAGTAGACGTGAATCTCTTGACGTTTGTAGCGTTCGTAACGCGAGTGAAAATGTCATTTAAAGACCTGAGAAGTACGTACGAAATGAGTTAAAATTTATAGAATTTTAATACTTGATTGGATTTCATGAATTTATTTTGCGATTATATTCATTACCTTCTGTAGATTTTACCGAGATGATGAGGGTCCTCGGATACCCGAGGTTAATATCTTTGGCAAATTTTCGAGTTCCGAATTTTCCTCTTGTTGCCGAAATACTTATTTGGCTCGTCAAGAGATTTGATCCTGACGCCGATGTTCCCACCGAGCATGATTCGGAACAAGATCGAGTTGCCCTTGTCAGAAGAACTGCCGAATTTATGGTGCGAATAGATTTGCATGTCCCCCTGTATTCCCTAATGTTATCAATCGTCACATAATTATAAGTTTTATAAATATCGTACAGGCAATTAAAGCGAACATCAAATTGAATACGAAGAAAATTTATCAAGCGGATGGTTACGCGGTGAAAGAATTATTGAAAATAACCACATTACTTTACGAAGCACAAACTCGCAGCACGGAGAAAGCAATTTTATTGGGAGATAATCTCCAAAGTGGTACAAATTTTGACATTTCTGAAAGGATCAATGAACTAAAAACAACGAGGCAGCTGGCCAGTCAGCTAACTATTAACGGAGCAACGCTCTTTGACCTTTTGGGACGAGAAGTCGACTTGCGAGAAGTTAGAAACAATAAAATGTCCAGACAGTTTGATACCTCGGAAATTGAAGTGGCTATGAAAGAAGTAATCGAGAGTATCAAGCTGGAGATAAGCGATACTAAGAAGCAGATAGAGAATATCAAAGACACCGAACAAAGTTTGGATGCTAAAATTGAAAGGCGGCGAACAGAACTCGATCGGAATCAGAAACGTCTTCAAACTCTCAGGAAAGTTCGCCCAGCGTTCATGGAAGAATTTGAAAAACTTGAAGTCGAACTTAAGGGTCTGTATGACGTTTATCTGCAGAAATTTCGATATCTTGCCTACTTAGAACATCTCCATGAAGACGCTGCTAAGGCGGAACAAGAAAGATTTGAAAGAAGGCAAGTCCACAACTCGCATTTGCTTCTACCTCATGAGTCATTGAAGCATTATCTCCGAAATTTATCAACCGGACATGAGTCAATCATACGATCCCTCATCTAAATTTGATTTTTATTATCGGGCTGGTCTCATGATAATTATTATCTTTTCGATAATCCGTAGACAAGCGGCAACAAAGAAGCAACTCGAACAATTGAGAGGGGAAGACGTGACCCTGGAAGGTCTTTTGGAAGGAAGTGACTCGATATTTAATTCGAACCAGGAAACAATTGGGCATGGTTTAGGCGATACTGAAAAGCAGTTGCAGGAGCGAATAGGTCAGGGAGTCAGAATCAAGACTGGTAAGAATCGGCTGGAACGATTAGAGCACCACGTCCTTAATTTCAAGTCCATAAAATTTCACCAAGGCCGAAAGCCGGTAGATCTAAATTCGAAAAAAAAAATTCGCACTTTACAAATTCACGATAGCTACGTTGAATTCCGCGAGCACCCGACGCAGATTTCCCTTTGAAATCTATTTTTCCTCTAGGCATGGGGGGATCTTCGCGTGCGCAAACATTGCAGCGTCGCGTTTATGGAAGCATGTCAGGTCGTCAACGTGCAGGAATGGGAACCGCATTGGATTTAAACGATAGTGTTGGATCCCTGGATAGCGACAGCGATCTCTTCATCGATGGAGATCTCGATGACGACGATGACTTGATTAATTCCGACGGAGAACTTGAACTAACAGGATTACATGCTAAAAATAATCAGGAGAAACGTGCCGTCAGTAAAATTGATCACTCCGATGAGGATTTCTAATAGGTACAATCTCCAAAAATTTTACTTGTTATCCGAGTCACCACATTGCCCACGAATTAATTAACAGTAATTAACTTTTCCCCCTTGGTATCTCAAATTAGGAACCATGATTATTTCCAGTAACTCGTCTTATAACTCCACGTGTTCACTTACAGTGCGAAGATTAGCTCTTATTAAAAAAAAACGTTTTGGGACCCACGATGTAGATCTTTGATAAAATATTAGCAATTCGATCATAAACTCGATCGATATCCTGCGTTATTATTATGACGTAATAATCAAGTAGAGATATTTAGTTTAGAACTTGGAATATTTTCCGACGTGTTTCGAATCGGATCTTAACTGAAACCTGACTGATTAATCGTTCATACCTATATTTGAACGTATTAAAAAAAAAATCAGAACTGAACTTAACATGGGATCAAAAAAAAGACACTGAACTTCTTAGTATGGTAATGATTTATTTTGCGATTATAACCATTTTGGCGTTTGCGTTTTATTATATCGTACAATATGAATTAGATTCGCAATTGGTACAACATGGTTAATTTTTTTTTCTTCTCGTTTTTGGTTTTTTTTCCGCTTTTCATTTCATTTTACAAATCAGTGATCGGTTATATTCATATCTGCGCGTATCTCGTTGAAATATTTTCACGTATTTCTTTTCTTTTCATCAATAAATAGTGTACACAATAATATACAAGGAAAACAATCGTTATCTATAATTAAATAAAAATATTTTATTAGTCGTACAATATAATTACCTAAATATTTCTTATAACGTAGGCATTATCGTACAGTATCAATTGATAATAATACTAAATCACACAAAAATAAATTGTACAAATTTATATACAGGGTGTCTTAAAAACTATAAAAAAAAAAAAGTCAAGATTATTCTCCGTCTTAATCGTAACAGTTACCGGCATTCTTTTTTTTCCGGTAAATCTTTAGACATTAAAAACAGAATTGAGTCAGGAATAAAATAAAATAAAATAAATTAAAAGAATTCAGACAATTAATTCACTATTATATTCAATTAATAATTAATTAAATTGTCTAAAAACTATTTCAAATGTACGTACAAGTTTCATATAGATATGCGTCTGTATTTGCTTATTTCTTAATGGATTTTAATTAATTAATTATTTATTACTATTTATTTTTTATTCACTTTTTTCTCTTCTCCACTCCACAAAACCAAAAAAAAAAGAAAATATAAACAGAAAGAACGAACGAGTCCTTATTTTTCAGCCTATTAAATATAAATTTTCTATACTAATAGTTAATACGCTATAACATATTTTTGCACGCACACTCGGTGTATATTTAGACCGAATTTTATTTAGGCTATTAATTTATTGCCTCATTAGGCGACTCCGGTTTTAATTTTTTTTTATCTTTGAGGACGCCTAATTTTCAATTGTAAACTACACGTTCATTGTACGTATTTAATACATGTATAGCATTAGAAAAAGAAGGAGACGAAAAAAGATTTATAGTATGAAAAATCAATGTCAGACATATCGTCGTTATAATGTTTTAATTAATATATTATAATATCCTAGCTACATTTGGGGTAAATGAAAAGCAATAGAAAAATTACAATCGTATTATAAAATTGCAAACAAGCACCAGATTCAAACTAATTTGAGGCGAGGCCTTTTTTTTCTTTTTCTTTTTATACTCTCGTTTTATAAACACGAGAAAAGCGCCTTCTTCGTAGAAAAATATCGTCAGTCCATACAGGGTAGGTAATTATACTTCGGGGCATGCGTCGTCGAATACTGTTCTTTCTTTGATTTATTTATTTATTTATTTTTTCTTCTCGGTGCTGAATTTTTTTTCTTTTTTTATCGTTAGCATTATCATTAATACTTTATCATTCGAATTTTCGAAATATTGATCTCATCAACCAAAAAGATGAAGTTCAGCACGCGTTATCATGTCAAAATCATTAGATTTTTTTTTTTCATTCAATAGATTAATCATAGAAGATAAAAAAAAATCATCAATTAAAATCTTAGTAGTTACCCAAATCATTCAGATCTTGATTGTTTTATTTAATTTATTCACTTATTCGGAATGAGATGAAACGAAAGGAAAAATAATTCGAATAATTAATTAGATTCTGTAAAATGGCGTTAATAATTATGATATTAAAGTTTCCGATCGATTCTGATGAGAGAAAAAAATATACATATATTTAATAATAGTAATAATATATAAAAGGAAATTAATAAATAAATAATGAGATTACACCTGATTTGCAAATCAGAAATTGTTGTGGCTATAAAAATATGTCCTCGCAATTTTTTTTGGAGGTCTTATGAAAAACCTTAAAATTTTGTTTAATTATAGACGGTAATTAGTTTTCGCTACCTGCTAGACGCTGCGGGTATAATCGGTATCGATGATGTTTTTTCTAAAATTGGCGCAGGCGGTAAAGGATCGAATTCAGGGAGTGAACATTTTTCCATTAATTCTCTGTAACGCGTTCTTACATTCCTTGCCAAATCCGGTCCGTATCTATAAGCCGTTTTATCAACGACGGATTGTGTTTTAACGCAATCATCACCACCGAATTCGCATACTCTATAATGATGCAATATCGCAGCGTCGGCTGGTATATTTAACGCACCATGTCCCGGTATAAATTCCCACACAAAATGGTTACCAGCTTCCACAACGTTCTCCGGTTTACAAATGTATTTCGAACGCTGTTTATGAGGATGCAATTTCATTCTTCGACGTGTTTTTCGCAACGTTATCAAAGCAGCTTCTTCGGGCGTTTGACTAAACTTTACACTTGGGTCGTCGGCCCATTGTAGATAAAAAAATGCGTTTTGAAACGAATAAGCACCGGTTGATTTCGTGCTAATCCTCTTGCCCAGCCATCTGGAAAATTGTTAACGATCGAATAAAATATCATTATCATCCAACTGTGTACAGTTAACTTTTTTTTTCCTTCTTCTTTCTCTTTTGTTTATTCATTTTTTTGACCCCCCCATTATTGCATTGTCAAGGTCTACCGTTTTTTCGTACGTATAAAACGAAACTAATTAAAAAAGGAAAATGGAAAAAATGAATAAATAAAGAAGGAAAGAATAAAAATAAAAGTAAACGCGGTAAACGAATTTGTCCTCGAATGTTTTATTTTTCGTTTCATTATTGAGAATTCGCGAGAGTTCCTTTCCCGGATGACGAATAATAACAACCTTTAATTAACGGGGGGAAAAAACATAGAGAGAAAAAAAAATTTATCATCGTCTCTCAGTTTTTTTAGACGGAAACTCCTAATTGGAGGTGTGTGTGTGTGTGTGACCCTGTAAAGGGAACACCCAGGATTGTGAAGGAAGAAGAAAAGAAAAAAGAAAATTTATATTAGGTAATTATTTTTGCAATTTGTTCACCTTATGAGCTCCGGTATGGTGTCGTTGTGTCTTGGAATAATGTATTCGTCAAGATCAAGTAGAGCAACAAGTTCATATTTGTACATAGATCGATAAAGGCAGTCGTTTAACGCGGCAAATAAACCCTCGGTTCTTATTTCACTTTGAGATATCATGTCCAAATGATGCCACGGTAAAAGTGATACCAAAGGGTAACCGCTGTCGACCGCTGAGCGAGATTCGTAATCCTTCAATACACAACCGGCTTCAAGTCCTAATGTATCGTTATAAAGTGTTACGTGAGTAGCACCTAAGAGTCTATGAAGTTCTATGAACTCTATCAGCTGTACCACCTGCGGAAGAATAAGAAGAAAGAAAATTATTCATCGATTGAAGTTTATAGCAGCAAAAGAATAAAAATGACCATCGCTTACTCTGTTATAATCAAAGTGTAGAGGTTTCACGCAGACTGCTAAAGGTTCACGTTCTTTTGGTCTATCGGCGGGTCGATTTTGAATGAGTATTCTATTTGCAGGTTGAGCTTTCAATCTTGCTACGACACTGACGGAATTTGGTACTCTGTTAGGAACTCTACCGTCAAATGTTTCCGGTGGTGTTTTTGGCAAGGGACATATCACAAAACATGCACTATACTTCAGGGTCCAATTCTCACGAATCACCTGCGAAACAGTATAAAAAAAAAAACAATTTATACATATTCTTTTCAATTTATTCCAATTTATTCTTTCTTTCTTATCATTTTACCAACCTTCACTTTAGCTGCAACTGTTATGGACGCTGTAGCGTTCCCAGATCCTTGCAAATTGTACCATAATCTACACCATACTCTATCTGGACCTCTTGTTTTAGTGGCACCGATTACCCTGATTAATCCTGGACCATCACCCCCACCGATTCGGTTATCGTAGTAGGCAGAGTAGACAAAAAATTTGTATCTGCAAGTGTTTCCAAAATGGCTCCAGTAGATGTTTGATATATATGAGGTAAAATAAAAGTTTTCCTCGCGTTTTTTTTATTTTATTTTACTTTCTCTATCACAGAAGTAAATTAGGAAAATAAACTCGTAGACGCTCTAATTTTTATTGTGTTCAAATTTCTTAGCTAAGTCGGTCGTTTTCCATGGTAAAGACAAACGTGCTGTGGTTTCGAAAAAAGAATTTTTATTTTCAAGTATTTCGTAAACGACTCTCGAGTTTCTTGCTAGCTGTACGCGAACTTATGCAAATTTGACTAATCTAAAGTACTGTATACAGGTATATATGTAGGGGTAGAAATAGAGGGTCGTCGCGTCGTTTTAAGGACACTTTGGAACCATCTTCTTTTTTCATCCCATCTTGTACAATAAAAAAAAAAAAAAAGAGATAGATAGAGGGACGAAAACGCTGTACTGCGGGTTGATGAAAAGTCTTTGAGAGCTTCTCGACGAAAGTTGACTTCGTTTTGATAGACAGTAAGGATGTTGATCAAAGCGATAATTATATATTGATGAAAATTAATAATTGAAAAAATTTCTAATCTATTTTAATTTTTCAAAACATGCGACAGATACTTATAGAGACAATTTATTACCTTGTATTCGTTACCGGTAACCAATCGGCGTGAGTCATTCGCAAACTTTGATTTAAATGAGGTAATTTTGCTTCGAGACTCGGCGGTAAACTCGGTAAACCTCTGGGATCGGTTAAAGATGCTGCTGGCATTTTACTATCCTCAATATTTTTAACCATCAGACCAATATGGTCGTCAAAATTTCCCCTCAGACTTCCATAATCCTCCGCCTGTTGAAGACGAAAAGAAAAAAAAAATCTTTCTTTAAATTCTATGACCAGAAATAAAATTTTATTCATCACCGCTCAGGATGTTATAAAATCAAAAACTTATACAGCTATCCTGTATACCTATATGTGTATTGGTAGGCTCTTTACATGCGTATATACCGACTAATTAAACACGTTTCGCGCGCTCGCGCGTTAATTAATGACTTGTATATAAATGTAAACCGCATAAACCATGTGTGTGCGAATGTGCACATATACTGCGTTAATTAGGGTGATAAACCCTTTATAATTATGCTTACCCCGACCTCCTCGTAATCCGGTCTGTCCGGTGCTGCGATCAATCTGTGACCGTTTCTGTGACCACCTAAAGCTCCCGTTCCTCCTACGTTTGATCCGTGTCTATCGTCGATCAGAAATATTTCCGTTAAAACTATCAAACCGAAAACTGCGAAGAACATCACCACCAACATAAAAGACATGTTCGCTCTCTCCTTCAAAACACCCGCACCTCGACCTCCACCCGAACCTCCGCGACGCCCACCCATTCCCAAGGTTCTCTGAAACAATTTTTTTTATTTATTAATCATTCATTAATTTTTTTGAATCGGTGAAAAAAAAATCAATTCTGTTTGAAATTATTCACACATGGATGGAATTTTTTTTTCTTCTCTTAAAGTATTTAGAAAATCAGGTTGAAGTTTTTTTTTTGTGTTCCCCAAAAATTACCTACCCCACAACCTATTTTATTTTCTCTGTTTCGTTAATTATTTGTAATCAATTGAATTTAATTAACTTATTCAGTTTTTCGATGCGGTTAATTAAGTATTCTGGTTTCGTGTTATTTTTTTTTTGCTAACGTACGGATATATTGTACTGTGTGATGTAAGAAAGTTACGCGACTGTTCACATATTATGAAATATGATGTAACAAATTGTTCGAACTCCAATTACCTTACTATAAGGAAACACCTGCATGGGGTGTTTGCTGATTAGAAAATATATCGTTTCCCGAATGTTCTCGATAATTTTTAACGACCAAACGACAGTTATTCTTTTCATTTCTTTTTTTTTGTTTTATATGTATAATATAATATTTTTTTGGATCTACTATCTTACCTAATAATAATAATAAAAATGCAGCAGAAGACCAGCTCGAAGTGAGGTCATACATGAGTATGAGATCAGTAATTGCAGACTCTGTAAGGAAGAGAAAAAATATTGTAAAAAAAATCAAATTGATATCATATATGAATGAAGAACAGGAAAGAAAAAAGAAAAAAAGAAGCTCTGAATAATTGTAGTTTTCTCGCGTGTGATTGCGATCTTCCAACTTTGTCTGTTTAACTTCCAACGACCGGGTTGGCGGTAAGGGTCAGTTTAGGGGGTAAAACTAATCGTGATCTAAATTCTTCTTCCCTTTTTTTCTTCTTTTGATCGATCGATTGTTAGTTAATTTCGTGTATGAAAGTATGCAGGGTAACGTTATCAAGATCCTTCGCGGATTTAAACTCACGTGATTAACTTACTTCGATTGATTAATTTTATAGAAACAATTAGGTATAATATTTCGACCTATGCAAATACAGATGTTGTGTATGTATAATTTAAATGAGTTGAAACGTTTTAATTGAAACGATCAATTACCACAGTTAATTCACGACGACTGTGAGCTATACATTTCCCTACTCTGCGGTTTGCAACTGGTGCGATTTTATCCAAAAATTTGAAAACTTCAACATGAAAATCAAATCAATTCATTATAGAACTAATGATTCAATCGAGATAACGATTTTTTTTTTTCATCTCTGGAAATATAAAAGCGAAATAACTATCTACTCGTCACGCCATTGAATTTATCTACATGAATTTATATCGTTAATCATATTATGTAATGAAATTTTCATGGTATATGCATATGTGGCGTGTATATATATAGATATATATTTATATTTTTCCTCATCATTAATCCAGTTCGTGTTTTTCTTATCTGTACAGGTTTCTGGTTTTTGTGGTCGCGTGCAACAGCAGCGTACTACGGATGGATAAAATGAAGTTTTTCGAGATGTGGATAAGAACGTGAGAAAATAATACCTATTATGTCTACGTATATCATTTAATTTTTGTTCATAAACAATAATTGCGACGTGGGTCTACAGGTCGGTTGACAATGTTTAATGATTATTATGTAATAATTGTTTTCTATTATCATTATCATTATCATTATCATTAATTATAGTTGGTGCTGGTCACGAATGTCAACATCTGTGTGTGGTGGAAAAGAGAAAAGAAGAGGAGAAAGAATGCAATCAGTCTTTGGATCTGAAAAATAACGTTCGTCTCATCAGTGTAAAATTATCAATGAAGCTTAAAGATTGACGAGAGATGAAAGAGGAAAAAACAAACAAAAAAAACAGATAGATAAAGAAAGCGGAAACGAATAAAATTTAAACGTAATAAGTAAAACGAATCAAATCATCGACGTTTGACGTTTGACCTACCGGCATTGTTCCGTGGAAGAGATGAACGCCGTCGTTTTTTTCTGCAAAAGGCTCCACCTTGACGACAATCTTGATGATGATCCCTTTTTCGGTAGCTTGATCAGATCTACACTCGGCATAATTGTTTTCTCATGTTAATCTCACATCAAATTATATAAATGCTTGTTGTTATATTTAAAAAAAAATTTGTGCGCGATAAATCCTTTCATTGATCATCATCATCATCGTCATCGTTACACTACCTATTAACACTATATTAAAAAACTAATTAAAAATTAAAACAAAAAATAGTCAATAATTAATTATTCTTTACACCACAGTACAGTGTTGTTGGGTGCTCTTTTCGGTAGACGTTGAATTTTTAACATAACAAATCACATCACCTTATGATTTTTTTGTTTTTATTTTTATACGCCTTATTATTTATAATTCTTTCTTTTTGGTTCGTTTAATTTTATATTACATTGGTGTCTTTTCTTCTAATTTTTTGTATCTTTATTTCAACAGGAAATCGGAGTCGATCGGTGGTGAGAAAATGAATTTTCCTACAATGGGTGATGATTTGAAAAAAAATAAAAAAATACAAGAGGACCCCGTCAACTACTCGTCAACCCGTCGCCCACCACCAGGTCGTCGTCACTATTTCGAATGGCAAGTGGAGTCACTAAGCGGTATATACATACGGCGCCCCGACGGACGGCGTCGTTTCTAAACTAAAATTCTACCGACGACTACGTCGACCTACGACGACGAGTACGACGTCGACGGAGCGCAAGCGCTATGGGGTTTTGGCAATCGATCGAGAAACTCCCCCTTGCTGTGCCCGTGCTTCGTATGTACATAGGTATGTAGCTATACCATGTGACTAATTTTTTTTCTCTCTCTTCTTCCTATTATTTAAATTATACATATTTCCCTCTTTGTCCTCCTATTATTCCTACGGGGATTTCCTATGCCCAGTTCCATTTATCTAGGCACTGTACAATGTCAATCATATCGCACAGATTTCAACTTTAGTTTTATTAATAAACATTCAACGACCTATTCAGCTTCGATAATACATGAAGAAGATGGAAAATTTAGAGAAAAATTAAAAAAGGATTTTCACACATTTTTCTCTTGGATTTCTCAGGCTATCTTCGAAATTTTACTTGGTTCCTTTTTACGTTTTCAGCCGGAAAAAAAAATCCTTCGATACTGACAAAATGGGAAAGGATGATATTAACTTCCACCCCAAAATGGGGCGTGGATCCCGTGTTAATTATTATGCTAATAGGTACGTGTATTAAAACATTGTTTCGTTATCATGTTTCTATTATTTTCAACGTCGCAGATGAAATTAGAAACTAGAACCGTAAATTGTTGTTTTACAAAACTGATTCACGACCCACTAGAGATCTAATTTTCTCCCACATGTTCTACACATCGTGCGGATGTGTAATTTAGAGAACGAATTATTTAATCCTCGTAATATAGATGATACTTCGTAGGTCATTATTTCATTTTTTATTTAATTTCTTTTTTGCTTCCTTCGAGAAAATTTAATGGGTGGGTTTTTGAAAAAACAAACAAGAAGTTGAGACAAAAAAAAAGAAGAAAAAATTCTCCAATATATTTCAATACATAATTATTATCTATAATACGAATACATGGAAATATTTACATCGATTATTGGGACTTTATATAGTTACGTACTAGGAAGGGATCATAAAGTTTGTGCCGCCTACAAGGCGGATATTGTCTTTTTTATTATTTATATTTCGTAAATACTTTTATACAAATTTTGGTATCTATCTCATTCGGATCTGACGGCATCAGGAACGTGATTTTCTGAAAAAAAAATCAATAATCAAACAATCTAATTGTAGGCGGGTAAAAAGAAATCAGAGAAAATTAATAATAAAAAAAATCAATAAATATTTGCTATCGTATCATATACGAAGCGAATTACATATGAGGAAGTGCATTAAAATGCTATCTTTACGTAATTAAAATGTTCCGTTGCAACAGTAAACGAGATAATAGGTTTATTGTGTATACAATACACCTCCGAGTACATACGTCATATAGGTATATTTTTCTTATCTCTTCCATAAAAAAAAAACCACAAATGGAATTTAATAATTCATTTGATAACTTTCTGTTCACGAGATTATGTATGTGTTTGTTTTATAGTTGAATTATCAATCTGCAGCAACAGTTGAACCCTTTTTTTTTTTAATTCTTATCATTTTGCAAATCGCTGAAGGTTTTTTTTTGTTTAAAGTTATCAGCAGTTTGTTAAAACGAGGTTAATAAAACACATTTGTGTACACCTATGTAAACTATAACGCGTATCCATGGGAAGGAGAAAAAAAAAAAGAAAGTTTCTTTATTCGGTAGAAAAATTTTGCGAAACTAAAACTCTAATCTTTGCACGTGAATTAAAGTATAGATAGAACTGCGGGGAGGTGGGGCGGAGGGAGAAAAAAAATTTGAACCGGGTTTTCCACACCGATAACTGCGGTACGTGAACTTTGAGAGCGAAATTATAAGCGGTAATAATATAAGATTTTGTTCGGTAGTATAAAATTTACCTTCGGTAAAAATGTCGCTTATCGTTGGTGAAGTTCTAAAATGTTCGGCCAATGAGATATCGTAACTTTCCAGGGTGGTACGAACGTCCGGGATCCAGTTCCAGAATATTAACATCTGTTTTCTAGATTCCAGATCGGTTTGGAGGAATTTTAAATTTTTTGCTACCGTTGCATCGATCCTGTAAACGTGACGACCGTCCAAAATTACCGGAACATTTTCAGCCTTTGATTCGCATCTGAAACATTATTATTATTTTTTTTCTTTTTTATCGATTTTTCGTACGGTATGAAAATATAAATTGTATACACTAACGTGATTAATTCGGTCAAAGATAAAATTATATCGGCTTATACTTGAACTATAAGATTATATATTCTCAAGGTCTTTACATGACCTCCTTATCATTTCATGTATTGTACATATGTACCTACGTATATTTCTTTTAAAATGCATGTGGGTTTTATCGCGTTAAAACGCTTTTTGAGGTCACATTTATTAGCGAGAAAAAAATTATTTCATTCATCAAACTACCGACTTCATTTTTTATTTCAAGTGTTTTTTTCTTTTTTTTCTCATTTCGCGTGCAGCGTGAAAAATCTGCAGTCGTTTATGAATCAGGTTCTTTCGATTTTTGATAACTGTGGGAAAAAAAATGGAAATAGGAAAAACGTGAAAAATAAATTTAATTAAATACTCACCTAGCGATTACTTCTTCCCGTAGGTATTCGGCCGCGGGAAAACTTAGAGATTGTCGTGGGGTGATGAGGAGTACTCGGACACCATTAACAGCTTCTTCTTCGACTACAAGGACACCGGGCCTTGCGGTGAAATATAATAGAAAAACGAGATTCACAGCAATTCCAATAATCATCCCGTACTCCAAACTTATGAAGACGCAGCAGATAATTGTTGCGGTCAGAGGAATTATATCTATCTCTATAAAAAAAAAAATAAAGGAAAGTAAAAAAATGTTAGCGATTATATTTGAGTTGGATCAAAAGTGTAATTGGGAAATTCATTTGTTTGAAAGCGTTCGAGTGATCGACCTGATATCGAACGCAAAAACTTTTAGTCTTTATTCCGGGAATTAATGAAGGATGAAAAACGACCGTGTGGAGTTTTTTTGCTAATTTGTTTTTTTAATTTTCAGAGAGGTGAAAGTAAAGTTCTGTCAACCGAGGAGTGTTCGAGCGAATGGAATGAATTTTCATCGATCTCAGCAGAATTTAAGCTACTTGGAGGATCGTATCGTGGGGTTATGGAGAATTTTAATATTGGAATTGAGGTATAAAAATTTGATTTGATTTACTCACTTTTTGTTCGCCAAAGTACCCTGAATGTCTCAAATTCTACCATGTAGTACATCGCGACGATTATTACCGCCGCCAAAGTAGCTTTTGGTATATATTCAAATGTTGACGTCAGCAAACCACATGCTAAAAGGACTAATGCACCCGTTATTACTCCTCCCATTTGGGTTTGTACACCTGAAGCATTGTTGACAGCAGTTCGCGTGAAACTTCCTGTCGTTGGCATAGAACGAAAAAAACTTCCGACGACATTCGACACCCCTAAAGCCAGCATCTCCTGGGTGGCGTCCAAGGAACGTCCTTTTGCTATCAAAATTAAGAGGGTGTCGATCGATTATTTTATTAATTTTATTCTTATTTTCATTTCAGACTCACCGAAGGCCTTGGCGATGGCGATGCTCTCGAGAATTGCAATCAGAGGAACCGATATCAAAGAACTTCCCAATTCGTTGAACGTTTCGACGAAGTTGTAAGTCTGATTGTTGTAATTTATCGAAAATGGTGGCAAACCAAACGGCGGAAGACCCTCGGCGATCGTCCCAGTAAGTTTGAAAGCCTTTATTCCATTTATATATAAAATGTATGCGATTATCGTTGCTAATATTACCACAACCGCATTCCGTGCCAACGATAACACCCAAATTATTTTATAAAACCAATTTCCATGGCGATTTCCTCGTAATTGCTGCAAATAAAAATAGTACAAGATTTTACTTGTAACAGGTAATATCATAATTTCTATTTTCGCGCGACTCCATTTTTGTTAAGAAAGAAAAAAAGAACGAAGGAAAGCAGATATCGTTAGTTTCATACACTCTATCTGTCACCACCTGTTGGTTGGTTCCCGTAGGTATCTAGTTGTTGGGAATGAGAATCCTGAATTTCAGTTAGAAAAGTGAGAAAAATAAGGATTTTTCCCTGTTCTTTTTTCTGGCTATGCGCCATTGTTTAATTGGCACTAGGGGGTTTTACGGAAGAGAAATGTCTTATAGATCTAGAGGCGATAGTTGAAAGTATTTTATATCTTTGTCGGGCTATAAATCTAAGATTCGAGATTAATTGAATGAAATAACCATTGTTTGCGAGGCGATGAGATCATAAAAAGTGAAAATCGTTCTCTAAAAAATAATGGAAAAATAGGGGATGCAATTGTCTTACCTTGAGCCCAACTAGGATCGCGATAGATGACATTCCAAGAATGGTATCCCATAAACTCGTATCCCTGATATTTTCAATTACCACTTTAATTGAATCTATGAATCCATTTCCACCACCGCTTATTCCTAATAACGATTTTAATTGGGAAGCTGCTATGGTTATCGCTGCGGCATTTGTGAAACCAGATGTAACTGGCATACTTATAAAATCCACCAAAAATCCGAGTTGTAAAATACCAAAAGCCGTAATTACACAACCGGATAAAAAGCACAGCAGAACCTGCGGTCAAAACAAAAATAACAAAATACAAGTTTATAATCAATACATATTTCGTTTTCTTGATATTTTCATCATCATTTATTCATTTATTTAATTTTTTAATTACCACACCGTCGGGTCCGAGTTTTTCGGTATACCTTTGGGTCATCAGCGCCATTATGGCGGTAGGTCCTATAGTGATATCTTTACTACCACCGAGAATTAAGTAAACAAAACATCCGACAAATCCGCTGTAGAGACCGTACTGTAATTTGAGGAAAGATTTCTTAACTTCATTTCCCTTCCTTTTTTTATTAGTGTGAATATAAAAATTTCATATCATAGAACTATAATGAGAGAATAGGAGATGAATTACGAATAAAAGCACTTTGTAATGTCATTTAAATTGATCTAATAGAGAATATAATGGAGAAAGTAGTTCAACTTGATGAAAGATTAATATTGTTATTAAAAATCTAGAGGGTTGAGAACCAGAAGGGCGTATCCCACGATTGTAATTAAGTTACCGGAAATAGATATTCATTAGGCTAAAAAGTCAGAGTTATGAACGATGATTAATTCACGATGTAAATTGGGTTGAAATTTGTTGTGTAAGGGATATCCATGCATATATTGGTATGTAGTATTATTATCCCAACCTGGGCAGGAAGTCCGGCAACAATAGCGTAAGCAATTCCTTGGGGAATAGCTGTCAGACCTACAGTCAAACCCGCTAAACAATCCTGCAGCAATTTATCCAATGTGTAAAACGGAAGCCAAGAAGTTATCGGTAATCTTCGCCGAACCATATCTTTCGCATTACATTTTGCCGATGGCATCTCTCCGCCTGCAAAATATTATTAATTTCCTTTTTTATGAATTTCCTTATTTTACAATTTTCAATCTAGATTGTTCAATTCATTGTCAATATAGTAATTATTATTTTGAGTTTTTCTTTTTTTCCTATGAAGAAAAAACAAAAAGGAAAAGATCATTTCAGACCAACCTCTTTCACCAGCCGCAGCTATTACGTTTCGTATGTTCATAATTAAAAATATTCTTGTTTTGTTTTGTGTTTTATGTTATTTTTTGTTGTTTTTGTTTTTACACACGAGTCGATATAACGACGAACTTATAGCCGCGTACGGCCTACGGTATCGGTATCACTTCAACGATTAATGAATACTCCGGAATGAAAAGCTTGCCGAGAGTTATAAAAGAGTCTTGACAGCCGAAAGTCAAGTATGTCAGTTGTGCAGTGACGTGACAATGTCGTGGGCTTTCTATGCTGATAAAGAAAATAGAAATAATAATATATAGAATCTAATAATAAAATAATAATGATATTTGTAAACGTTACAAGTCACGCGGATTAACTTTATTAGTTTATCTTCCGTTCGTTACGATTTATTTATTTATTTACGAAGAAGATTTATTTAACCAGACAATCTTTTTATACGTCTAAATAAATATTTACTCGAATGCACGTAATATAAGTACAGGAATTTGATGTAATGTTGATGAAACATCGAACATGGCGGTGAACTATTTTTAGATAAATTTCGGTTTTCAAATTTCTAATTTCGTATCGAGAAAAAAATTAGACGAATAATAAATAGGCGAAAGAATGAATGAATACGCACGATGTTATCTCGAGTGTGCATAAAAAAAAAAAAAAAGAATTCTTCAAATCTGATTGTCTAATTTGTGTGATTTTACATTTGTTTATTCTGTCTCTTTAAATTCATTGGGAAGGGGCGACAGGGAATGTTAGGAACGCGGCTGATCAAATCTTAACATCGTACTTATGTGCACAATGATAAAAATTAAAACATATAAAAAAAAAAAAACATTTCGAGAGAGATTATAGAATGAGACATCAGATTTCTTTTTTGTATGTTCAGAATAATCACCTTTCAGATCACAGTATCATGTGAGATAACGGTAATTCGTATACATGCATATATATCAAAAGAATCAACGCCCGTTCTCGTATTATAATTTATCTTACGATATAAAAAATAAAAAGAAACGGAAGATCAGATAATCTGCTTTATACTATATGATTGTCATTACAATTTATACTCACTCGATGTAGAAACTGCAGCGTATGTCATATCGGAGTTCCTAACTCTACGAACGTTTCTTAACGAACTTGCAGACATTATGAGAAATAAATTATGGATAAAATTATATTTAAAAGAAAAAAAAAATGTAGGAAAAAAAATCGTCAACTAAGTTATTTATTTTCTACATCTATACAAACTTTCGCTTATCATTATTATTATTATTTTCTTTTTTTCTTCTTTTTCCTTTTCGATTTTTACAAGTTGAATTTTTTTTGCGGCTATTCGTATCGTTTCGCTTATTACGAATGATGGCACGAAACTGAATACGAAATAGAAAATGTAATATCGTCATATGTATATTAATTTTTTTAATGTTATATTATTATAATTTATATAAAAGTATGTGGTTTACGTAATATCGTAAAAATGTACCGGTGAACTGATCGTAAACTACATAATACGAATTATTCTTAATTATCTATTATTTGAAAGATTTTTATATCCGGTGTATATTTCTTATAACTATAGATATATTGTATGTATACGAATTCAATCCATCATCGTTTTGACAATCTTTGTAATATTTTAATAATCTTTAATTAATTTTCTTTTTTTACTATAAATCATATTACCTATCTTTTGTCAAGATATGTATATCTATGATCAATCACTTGTAGAAAGTTTAATATAATTTGCAGTAATTTTTAAATAACATGGAGAACAAAAAAGAAAACGAGGAAACAATCGTTGAATAAATTCGATACGTATTGTGTGTAATATTATAGAAACACTCGATATATCACGTACGTATTTCCACCTAATAGTTTCCTTGAACGATGCAGATTGTATTATAGTTATACATCGCGTGCCGAATAAAACGTGAACTTCGAATAAACGATTGTCCAGCTGATGGATAGCGTGTGGATGAAATAGAAAATAAAAACCAAAAAAGAGGAAAAGATAACCAACGATTAAAAAAAAAAGAAAAGAATCTAGTTTAAAAAAATTAAAGTACGAAAAACATATGTATAGGACAAATTCAATTTCATTGTTTCGTTCATTTTATTAAATTCACATCGATTTTTCTTCTCTACATAAAAAAAAAGAAAAGAAGGTATATCTATATAACTATATACCTCGTTACTTATGGCTGTTCTCTAATACCATACCTACTTCAGCATTATCGATTTAATCTACAATTCTACGCTCACATTATTATATAGATTAATGTTATGTGAATATATTCAAACACGCAAAGGACATTTACTATAAAATCAGACGTTTTCTCACAGATGTTGCAATGCTTATAGTATCTATATACATTATGTACTTATGTGTATGGGGTATTTCGCGACAAATTGATAGCAAACTTTTTTTTTTTTTTTTCATTCTCTTCCGTCTCTCGTTTGTCTCTAGATTGATGAAATTAAAAAGATGAATCAATGTTTTAACGAGGAAATTTCCTATATATTTATATAATACATATAGACTAGTATGTAATAGAGTTCTAGAAAATATATTTAGAAAAAAAAATAGCTTTTCCATGTGATAATAATAACATGAAGTGTACGAGGTTGGGTTTATAACGATGTCCTGTATAACGATGATTATATGATCGTATACGGATGGATAATAATTGAATTATACTGCAAAAGTAGTAGGACATGAAGGTAGTTGCGGATTTTAAACAAACGTTATTATTATTGTTTTGATAAAATCGGATAATCGCTTAACTCACTTTTGTACAAGTTACATGGATATGTACGTTATTTTATACATATGTACGGTCGATGATTATACAATAGTACATAAAAGGGATTACGTATACATGCATCGATGTTACGTATAGGGGAGTTAGTCACATATGTATACGTGAGCAATTAGTGGATCAAAAATAATATCGAAAAATCCAACAAAAAAAAGACTCGAAGAATTTTCTCGATTATGATTTTTTAATTATTAACGAAGCAAAGATAGATACCTCTACTCGTCGATCGTTGTCACCGAAATAGACATTTTTAGCCAAGTAATCGAAAAAACATTAGAGAGAAAAGGAAAAAAATTCTCACAGAAATATGCTTAAAATGTTTTTCTCTGTTCTTATGCTCGTGTTTATAACTATTTTTATTTCGCTGAAGTAAGAGGAATTGTAAAAATGCAATGCCACATAGTTGTCGATAAAATAGAATTGTTAGTATGTATATACATAACGCACGTATACCTATGTATTATAAGTAATTCTTTATTTAACTTATACACGAGCGCGGTTCGCGCGTTTATTGCTCGTTAGTTATTGGTTCATTTTTCTTGCGGAGAATGTCACGGATTATGTACACGCAGTACATACCTATAGTACATAGTTATATGTAGTATATAGGTGTATATAGAGTGGAGATAGACTGATCTGTAAGCATGTACTTATATATTGAATACTCTCGCGGTTTTCGTAGTCAGTAACTATAAAGCTGCTGATCAATGTCACGGATACAATTCCTATTGGGTACGGTACAACTAAAAATCACCAATTACTTTTATTTTATATTCAAATCACATTTTGTCAAGATAGTAAAACAAAATTTGAGCCGCTAGGTGAGCTGCTATCATTTTTATTCGTCTCTTCGATTCTTGTAGTTCCAGTTGAAAAAGTTGTGGTAATATTAGCGGTGAGTTTCTTGTTCGAAATCAAAAAAATTCAACTTCGCAGTCGGTAGGACTCGAACCTACGCTCCCAGAGGGAATCTGATTTCTAGTCAGACGCCTTAACCACTCGGCCACGACTGCTGATTGATAAGAGAAGCCTTACATTTTCTGATTGTTTTACCATTTTTTTGTTTAAATATTAACGTAACAAATTGACAAAGTGAATGTCAGTCTTGTTCTGTACTACGGAACATTTCACCTGTTCAAACAAAGCGCGTGCGACGTTTATTTTGGAAGAAAAAAGAAAATGTGTGGTGTGGATGAGAAAATAATAGCTAGAATGAAAAGTGAAATTGAACATTTCTTTCTCGATTAATTTATCCGTCAATCGATAAGTGTATTGATTTTATTTAATTGTTTTTAGAATCGAAATCGAATGATTCGTTTGAGGATATGATGAATATGTACTTACTCGTAACTAACACCTGAAGTGAACTGCAGTTACTGGAATTTTCTCTTTCCGACGATGACATTCTTGCACCAGGTAATATTTAAATTATTTTCAAAAATCCGGTTTCCGCCTTATTTTGTAACACTTGCACCTTAATTTTTGTATCATGTATTATTATTATTATTATTATGATAACTTTCAACACTAATCATTTAACTTTTACATTTTTAAATACTATATCTTTATACATGTGTCATATATTATGCAGATAGAAAGAAAAAAAAATATATATGTAGAAAAACGAAAGCTATAACTGAACACAAACGTCACATAGATTCGCGATCAATATTATCTGGCTTAAAAAAATTATTGTTTCAAACATTATCGTATCATTAATTGAATTATTTTAATTAAAATTCACGAGTCTAGTAGGTATAGTAGGTACAGTAGGTATTATACCGCCTTTCTATCGGTAGCTAAATAATGTTGCTGCAGCCTGCAGATCAAAGTTTATTATAACATTTGCGATACTTTGGTTCTATGTAAACTAAACTGATTCATCGATGTAGATTAAAATATTATAAACACATCGCCGCTTCGAACACGTGGAAAATATGTTCAACAAATAGGAGGTGGTGTATAGCTAGATAAATTATATTTACACAGATTATTATTATTATCGATTAAAAAATTAATCAAATTTGTTTTTTATTGATTTTTTTTTCTATTCATTGATTTGAAAAATCATGCTCGTCAAAAATTGATGGGAAACCTATAGGGCGAGAAGAAACGTGAGGAACAAAAAAATACGATTTGAGTCTCGATGTTTTAACAGAATTGGGTATTGGTTTTTTTTTTTTAAAGTAGTTATTGAAATTTTTGAAAGATTGGCTTGACAATGACTGGAAGTTTATTATTTGGAAGAGGGAGAGAAAAAAAGACTGCCGAAACCCGGGATTGAACCGGGGACATTTAGATCTTCAGTCTAACGCTCTCCCAACTGAGCTATTTCGGCTGATGAATGTAGAACTACGTTAACACTTAGAAAAATTTCATGATTTTTCCATAACTTGATAGAAAAAAGAAGGAAACGAAAGAATGAAGCTAGTTAATCCAATCGTAATAGGAAAATAATGACATACCGTCTTCTAAAAACGTCTTCACGCGTTCATTATCGCGATGAATGTGAGGAGAAGAAGAAATTTTATCAAATAATAATTAAAAGGAAAATAATAATCAATCTCATTTTATTCGAGCACTCTTCTTTGTTCGTAGGCCACTTTGCATTCGAAACTACAACGACCATAGAACACGCCACAAAAAAGCAGACAGTTTTTTTTATTTCTTATTTTATTTTATTTTATTATTATATTTTTTACTATTATCATAATTTTTTTGTGATTCCTCTGGTAGATTTATTATTTCATAAACTGCATGACTTAACCTAGACCACTTTTGTGCCACGCGATGGTGACATGACGTTATGGGGGAAATAATATAAATAAATAAATAAAACAAGTCTCGCATACTCCGGATTATTGACAACCGAGTTAATGGCACTGTAAATTAAGTTGTCAATCAACAGGCGTAGTTAACTATTAATATTATTATTATTTATCGATCGTCATTATTCATGATTTTGCAATTACTATCTACTACAGAGGCTCATTAAATTCATAATTCAGTTTTTCTATTAATTTCTACACATATCTATTATTTCTAACGAATTTCTCTCTTTGTTTTTCTTTCTATCACTGATTGTAATGATGTAGTTTTTAACAAGTTTTAGTTTTTTTTCTTCTTACTTGATTCAATTTTCGTCTGGATAAAACACGTTTGTAGGATTCTACGAGAAAAAAAAAAATATTAACTTGCAAAAAGGGGTCCGACGAGGATGGGATTCGAACCCACGCGTGCAGAGCACATTGGATTAGCAGTCCAACGCCTTAACCACTCGGCCACCTCGTCCGATGAAACATGTGAATCTTGCCAAATCATTTCAAGGTCAAGTTTAAAGATTCAAACTTCAATAGTCAGCATTACATTATATTATGTATAGACGATTGTAATTTGTAAGAAACGTGACCTCGATTTTATTATATAACAACGAAAATTACTACATCGTTTATAATGTATATACGCATAGGTATATGTGTATCGCATAAGTACATAGTTACGTTTCACTAACTTCAGACAATTGAATCGCTCTACATATGTACTATATGTATGTTTACCTGTATACCACATACATAGGTATACATCTTTTCTCTGAAGTCACATTTTTGTTACGCAAAATTAAATTATTCACCATGTACATACCTGTACCGCGCGCGGATTGTTAATGCTTGTTTTACAAAGTTCCTCAACAACTGAATTGAATGACAATTAATCTTAAAGCTTTTATAAATTTCACATATGTATCACTTATATACCTATATACAATATAGTTACGGTAACGCGCATAGCCAATCGATTAGTAAAGCGAAAAAATCCTTTTTCCTCTATCGAATTGCTCGACGAACATCGTTTAGAATTTCAAACTCATCGGTACTTCTTTTAATTTATCAGGGAAGATCGATAACGTTTGCCGAATTTCTAAAAGATTTTTTGCATTCGCTCTACTTTATTTTTCGAAATCTTTTATTGCAATTTTTACCGTTCAAATAGTCAAATACATATAAAATTTTATAATTAACTTATCGCGGTCATACTAGAATGTGTTTTCTCATAAATATGTCGTCGATAAATTATAACGTAGGATTTTTTTCCCCCCCGCCATTTGCGTAATTAGACTGAATCTTATAGAATTCTTCAGTCGATCAATTAAACTGTAATCAAAGTCGCAAATCATCGATAGATTTTAAATAAGGTATGATATAGGAAAAAAACTTCTCGGTCAATAAACGCTCTAGAATTTCACTTACACGCATACCTGGCACGTACGTAACAGCTCGTGATTAATATTGTGAAATAAATGAATTTCGTTTTATTATTATTATTATTTAGTTTTACATCCGTATATGATAAAAAATTGCGTAATAGGATGCGAAATTAATTAACAATTATGCGTAGCGTTCAGTTATACGTTTTTTTCTTCTGTCTCATGATTCTTTGTTTCAATTTTCGTTTCTCAATGAAAAATTAGGGGAAAAAAAAAACTTTTAAATAAAACATTCGTTATAATTGTTGCAGATTGAATTGTTCCAGGTTTACATGCGCATCCAACAAGGCGCCGTGGCTTAGTTGGTTAAAGCGCCTGTCTAGTAAACAGGAGATCGGGGGTTCGAATCCCCCCGGGGCCTGGATTGGTAAGTTCAAATAAATTTGAACGCCAATGCATAGTTTTTAATTATTTTTTTTTATATTAATTACTAACTTATTCTCTTGTTACGTTATTTTATTTTTTGTTTTTTACTTTTTTATATTTTTCACATCCGTATTCGCGAGATCCTGGTTGGAAATTATAAGGAAAAAGAGACCGGGGAAAAACTTGGGAATAAAAAAAAAATAGACAAATTTTTATGTACATCATCGCGATGGTTCACGTGATTATCACGTCACGAGATTCATCTGATCCCAACGCTTGCTATATCGAACGTGATCGTTTTTAACCAATAATTATAATTACCCTACGATATACCTAACTTGCAATTAGATACGCGTCGATATTATGCAGATATAATACTAGGGGAAAAACAGATATCATGAAAATAATTTTACTCATTCATGCACGTTATATGTATGTATATAGATCGTTTGTTTTGTAACATATGCACCTTATTATCATCGTTATCGTTATGATGTAGCGTCCGACGTTTGTTATCCGCGATATATGTTTGTTTGCATGTGATGTAAATTTCGAATCAACTTTTCGTTAAAACTATATTTTATACTCGTAGATCATGAACGTCAACCGGAAGTTGTTAGTTAGACATTTTCCCATTAGTTTGTACACCTTATTCAGATGCTATCTGCATTACACGTGTGCAAGAGAAAAATAATGAAAAAAAAATTCGAATAATCGAAATTCCTAGAATATTATATATGTATAACCGATATACATATATGCAAAATCAACTGTATATAACTCTTGCAATTAGTCTTATTCATTCTTTCATTATTTTTTCCTTTTCTCAGTGTTGGATGTTCTGAATTTCGATCAATGAATTTTCTACGCGAAGATATTTTTCTTACATAATTGAATAATCTACATCAGGTAGTTACATACCTGTGTAGGCAAACTAGATCAACTGTAAAAGAATTATTTCCCGTTAACGTCACCTATATTCAAATTATCAAACGCGAGGCAATCCGATACTCTGCAGTTAATATGATTATCATTATTATAATTGTTCCCTTTAATTATTTATCGATTCATTAACTAATTCATTTTTAATTAATATGATGGAATGCGTCGAGTATCGATAAAAACAGAAAGAAAAGAAAAAGAATAATCTATAATTGTAAAACCTGATAAACAATCAGCTGGTTTTCCTCAACGTTCGATTAATTGTAGGAGAATTTTAAGAACGAAGATTGTATTGATTTTTTACTACATTTTTTTTTTAATTGATTTGAAAATTTGGGGTTTTTTACGTCTCGCTTTTACTGTTATAAATACTTTGGGAATTTAACAACGAAAAAAGAACAAGAGAACCAAAAGATTCTAATTATTTTATTAATTAATTTTTTTTTTCCTCTAGAGGTTAATTGAAAAATTCTGGATAATTATGCGCGCTGATTATACAGGTATACAACCGATAGTAGCACATTGCAAAAATTTTTTTTAGAGCACGTGGCTGTGTTTTGATGTAAAATGCGCATGCGCTCAAGATCGTACTTATTATATACGTATTTCTGTATATACGTATATTTATGTATTGTATATTAGTGTGAGTAGGATACCAAAGGTAAAATTTTCACCAGCTGTCTGTCACCTTTTGCTACTTCTATAAAACCAGTTGAAGTTGGCACCGCATTCGGTCCGGTTCGCCAATATTATAATTTGCGATATATAATTTAATATTACGGTAATTAAAATATATTAATTATCAAATTTAAGACATCAGTTGAATTTAACTTTAGTTATAATTTAATTTTTCGTTTTTGTGAAAGAAAATACTGCAGTTGGTTTCGCGCGAAAAATAAAAATCAATAAACAAATTAAAGAATAAACAAAGAAAAAATTCAGAGTGAAAAATTTCAAGGAGATACTTTAATTAATTACTAGCGGCAAGTGTGAATTTTAATAATAAAAAATGACAAAAGATAAATCGAAAATAATGTAAATTTAATATTGTAGATATTCAATTATCATATTTATAAATCTCTGATCGTAAATCCGAATAATTCAATATCGGCGAGCATTTGATTGAAATAAAAATTAAAAAATTAACTTCAGAAGAAAAAGAAAATCAACTATCGTTGACCTGCAGCTTATAGATAGGGGTAAATATAATTTTTCCAAAAATAAAATAAAAAGCGGCAACGTTGCGCGGAGCATTATAACAATGTACAGGGTAATTAGAAGAACTTGAGGTGTACTTGTAATTATATATTTTTCAAATTTACCTATTATGAATCATGGTAAATTTGAGCCCCGAATTTCCTTCCTGGAATTATTAGTTTCGGTTGTTAAATTCTATTTTCTTTCCCCCCCGTGAATTGGTGTTAATATTAAACTTTCGGGATATTATTCGTGGAATCTACCGAGTATTATGGATCCAATTACCGTTATTTATAATTGTTATATCCCATGTAATAATTAAATATTATATACATACGTATACGTTGGACGACGATACAATTTGCGAATAGGTATTCCTAATCTAGAGAAAGCATCGATACTCAATTTATGTATCATATATATGTATATACATACATATGTAGTCACCTATATACATATCTAGGATTATAGGACTTGTAATTATAACTAACTTTCGCATCATATACACTCGCACATATGAGTTCGTACATCAATACCAGATAGATAACATATTCATCGATTCGAAAAAGAAAAGAAAAGAAATTATCTACGTGTTTTAAAATATATCTATATACATGTACATCACAATTAATAATTAGCCCTAACGAACAAAAAAAAGAAACATGTAAAATCACTGTAATTTTTTTTTTTTTTTTCTATACATAGCGATGAGAATTTTGAATTTTTTCGAAAAGAATAATAACAAACGCGTTGTATATGTGAGTAACTATATATATTTATATTTATAAAGAGGTAGCAGCAAATATTGTCAAAATATTATACAAAAATATGGAATGTATTGTATATTACGATCAATTCTTCTTTCATACGTATATATGTATATCTCGATACACCTGCACCGGTATAATTTATATACCTATAGCTGCTCTGAATTCTTATCGTTGGTTGCACAGCTCGCGTTTGTAAAAGAAAATGAATTCCATTTTTTTATTTTATATTCTTTTTTTTTCATATTTTTTCCTCCTTCCTTTTCATGCGATTGCAAATTCCGACACAAGAATCCGCAGTACATATACATACATATACGCAATTTTATATAATGTAATGAAAATTTACGTATTATGAGCTCAATTTTCTGCTATAATATGCATGTAATGTATTCAATTTGTGTTAGAAACTTCGAAACGGAAATCGACTTATTCACGACTGCAGTGTAGGATAAAAAAAGAAACACCAAAAGAAATAAATGGTGTACGAACCGTGTGGCAGTATAGGTATAATATATTTAATGGGTATAAAGCAAATTAAAAGTAAATTAGTGGGGACTGTAATAATGCGTATGTGTACAGTATATATAACTAGATAATTTATTTACGTATAGGTAACAGAAAATTTGTTTTCGTATCGGACATTTGCTTAATATATATATATACGTGTAGAAGTGGAAGAGTTAATTATAATAGATACATATGGCGATATATTCAACAATGTTAATTACGGTATTACATTCCCGGATTTGGTAATTTATCATGTAAATTGAATTCTTATTTGTTTGTTTGTTTTTTTATATCCTTATTATTTTTACGCTGTTTTTTCTGTTACAGATTTTCCTCGCTACAAAAGTTTAGTTGGGTTACATCACATGATTGGAACGGACTGGATTTTTTTAACTGTGTTGTAAATTATACTATACACGGTGTAATTACATAGCGACGATGGATAATTCGACCCGATGATTTCAATCAGCGCGCGCGTGATCATAAATTCTCGTTTTTACCGTTTATAATTTTTTATGTGTTTTTTTTTTTTTGTTAATTTTATTCTTTTCCATGTAACAACGAATCTATTTATTTATTTATTTATTCCTTTTCATTATTCGTATTGTAATTTTACGAACGAAATTTAATTTTTACCTCGTTTATTAAATTATATTAATCGGTCATCGATATGACAAAGTACAACTTAAACGAAGAAGACAATTCCGCGGCAGTCGCTGCTGGGGATCATCAAAATAATAAGGACGTTAGATTGACCGGGTTTAAACCAACGGATAATAACATTGGAGGAATTTCTGACGAATCTCGAATGACATTCGATGTGTCAAACAGACTTGGAGGAATTAACATTGAAACAGAAACAAACAAAGTTACGACTTCCGAAATATCTGGTGAGAATTATTTCAAAAACGATATGTGCTCTTATTTTCAGAATCTTATTCGTTACAGATTTTCAGTTTTTTTTTTTTTACCGGCGACGGTTTAGATCATTCGAGACGTTTGAAAAAATTCATTTGAAAAGACTGCACTGTGTAAGGTGTATTATTATCTTTGAATTTGTAACATTTAATTATTATATGTCTAGAAGTCTATATACGGAGAGAACATACCATGGAGAAGCAGTTCAGTTTGACTTGAATTGTGATAATAATGTTATATTATGCGGTATGATATCATCGCGAATTGATTGTCATTTTCTTTTGATTTCATTCATTTTTTGTTCCTGTTGCTTTTTTTCGATGCAGTATTAAAAAAAAAACTCGATACTTTCGAAACGGATGAACATAAAACGACGAAATTTTTTTATATTCTGATATGTATATTAGCATTGATTTAACACGTACAAAGTGCGGTAATTTTCCTATGACTAAAATATTTATCATCAGATACAATCTATTAGTCATTTTTTTTATTTTTTCTGTTTTTTTTTTCTAATATATGTATCTAGATAATAAGTGAAAGTGTGAAAAGTTCAAAGTATATTTGTCAAACGCATAGGTATGCGCATTAGGTATAAATATATATTTCTATTTTCTATTTTTGAACACTTTAATAACTATTGTAAATATGAAATTCATTGAAAGAAAGCAAATTGATGAGTAATTGTTAGGCATTTGGTTTTTCCATTCTAAACAAACACAATTTGCACCGCAGTTATATTTTTGTCCGATGACTAAAACTAACTTCAATTTATTCGTTCATCAGTAAAAATAAGGGTCGAATAAATTCTTCGAAATTCCCCTTTGGTTTCTATCTCTTTTTTCTTTTTTCATTTTAAGCACCACCGGACGATCCGGAACGAGGACTCGGCTGTTCTTCCGGTTCGAAATGGGTTTTACGAAGAGTAAGGAGGTCGTGCACCAAAAAAATACTTTACAGAAGGATACCGGTTTTTGATTGGCTTCCAAAATATAACAGAGAATATGCCATTTCCGATTTTGTTGCCGGCATTACCGTAGGTCTTACAGTAATACCACAAGCAATCGCGTACGCCAGCGTTGCCGGCCTTCCTACACAGGTATTTGTTTTTGGCTTTGAAAATTTTGTATTTGCTCGATAGTATTTCTTTCATTAATTTTTTTTTTTTTCAGTACGGTCTTTATTCCTCTTTCATGGCATGTTTTGTCTACACGATATTAGGACCGTCCAAAGACGTTCCGGTCGGCCCAACCGCCATAGCAGCAATTTTGACTAAAGAAACATTGCAAAGATCAAATTTGGGTGCCGAATTTGCAGTTACATTAACGTTTGTGTCTGGCTGCGTGACGTTGATGATGGGAATATTGCAGTTGGGTAAATAATATTTAATACCTGTGATATATTTATACGAAAACCGGATCAAGATACATAGCTATGATTTAATTAAGGATAAAATAATTTCTAAAATAATATGACAATCAAACGCGGGAGTTGTTGAATAATTTATCCTTAATTTCTCGCCGCAGGATTCTTAATAGATTTTATCTCCGGTCCCGTTTCGGTTGGATTTACATCAGCGGCGGCAATAATCATTGCTACTTCACAAGTCAAGGATATTCTGGGACTGAATTTTAACGCGGGAAAATTCTTGGACGCCTGGAAAGCCATTTTTGAACACATTGGAGAAACTAGACTTTGGGACGCAGTACTCGGAGTTACCTGTATGGTCGTCCTTCTTCTTCTCAGGGTAAGTTTACAGTTTCTAATCCTATTTTTTGTAACACCTAGAAATCTGCTGTTTCTTTTCTTCGCATTCTTTTGCATGAGAATTTTGACTTGCAGAAACTCAAGGACATACGGGTGACCTCTAAAGACGCCAAAGAACCGACGCCCGTTCAGAAGGTCGTTTTAAATTGCCTCTGGTTCATATCAACGGCGCGAAATATATTCGTCGTAATATTTTGCGGTGTCGGATGTTATCTATTGGAATCTCATCTGGGCAGTTCTCCCGTAATATTATCGGGATACGTGAAACCAGGACTACCGAATTTCCAACCGCCACCTTTCAAAGCTGTTGTGGGCAACGAAACATATCATTTTGGTGAAATGGTTTCCGCTCTAGGATCCGGATGCTTTGTCGTCCCGTTAATCAGTCTTTTGGAAACAATTGCCATCTCAAAAGTATTTTGTAAGTAATTTCAATTATCTGTGTATAGATTTAAAGTCATCTTGCACCTTTTTTACTTTATCTTCTTCTTCGAATCATTCTTTAAGAATCTTAAGAACAGCTGTCTCAAATAAAATTCTAACGGATTACATTTTCCTCGGTTGATTTCGATCCGTTACAGCTACTGCCACATCTTGTACAAATTTCTCCAGGGGATCCTCATACCCCCCCTTAGCGTACGTTCCTATTTACGCGGAGAGTCGTTTTTTTTTTTTTTTTTTATTCGGATCAGTCTACCTGGCGCTAAAATAAAAGAACAAAAAAAAAAATTCTACCCGATACGACCATCGATTTCACATACATCATACCATATACACACATAACTTATCGATAAAACTCTTACGATTATTTAGATGCTGTTTCACACACACATTTTCCATACACCTAACGCTGCTGTGTAAAACCGTGGGCAAAAAATATATATATGTACTATATTATATAAATATGTATTTGTAACACGATGTGTCACGGTTGTTAAAATTACCGGGGGGGGGGGAATATTTTTCGATGTATAACAAGTACAAAATAGAAAACCGGTTTTATCGTGACAATTATTATTCATGTGGTGTTTTTTGAGGTGTACCGCATAAATTCACTCTCTTATCGTTATTAAAGCTTGACAAATTTTTGAAATTGTATTATTTATGATTATTGTTTCTTTTTTTTTTTTTTTGTCAAATGCAGCGGATGGAAAACCGCTAGACGCAACGCAAGAGATGCTGGCTTTGGGCGCCTGCAACATCCTCTCTTCGTTCGTATCTTCGATTCCAGTTAGCGGTGGTCTCAGTCGAGGTGCCGTAAACAATGCTTCTGGGGTAAAAACTACCATGGGTGGTGTCTACACCGGTCTCATGGTTCTCATTTCTCTACAATTTTTTACTCCTTATTTCACTTATATACCAAAAGCGGCTCTGGCAGCGGTAATAATAGCCGCGGTTGTCTTCATGGTCGAATTTCACGTCATCAAACCGATGTGGCGAACGAAAAGTAAGTTTATTTCCTCATTATTATTAATTTGTTTGTTTTGTTTCTTTTTTTTATCTTACTAATTGTGTTTTGCAACCAGAGCAGATGAGAGCAAAAAAAAGAAAAGCTATTATTAGATATTTTTTAATAACTGGTTCTCTTGCCCAATAAATGGAAAAAAAAAAGAAAAAGAAATCAATAACAAAGCAGTGATGATGATGATGAATTTTTAATAATTTCTTTGACCTTGAATAGGAATTTAATAATGACAGGTATGCATTATTTGTTGTATTTAAGAAATGGACCTCATACCAGCCATCACGACTTTCGTTTGCTGTTTATTCATAAGATTGGAATTGGGAATCGTTATCGGGATTGGTGTCAATCTGTTGTTCCTTCTCTACGCCTCTGCTAGGCCAACTCTGAACGTTCACAAAGCTGTGGTAGGCGGATATTATCAGTTAATCTATTCAAGATACGTTACTATTTTTTGGCTCTGTTTCGTGTCTACGATATTACTTTTTCGTTATCAGAGCACCAGCGGATATGAGTACCTTGTAATCACCCCTGACAGAAGCCTAGTCTTTCCTAGTGTTGAATATGTAAGAGCTGTTATCAGCAAACAGGGATTACGACAAGGAAATGCTGTTCCTGTTGTCATTGACTCGACACACATACAAGCAGCTGACTTTACCGCTGCCAAGGTGAGAATGGAAATTCATTGACCTGATTTTTAATTTGCTTTTTGGCTATTTTTTTTACGATAGCAGCAGCGAATCGGATTTTTTGAACCTTTGACAGGAGAATGTTAACTTATTTTCTCAGGGTATTAAAAGCCTGGTCGAGGACTTTGCTGGACGTGGACAGCCGCTATTATTCCATAACTTGAAACCGAGCATAGTTGCAATATTTCGAGGCGTTAGACCGTCGGAACTTAAATGTAGTGCAAGCGAAACTGAACTAAACGACTACCTCAAGGGTGAGATATTATTGATAAACGGGGTTTTGTTTTATGATGAACTTTTTGAAAAATTTTTCTCTTCTTTCATTATTGTAGAATATTCCAATCCGTCCACAACTTCCTCTGCAAGACACTGAAACGGAGGGACTCGATATTACAGCTATGGCAGGATGCCAAGTTCAGCATCAGTATTAATATAGTTACCAACTTATTGTAATATTAGTAGATATAAAAAAGAAAGGAAAAAAAAATCCGGAGATACAACAGCAAGGAGAATTTATCTTGCTACTATTTTTACGGCAAAAATATATTATTTATTTTGATTTTGAGCGTATCACATTCGGTGATGAATAAAATAGAACACAAGATTAATCAATTCTTTGGTAATTTACTAGATCGAACATCATTGTCGGTCAATGAAGCTCATCGGTGCACTTGCAATAATTAATTCCCATCTCCCTGGCTCCTGAATCAGGCGTCGCTACGTAGAATGTTGGGGTGCCGGAGTATCTGAAGAGGAGAAAATCAAGACCTCGATAAATGCGATGCAATATTTGGAATACACGTGTAACCTTGAACGATATTATGCATGACTTACTTTTGCTTGATATTCTTGATGAGCTCATCTACAGATTCTTTTTTGACCAGGGTGACGGTGCAGCCCCCAAAGCCGGCTCCGGTTAACCGACTACCCAAAACACCCTTCGTTTCTCTGGCTGCTGAGACGAGGGAGTCTAGTTCCTTGGATGACACTTCGTAATCCTTTTGCAGAGAGTCATGACTCTCGTTCATTAATTGACCAAATTTAACGAAATCACTTGCTTCCAGCGCCTGAGCAGCGGCTTGGGTTCGGATTATCTCTGTGATCACGTGACGCGCCCTTTTGATTAGTACCTCCTCCACCTTCTGTGCCTTCAAAACTATAGGAATAAAAATCCGTTAGAGCGTCAAGTTGTAATCTGGTAAGGTCTGCATATTCTAGCCGAAATTATTCACCATCTAAATCATTCATTTTTGCATCTCTTAAACTCTTCAGATTCAATTTCTTAGCAGCTGCGTAGCAAGCGTCACGACGCTCTGTGTATTGACTGGTGGAAAGCTTGTGCGGGGCGTTTGAGTTTGTTATTAAAAAAACGTAGTCATTTTGCATCATTGGAATGAGCTTGGTACTCAGGTCTCTGCAATCGAGAAGAAGTGCGTGCCCTTCCTGACCCATTACGGATATGAATTGATCCATTATTCCACAAGGTACACCAGCGAACTCATGCTCCGCTCGTTGGCACGCAGCTGCCTTAAAATAAAAGGTTCTTTCAATAAGGTTTACATCACTATTTGTAAGATGAAAAAAATACCATGCCTACCTTGTCGTTCAGTTTGACAGTTCGACAGCCACTGAGAGCCTCTAATAACGTATACGTCGCAACTTCCAGAGCTGCCGAGCTACTCAATCCAGCACCAACTGGTACGCTAGATATAATTACTGCATCGAACCCAGGTAGGGTGCCTGGAACAATAAGGTATCATTACTGTTATGAACATTTTTTAAAACTAGTAGCCATGAGAAAGATTCTTGAAAAATTATGGATCGAAAATTTTCTATCATTGTACGATCTATTGGTGCTTCAACTATTAATCTTATAAATCCAAATAGCGGTGGAGTTCTAGAAAGAATTGAAAGATAATCTTTTAAAGCCATCGTAAAGCTTATCATGATTTTATGCCTTTGACACTGCCGGCTCTGAGTTTACAATGGCACAAATCTTCATTATCTATGATCTTTTATATCTGACAATTGTATCTTCATATTGACATTCATATTAGGAATGAGATGCAATGAATGAAACTCTGTCCTACTAACATGTAAAGTTTGCAATCGGTCCTTTGATATAATTTGCCCATTTTGGTTCTCCAGGTTTGATAGCATCCCGATTACTTATATCAAATTCTGTCCGGCTGATAGTACCGATCGCGTCACTCATCGTGATGAGAACACACTTTGGGGATTGATTAGGTCTTGCAGCAATCACAGTGATCATCGGAAGGGCCTGTAGAACGTAAACATAATTAAAACCTATTGAGAAGATTGTATGTATGAGTGATAAACATTTCACAAACAGTGGAAAATTTTTCGTAATCTATAGGCAGACCGTGTCAAGCAGGACAATCAGGTGAATGAATAGAGTTGAACTTATTATAATTACCATTGGTAGAACGAAGCCTTCATTATAATCCGTATGCTCTCCGATTAAATTAACCCGACCAGGTGCACAGACGCATACAGTTGCATCCTCTCCAAATTCTTTTGCAAATGTTTGAAGAGCCTTTACTCGGATATCATTTTTGTCGGGTATCACTGTAGCCATTTTAAATCCTCAATTGAATCTGCTTGCAGACACTGCTAGAAGTCAAAGTCAATAGAAGCAACCTCATTAAAACTGATCAGCTGGTGCAAGCACTTGATGATTTTTTTTTTCAATTATCTGCATATATAAAATTGTGCAAAATTCGTCACATATAGAGTAGTTTTCAGAGACAAAAAGTCACGGATAAGTGACTGAGAATAGTAAACGAGGTAATGAACTTAAAAAAGTATAATTTAATTTTAGACAGTTAGATAACTAATATGAAGTAACTATAACTCACAGTAGTCTAAATGTGTTTCGAACGAAGGCTAGAACGATACTGACTATGACCAAACTCGAGAGCTAGTGGCAATTAAGATTGAGAACTGTACATGCTTCATAGAGTTATCAAAGTTCTGATAAAGAAAAAAGTATGAAACTTTACATGGTGTAGTACGCGAATGCGTGGGAGTCAGAAACAAACGCTTGTCATAAACATGACAATAACTTCAGTGAAAATAGAGAAATACCTTGTGTATTTTTTTAGTATTTGATTGAAGATAAAAATATTCAATAACACTATGCAATGTCGGTCTCAGATCCTCTGATTAAAGAGTTAAAAGGTAATTTTCACATCATTTTAAACTGCGTTTGACAGATAAGGGTTATGCCACTTCACCATAAGTTTACAAAAGCAAATCCAAAATTTAGGCTTAATAATCTTACACACTTTTACAGGAATAGTTGATTCCGGTATCCATAAGTCACTAGCCATTTATTTTTGAGCCGTTTTTTTAATTATATTGTTTCTCATTTGGCAATTTTATTGATTTTTAACCAATTGACAGATGAAAATGTCGCCATCCGGCTCAGCTGTGCTTTTGCTGGTATACAAATCGCTCCCATGACATCATTTAAAAATAAACGCGGGCTTATACCAGCTGTATACAACTCCATGGTCTACAAATTGTAGTTTTAAATTCACGATCGCCCAAATTAATTAGGATTTCCAAGTAATCGTTGAACTTATAGAGTGACAAACTTAGCACTATCATAAAGCCAAGCTATTCACACAGAAATACCTGATAACAATTATTATATCATCCGATGCGTATCTGTACATAGATCTAGGTGCAGTAATTCATAAATCGATAGATCTCGCTGATAATACCAAGAATTCTTTTAAGCCATATATTTTCAGTACATCTTATGTAAGTTCCATTTCTTTTAAAGATGTTTCAATAATCGCTGAAATTTTCTGTTCTTTTTATTGCATATTCAAGGCTGGACCCGCAAATTGACCGAGTGCAAGACAGAAATTAATGACACCAATATAAACCTGCCATCTTTCTGTAAAAGTTTGGAAAGATGCTTCCAAAAAGGTGTCCTAATGCGTATGAACGCAATTGGATTTCCAAAATTACCCGAAGCTTGGTTTTGGATGGAAGAAATCACAGATAAGAATCTAGGGTGTGTAAGATTCCCCATTTGTTATAATTCTTTTTTTTTCCGCTATATGAATCTATTCCAATAATTAAACAATGAACAGTCTCAGCTATGCCTACACCTCGGCTGTACAAGCGGTCAAAGAAAACCCACGACTTAGATCTTCTTCTGGACGACTAAGACTTTTGATACGAATTTGTCTGTCTCGAAAATGTCTTCACGTGCCGGTACAAATACTAGTAAGCATCAAATGTAGGCAGAACTTCAGGCAAAGTTTATTATAACTTGATTTATGCATATATAATTTTTTCAACAGTTACAGAACAATCCATTAGTATCTAGTGAATTTTATGAACCTCGGAGTATTTTGGGTGATGAAATTCTGACGCAAATACTACTGTCGGTGTTACTCCAAAGCAGTAAATTGAATTTCAAATTAAATCTGAAAAACGCTAGTTTTTTGGATGATACGTGGCAGCTACCAGAGTGCTCAGCCCTTGAACTTGTGCCTTGTAAAACTCTGGGCATATCAGTTTCGTAAGTATTATGGATGATGTGATATAATTCATCAGTGTCCGGTTGATTTAATCTCTATTGCAGAAAGGTCAAAGATTGCAGTTCAAGCTCTCTCATTGCTCGTCAAATTATTATCTTACTGAGATATATTTTTTTTTTAGTTGTGATCAGAATATTAAAATTATGCAATTTTTGCTGTTTAGCTTTGTAGAAGGAAAGGCTTTCGTAGTTAATTTGGAAGAAAGTTCCGTCGCTGCTGAAGATGTAAGGAATATTCTGCTGCGTAATGTTATTCAATATACATTGTATGCCAATTAAATGCTGACTATCTCTAAATATTTACCAGGATAAAATCGAGGTTGGAGATGTCTTGGATGAAATTAACGGAAACGTGATAACAGCAAGCACCAAGGGTAGGCTTGGCAAAATCATGAAAAGAGCCATTGGACGACCCATATCAATTCATATCGTCAAGGTACAAACCCTCCCATTACCATCCTGCAGACGTTCAGTCATACTTATTGTTAGCAATCTTTTAGCCAATTATCGATACCAGACAGTTCGACTGATAAAGATTGTGCATTATCAGCTACAGGTGGCCAGTCACGGATTACCAAATTGTCGAGCTTATATAATTCTGATTTTTTCGTTTTTTTTCTTATCAGCATCGTTATAAGCAATCCAGAGATTTCTATGGGCCAATTGTCAGCCTCATTCAAAGTTCCGGTATAGAACAGCTGAAGAGATTGCTGCTGAGAAGTCCGATCTCAAAAAGTGAACAGAATGATGACCTACCGAAGTCTAGCGAAACGAATTTGAACGGAGACAATAATCTTTTGAAACCTGGTTTCCACACCAAGTATTGTGGCTCGATATCAACTGGAACTGAAGGTGATGTAAAACAAATTGAGAAAGCTATTTGGCGGCTCCTTAGATCAGGAGATCTTCATCTCACACCAGTCAGATTTGAATGTCTGGAAATCGGAGTTAGGGTCACCCGAGAATCAGATGAAAATGTAAGCTTATCCTGTGCGATTTCAACTGTGGAACTTGGAATCAAAAAATCAACATTTTTCAGGTACTAATGAAACATAGTTACATGGAAATATCATCCTGTGGGCGCAGTGCTAATATTTCAGACTATTTTGCATACATCGCAGGGTATGTAGAAGATGAAGTATTTTTCGAATTCATCACAGTTAGATTAGATGGCAAGGTTTAACACGAGAGGACGGTCGTTTTATTGTATTTCAGAGACGCAAACTGTAACGTGGCAACGAAGTTCAATGCGTATGTATTTTTTCATCAAAACGAAGACGATGTTCAAACGATTTTACAGAGTTTGGGACAAGGCTTTCAGCGGACCCATTTTGCTGTTTGAATCGGACAATAATGGCAGGATCAATTATTATGGCAGCTGACAATGAGTAATTATCCCGCAAATTTAACGGCTGATAATTACAGTTTAATACATTCAATCCATCCATCAGATACCAAAGAATAATATATATCAGAAATACGAATATCAACATCAGAAGATGACATATATTTTGGGTCTTTATTATAGCGCATTTCAAATAATGTAGTTTGTAAAAAATAAATAATTAAATTTCTGCTCCATCGATGGCGTAATTTAAAATATCGGTTTCAATAAATACGTCTTACGAATGCACTTCTAATAAAATGTATCGATAAATATAGCCGATATTTAGTTATATCAGACGCACTTTGATCGCTTGAATAACAGAATATTAACACCGTCAGAGTAGTTCTTTTTTTTTCTTTTTATTCTTGCAATAATAAAGTTGTACATTTAACGAGCAAATCAAGTCGGTGTGCCGCAAAGTTTATGATTTGAAATACGCTATTGCCTCCTGATCCCAAGCGTTGTCCTGGGGATGAAAAACCAAATTTCCAAATTCAAAAAAAAGCGCGCCGCAGCGCACCCTCGAATTTGCTCGATGTTTTTTTGTCTTAAAAAGGCGACCTCTGATTTGAATAATTGAACGTCTTGACGGGCATAAATCGGCCGCAAAGTAGCCGGTGTCGGGTAGTAAAATAAAATGGGCCGCGAAGGGCAGAGGGGTGATGAAGGGCAGTTAAGTAGAATCTATAAAAAGTCCTGAAAAAATCTTTGGAACCGCAAAATTCCAGTGTTAAAGATCGAACGGCAATCGGTTGATGGTGGCGGTGTTTTTATTTGGTTTTTTTTTTCCCATTGCCTAATTTGCATTTTGGTTTCCCCAATTTCCTTGCTAATTATCACCCTCAATGGTAGCCTTCGGGTTGGTCTTCCGTTGAGTGTGCGCCGTAAAATCTGCTGTTCTGTCGTTGCTTTTCTTCCCGTAGATCGTAGCGAGTGTTCTGCGAGTGTCGCACTATCGCGCACCGTCCGCGGGTCCTGAATCTTGAATGTTCCCGAGTGTCGGCACCACTGGATAAATTAAACGATAATAAAACATGGCTGCGAGCACGTCGATTGAACACCAATATTTCTACGAGGACGTTGTCTATCGAGTAGACAAACGAGGTAATGTAGAGTTCGGTATTGTTATGGCAAATGACGACCCTGACTCATCGGACGAAAGCTCGGACAACGAGGAAAGCCCTAAACGAAAGAAAGGGGAAATTCGTGCGGTCTGGCACCCTTCCGGCGTCGAGGAACTCGTCAACTCAAAAAAGGTCTCAATTTTACCCTCTTTTGCCCGATTTATAGTTCTTTCATAAGTTCAATGGATCGATTTATATTCTATCACCGGCTTCTAGAACATGTTCAATACTTCATTACACACGATAATCGTTGTCCCCGATCCCACCATGCATCTGCTAACATTTAACAGGAGCCAGGGCGCATCTTCGCGATTCAAAACGCGCTAACTTCGAATTTTTATTTAGCTTTCGGTGCTCCAATTGTCAGATTTCCCAGGCATCTATATAATCCAAATGACATTGCCATTCTGTCAGATCATGACAGTGTCAAAAGAGAACGTCAGATTAAAGAACTGCAATTTACCAATATTCTTAGTTTTTTTTCCAACTCGCTGTATTTCTACCAACTGTATCTTTATCAGTTGCTTATAATTTTAGGTAAACCTAGCAGACAGATCTTTGATGCCTGGCGATGTCGTGCGGCGTATGATCAAAGGAAAGGACACACAGAGAGGCTACTGTCGAGACATCGAATTGACCGCATGTGTTCAAGTCATGGGAACTAAGCAAGTCTTAACCAATGTTAAAAGTGAAGACTTAGTTCCACTGGAGGAATTTACCGCCGATATAGCAGTGTGTATGGATTCTTGGGTCGGTGGTATAAAAATGGTTCACTCCAAACTTTGGCTGGCAATGCCGGATGGATCACGTTGTGTTATAAATGAGATCGACGCTTGTGCTCTGGACCAGTTTGAGGAAAAACGTGAAAATGTAATTCAGGATTTTGTTTGCCAAGTTTAATGTCTATCTGACATATTTGATGTGATATGACATGGCATATATTTAATTTCAGGACAACGACTTTCCACATTTGTTGGAATTCTATCCAGGCCAGAGTTTGTGGGGGCCACTTCATTGTCTAGAAGATGCGCAGTGGATTCTTTGTACTAAAGAATTAAAGGCAAAAAGAAAGTCTAAGCCTCAAAAAATAACCAAAGTTGTCGTTGAGAAAGTAGAGACTGATTCTGTCGGAGTTCACTGGCAGTGCAGAGCGTATTCCAAAGATGGTGCAGGGATGGATCAGGCCCAACCAAACTTTGTAGTGCAAGGTGATGATCTCAAAAAATTAAGACTGCTCAATGTTTTCGAGCCATCGACACTGCAAGTCGGTGACCGAAATTTCTATGTGGTCAAAGAAAGTGAAAATGTAATTAGCCGTGAACAGTGGCGAAAACAGCAGCGGGAAATATTTAATATCCCAAAACATGGGCCGAGAAAATCACGCGTCCAAATAATTAAACCCGCTGATTGGAAAAATAAAAATATTGATCGTCAAACAGCAGATCGTATGGAAGCTAATTTGGCGAACAATCCCATCAATAATACTCATAATTCTACCAACAATTCTCTTATGCCACCACCTCAAAATTCCACCGCTGAAAGTTCCGATGATTGGGACACAGAAGATACCGGATCCCTGAGTGATACTGCTTCGGTGAGTGGAATTCGAACGTCAGCAATTATTTTTTTTCTAAGGATTACTTGACGACATGGATATTCGAATTACAGGTATCGAGTGGCTGTTCTAGTGTGACTTCAATGGGTAAAAAAAAGAAAGGTCCAGCTCTCATGACCAAGGTTCTGAAGAAAAAAAAATTGTGCAAAGCTAAGAAGAAGGTGGCACCTGTACCATTAGTTCCTGGAACCAAAATAGTTGTTGAAACTTTGTCGACTAGCACAAAGGCGAACGTTGTTTGGCAGGATGGTTCTGTAGAAATTGGTATGAATATGTTCATATTTTTTTCAGTATTACAATCTTCCAAAAGGCGCACAGTTGTTGTTATAAGATTCAACCTTTACTCAGGTATCCCGTCTACACAGTTATATCCTATACATCATTTGGATGATCAGGAATTCTTTCCCGGTGACTTTGTCGTTGATCAAAAAGAAGAGTCCAGGATGTACGGCGTAGTGCAGAGTGTCGATCATCAAGGCAGAACAGCCAAGGTCAAATGGTTCCGAACCTACACGTCGAGTCAAAGCCCTCAGTGAGTGCTGAATCTACGCTCATTCTATTTAAAAATTGATTATCTATTCTGCAACTAGACTTGAGATTTTTTTAACAGGCCGACGATGTTACAAGAGCGGGAAGTAAGCGTATACGATTTGAAAGATCATCCAGACTTTCAATACCGGCCGGGGACCTTGGTCATCCGAATAGCAAACTTTGAAGGTCAAGACGCTGGATGTACAGCTGGGCAGGTCCTAGACAATTATCCAGAAGGAAGAGTCAAAGTTTGGTGGGTCGATGGTCATGTCAGTATGTGCTGGCCACAAGACTTGTATAAAGTAGGTGAATACGATGGCGACGAAGGAGAACTTTGGGATGACGTCTCTTCCGAAGCATCTTGGGAAACTGAATCCGAGGATTGCTTTATTGCTGATATCGAAGGTTGCAATTATTACTATCTCAAAATGATATTTATTTGGTTGGATTTTCAGTATTTCTTTATTCTCGGTAACTTGATTTTTTTCGAATAACAGGAGCAGAGCAAACGGAAAATATAAAACCAAAATTAGCTGCCCACATAGAAAAAGCGAGGATCGCAATGTCTAGGTTAGAAGAAATTTTCACGCAAAATCCATCGTTACAAACTACAGAAGTAATGAGACGGCTTCTCGAAGTATACAAAGATTGTAGATACATGGACAAGTTGATGGCGACTTCGTTCTTTCACGAAAGTCATTTCCAAGGTCTTTTGGAACGTGTGAGAGAACGCGGTAGGGCAAATGTAGCACAGAGGATGGCTGATCAAGTGACTCGATTGTTCACCCATCAATCCGGAGTAACGGAAATCGATGCGGAGCAAGATAATATCGAAAATACGAATATTACTAACACAAACAATCTGCAGACAACCACCGATACCTCGAAAACAAAAAGTACAAAGCTAGTTGAACAAATGCCACAAGGTGGTACTACCGTCCCGGAAGCTGCCGCTAAAAAACAATCAAGTAAAGAAGATGAAGATGAAATCAATCAACTCTTTATTGATATTAATCCAAATCCAGAAGATTCCGGATTATTTTCCGTCGAGAATTCTAAAAAGGAATGTGGCTCGAGTGAATCTAGCGGAGAATTTCTCCTCAGCGAAGATGTGAACAACACAGCCGATCGATCGCCAGCTCTCGAGACGTCGGAACCGGTCAAGGACGAGAGCGTAGACAAGGCGAATGCTAGAAATCAAGAATACGTTGCCAACTCTCACGTTTGCGTGAAACTTTGTACATTGATAAAAGCTCAACTGGTACAAGCTCATGCGGAAGTTTCCAAGAGATTTGGACTGGCAAGAATGTCACTTTCGGACGCTGCAAACAATTCATCTCCACAGAAAAAACAAAAGAAAGAAGAGAACAAGCCCATCGAACTTCTCTCCGTGCCGTGCGAACCTTCTGTTGATATTCCACCGCCGGTTTACATGGAAGGCGAGGGCTTTTCGATCGAGGACACTGCCCCTGATAGCCACAAGTTCAAACTGACCATGTTTCAGCCCACCGATGCATCGAATTTCTTCAGAACAGTTTCGAAGGAATTGAGGCTATTGAGGAATTCTCTACCACCAGGTATTTGGGTAAAAGGATTCGAAGATCGAATGGATTTATATTCCGTGATGATTCGGGGGCCGGAAAAAACTCCCTATGAAGACGGACTTTTTTTGTTCGACTTTCAACTGTCCGCCGATTATCCTGCAGCTCCACCTCTGTGTCATTACATTTCTTACTGCAGCGATAGACTGAATCCAAATTTATACGAGGACGGAAAAGTGTGCGTTAGCTTATTGGGCACCTGGGCAGGTCGTGGTACAGAGATATGGACCAGTTCGTCAACTTTACTGCAGGTAATCGTATCTATTCAAGGTTTAATTCTTGTGTCCGAGCCGTACTTCAACGAGGCTGGATATGAGAAACAAAAGGGATCTCAACAAGGCCGCGAAAATTCAAGAATGTACAACGAAATGGTAGTTTTAAAACTAGTTCAAGCGCAAACAAAACTATTGCAACATCCGCCGCTGGTATTCAAAGAGACTATCATCCAACACTTCAAAAGACACGCGCAGAAATTACTTCAGAGACTCGATTTGTGGATGGAAATATCTGAGCAACACAACAACCAACACCCCATGTCACCCATCACTCCAACGACCTTCAAAGAGATAGCCGACTATGGTATGTAAATTATTTATTACACTACTTTAGAAATCTATATTAAGATCGTTTAATTCTCTTCCAGATGACAAAATTCTTCCAGAATTTCCTCTAATACCTGCATCCAGAGGATTTTGCATCACGTTACGAAAAACTTTAGCCACGTTTAAGGATGTGCTTGCAAAAGAGAGTATAACGAGCCGAGTATCCGGGCAGTTAGGTAGTGTCAATTCGAAGGAATCACAAATAACGTCAAAAGAGTCAATCGTAGGGGAAAATATAGAAGATAAAAATTCGGATTCTCTGATCAAACAGTCGAATGGCACTAAGGAAGTAAAAAAGATAAATTCTAACGGCCAGTGTACGGATAATGTACAAAAGAAAACCGAAATCACGACCTCCACGAGTATTTCCGCGACTAATATGAGCGAGACGAAAAAGATTTTGCCAGAGCGTAACGCCAGCTAGCCACAAGGTAAATCTAAATCCTTAGCTTACAAAAATTATACAATTATTCGGTAATATATTAATTGAATTATATAATTATTCTTGAAATCGATATGTTTATAGTACATCTATTTATTAAATGCAAAAATAGTTATCGATGCTGTGGTTAGTGAACACAGGTAAACTTCTGAAAGGGGTAATTAGGTAATCGACTGTATTCAGTACCTTGTTGGAATGACAATTTGCGATCTGTAATAATTTCCGTTATTTCGACAAAACGCGCGCCCCGAAAAAAATACAGTTTGTACGTTAGTCACAATTAACATGGTGATAATTCGTCGCTAATTACAGAAAATTTTTAGAGGGTTATTGGTCACAAAGTTGCGTTAACTTCTCGTCATTTCTTATCGATGAACTTAATCTTTTCATCAAATAGAGCGAACAAGATAATAAATGATTAACGCTTTACGACCAATCTCTCCGCATCTGGTAACTCTGTCGCGATAAAATTCTATTTCTATGATAAAAAAAACTTATTCGACAACAAAAAAATCTCACCTAAATTTTCCGAAACAGTTATCTATATAAACGGTTACAACAAATTGAAAATAAATAAAAAAATAAAGAAATTAAATAAATTAATAAGTAGCAATATGCCAGAGCCGCCAACGTTTATTCGATGATATAATTGTAACAAATATGCGCGACGCTAAAGAAAAAAGGGAAAAACAAAAAAAAAAAAAACGTACTTGAATAGATTGAATTAGAAATCACTGACTTAAATTTCCTTATGTTTCAGTCATATGAAATCATATGCCATCCACTAACATGATATATTGAATAAAATTATTAAAACGACTAGGAAGGTAGTGTTTAATCTAGTTGCGATTCGGGTAGCGAAACTTAATGAGAAATTAAAAAGTTAATTATTATTATAGATTAGAAGAAAATAAAGACTTAGATACTCTTTTCTCTTATATATATATTTTTTTTTTCTTTTCTTCTAAGTTATGAATTTTTTTATTTATCTACTGTTTATTTATTTATGTTATTTTATTTTATTTTTATTTTTTGTGGTATTCGGCATACAAGAAATCATAGATTCCAATATACGGCAACAGTTGTACAAGTTCAAGTATCTCAGATAATTGAAAAAGCAATTTACTTTTTTAGTACTACTAATCAAATTTGAATTTGAATAATCATACGAATTACGAATATATATTTCTTCAGTATTATTAAAATACGTGGGCTTAAATACGTATTTAATTACTAGGGTTGTTACGTGCACCTAGAATTGTCTGGTTATTTTATTATTATTATTATTGTTATTATTATCATTTTTTTAATTGAATTTTCTCTTTTTTTTTGTTCATTATTATTTATTTAGAGAACATTTTTGTATTGCAAATAATATTCTGTAGTCACTTTAAATTCTCGTTTCCATTAACTTGTACAGTTTTGAGAATAATATTTAGTTTTTTTCATTTGTTTGCCGATTGAGTTGTTCCTGTTCGATATAATATATTGTTTAAAATTAGTGGCGGAAAGTATATTTTCAAATTTAGATAATCGAAGGATCGTAAACCGTTCGTATCTACAGATGCATATTTAGTTGAAAGAAACGAAGAGAAAGAAAAAAAAAACTAAATAAAATAATAGTTAACGCTGATTTGCCTCTGGGAAGAATCAGATTTGAAAATATGTACAGAACAAGTTGTGATGAGAAAGAAGTAAAAGCTGAGTAAAAAAATAAAGGGAAAATAAAATGAGTGTATGATTGTACGTGAGGATTTAGTGAGGAATTTAAATCTTAAGCAATTAGTTTTTCAGTAAAATTGCCAAAGTTATATCGCGCCAGCTGCTATTTACCTATGTTGATTCAAAATCGAATTCTTCAAGCATAATCTTAGCAGCTCTTTAATGGTGTGTGTTCCTACAATTATACTACGTCCTGAATGCATCTAATTATTGATTTATATCAAGATATGTCGATGAGAAAAAAAAAAATCTGGAAAGTTATTTCTATAAATATTTAATTGCATAAAATAATAATAATAATTTGAAAAATCGTGACATATTAATTTTCTCTACGAGCACTACATCGTTACTATTTATTTTTTTTTTCCCCCCTGAAGAACAGGTCTTTCTATACGCTACATAATTTAAACTTTTTTTTTTTCCTCCACTTCTGTTCACTAATAATGGTGCTGTTCACTGAAACAAATAAACAAAACAAGAAAATTACGCAAGTCATACTGCGAAAACACGGACTTATAATGAATATGAACAAATAGTAAATAAAGTGAGTAAAATGTGAAAAAAAAAAACATGCGAAACGTTGGAACGTGATGTTTGGGATGCCTTGTATATGTGCCAGCTATTTATATTACTATAAATTTTACTCATAAGCCATAAGCTTTGATTCTGCTCTACTATGTTTTAATCATACTGTTGAAAAATGATTAAACATAATTTAATTACCAATAAATACTCGGCCCTATGTTGTTTGTCATTAAAAAAAAAAAAATAACTTGGTATGGTATATTCATTGATATTATTCTAAAATAAATTATGTAATCTTGATTTTGAATCAATAAAAGTCACTAAGCAATTAAAGGATACGATAAAATAATTCCTAATTGATAAAACCATTTGGATGATTTAAAATAGAAATTTTCAACTTATCATATCATATAAAACTGGTTTTAATAATCGCGCGCAATTTAGTATTTCATTCTAGAAAATAATTCCCTAGTGGCAGGGGCTCATGGAAATATATTATTTTTGCTTCTATTTTTGCATATGCGTGTCAGCTGTCAAAGGTGTCGTGTCTCGTGTCAAGAAGGTCGCGTGAAGAGAAAACTACTATTAATAAGTACATCCTTATCAGTTGCTGCTGTGCGCTAAAATGTATTCTACGAGGTTCAATAGTTGAATTCATGCAATGAATTCTGCCAGCCCAAGGTTATCAACAGGTAACCTATCGGTATATGAAAATAAAATTTGCCATTGAGTGATTCTGTAGGTTGGAAAAATCGTCAAGCCTGTCAAACATCTGTGCCGATTTAATACGAGAATTTGTTTGTGGCCAACATTTTTTTGGGGTCACCATCATTTGACAAAACGACTAAAATTTAGGCGAGAAATATTGACACACAATGTTCGCTGGAAGTAATGGGATTCGAAATTTTCTGAGAGGAACCCTCTCTGGAATTAATCGTCACTACACTACCATGCAGACAGCCACTTTACAAGAAGCTGCATTGGAAGAACGATGCATATTGGTAGACGATCAAGATCGTCCCCTTGGAGAAGCTTCCAAAAGAGATTGTCACAGAGTCACTCGAGACGGCAGTATACCGCTTCACAGAGCATTTAGCGTTTTTCTTTTTAATCGAAAGGGAGATTTATTGCTGCAAAAACGGTCGGCGAACAAAGTGAGTCCTTGATATGACGTTGAATAATTTTTAAACTGGCCAATTCTTTCACTCTCACTTCCTCTTTAGGTAACTTTTCCTTCACATTACACAAATACCTGCTGTAGTCATCCGCTGGCAGAGATTCCAGGTGAAACTGAGGAAGGCAATGTATTGGGTATTCGTAGGGCTGCTCAACGGAGACTGGCTTATGAGCTAGGTATACCTGTCGACGAGGTTGCGCCAAACGACTTCACATACCTTACCAGAATCCATTATCACGATATTGGTGATGGGTATTGGGGAGAACATGAAATAGATTACATATTATTTTTGCAAAAAGATCACGTAACTCTTGATCCCAACGCTGATGAGGTCAGCGAATTACGTTGGGTATCTAGGGAACACATGCCGGAGTTTTTAAAGATTGTAGATTCTCCCCTTACTCCATGGTTCAGACTGATTCTCACGCATAAATTACCGCTATGGTGGGAAAATTTACAGGATCTAAAAAATCTACAAGACCACGTTCATATACAGCGTTTTTAATAAAGTATCAGGAATATTTATACATCTGAAGGTACATCAATTTCAACAATACTTTCATTCTATTATGTAAAGCAGGTATCACAGTTTTGCAACACATATAAATTATTTAACAAAAGGTAACAAATAACGGTGAAGAAGCATAATATTTTTTACTATATTGTATATAAAACATATTTTTCCAATATTTATTAGGTGTAAGTCTAATAATAAAAAATTTATATTCACTAAAAAGAGATCTATTGGATACAGCAGGAATAATTTGACGTCATAATTTTTCTCTCGACCGAGGTAATTCTTCATTAAATTTTTAATCTATTTGTCAGTTATGTAACCGAGGAATTATTCAGATGCCTCTGAATTTATTTTATGACAAGTTATAGTTTGTTTTTCTTTGACGTGATTTAAATGTTTACATTACGGACATGAATATGTTTATATTTTCTATTTGTTAATTTGTTAAATCGAGTCGAGAGGTCGCCTAATTCTTAAGCTAGGGACATTCGGGTGTGGTGGTGGCCATGTTGAGAGTTGACGTGTCGTTACTTTCGTGCGGTCTGCTTTGCTTGCGTGTCGTGTGGGAACCGGTGTTTGTGCGCGTATGGCGGTGTTAGCAAAAATTTCGTAAGATATATTAAAGTCTGTTTGAAAATCAAGAGATAATTAAAAATGCTGCCCTCTAAGGCAGCCGCACCGTACGCGAAGAAAGTCCTGTTCCCCGACAAACAGCCGACCTCGCGGCAAGTGAAAAGTTCAACGCTAACTAATGCCGCAGGTCTCAGTTCGTTAATTACATTCACCGTTTTACTTCTCGCATGGATATCGGGTTTCGCTTCACGATTATTCGCTGTTATTCGTTTCGAGAGTATTATCCACGAATTTGATCCATGGTACGTAAAATTTGATCAACATTTTTATCAACCATACGGCTAGAATTAATGCGATAAATACCGCATCACAAGTTGAGGACGCTGTAGTGCAATAGTTATCAGGTTATATCATGGACTTCGCTAATACGATTACTGCATAGGTTCCGTTTTGCGACTTCAGAATCAAACTGACCTGATAACACGTTTTCTAATTCGATGAGCCTTGAAATTTTATCATAGATCAGGATATATGTGATCCCAACATTCGTTCACACTTGCTTAAAAATTATTCAGAATCTCTAGCAACTTTATATACATGCTTCTTCACTGTTGGTTGTGTACTTATTTTCCTAGCTAGCCAAGAGAAAAAACATCAGCATTTCAAACGAGGATCTAAAACGTTCTTTCGAAATACCAAATATATTCAGATGAACCATTTAACTAGATAATAATTTTCACATGTGATACTTGAGCTTTTGCAAAAATATATTTTGTGAAAACCTGCTTCTCCACTTTTTACAGCAATAATGACTGATCATTCTGAAAAAATTCTATTCCTTATGTCCCAAGGTTCAACTATCGTGCAACGGCGTATATGGTGCAGCATGGGTTCTACAATTTTCTGAACTGGTTCGACGAACGAGCATGGTACCCCCTGGGTCGTATCGTTGGTGGGACGGTATACCCAGGATTGATGATAACTTCTGGTTCTATACATCACATTCTTCATTCTCTTAACATTCCCGTTCACATAAGAGACATATGTGTATTTCTGGCACCAGTGTTTAGTGGTTTGACTGCAATTTCCACTTATTTCTTAACCAAAGAATTATGGAGCGCGGGAGCAGGTTTATTTGCTGCTTGCTTCATAGCCATTGTACCTGGATACATATCCAGATCTGTAGCTGGAAGTTACGACAATGAAGGAATCGCAATTTTTGCACTACAATTCACCTACTACCTCTGGGTCAAGTCCGTCAAGACTGGCTCGATATTTTGGGCCGCCCTTACTGCCCTCTCATATTTCTACATGGTATCTGCATGGGGAGGATATGTTTTCATAATAAATTTGATCCCATTACACGTGTTCGCACTTTTGGTAATGAATCGGTATAGCAATCGATTATTTACAAGCTACACGACGTTCTACATCCTGGGATTGTTGCTGAGCATGCAAATTCCTTTTGTGGGTTTCCAACCGATAAGGACATCCGAACATATGGCTGCCGGTGGAGTATTTGGATTGTTAATCTTCATAGCAGTTTTCAGGTAAAATAGTTAAACATGCGTCGTCAAAATTTTGAATAGGAAGGAACTTTTCACATGAAAAATTCTCATTTCATTGCAGGTATCTGCGTACAATGCTGACCAAATCCGAAATGAAGTATTTCGGTGGTGTTGTAACTATCACCGCGGCAGGACTCCTGTTAATTCTAATCGGTCTAACGTATTCAGGACTTGTCGCTCCGTGGAGTGGGCGATTTTACTCTCTTTGGGATACGGGATATGCGAAAATTCATATTCCCATCATAGCTTCCGTTTCCGAACATCAACCTACAACCTGGTTCAGTTTCTTTTTCGATCTACATATTCTCGTCACCACCTTCCCAGTCGGCTTGTGGTACTGCATCAAACATATTAACGACGAACGTGTTTTCGGTAAGGAAATTTATAATTAGTGGATTTTTTTTTTTCTACATCATTTTTTTTGTCTCGTTCTTTACAGTGGTACTTTATGCACTAAGTGCGGTATATTTCGCGGGAGTGATGGTGCGATTGATGTTGACTCTGACTCCCGTCGTCTGCATGTTAGCTGGAGTAGCATTCAGTGGTTTATTGGAATTGTTCTTGAAAGAAGAAGATAAAGAGGGGGGCGAACGAGATGGCGGAGACGGAAGCGAGGAGGAAAGTGAAGAAGAAACGGAACGGAGCCCAGGACGAGCTCTGTATGATAAAGCGGGAAAATTGCGTCGCATGAAACACGAGAGACCCAAGGGATCGGGGGATGGTCTAGGAGCAAATCTCCGCAACGGTGTCGTCATCGGAATTTCTATGCTCCTCATGATGTTCACTGTACATTGTACGTGGGTTACGAGCAATGCTTATTCTAGTCCTTCCATAGTCTTAGCCTCCTATAGCAATGACGGCGGCCGTTCCATACTTGATGATTTTCGAGAAGCTTATTATTGGCTCGCTCAAAACACACCGAATGATGCTAGAGTTATGAGTTGGTGGGATTATGGCTACCAAATAGCTGGCATGGCAAATAGGTAAATAGAATGGTAATAGTCATAGTCGGCCTGGTTTTTATGACGTGCTAAAAATTCTTTGAATCATTAACAGGACAACACTGGTGGACAATAACACGTGGAATAATTCGCATATCGCGTTAGTTGGGAAAGCGATGAGTTCGAATGAGAGTGCTGCTTACGATATAATGACGTCACTGGATGTGGATTACGTGCTAGTAATTTTTGGTGGAATGATCGGTTACTCGGGTGATGACATAAACAAATTCTTATGGATGGTTCGGATAGCGGAGGGTGAACATCCGCAGGACATCAGAGAGAGCGATTATTTTACCGAGAGAGGAGAGTTCAGAGTAGATTCCGAGGGCTCACCTACTCTCCTCAATTCTCTGATGTACAAGCTGAGTTATTTCCGATTCGGAGAAGTCAAAATAGATTACCGCTCACCGGCAGGATTCGATAGAACTCGCAATGCTGAAATTGGTAATAAAAACTTTCAACTTACGTACTTAGACGAAGCGTACACCACAGAACATTGGCTCGTTAGGATCTACAGGTAATTTTTTCCTCATCTAAATCGCTCGTTTATTTCCACCTCTTGCAATTTTTTATGCCTGATAAAAAAAAGAAGAACAATTCGACAAAATCGGGATTCGTTTTATTTCTGCAGGGTCAAAAAACCGGAGGAATTTAATCGGCCGAGAATTCCAATTTCGCAGCGCACGATCAATCGGAGGACAAGTTCATTCATCAGCAAAAAGGTGAGTCTTATATTCTTTGAAACTGAGAAAGGAGACATAAGTTGATGTGTCTCTCGTATCGTTTACTTATGTCTAACGAGTACACTGGATGATCCAGAAGCGTAGTTGAAATTATGGGGGGTTGGAAATTGATGTTACAGACAGCACGTCGCAAGAAAGGTGTCATCAAGGGTCGGCCGACTGTGGTGAAGGGGCAGAAGCCCCAGAGAAGAACTACCACGTAACGTAAATGCCATTCTCATTCATTCCCAAACGATCCTCAATAATAAATTTTTTAATAAAAAAAAAAGAAAACAAAAATAAAGAAAACATCATCGTCCCTTGGACCTACTAAAAGTTTTGAACACTATCAATTTATCGTTATTCTGACTCGCAGTGTGCGAGAAAACGAAGACTACTGTGTATATCGCATGAAAGAAAAAAAAAACAAACAGGTATATAGGTAGGATGAAATGCGGTGTAAACTATAAAATACCAAAACTCGTCATTTGTTATAAATTATATTTATTTAGAATTCCTAATGTAATGTTTTTAACCACATCGATATGCCTTTTTTCAATCAGATAATGCAACTGGCATGTATGCCAACACCGATATCTGCATTATTCGTAAGATTGAGTCGTTGAAGACATTGCTAAGTAATTACAAAGCAAATAATAGATCGAGAGACTGGTTTGATTAGGTATTTTTAGTAGTGTTCAATGCATTAGGCGCCGTGTTTTTCACTCTATATTAATTTTTTGTTTTTTTGGATCCTTACAAAATAATTGTGTTGTGATAATCCGACTATCCGGCAGGTTCGTGAGTGTGTGTGTTTTTCCGATTTTTGGTGGTTAGTAGATGACAAATACAATTAATTTAGATGACCCTTGTGTTCTCGTCACCGTTTTACTAATCCTCTATTCCTCGTTGCCTTTAACTACGATACATCATGCTAACCGTTGTAAAGAAAAATAGAAAAACAAATCGTTCAAGGTAGGTAGGGTTAACCACGCGATTGACCAACTATGATTATCATGAGATGATATCTGCGAATAAAATTCAGTGGTTGCAGTATCTGAAAAACCACGTACTCATATTAATCAGTGATATAACTGGAGGAACTCATTAATAATTTTGCTCCTTCCGGAAGGCAAATATACACACAATATCGAGGATGATATTTAATTTTCTTTATTAAAGCTTGGAACTTTCTTACATTTTCATCTGAATTCATACAAAAGATAAAACGATACGTGATAAACAACCGTTGAGCAACTAATTATTTTTAGCAGCGTCAATATTGTTTGCATAATATTCGATCGACGTGACATCACAATTAAATTTTACGATACTTATAAAAATTGATTCATTGTGTTTCTGTTACAATAAATAAATTAATTCCGAATAGATTTTCTGAAATTCATTTATGACTTTGCGGCGACTACTTGATCACAAGTGGGATCGTCATCAGATAAATTATTTCAAATCACCAGTTACTTATTGGGATTAAAATGAAACCGCGTCATTGATCAGGTTCATTTATAAATTCATAGGTTATATTATGTTATGTATATACATCTGTCAAAATCAGCTGATTCTCAGCTCATGGTTATAAGTTCATTTGGCATGGACACCAACGTTAAAAAATTTAACTCTAGCTGCTTAAAGTTGCTAATTAATTGTATTTCAAACGCGTGGAATTGCATCTAATCATCGTAAATAAGATTAGTAAACATTCGATCAACAATAGGATACGCGGCACGTGTCGGACGTTACATGACTGTGATTGATTGAAAAGTTCTAATGTCTAACTTAATTGTAATAACGCGAACAATGCAATAATTAATTCAACGATCTATGATTTTCGGTGAACAGTGTCACGTGTTGATAGTTACTTAGGTTATAAGGGTTGTGAAATTAAAATTAATGTGGGAAGAAGAGTGATAATTTTTTAGTGGAAATCTTAAATACATTTATGACATTTGTTTTAAATATTGTTTTTGCGCCCTCCGTCTCGAATTCAGGGATTTTAACGCCCGCATGGCGACTCCTGTCATCAGCGGCCATTTTGCTGCCTTCACATCTGACATGTCTATCTAATGTTATTATCGATGTATACTGGGTTTTGTGCTTGCCTCTACAATTCATTTAGGGTGTGCAATTGGACTTAGGAGCCAGTGTTTTTGAGCTTTTCGTACGACCGAAGGGTGGGCCAAACATATCTCTTTCACCCACGACCTTGGCAAGGCGTCCAGTAAATAAAGATACCACACCAAGTACCCTGCTGAATTTTCAACCCCCAACTATTTTGGAGATTAATTTTGATGATAAAAAATTTTTTTTTTTCAACTAACCCAAAGCTTGCACGAGGATCGACTAGCTTCTTGTGTCAAAGTGCCTTGTGTTCCTAATTTAAATAAAAAGTGAACATAACCAAAAATCAGTGACCTGCCCCAACGTAAAGTGTTGGATGTCAACAACAGCGTAGCAGCAATTGTTAACTCAATGATGATCACTTATCATTTTGGACTTGATAACCTTGCATCATCGTCACATCCAATCATAGATACGGAACACAGCAATTGATCAGATCAAATATGCACAAAATATGTTTGGATCGAATGCAGGTTGGCTAAGCCTCTCTTCCAAGTACTATGCTCATAGAATAAGTTTATGTATTGCTCACTTATTGTCGCTCCTAGTTTGCTAGTGCAGAGATACACAATGTGTTATGCTACATACTTAAAATAATTATGACAACTTCTACTGTCCTATAGAAACCATCACAAGGAATGAAGATATTCTATGAACAATCTCGTAAAGCCAATCTTTGTGATAACGTTTTTGTTTTAATAAATAAAAAAGACTCCTTAAGACACATGGCGTAAACCAAGTCCTGGCATAGGACGGAGGCCAATTTCGATAGTTTGGGGATGCAGGAGGAACGAAGAGAAGTAGTAGAAGCATTTGGCGAAGTTTCCTCGCCTCCCGTGCTCAATCATGGACAATAAGTTGAAGTTCTCCGATCGGCTAAAGGCCCTGCTCAAAACTGAGTCCCGGCAAGAAGTTGATCCGTATGTATTCAACGAACCGGAGCCCCTCGCCGCGATTAATAGCAGGAATATTAAAAACACACCTTCAAAAAATTCCAAGCCCAGTCTGAATCATAAAACAGTGAAAAACAACAGGGCTAAAGGTAAATGTACAAAACAGAGGATTAAAACGGAGCCAGGTGCATTAATAACGTCCAGAATTGCCCCGGAAAAAGAATCTGAACTAGATGTAGAGGGCAATGCTCGAGGTTTGGAACTCAGGCTTTCCAACACAGTACGAAGAAAACAAAGGCATCTTGAAAATTTGTTGAGGCTCAAACCGAGGAGACACAGACGAGATCACATGCTGTTGTATTATCCCAGAGCAGGAGATGAGATGTCCGACAGCGACTCCAGCGGGGATGAAACTGCAGTGTATCAGCGTCACTGGTTTTCCGTTGATACCACCAGTGGGGTGAATCGATCTGCTCGATTATCGCAGCTGCGATCTCAGCTCAGGCGAAGGTTGGCGCAATTACGGAAAAACCGACCTGATTCCGAAAATCAATTGCAAGAGAAAACGCAGTGCCTTCTCGAGGCCGCGTGGAGAGATCCGGAAGCCACGGCAAGAGCTTTGTACGATTCGCCAGGAAGCAGTAAAAGCGTTGAGAGTCCCCTTTTAGTCGGAACTATGTGTGGTGTAGAGGGATGTTGCCAAATATCTTTACCATGTACCCGCCACTGCTCTCGACACATCATGATTAACGGAGATCAACTTCTTTTCGAACATTGTACGGCGAAGTTCAGTGACAACACACAGTGTTGCATACCCGTTTTCGACGTAGCCCACGAGTTACCGCTTTGCCCGGAGCACGCAAGAAAAAGAGACAATTATCACCGTAAAGCTCAGGAATCAAAACCGAAGAAGGCACGAAAAAAGCCCTCATCTCCAACAATATCGAGACCCAAACCCAAAGCCAGGCCCAAAAAACGAAAGCGACCCTCATGCAGTAGGTCTGATAATAAAAATTGTAACGTTATTCAAGATCAGAATCATTACGTTAATCAGATTGGAACAACAGAAAATCACACAAAAACTTTGAATAATTTAAACGCATCACAAGGAACTTCCCATTCTTCCGGTCTGAATCTAGGCCTTGGTCTAGGATCGCTAGGTCTTGGTGGAGGGCTGAAAGTTGACCTTGGAGATCACGAAGTATTCGCTTCCCTGGATCCAGCTGAACACGATTTTGGCAACGTTCTCAATAACTTGCCCGCTGACGCGTTCAATGACTTATTTATTGGTAATACATGTTAATAAATAATCCAACCAATGAACCTTTTCGTTGTATATGTATTTAAGTTATTCTAGACAAAGTTTAATTTCTATTTATTACAACATAATTTTTCTCGTTCGTAGAATTTTATTATCAGTAGAAAAAAAATTAATTGTATTACTACACATAATATTTTTATTCGTTAGCCCAAAAGTCTGCTGAGAGTGGTTAATATTTTCTGCAGACCAGGCTAGCGGGAAAACTTGATCATCAAAAACTCTCTTTGAAACTGAGAAGATATCTGTGCAACTTCATTATAGCGTACTCGTTGTGGTTTGAAAATTATCCATTCAACACATTGTTTAACTTTTAGATTCCTTTTCCTTGGTTCCTGGTTGAAAATGAATGAATAGTGAAGTAGGAATGGTTCATTGAACTTTGTAGCAAATCGTCGTTGATCTACAAGTAACAGTAGTGTTATTCGTTACTGCAACATTAGCTGCGAATGAAAGTGTAAGTGTATCATAAAATTGTGGGCTATGTCTGTTACAGAGAGCAGAAATGGGGAGTACGAGCCTTCAAGAGAAGAGGAAGAAGAGCTGGAGCGGGCTTTGGAAGCAGTGGATAAAGATGTTCGCAATTTAGAGCGCATGGGCCAGAGTCACGGTCTATTAGAACCTGCTTTGCTTGCCCAGCTCATGTCCGACATTGCTTCGTAGCCCCCTCCACCCCTCGCACCTCATTAATGCAACCCTGAAATGATTCGGTTCGCCCGTGTTCCTTATAACGTAGAAAAAATGCTGTTTGTGTCTGTGCTCGAGTATGAAAATATTGTACTACTAACTGTGGATGTTTAGTTACTACTTCTTCTGAGTATTGTTATATCGATTGGCGTAAACGAAGATCTTATAAAAGAGTACGATATTAGGCTCTGTCAAAGAAGTGCGAGTAAGGGAATGTAGTTTTATCACGTTTTGGGTGTATTTCACGACCACTCAACTCCTAGAAAAATTCATATAGTTTTTCATCCATTTCTTCAAAGCTGTTTGATAAAATCTCGAGGTAAAAGGTATTTCGTATCAACGCAAGAATCGCTTGGAAATTTTTTTCTTCTAAGTTACAAAACAAAATTTCCCTTTTCTTTCAAAATAGTATCTATTATCAGTTACTCAAAAACAAACAAATAGAACAAAAATAACATCGTATGATTTATGTTCCATTAGAGGTAAAGATTTTTCGTCTTAGGATTGTTTACGGAATTTGGATCGCATCAGCGCGCCGTTGCACAGACACACGACTGAATTAATAAGAAGCGTACCTCATATACATACACATCTGTTTTATCAATCGTAATTCATGCATCAAAGTGTTATAATTGATAATATTAAATTGAACGCATAACGATCAATTCTTTCGCCAGATCCACGCTGTATTATATTCATCTAGACAATTATTAATTATATTCATTAGTTACAATGAAACAATAGCATAACAATGAGAGAAAATTTGAATGGAGTTTCAAGTTGCAAGAAAACGAAAAAAAAAGTATATCGCAACATTTGTAAAAGCATAGACTTTTTTAGCCATTTTTCAATTAAATGGGCAGACGATAATATTGTTTTTTTTTTTTTTTTTTAATTTTTTTCTTTTTTTTTCCTAGTATTAATTATTATTATTATTATTTCAAGTGGGGATCAAACTTTCAGAATTGTTAGATAGTCACTATTTATTTATTTGAAAAAAAACTCTGCTAACAAAAAATTGATGTTAACTAGTTGATTTAAACTTGTCATTTTTTGTCTAGTAATCAAAAAGGTGTACAGGCAATTACCAGGAATTTTTGAGGTATTCGAAAATATCTCCTTAGACAGTGAGAGTGATTCGAGTAATTTAACGTATTGAGGCGTTTATTAAGAAAAAATTCATTGTACGAAGTAAATATTGTTTGCCCGTAACATGAAGTGATGTCGAGTAACAGCGAACTCCATATTGGAAGTTCAATATTGCTGTAATTCTTCTAAGTAAAACTGTTATAGCTATATTCAATTATATAGTTAGCAGTTACGGGGTATAATTAAATCATCGTTCGTGGGGAATATGAAATTTCAAATGTGAACGTTATTAGTACCATTCTTCGCTGCTCCCAATGTACCTATATGTTATTATGTCTTGTAACATATTATAATTACTTCTCTGATTAGGCAGTACCAATTATAATAAGCATATTTTTCACATCACCTCCTAAACGATTAGTCATAAATTTTCCCTGTTTCTCACATTTATTTTTATAGAACAAAGGATAAATTCATCCCCCCGTCAAATCGTGCTGATATCTGAAGTGCATCCACTTTGCTGAACTTTCATGATCAATTAACCAGTTGTACGACGATAAGTAATTTTTTTTTTTAAATTACTTTGGCAAAATTACTTTGAATGATTTCAAGTGTCTTTTTTTTTTTAATTTTTTTTTCAATTTCTGTTAACATTGCCTAATCACCAGATTCCAGTGAAGCTACATCGGTGTGGTTGTTACTGGAAAGTTTAACGGCTCTTGAAATCCATTTTTTACATGCCTCTTCTCTTGCTGCCTGATTACCGCCACAATTCACAGAGCCAGGTTCCAATGGATACTCTGCAATCAACTCCGGATCATCTCCGCATTCAGGCATTGTTTTAATTTCAGTATCCTCGTGCAATTGCTGAAAATAATAATTTGATTATGTTATTACATTACGTTACTTGCAGCGGCAGTAAATTTCTGTACCTGAAAACCACAGAGTCCTAACTCCAATTTAAATTCAGCAGAATAATTTGAAAGCTTTCAAATCTGTTTTAGAGAAATGAAATTTAATCATATGCAAAACCTGCGATGTTGATCCCTACGGATACAAAGAAAAGAATAATAGAAATTTTGTATTTCTCATGTGAATGTAGATGATATTTCTTATTTTTCATACTCCTTGACCGCTATACTTGTATATTTGTGTGTAATTTTTCTGGAAACAATTTTCTTTTTAGCCACAGTGCATAATACGTAATTGTCATGTGCTACTGATTGGTAAATTGAATAGAGATCAATCAGACACTGTATTCGCTAATATCGTGTTGCTGTTTGTTGAAAAAAGTGCAAATTAATTGCCAGGTATTGATGATGAGCAACGGTCAATACAACTTCCACAAAAGTAGTACGACTAGCTTTGCAAAATAAAAGGGGAAAGAAAAAAAAATTAAAAAAACCTATCAAATTTCAGCTTTTTAATTTCTAATTATTTAAACATGGATCTCTAAGTCACTGCCAAATATAAAGAGAGAACGAAAAGAAAATGAAAATGAAAAAGAAAAAGAAAAAAAAAAAACAGTCATTGACTATTATCTGTTACAGCATGATTAGTTCAAATACATTCATTAATGATTCTCCATTCATTTGAAACAAGAAAAAAAAAATAAATAATTAATATTATAAGGTAATTCATGTATAAATTATTCATATAATTATTATACAATAGAAATAAATACGAGTAATTCAAAACAGGAACCCAACGAAGCTTACTTGGATGACCCTTTGGAGATTTCTTTCAATAATAATCTGGAGTTAGAATTCTATGGGTTTCATAGCAAAGATATAGAAAATACAGAACGATAAATGATTGAAATTATAGACGTGAAATTTGAAGAGGGAGAAATTTTTTTAAATGACTCACAATTTTTCTTTGAATCCCTTCAGAGTCTCTTTTCTCCCATCTTTCTTTTTCTACGTCAACACCTGTTTGTTCATCGGAATTATCTTCTTCGGAACTTCTCCGCATTAGCATCAAATCATAATCAGTACGTGACTGACCTAATATACCGATTTTTATTCCTAGATCTTGTAATTTTTCTTCATCAGCCAACAGAGCTGTTTCCAAGTACTTGATTCTTGGGTCGTTAGATTCAAAATTTGGAATTCCTATAATTCATGTATTATACTTTATTTGTGTAACTTAAAGCTACTGAATATTTTCATTACCTATCGACAAGACACGATAGTCACAATTCCTGTTTATGATTTGATAAGGTAAAGGAGAGTTTCTAAGGAGTTTTCTTTTCGCAGGTATAGGATCGCCTTGTAAAACACGAATTTCATCCTCCGGCATATCTTCCATTACCAGACTACCGCACGTCCGCTTTGCTGTATTGAATGAATCCGTTCTAAACAGTCGGTGCATCTCTATTTCTGAAAGAGAAAATGTTTGCGTCTCATCAAGATTCTGGGTATTATACATACTGTTAAATCTTGCCCATGATATCAGAATTCAACGAATTTCTTATGTAAAAGAAAATGTTCCCTTAGTTTCTTTCTATGTACAGGTTTCCTCCGTACCCAATAAAAATAAAAGATCAATAATCTATCGTCGTACGGACCAGACCTACAAGTTCTATAGATCGAGGGACCGATCGGTATGGAATTTTGAAGAAGGTATGAATTTACGAACCAATTAGACCAGAGTACTTTCTTTGTAACGCAATCCAGACAACTTTATGCGCCATTCTGATCAGAGTTTCATAAATTCTCAGATCTTTCTCCCCTTGAGATTGTCCGGAGGGCTCATCACTGGAAGATTTTTTGTTAGCGACCATATGATGATAGGAAAAAGTATTCTTAGCTCCTATTAATATATCGCAATATTCTTTGCCAACTAAGGTCCTTAAAGTGTGCATCTCATCGGTCTGTCTACTTCGGCTTCCAGATGCTTGAGGATTCGGAGCTTTTTTTGCCGTGGCTGCTCTCTTCTGGCATAAATCTTCCCATATTTCTATGTAGTATTGGAAGTATATTATGAGGGACCTTAGAAACCGATCGACCATTGCCTCGTGAAAAAAGTTAATGAACTCCACACTGACTGGATTCACCACGAGGAACATTACCAAATCCTTGATATCCTGCAGGATAATTATATTTGGTTCCGTTGGTGTTACTTTTCGTAAGAAGTTCCTCCGAAATTTCATCTATAAAAAAAGACTTGGGTGAAGAATGATTTGAAGAATGTGAAAATAATTATAGTTTCGATCCTAGATAATTTCTACCTTGTCTCTCAAATCCAATGTCTCGGCAAAAGTCAACTCCAGATATGAGTGGGGACAGTAGACTTCAGACTTGTGGAAATTTTGAGTGCGCTTTCGGTGACCCTTTCCTACCTGTTCACTTTCCCGCTTTGGAGCTCTGAGATTTATACAGAGTGGAATTAATTAATCAAGAGACTTGCGAAACACAGAGCTTGGATATATGTGGTATGATAACACACCCCAACAAGTTTAAACAGTCGTTAACTTCATCCCATACGAAACGTTTTTCACCTAGTGTGATGCTTCCGTGCATAGTTATTCTCCTATACACGTTATACATAATCTTAAACAATAATTATTTTCGTTTATTAATAAAGGAAATGACACAGCTCAGAAGAGGCTAGAGACAACAGACTGTATAAACACGTGAACATAGTTGAAGCTGAAATGTATTGATCAAATATTGATCGTTTACAAGATATAGTTAAAGCTAGGTTTCTCCCCTGAATTCTTCTGAAAATTAAATAATTGGGAAGGGATAATTGAGGTAATCATACACAGTAGATATATTTACATCCAATGTATTTATCAACAACACACGACATTATTACAGAATCAACTAAAACTGGCTACTTTTAGACGTCTCGGTCCATCTGGGAAGTGCATCTAAAATTGGCTGATCTTCCGGAAAAATTGGTTCGGCAATTTCTTTATAAAAATCTTCAGGTAGGCTCGGGTCGTCTAGCTTCCAATGGTGTATTCTACACCTAACTTTGACTTGTTCTCTATTGTTTACAGTAATGGTGACATAAAACTCTTTTCCCTCTATCGACGAATCGGGTCCAGAGATTGGTTTCTCTGGTATAGCTATCGCATCATCAGGCATGTGGATGCCAGCTAAACGAAATGCGGTTCTAACATGCCACTTTTCTAATACCCAAGGATTCTCACTGGACATGTTGATACCCAATGTTCGTATCGATAGTGTTTGTATTGTACGCTCAGCTTGAGGAGAGCTAAACACGTTGGCCTCGACTACAGCATTTTTGTTTTCGTATTTTTCACAAAATTCAGGAGTTGGATAAACAGCCAATCCTGGTAATAGGAGTTCCATGTAGGCTTTGTTCGGTCTCAACGATACTCGATCCCCTTTGTTGCCCAAGCCATTAACGTAAGTTGTCAAGATGACCTCCAAATCTGGCTTTTTTCGTACACTGGTATCTTCCACAAGATCGTATACATAATGTCTGGGTTTTAAAGTCTTCGGTTTACTGTTCTGTTTATGCAGTCCGGGGGGAGTTCTTCTCTTCAGAATGAAAGTGTTCTGTAAATTGAAACTGCAGTTAGATCATTGCAATATCTTACATGCAAGAGGTTACGGCCAGATGATTAGTTACTCGTGTTTGTTGAGATAAAAAACCATCGGATGTCACCAAGAATGAGGATGCCAGACTTTTCACATGGTTTGTCAAACTCTTTGAGCTGTACCACATCGTGTTCATAATTCCTTTGAATAATAATTCATCTATTAAAAAAATGTTTGTCTCCGCTTCAGATTTCTACTGCTGCACAACAATCGGCTGCGCGGCTGGGCGGATGAATGAAGAAGTAAGTTGACGATAGAAACGCTAGAGGGGTGTAGTAATTTTTTGTAGGCACCCTTATAGAATATTTTTCTAATATTGGCAATCGTGTGTTGCGTTTCATGGTTGCGGAGCACTGTTGCGGAGTACTTTACTTGGCGAAGTATTTTTGAGAGCACTAGCCCATGGTGAGACCGAGACCGAGCATACCGTAAGGAGGAAATTATCGCCGAAAATGACGGCTCACGACCAAATACGAGCTATGCTCGATCAATTGATGGGCACAGGACGAAATGGTGAGTCTAATTTTGATTGAATATCATCCGATATCAAGCTGAATTGTTTGTAGAAATACACGTTCTTTGCCAACGCTTTCACAAGATGGTGACCTAGTGATATCGACCGCAGCAACGCATTCTGTAACTTATCTATTATCAATCGCTTTACATTCGTAATACATTGTTATTATTTCAAATATCTTAGGTGAGAATAACAAATTTCAAGTAAAATATTCGGATCCGAAGGTCTGCAAGAGCTTCCTCCTGGCTTGCTGCCCCCACGAGATACTTTCATCGACGGTGAGTATACTGCCAAAACAAATTTCTTAAACTTACATGACGCGACTTGGAGTGTAGATGCACTTTCAAAACATTTACATTACTGATCGAAGGAATCTTCACGTTTCCACGCTATTATATACAATGGATACTATGTTCTAGTATAAGGTTATAATTTATAAGTCCTTAGTACGTCAATTACCTTGTGGTTAGCACATGTACGGAGATATTTCATTATTATATTAATTAATGTTACATCACATAAGATTCACTGTTATCATTTCGAATTCAGAATTATTAATTTTCATATTCTATTTGAGTCCATGTTTGTTTTCTTATTCATTTTTTTTTCAATTATCCGACGAATAAGTAGTTTCAACACTTATTAAAATTCGTACAAATTCATTTATTTCATTTGACTCACGAAATACAATTAAAAATTTCAGTACATCATACAGTATAATAATAACTCTGCTGTATCATTACTATCAACACTGATTAGTGTCAACCCTTTGATTGGAAAAAAATATTGTGTAGTCTAAATGTTCAGCAGCAGATATATTTGTTGTTCTTAACAATCGATTCTGAAGCGAGGAGAGGTAGTTAGGCTTTATCATAGCATGGGAAAATGGCTCTAATGAATTTGATGTTAAGAACAGTCAATATTTTATCTTTATAGATATAATTCTGCTACCCAATGGAAGAAGGAAACTTTTAAATTACATCTCTGCTCGACCTTTAGGCTTCATAAATAAATGTGTACATTTTTTTTGTTTTTTAAGATATATAGTTGACTGGAGAGAGATAAGTCTGTTAGATTGATATGTTTTATGTAGTGGAGGAAAAAGTTGTGATGTCTTGATATGGGGCAGTTGTATCACTACTCGCCACACATGTAAAGAATAGTTAGGAAAAAAAAAAAAGAAAGAAAAAAATCAATTGATCAGAAGAAAAAAGGCCATTGAATTCACTAATACCGATGCGACTGCAGTTCTATTTCCAGAGAGTCTGAAAAATGCAAAACCAATCCAATGTACAATATTGTTGCGAATATTGTCCGATCATATTGTTGTTTGTCTCACTCTCACACACGCGTTACTGTAAGTACTGAAAAAAAAACAAGACGTACGTATTACCATTGAGCTATTTTACGTAATAAATATTAACTTAATTAAAAATATTGAAGCCCTCGGCCCAGTGGTGAGGCTGCGAGCCAGGGCTTAGAGAATATATTTGCCCATTTCGCCAGAGGCCTGTTCACTTAGCGCGCTTTGGTGAGTAGTATCACGAAAGGATTCTTGATTGTCATTTGTCAAATAATTTCGCCATTGGTGGAAAATAGGACAAAATTTTCTGTGAGTATGCGTGAACGTAGTTTCCTTTTGGATTGGGGACAGGGAACGAAGGACAGATCTGTAAGTAAGGCTGTCTGAATTTCACATTGCCAAAATTGAGGAAAGCGTCGTGTGTATCATTCATTAGTTCGTTTCAATAATTCTAAGGAAGATCGGTGAAGAGACTTCATTTACTTTCATTTTCACTACCATCCTTGCCCCGCTGCAAGTTCGACTGTATCTATTTGATAATACTTTATTTTATTTATGTATAATTTTTTTTTTAATTCGCGCTTAATTTTGGCAATTGGTGGTAAAAAAAAATGCGTGAAAGATCGAAGGAAGGACTCAATTATAGGCAGGATCGCACGACACAGCTGTTACAAAATTCCCTCACCACCGGATGTACGTATTCAACTCGATTTTTAAATAAAATGCAAATTATTCAAATCACTATTTCATAATATTTCGTTTTAGTTTTAACATACTAAGTGATAAGTTGTGTCATAGAACTGAACATGTAAATTAAGGTGTGTGCTGATTGTAGCGTCGTTGCCATCGCATTGTCGCGTCAGGCGGAGAGGTGTTGCCGCTCTGTAAGTGAAATCAACAAAATATCTTTAACTATAGAAATTATGTTACTATATGTGAACAAAGTTCATCAGTTCTTATGTGTATTTTCTGATAGCGAATCCCAACAGTTTCACCGTTAAGGGAGACTGTTTTACCGGATCTTAATACATTCAATACAGGCTCGCAATTAAATTAAAAGAAAAAAATATATATATGCAAATCAAAAAGAGAGAAAAAAGAATTTAATAATTATAGAAAAAGACCTTCCAAAAAGTTTTTATAAAACCATTACCCATGACTTATTTTCTCGGGGGAAAAAAGGTTGTACATTTAGGTATGTCGGGGGTGAATATCATTTAAGAAAGTAATTAATTTATTATAATTTGTGAATCGCAGCGCATGGACTTGGGGGAATGCCCCCAGATTCACGACCTGGCTCTGCGGGCTGACTACGAGGCTGCTCAGAAGAAAAGGGATCATTTCTATGACATCGATGTGAGTTTTGTATCCTGATTTTTAAAACGTGCAATTCCTTGTATCTATCGACAGATTTTCGAAGGCTGTTTATCATTATTCTCAGGCTATGGAACACCTTCAAAACTTCATAGCGGACTGCGACCATCGTACCAAACAAGCTAAGCAGCGGCTTGCCGAGACTCAGGAAGAATTGAGTGCGGAAGTAGCAGCTAAAGCTAACAACGTTCACGTTCTCGCTGAAGAGATTGGTAAAAAATTAGCCAAAGCAGAGCAGCTGGGTGAGGAGGGCTTCGTGGAAGAGTCGATGAAGTTGATGGGTGAGATCGACGAATTAAGAAAGAAGAAAAACGAGGCGGAACAAGAGTACAGGAATAGCATGCCGGCCTCTAGTTACCAACAACAAAAATTGAGGGTCTGCGAAGTGTGCAGTGCGTATCTGGGTATACACGACAACGACAGACGATTAGCCGATCATTTTGGAGGGAAGCTGCACTTGGGATTCATCAAAATTAGGGAGAAGCTTGCCGAGTTAGAAAAAACCGTTGAAGAAAGACGCAAAGAAAAGAGGGAGACTATGATGGACCGGGACAGGCAGAGAGATAGGGAAAGAGAAGATCGAGACAGAGACCGAGGTCGCGGTGGACTGAGCACTGGATACAGAGAACGCGACAGGGATCGTGATCGTGATCGCGATCGCGAACGTGATCGCAGGGATCGAAGACGATCAAGGTCGAGGAGTCCGAGCCGTGGAAAGAGGTAATAAAAAAAATAAAGAAGCCATCATAGTCGTAATATTTAAATAATAACAGGGTATTCATGATGAAATAAAAAGGCCGAGCTGATTAGCCGTTGCTGAAGTTGAGCTTCTTAGATGTCTCCTTTTATAATAGCTCTGTGATATTACTCGGGAAGCGTTTTGACTGATAATTGATACCTCATCGAATCTATTCGACGATTTTTCTTCTCGTTCCCGCGGTTCAATGGACATTCTTTTACTGTTTCTTTCAGATCTCGACGTTCGCGGAGCGGTAGCGGTAGCAGACGTTCACGTTCACATCGTAGTGGGTCCAACGATCGCAAGAGGTAAAACATCGCAGAGGCTCAGTCAATTTAGACATAATTTAACGAGCGGACGATAACTTCCTCATAAATTACGCTATACGTTTTATGCAGTGGTTTTGAAACGTTCTATTATAGGGAATATAATAAATATTACATTTATAAAAGGTAAAAAAAGCAAAAAAAAAAAAACAAAACACATGCGAAAAGGAGAGTAACAATAAAAATTAATTCATTATTATGAAATTAAAATGATCTTGAGACTTTCGCAACGCTAATTTGACATTACGAATGTTAACTAAGGTCGCGGACATATTTCAAAGTAAATAATTATACGGGAGCTCATAATAGTTCGGTTAATTGTATAAGGTACTGTTGTAATTTTTAATAATTGAAGTATGAATTATGACTCTTAGTATTCTGTAGCTTAGGATGAATTTTTAATTAAATTCAACATGTGTAAATAAAGTTTGATAGTTCTCCCTGCAATTTTTAAAAACTATTGGATATTTATTATCATCACTGACCGCTGCTCTATACATCACTGTTAACATTTGAAAACCTCACTTAATAAATTAATGATGTGCATATTTTTCCGTCGATATTATTGAAAATATGAGGGGAAAAACACCAAAGACTATAGTCTTTGTACATTTTTGAGCGATTTTTGCGCAGCGAACACGAATACGTCGATGAAATTAATCTAGAATCAAATCCCATCGAGATACCCTTGATTTATCACTTTTCAGATCGCTAAACTGGCGATAACTCGATCAATTAAATAGGTAATTCAATTTGGCTTGCAGATTCGGATTCCTGAGGTCGAAATACATGGGTATAGCATAGGAAACTCTTTAAAAAAAAATGTAGACTTTCCTTCCAGATTTTGAGAAAACACTAAGGCTATAGGCTTACTGTTTTTTTGGGGTAAAAATCGAAGTATTTAGAAAATCAATTGCAGGACGCTTATCCTACGTATTTTTGCGCAGGGAACACGAATACGTCGATTAAATTAATCTAGAATCAAATCCCATCGAGATATCCTAGATTTATCACTTCTCAGATCGCTAAATTGGCGATAACTCGATCAATAAAATAGGTAATTCAATTTGGCTTGCAGATTCGGATTCCTGAGGTCAAAATACATAAGTATAGCATAGGAAACTCTTTGAAAAAAAATGTAGACTTCTCTTCCAGATTTTGAGAAAACACTAAGGCTATAGGCTTACTGTTTTTTTGAGGTAAAAATCAAAGTATTTAGAAAATCAATTGCAGGACGCTTATCCTACGTATTTTTGCGCAGGGAACACGAATACGTCGATTAAATTAATCTAGAATCAAATCCCATCGAGATATCCTAGATTTATCACTTCTCAGATCGCTAAATTGGCGATAACTCGATCAATAAAATAGGTAATTCAATTTGGCTTGCAGATTCGGATTCCTGAGGTCAAAATACATAAGTATAGCATAGGAAACTCTTTGAAAAAAAATGTAGACTTCTCTTCCAGATTTTGAGAAAACACTAAGGCTATAGGCTTACTGTTTTTTTGAGGTAAAAATCAAAGTATTTAGAAAATCAATTGCAGGACGCTTATCCTACGTATTTTTGCGCAGGGAACACGAATACGTCGATTAAATTAATCTAGAATCAAATCCCATCGAGATATCCTAGATTTATCACTTCTCAGATCGCTAAATTGGCGATAACTCGATCAATAAAATAGGTAATTCAATTTGGCTTGCAGATTCGGATTCCTGAGGTCAAAATACATAAGTATAGCATAGGAAACTCTTTGAAAAAAAATGTAGACTTCTCTTCCAGATTTTGAGAAAACACTAAGGCTATAGGCTTACTGTTTTTTTGGGGTAAAAATCGAACTATTTAGAAAATCAATTGCAGGACGCTTATCCTACGTATTTTTGCGCAGGGAACACGAAGACGTCGATTAAATTAATCTAGAATCAAATCCCATCGAGATATCCTAGATTTATCACTTCTCAGATCGCTAAATTGGCGATAACTCGATCAATAAAATAGGTAATTCAATTTGGCTTGCAGATTCGGATTCCTGAGGTCAAAATACATAAGTATAGCATAGGAAACCCTTTAAAAAAAAATGTAGACTTTCCTTCCAGATTTTGAGAAAACACTAAGGCTATAGGCTTACTGTTTTTTTGGGGTAAAAATCGAACTATTTAGAAAATCAATTGCAGGACGCTTATCCTACGTATTTTTGCCCAGGGAACACGAATACGTCGATGGAATTAATTTAGAATCAAATCCCATCGAGATATCCTAGATTTATCACTTCTCAGATCGCTAAATTGGCGATAACTCGATCAATAAAATAGGTAATTCAATTTGGCTTGCAGATTCGGATTCCTGAGGTCAAAATACATAAGTATAGCATAGGAAACCCTTTAAAAAAAAATGTAGACTTTCCTTCCAGATTTTGAGAAAACACTAAGGCTATAGGCTTACTGTTTTTTTGGGGTAAAAATCGAACTATTTAGAAAATCAATTGCAGGACGCTTATCCTACGTATTTTTGCCCAGGGAACACGAATACGTCGATGGAATTAATTTAGAATCAAATCCCATCGAGATATCCTAGATTTATCACTTCTCAGATCGCTAAATTGGCGATAACTCGATCAATAAAATAGGTAATTCAATTTGGCTTGCAGATTCGGATTCCTGAGGTCAAAATACATAAGTATAGCATAGGAAACCCTTTAAAAAAAAATGTAGACTTTCCTTCCAGATTTTGAGAAAACACTAAGGCTATAGGCTTACTGTTTTTTTGGGGTAAGAATCGAACTATTTAGAAAATCAATTGCAGGACGCTTATCCTACGTATTTTTGCCCAGGGAACACGAATACGTCGATGGAATTAATTTAGAATCAAATCCCATCGAGATATCCTAGATTTATCACTTCTCAGATCGCTAAATTGGCGATAACTCGATCAATAAAATAGGTAATTCAATTTGGCTTGCAGATTCGGATTCCTGAGGTCAAAATACATAAGTATAGCATAGGAAACCCTTTAAAAAAAAATGTAGACTTTCCTTCCAGATTTTGAGAAAACACTAAGGCTATAGGCTTACTGTTTTTTTGGGGTAAAAATCGAACTATTTAGAAAATCAATTGCAGGACGCTTATCCTACGTATTTTTGCGCAGGGAACACGAAGACGTCGATTAAATTAATCTAGAATCAAATCCCATCGAGATATCCTAGATTTATCACTTCTCAGATCGCTAAATTGGCGATAACTCGATCAATAAAATAGGTAATTCAATTTGGCTTGCAGATTCGGATTCCTGAGGTCAAAATACATAAGTATAGCATAGGAAACCCTTTAAAAAAAAATGTAGACTTTCCTTCCAGATTTTGAGAAAACACTAAGGCTATAGGCTTACTGTTTTTTTGGGGTAAAAATCGAACTATTTAGAAAATCAATTGCAGGACGCTTATCCTACGTATTTTTGCCCAGGGAACACGAATACGTCGATGGAATTAATTTAGAATCAAATCCCATCGAGATATCCTAGATTTATCACTTCTCAGATCGCTAAATTGGCGATAACTCGATCAATAAAATAGGTAATTCAATTTGGCTTGCAGATTCGGATTCCTGAGGTCAAAATACATAAGTATAGCATAGGAAACCCTTTAAAAAAAAATGTAGACTTTCCTTCCAGATTTTGAGAAAACACTAAGGCTATAGGCTTACTGTTTTTTTGGGGTAAAAATCGAACTATTTAGAAAATCAATTGCAGGACGCTTATCCTACGTATTTTTGCCCAGGGAACACGAATACGTCGATGGAATTAATTTAGAATCAAATCCCATCGAGATATCCTAGATTTATCACTTCTCAGATCGCTAAATTGGCGATAACTCGATCAATAAAATAGGTAATTCAATTTGGCTTGCAGATTCGGATTCCTGAGGTCAAAATACATAAGTATAGCATAGGAAACCCTTTAAAAAAAAATGTAGACTTTCCTTCCAGATTTTGAGAAAACACTAAGGCTATAGGCTTACTGTTTTTTTGGGGTAAAAATCGAACTATTTAGAAAATCAATTGCAGGACGCTTATCCTACGTATTTTTGCCCAGGGAACACGAATACGTCGATGGAATTAATTTAGAATCAAATCCCATCGAGATATCCTAGATTTATCACTTCTCAGATCGCTAAATTGGCGATAACTCGATCAATAAAATAGGTAATTCAATTTGGCTTGCAGATTCGGATTCCTGAGGTCAAAATACATAAGTATAGCATAGGAAACCCTTTAAAAAAAAATGTAGACTTTCCTTCCAGATTTTGAGAAAACACTAAGGCTATAGGCTTACTGTTTTTTTGGGGTAAAAATCGAACTATTTAGAAAATCAATTGCAGGACGCTTATCCTACGTATTTTTGCCCAGGGAACACGGATACGTCGATGGAATTAATTTAGAATCAAATCCCATCGAGATATCCTAGATTTATCACTTCTCAGATCGCTAAATTGGCGATAACTCGATCAATAAAATAGGTAATTCAATTTGGCTTGCAGATTCGGATTCCTGAGGTCAAAATACATAAGTATAGCATAGGAAACCCTTTAAAAAAAAATGTAGACTTTCCTTCCAGATTTTGAGAAAACACTAAGGCTATAGGCTTACTGTTTTTTTGGGGTAAAAATCGAACTATTTAGAAAATCAATTGCAGGACGCTTATCCTACGTATTTTTGCCCAGGGAACACGAATACGTCGATGGAATTAATTTAGAATCAAATCCCATCGAGATATCCTAGATTTATCACTTCTCAGATCGCTAAATTGGCGATAACTCGATCAATAAAATAGGTAATTCAATTTGGCTTGCAGATTCGGATTCCTGAGGTCAAAATACATAAGTATAGCATAGGAAACCCTTTAAAAAAAAATGTAGACTTTCCTTCCAGATTTTGAGAAAACACTAAGGCTATAGGCTTACTGTTTTTTTGGGGTAAAAATCGAACTATTTAGAAAATCAATTGCAGGACGCTTATCCTACGTATTTTTGCCCAGGGAACACGAATACGTCGATGGAATTAATTTAGAATCAAATCCCATCGAGATATCCTAGATTTATCACTTCTCAGATCGCTAAATTGGCGATAACTCGATCAATAAAATAGGTAATTCAATTTGGCTTGCAGATTCGGATTCCTGAGGTCAAAATACATAAGTATAGCATAGGAAACCCTTTAAAAAAAAATGTAGACTTTCCTTCCAGATTTTGAGAAAACACTAAGGCTATAGGCTTACTGTTTTTTTGGGGTAAAAATCGAACTATTTAGAAAATCAATTGCAGGACGCTTATCCTACGTATTTTTGCCCAGGGAACACGAATACGTCGATGGAATTAATTTAGAATCAAATCCCATCGAGATATCCTAGATTTATCACTTCTCAGATCGCTAAATTGGCGATAACTCGATCAATAAAATAGGTAATTCAATTTGGCTTGCAGATTCGGATTCCTGAGGTCAAAATACATAAGTATAGCATAGGAAACCCTTTAAAAAAAAATGTAGACTTTCCTTCCAGATTTTGAGAAAACACTAAGGCTATAGGCTTACTGTTTTTTTGGGGTAAAAATCGAACTATTTAGAAAATCAATTGCAGGACGCTTATCCTACGTATTTTTGCCCAGGGAACACGGATACGTCGATGGAATTAATTTAGAATCAAATCCCATCGAGATATCCTAGATTTATCACTTCTCAGATCGCTAAATTGGCGATAACTCGATCAATAAAATAGGTAATTCAATTTGGCTTGCAGATTCGGATTCCTGAGGTCAAAATACATAAGTATAGCATAGGAAACCCTTTAAAAAAAAATGTAGACTTTCCTTCCAGATTTTGAGAAAACACTAAGGCTATAGGCTTACTGTTTTTTTGGGGTAAAAATCGAACTATTTAGAAAATCAATTGCAGGACGCTTATCCTACGTATTTTTGCCCAGGGAACACGAATACGTCGATGGAATTAATTTAGAATCAAATCCCATCGAGATATCCTAGATTTATCACTTCTCAGATCGCTAAATTGGCGATAACTCGATCAATAAAATAGGTAATTCAATTTGGCTTGCAGATTCGGATTCCTGAGGTCAAAATACATAAGTATAGCATAGGAAACCCTTTAAAAAAAAATGTAGACTTTCCTTCCAGATTTTGAGAAAACACTAAGGCTATAGGCTTACTGTTTTTTTGGGGTAAAAATCGAACTATTTAGAAAATCAATTGCAGGACGCTTATCCTACGTATTTTTGCCCAGGGAACACGAATACGTCGATGGAATTAATTTAGAATCAAATCCCATCGAGATATCCTAGATTTATCACTTCTCAGATCGCTAAATTGGCGATAACTCGATCAATAAAATAGGTAATTCAATTTGGCTTGCAGATTCGGATTCCTGAGGTCAAAATACATAAGTATAGCATAGGAAACCCTTTAAAAAAAAATGTAGACTTTCCTTCCAGATTTTGAGAAAACACTAAGGCTATAGGCTTACTGTTTTTTTGGGGTAAAAATCGAACTATTTAGAAAATCAATTGCAGAACGCTTATCCTACGTATTTTTGCCCAGGGAACACGAATACGTCGATGGAATTAATTTAGAATCAAATCCCATCGAGATATCCTAGATTTATCACTTCTCAGATCGCTAAATTGGCGATAACTCGATCAATAAAATAGGTAATTCAATTTGGCTTGCAGATTCGGATTCCTGAGGTCAAAATACATAAGTATAGCATAGGAAACCCTTTAAAAAAAAATGTAGACTTTCCTTCCAGATTTTGAGAAAACACTAAGGCTATAGGCTTACTGTTTTTTTGGGGTAAAAATCGAACTATTTAGAAAATCAATTGCAGGACGCTTATCCTACGTATTTTTGCCCAGGGAACACGAATACGTCGATGGAATTAATTTAGAATCAAATCCCATCGAGATATCCTAGATTTATCACTTCTCAGATCGCTAAATTGGCGATAACTCGATCAATAAAATAGGTAATTCAATTTGGCTTGCAGATTCGGATTCCTGAGGTCAAAATACATAAGTATAGCATAGGAAACCCTTCAAAAAAAAATGTAGACTTTCCTTCCAGATTTTGAGAAAACACTAAGGCTATAGGCTTACTGTTTTTTTGGGGTAAAAATCGAACTATTTAGAAAATCAATTGCAGGACGCTTATCCTACGTATTTTTGCCCAGGGAACACGAATACGTCGATGGAATTAATTTAGAATCAAATCCCATCGAGATATCCTAGATTTATCACTTCTCAGATCGCTAAATTGGCGATAACTCGATCAATAAAATAGGTAATTCAATTTGGCTTGCAGATTCGGATTCCTGAGGTCAAAATACATAAGTATAGCATAGGAAACCCTTTAAAAAAAAATGTAGACTTTCCTTCCAGATTTTGAGAAAACACTAAGGCTATAGGCTTACTGTTTTTTTGGGGTAAAAATCGAACTATTTAGAAAATCAATTGCAGGACGCTTATCCTACGTAGTTTTGCCCAGGGAACACGAATACGTCGATGGAATTAATTTAGAATCAAATCCCATCGAGATATCCTAGATTTATCACTTCTCAGATCGCTAAATTGGCGATAACTCGATCAATAAAATAGGTAATTCAATTTGGCTTGCAGATTCGGATTCCTGAGGTCAAAATACATAAGTATAGCATAGGAAACCCTTTAAAAAAAAATGTAGACTTTCCTTCCAGATTTTGAGAAAACACTAAGGCTATAGGCTTACTGTTTTTTTGGGGTAAAAATCGAACTATTTAGAAAATCAATTGCAGGACGCTTATCCTACGTATTTTTGCCCAGGGAACACGAATACGTCGATGGAATTAATTTAGAATCAAATCCCATCGAGATATCCTAGATTTATCACTTCTCAGATCGCTAAATTGGCGATAACTCGATCAATAAAATAGGTAATTCAATTTGGCTTGCAGATTCGGATTCCTGAGGTCAAAATACATAAGTATAGCATAGGAAACCCTTCAAAAAAAAATGTAGACTTTCCTTCCAGATTTTGAGAAAACACTAAGGCTATAGGCTTACTGTTTTTTTGGGGTAAAAATCGAACTATTTAGAAAATCAATTGCAGGACGCTTATCCTACGTATTTTTGCCCAGGGAACACGAATACGTCGATGGAATTAATTTAGAATCAAATCCCATCGAGATATCCTAGATTTATCACTTCTCAGATCGCTAAATTGGCGATAACTCGATCAATAAAATAGGTAATTCAATTTGGCTTGCAGATTCGGATTCCTGAGGTCAAAATACATAAGTATAGCATAGGAAACCCTTTAAAAAAAAATGTAGACTTTCCTTCCAGATTTTGAGAAAACACTAAGGCTATAGGCTTACTGTTTTTTTGGGGTAAAAATCGAACTATTTAGAAAATCAATTGCAGGACGCTTATCCTACGTAGTTTTGCCCAGGGAACACGAATACGTCGATGGAATTAATTTAGAATCAAATCCCATCGAGATATCCTAGATTTATCACTTCTCAGATCGCTAAATTGGCGATAACTCGATCAATAAAATAGGTAATTCAATTTGGCTTGCAGATTCGGATTCCTGAGGTCAAAATACATAAGTATAGCATAGGAAACCCTTTAAAAAAAAATGTAGACTTTCCTTCCAGATTTTGAGAAAACACTAAGGCTATAGGCTTACTGTTTTTTTGGGGTAAAAATCGAACTATTTAGAAAATCAATTGCAGGACGCTTATCCTACGTATTTTTGCCCAGGGAACACGAATACGTCGATGGAATTAATTTAGAATCAAATCCCATCGAGATATCCTAGATTTATCACTTCTCAGATCGCTAAATTGGCGATAACTCGATCAATAAAATAGGTAATTCAATTTGGCTTGCAGATTCGGATTCCTGAGGTCAAAATACATAAGTATAGCATAGGAAACCCTTCAAAAAAAAATGTAGACTTTCCTTCCAGATTTTGAGAAAACACTAAGGCTATAGGCTTACTGTTTTTTTGGGGTAAAAATCGAACTATTTAGAAAATCAATTGCAGGACGCTTATCCTACGTATTTTTGCCCAGGGAACACGAATACGTCGATGGAATTAATTTAGAATCAAATCCCATCGAGATATCCTAGATTTATCACTTCTCAGATCGCTAAATTGGCGATAACTCGATCAATAAAATAGGTAATTCAATTTGGCTTGCAGATTCGGATTCCTGAGGTCAAAATACATAAGTATAGCATAGGAAACCCTTTAAAAAAAAATGTAGACTTTCCTTCCAGATTTTGAGAAAACACTAAGGCTATAGGCTTACTGTTTTTTTGGGGTAAAAATCGAACTATTTAGAAAATCAATTGCAGGACGCTTATCCTACGTATTTTTGCCCAGGGAACACGAATACGTCGATGGAATTAATTTAGAATCAAATCCCATCGAGATATCCTAGATTTATCACTTCTCAGATCGCTAAATTGGCGATAACTCGATCAATAAAATAGGTAATTCAATTTGGCTTGCAGATTCGGATTCCTGAGGTCAAAATACATAAGTATAGCATAGGAAACCCTTTAAAAAAAAATGTAGACTTTCCTTCCAGATTTTGAGAAAACACTAAGGCTATAGGCTTACTGTTTTTTTGGGGTAAAAATCGAACTATTTAGAAAATCAATTGCAGAACGCTTATCCTACGTATTTTTGCCCAGGGAACACGAATACGTCGATGGAATTAATTTAGAATCAAATCCCATCGAGATATCCTAGATTTATCACTTCTCAGATCGCTAAATTGGCGATAACTCGATCAATAAAATAGGTAATTCAATTTGGCTTGCAGATTCGGATTCCTGAGGTCAAAATACATAAGTATAGCATAGGAAACCCTTTAAAAAAAAATGTAGACTTTCCTTCCAGATTTTGAGAAAACACTAAGGCTATAGGCTTACTGTTTTTTTGGGGTAAAAATCGAACTATTTAGAAAATCAATTGCAGGACGCTTATCCTACGTATTTTTGCCCAGGGAACACGAATACGTCGATGGAATTAATTTAGAATCAAATCCCATCGAGATATCCTAGATTTATCACTTCTCAGATCGCTAAATTGGCGATAACTCGATCAATAAAATAGGTAATTCAATTTGGCTTGCAGATTCGGATTCCTGAGGTCAAAATACATAAGTATAGCATAGGAAACCCTTTAAAAAAAAATGTAGACTTTCCTTCCAGATTTTGAGAAAACACTAAGGCTATAGGCTTACTGTTTTTTTGGGGTAAAAATCGAACTATTTAGAAAATCAATTGCAGGACGCTTATCCTACGTATTTTTGCCCAGGGAACACGAATACGTCGATGGAATTAATTTAGAATCAAATCCCATCGAGATATCCTAGATTTATCACTTCTCAGATCGCTAAATTGGCGATAACTCGATCAATAAAATAGGTAATTCAATTTGGCTTGCAGATTCGGATTCCTGAGGTCAAAATACATAAGTATAGCATAGGAAACCCTTTAAAAAAAAATGTAGACTTTCCTTCCAGATTTTGAGAAAACACTAAGGCTATAGGCTTACTGTTTTTTTGGGGTAAAAATCGAACTATTTAGAAAATCAATTGCAGGACGCTTATCCTACGTAGTTTTGCCCAGGGAACACGAATACGTCGATGGAATTAATTTAGAATCAAATCCCATCGAGATATCCTAGATTTATCACTTCTCAGATCGCTAAATTGGCGATAACTCGATCAATAAAATAGGTAATTCAATTTGGCTTGCAGATTCGGATTCCTGAGGTCAAAATACATAAGTATAGCATAGGAAACCCTTTAAAAAAAAATGTAGACTTTCCTTCCAGATTTTGAGAAAACACTAAGGCTATAGGCTTACTGTTTTTTTGGGGTAAAAATCGAACTATTTAGAAAATCAATTGCAGGACGCTTATCCTACGTATTTTTGCCCAGGGAACACGAATACGTCGATGGAATTAATTTAGAATCAAATCCCATCGAGATATCCTAGATTTATCACTTCTCAGATCGCTAAATTGGCGATAACTCGATCAATAAAATAGGTAATTCAATTTGGCTTGCAGATTCGGATTCCTGAGGTCAAAATACATAAGTATAGCATAGGAAACCCTTCAAAAAAAAATGTAGACTTTCCTTCCAGATTTTGAGAAAACACTAAGGCTATAGGCTTACTGTTTTTTTGGGGTAAAAATCGAACTATTTAGAAAATCAATTGCAGGACGCTTATCCTACGTATTTTTGCCCAGGGAACACGAATACGTCGATGGAATTAATTTAGAATCAAATCCCATCGAGATATCCTAGATTTATCACTTCTCAGATCGCTAAATTGGCGATAACTCGATCAATAAAATAGGTAATTCAATTTGGCTTGCAGATTCGGATTCCTGAGGTCAAAATACATAAGTATAGCATAGGAAACCCTTTAAAAAAAAATGTAGACTTTCCTTCCAGATTTTGAGAAAACACTAAGGCTATAGGCTTACTGTTTTTTTGGGGTAAAAATCGAACTATTTAGAAAATCAATTGCAGGACGCTTATCCTACGTATTTTTGCCCAGGGAACACGAATACGTCGATGGAATTAATTTAGAATCAAATCCCATCGAGATATCCTAGATTTATCACTTCTCAGATCGCTAAATTGGCGATAACTCGATCAATAAAATAGGTAATTCAATTTGGCTTGCAGATTCGGATTCCTGAGGTCAAAATACATAGGAATACCATAGAGAAGTCGCTACCATAGAGTTGTCGCACCCTGACTTCGGTAAAAATTTCTCTCAGACTTTGTCCCAAATTGCTCGAAAAATCGCTCAAAAATGTACAAAGACCATAGTCTTTGGTGTTTGTTCGCCCAGATTTCATCGAAAATCGTCGCAAAACCCAAACCCAACTCTGGTAAAAGTGACTTACCCCGATATGACTGATAAAAATGATGCACCCTGACCCAACTCCGGTGAAGATGACGCACCCCGATCAAACTCTGGTAAATAGGATGCACCCTGACTTGACTCTGATAAAAATGACGCACCCTGATCCGACTCGGGTAGAAATAACGAACCCTGGCCAAACTTCGATAACAATGACGCACCCTGACCAAACTTCGGTAAAAATGATGCGCTTTGACTTGACTCTGATAAAAATGAAGCACCCAGACCCAACTCCGGTGAAGATGACGAACCCTGACCAAACTCCGGTGAAAATGACGCACCCTGATTACACTCCAGTAAAAATGATGCACCCTGACTTGACTCTCATAAAAATGACGCACCCTGATCCGACTCGGGTATAAATAACGAACCCTGGCCAAACTTCGATAACAATGACGCACCCTGACCAAACTTCGGTAAAAATGATGCGCTTTGACTTGACTCTGATAAAAATGAAGCACCCTGACCCAACTCCGGTGAAGATGACGAACCCTGACCAAACTCCGGTGAAAATGACGCACCCTGATTACACTCCAGTGAAAATGATGCACCCTGACTTGACTCTGATAAAAATGACGCACCCTGATCCAACTCGGGTAAAAATAACGAACCCTGACTTGACTCTGATAAAAATGATGCACCCTGACCCAACTCCGGTGAAGATGACGAACCCTGACCAAACTCGGGTATAAATGACGCACCCTGATTACACTCCAGTAAAAATGATGCACCCTGACTTGACTCTGATAAAAATGACGCACCCTGATTACACTCCAGTAAAAATGATGCACCCTGACTTGACTCTGATAAAAATCATGCACCCTGACCCAACTCCGGTGAAGATGACGAACCCTGACCAAACTCCGGTGAAAATGACGCACCCTGATTACACTCCAGTAAAAATGATGCACCCTGACTTGACTCTGATAAAAATGACTCACCCTGATCTAACTCGGGTAAAAATAACGAACCCTGACTTGACTCTGATAAAAATGATGCACCCTGACCAAACTCCGGTGAGAATGACGAACCCTGACCAAACTCCGGTGAAAATGACGCACCCTGACTTGACTCTGATAAAAATGACGCACCCTGATCCAACTCGGGTAAAAATAACGAACCCTGACTTGACTCTGATAAAAATGATGCACCCTGACCCAACTCCGGTGAAGATGACGAACCCTGACCAAACTCGGGTATAAATGACGCACCCTGATTACACTCCAGTAAAAATGATGCACCCTGACTTGACTCTGATAAAAATGACGCACCCTGATCCAACTCGGGTAAAAATGATGCACCCTGACTTGACTCTGATAAAAATGATGCACCCTGACTCAACTCCGGTGAAGGTGACGAACCCTGACCAAACTCCGCTGAAAATGACGCACCCTGATAAAAATCACCGGGGTTTGGTCAGGGTGCATCATTTTCACCGGGGTTTGGTCAGGGTGCATCATTTTTATCAGAGTCAAGTCAGGGTTCGTTATTTTTACCCGAGTTGGATCAGGGTGCGTCATTTTTATCAGAGTCAAGTCAGGATGCATCATTTTCACTGGAGTGTAATCAGGGTGCGTCATTTTCACCGGAGTTTGGTCAGGGTTCGTCACCTTCACTGGAGTTGGGTCAGGGTGCATCATTTTTATCAGAGTCAAGTCAGGGTTCGTTATTTTTACCCGAGTTGGATCAGGGTGCGTCATTTCTATTAGAGTCAAGTCAGGGTGCATCATTTTCACTGGAGTGTACTCAGGGTGCGTCACTCTCACCGGAGTTTGGTCAGGGTTCGTCCCCTTCACCGGAGTTGGGTCAGGGTGCATCATTTTTATCAGAGTCAAGTCAGGGTTCGTTATTTTTACCCGAGTTGGATCAGGGTGCGTCATTTTTATCAGAGTCAAGTCAGGGTTCGTTATTTCTACCCGAGTTGGATCAGGGTGCGTCATTTTAACAGAGTCAAGTCAGGGTGCATCATTTTTACTGGAGTGTAATCAGGGTGCGTCATTTTCACCGGAGTTTGGTTAGGGTTCGTCACCTTTACCGGAGTTGGGTCAGGGTGCATCATTTTTTTCTGAGTCAAGTCAGGGTTCGTTATTTTTACCCGAGTTGGATCAGGGTGCGTCATTTTTATCAGAGTCAAGTCAGGGTGCATCATTTTTACTGGAGTGTTATCAGGGTGCGTCACTTTCACCGGAGTTTGGTCAGGGTTCGTCATCTTCACCGGAGTTGGGTCAGGGTGCTTCATTTTTATCAGAGTCAAGTCATGGTGCATCCTATTTACTGGAGTTCGATCAGGGTGCATCCTATTTACTGGAGTTTGATCAGGGTGCGTCATTTTCACCGGGGTTTGGTGAAATGGTGACTCTGATAAAAATGATGCACCTTGATCCAACTACGATGGCAAATTGCTGCGAGAATGTACAAAGACTATAGTCTTTGGTGTTTTTTCGCTCAGATTTAATCGAAAATCGTCGCAAAAATGTACAAAGACTATAGTCTTTGGTGTTTTTCGCGCAAATTTCATCGAAAATCGTCGCAAAAATGTACAAAGACTATAGTCTTTGGTGTTTTTCGCATAGATTTCATCGAAAATCGCTCTAAAAATGTACAAAGACTATAGTCTTTGGTGTTTTTCGCGCAAATTTCATCGAAAATCGTCGCAAAAATGTACAAAGACTATAGTCTTTGGTGTTTTTCGCATAGACTTCATCGAAAATCGCTCTAAAAATGTACAAAGACTATAGTCTTTGGTGTTTTTCGCATAGATTTCATCGAAAATCGCTCGAAAAATGTACAAAGACTATAGTCTTTGGTGTTTTTTCGCTCAAATTACATCGAAAATCACTGCAAAAATGTACAAAGACTTTTGTGTCCTTTCATACATTTCCAAAATTAATTATAGGACGCTTGTCTCACATATCTTGAAAAGGGAAAACGAATCCGTGGAATAAATTAATCCAGAATCGAATCCTATCGAGATATCCTTGATTTTTCACTTCTCAGATTTATAAAATGGCGATAACTGGCACATTCAATGAAATTGCCATTCATTGTCAGCTCATTGATGATTTCTAAATCTTTTTTCTTGTGTTGCAGGTAGAAAATTGACGGCTTCTGAAGCAACACCGCCTCTCATTCAAAATTCAAGGACTGCATCTGCATCTGCAAGACCGTGGCGTATCTGAAAAATGGTTCGTCCCACTGACCAACTGAATGACATTACTGACAATATTATTCATCACATAGATATTAGCTATAGATCATGTACTTTCTGGAGTAATGAAACTGAATTTCTGTCAATTTTATCGTAACTTATTTATTTAAGAAACCATATCTCTGAGTACATAGTATTGATATTGATTTTGTATCGTTGATTTAATAATAAACAAAAAGTCCCTTTAATATGAATGTTTAATCGACATTATTTACACCCTCGTACCCATCACTCTAACATCCTTTATATATAAGCAACACATCACGACGTCAGGCCCTGACAAGATTCCAGAACCTGAAAAGGTAAGTTCTGCAATGATGGATACTAAGCAAGTATGTGATGAAGTATGATGCGATGCACATGCATGCATATGATGAAGTATGCAGGCAAGCAAGTAATGGCTTGATGAATAGGCACACGAGTATGATAAGATACACATGCATGCATGCACACGCATGTGATGGCCCAGGGTCTCGGAATACCTCCTTGCCGGTCCTGTTCTCCTGATACTTTTCCGGATTTTCGCCAAAATTTTTTCCCGAGTTTTTTTTGGTTCGAAAAAAATTTGAAAAAAATTTGAAAAAAATTTGAAAAAAATTTGAAAATTTTGGCCAAAAATCGAAGAAGTATCAGGAGAACAGGACCGGCGAGGAGGTATTCCGAGACAGGGTGTGCCTATGTGTGTGTGTGTGTGATCATGCATTCCATCATGTACCACGTAGATGATAAGGACTACATGCATGCATGCATGCACACGCATGTGATGGCCCGGGGTCCCGGAATACCTCCTTGCCTGTCCTGTTCTCCTGATACTTTTCCGGATTTTCGCCAAAATTTTTTCCCGAGTTTTTTTTGGTTCGAAAAAAATTTGAAAAAAATTTGAAAAAAATTTGAAAATTTTGGCCAAAAATCGAAGAAGTATCAGGAGAACAGGACCGGCGAGGAGGTATTCCGAGACAGGGTGTGCCTATGTGTGTGTGTGTGTGATCATGCATTCCATCATGTACCACGTAGATGATAAGGACTACATGCATGCATGCATGCACACGCATGTGATGGCCCGGGGTCCCGGAATACCTCCTTGCCTGTCCTGTTCTCCTGATACTTTTCCGGATTTTCGACAAAATTTTTTTCCCGAGTTTTTTTTGGTTCGAAAAAAATTTGAAAAAAATTTGAAAATTTTGGCCAAAAATCGAAGAAGTATCAGGAGAGCAGGACCGGCGAGGAGGTATTCCGAGACAGGGTGTGCCTATGTGTGTGTGTGTGTGATCATGCATTCCATCATGTACCACGTAGATGATAAGGACTACATGCATGCATGCATGCACACGCATGTGATGGCCCGGGGTCCCGGAATACCTCCTTGCCGGTCCTGTTCTCCTGATACTTTTCCGGATTTTCGACAAAATTTTTTCCCGAGTTTTTTTTGGTTCGAAAAAAATTTGAAAAAAATTTGAAAAAAATTTGAAAAAAATTTGAAAATTTTGGCCGAAAATCGAAGAAGTATCAGGAGAACAGGACCGGCGAGGAGGTATTCCGAGACAGGGTGTGCCTATGTATGTGTGTGTGTGTGATCATGCATTCCATCATGTACCACGTAGATGATGAGGACTACATGCATGCATGCATGCACACGCATGTGATGGCCCGGGGTTCCGGAATACCTCCTTGCCGGTCCTGTTCTCCTGATACTTTTCCGGATTTTCGACAAAATTTTTTCCCGAGTTTTTTTTGGTTCGAAAAAAATTTGAAAAAAATTTGAAAATTTTGGCCAAGAATCGAAGAAGTATCAGGAGAGCAGGACCGGCGAGGAGGTATTCCGAGACAGGGTGTGCCTATAAGCATGTGTGTGTGTGATCATGTATTCCATCATGTAAGCCACCATGTTCCAGGCAACTGATGAGGTATGCATGCATGCATGCATGTGATGATGTATGATGTCATACGATATGATGAATGTATCTTGCTGACAACGAATATTAGTAAATTAGATGTGCAGGGGTATGATCGATAGTAAGTAAGCAATCGTGTATTCATAGTAATTGATGTTTATTGATAAATCAACGGTCAAAAATACATACAAGGACATTGTAATTACTATAATAAATTCATTCTTACTGATATATCCATTCTTATATGATTATAACGAGTGACAATAGTGTAGACGATACTTCTATTTTGATTAACATTAGAGTATTAATTTGATAGTTCTGGAGAAGAGTTATAATGCATACAGGACGATCATATAGATATCACAACTTATTTATACAAATTATTCACTCCGAACACATGATGATTGGCTTTGTAGATAGTCCAAGGATGTCCTTGTCTTCCGGATAAGGGTCAAAACTGATTCGTAGGCTGCTCGTTTGTCTTCTGAAACAGGAAAAAACGAATAGAGGTAAGTATACATGATAAACAGAAATTGCACCTGAAAAAAAATTGAGTTAATTGGGAAAATATTACTCTTAGCTCGATTTAATCGACGTATTCGTATTTCCTGGGCGAAAATACGTAGGATAAGCGTCCTGCAATTGATTTTCTAAATAGTTCGATTTTTACCCCAAAAAAACAGTAAGCCTATAGCCTTAGTGTTTTCTCAAAATCTGGAAGGAAAGTCTACATTTTTTTTTAAAGGGTTTCCTATGCTATACTTATGTATTTTGACCTCAGGAATCCGAATCTGCAAGCCAAATTGAATTACCTATTTTATTGATCGAGTTATCGCCAATTTAGCGATCTGAGAAGTGATAAATCTAGGATATCTCGATGGGATTTGATTCTAAATTAATTCCATCGACGTATTCGTGTTCCCTGGGCAAAAATACGTAGGATAAGCGTCCTGCAATTGATTTTCTAAATAGTTCGATTTTTACCCCAAAAAAACAGTAAGCCTATAGCCTTAGTGTTTTCTCAAAATCTGGAAGGAAAGTCTACATTTTTTTTTATAGGGTTTCCTATGCTATACTTATGTATTTTGACCTCAGGAATCCGAATCTGCAAGCCAAATTGAATTACCTATTTTATTGATCGAGTTATCGCCAATTTAGCGATCTGAGAAGTGATAAATCTAGGATATCTCGATGGGATTTGATTCTAAATTAATTCCATCGACGTATTCGTGTTCCCTGGGCAAAAATACGTAGGATAAGCGTCCTGCAATTGATTTTCTAAATAGTTCGATTTTTACCCCAAAAAAACAGTAAGCCTATAGCCTTAGTGTTTTCTCAAAATCTGGAAGGAAAGTCTACATTTTTTTTTAAAGGGTTTCCTATGCTATACTTATGTATTTTGACCTCAGGAATCCGAATCTGCAAGCCAAATTGAATTACCTATTTTATTGATCGAGTTATCGCCAATTTAGCGATCTGAGAAGTGATAAATCTAGGATATCTCGATGGGATTTGATTCTAAATTAATTCCATCGACGTATTCGTGTTCCCTGGGCAAAAATACGTAGGATAAGCGTCCTGCAATTGATTTTCTAAATAGTTCGATTTTTACCCCAAAAAAACAGTAAGCCTATAGCCTTAGTGTTTTCTCAAAATCTGGAAGGAAAGTCTACATTTTTTTTTGAAGGGTTTCCTATGCTATACTTATGTATTTTGACCTCAGGAATCCGAATCTGCAAGCCAAATTGAATTACCTATTTTATTGATCGAGTTATCGCCAATTTAGCGATCTGAGAAGTGATAAATCTAGGATATCTCGATGGGATTTGATTCTAAATTAATTCCATCGACGTATTCGTGTTCCCTGGGCAAAAATACGTAGGATAAGCGTCCTGCAATTGATTTTCTAAATAGTTCGATTTTTACCCCAAAAAAACAGTAAGCCTATAGCCTTAGTGTTTTCTCAAAATCTGGAAGGAAAGTCTACATTTTTTTTTAAAGGGTTTCCTATGCTATACTTATGTATTTTGACCTCAGGAATCCGAATCTGCAAGCCAAATTGAATTACCTATTTTATTGATCGAGTTATCGCCAATTTAGCGATCTGAGAAGTGATAAATCTAGGATATCTCGATGGGATTTGATTCTAAATTAATTCCATCGACGTATTCGTGTTCCCTGGGCAAAAATACGTAGGATAAGCGTTCTGCAATTGATTTTCTAAATAGTTCGATTTTTACCCCAAAAAAACAGTAAGCCTATGGCCTTAGTGTTTTCTCAAAATCTGGAAGGAAAGTCTACATTTTTTTTTAAAGGGTTTCCTATGCTATACTTATGTATTTTGACCTCAGGAATCCGAATCTGCAAGCCAAATTGAATTACCTATTTTATTGATCGAGTTATCGCCAATTTAGCGATCTGAGAAGTGATAAATCTAGGATATCTCGATGGGATTTGATTCTAAATTAATTCCATCGACGTATTCGTGTTCCCTGGGCAAAAATACGTAGGATGAGCGTTCTGCAATTGATTTTCTAAATAGTTCGATTTTTACCCCAAAAAAACAGTAAGCCTATAGCCTTAGTGTTTTCTCAAAATCTGGAAGGAAAGTCTACATTTTTTTTTAAAGGGTTTCCTATGCTATACTTATGTATTTTGACCTCAGGAATCCGAATCTGCAAGCCAAATTGAATTACCTATTTTATTGATCGAGTTATCGCCAATTTAGCGATCTGAGAAGTGATAAATCTAGGATATCTCGATGGGATTTGATTCTAAATTAATTCCATCGACGTATTCGTGTTCCCTGGGCAAAAATACGTAGGATAAGCGTCCTGCAATTGATTTTCTAAATAGTTCGATTTTTACCCCAAAAAAACAGTAAGCCTATAGCCTTAGTGTTTTCTCAAAATCTGGAAGGAAAGTCTACATTTTTTTTTAAAGGGTTTCCTATGCTATACTTATGTATTTTGACCTCAGGAATCCGAATCTGCAAGCCAAATTGAATTACCTATTTTATTGATCGAGTTATCGCCAATTTAGCGATCTGAGAAGTGATAAATCTAGGATATCTCGATGGGATTTGATTCTAAATTAATTCCATCGACGTATTCGTGTTCCCTGGGCAAAAATACGTAGGATAAGCGTCCTGCAATTGATTTTCTAAATAGTTCGATTTTTACCCCAAAAAAACAGTAAGCCTATAGCCTTAGTGTTTTCTCAAAATCTGGAAGGAAAGTCTACATTTTTTTTTAAAGGGTTTCCTATGCTATACTTATGTATTTTGACCTCAGGAATCCGAATCTGCAAGCCAAATTGAATTACCTATTTTATTGATCGAGTTATCGCCAATTTAGCGATCTGAGAAGTGATAAATCTAGGATATCTCGATGGGATTTGATTCTAAATTAATTCCATCGACGTATTCGTGTTCCCTGGGCAAAAATACGTAGGATAAGCGTCCTGCAATTGATTTTCTAAATAGTTCGATTTTTACCCCAAAAAAACAGTAAGCCTATAGCCTTAGTGTTTTCTCAAAATCTGGAAGGAAAGTCTACATTTTTTTTTAAAGGGTTTCCTATGCTATACTTATGTATTTTGACCTCAGGAATCCGAATCTGCAAGCCAAATTGAATTACCTATTTTATTGATCGAGTTATCGCCAATTTAGCGATCTGAGAAGTGATAAATCTAGGATATCTCGATGGGATTTGATTCTAAATTAATTCCATCGACGTATTCGTGTTCCCTGGGCAAAAATACGTAGGATAAGCGTCCTGCAATTGATTTTCTAAATAGTTCGATTTTTACCCCAAAAAAACAGTAAGCCTATAGCCTTAGTGTTTTCTCAAAATCTGGAAGGAAAGTCTACATTTTTTTTTAAAGGGTTTCCTATGCTATACTTATGTATTTTGACCTCAGGAATCCGAATCTGCAAGCCAAATTGAATTACCTATTTTATTGATCGAGTTATCGCCAATTTAGCGATCTGAGAAGTGATAAATCTAGGATATCTCGATGGGATTTGATTCTAAATTAATTCCATCGACGTATTCGTGTTCCCTGGGCAAAAATACGTAGGATAAGCGTCCTGCAATTGATTTTCTAAATAGTTCGATTTTTACCCCAAAAAAACAGTAAGCCTATAGCCTTAGTGTTTTCTCAAAATCTGGAAGGAAAGTCTACATTTTTTTTTAAAGGGTTTCCTATGCTATACTTATGTATTTTGACCTCAGGAATCCGAATCTGCAAGCCAAATTGAATTACCTATTTTATTGATCGAGTTATCGCCAATTTAGCGATCTGAGAAGTGATAAATCTAGGATATCTCGATGGGATTTGATTCTAAATTAATTCCATCGACGTATTCGTGTTCCCTGGGCAAAAATACGTAGGATAAGCGTTCTGCAATTGATTTTCTAAATAGTTCGATTTTTACCCCAAAAAAACAGTAAGCCTATGGCCTTAGTGTTTTCTCAAAATCTGGAAGGAAAGTCTACATTTTTTTTTAAAGGGTTTCCTATGCTATACTTATGTATTTTGACCTCAGGAATCCGAATCTGCAAGCCAAATTGAATTACCTATTTTATTGATCGAGTTATCGCCAATTTAGCGATCTGAGAAGTGATAAATCTAGGATATCTCGATGGGATTTGATTCTAAATTAATTCCATCGACGTATTCGTGTTCCCTGGGCAAAAATACGTAGGATAAGCGTCCTGCAATTGATTTTCTAAATAGTTCGATTTTTACCCCAAAAAAACAGTAAGCCTATAGCCTTAGTGTTTTCTCAAAATCTGGAAGGAAAGTCTACATTTTTTTTTAAAGGGTTTCCTATGCTATACTTATGTATTTTGACCTCAGGAATCCGAATCTGCAAGCCAAATTGAATTACCTATTTTATTGATCGAGTTATCGCCAATTTAGCGATCTGAGAAGTGATAAATCTAGGATATCTCGATGGGATTTGATTCTAAATTAATTCCATCGACGTATTCGTGTTCCCTGGGCAAAAATACGTAGGATAAGCGTCCTGCAATTGATTTTCTAAATAGTTCGATTTTTACCCCAAAAAAACAGTAAGCCTATAGCCTTAGTGTTTTCTCAAAATCTGGAAGGAAAGTCTACATTTTTTTTTAAAGGGTTTCCTATGCTATACTTATGTATTTTGACCTCAGGAATCCGAATCTGCAAGCCAAATTGAATTACCTATTTTATTGATCGAGTTATCGCCAATTTAGCGATCTGAGAAGTGATAAATCTAGGATATCTCGATGGGATTTGATTCTAAATTAATTCCATCGACGTATTCGTGTTCCCTGGGCAAAAATACGTAGGATAAGCGTCCTGCAATTGATTTTCTAAATAGTTCGATTTTTACCCCAAAAAAACAGTAAGCCTATAGCCTTAGTGTTTTCTCAAAATCTGGAAGGAAAGTCTACATTTTTTTTTAAAGGGTTTCCTATGCTATACTTATGTATTTTGACCTCAGGAATCCGAATCTGCAAGCCAAATTGAATTACCTATTTTATTGATCGAGTTATCGCCAATTTAGCGATCTGAGAAGTGATAAATCTAGGATATCTCGATGGGATTTGATTCTAAATTAATTCCATCGACGTATTCGTGTTCCCTGGGCAAAAATACGTAGGATAAGCGTCCTGCAATTGATTTTCTAAATAGTTCGATTTTTACCCCAAAAAAACAGTAAGCCTATAGCCTTAGTGTTTTCTCAAAATCTGGAAGGAAAGTCTACATTTTTTTTTAAAGGGTTTCCTATGCTATACTTATGTATTTTGACCTCAGGAATCCGAATCTGCAAGCCAAATTGAATTACCTATTTTATTGATCGAGTTATCGCCAATTTAGCGATCTGAGAAGTGATAAATCTAGGATATCTCGATGGGATTTGATTCTAAATTAATTCCATCGACGTATTCGTGTTCCCTGGGCAAAAATACGTAGGATAAGCGTCCTGCAATTGATTTTCTAAATAGTTCGATTTTTACCCCAAAAAAACAGTAAGCCTATAGCCTTAGTGTTTTCTCAAAATCTGGAAGGAAAGTCTACATTTTTTTTTAAAGGGTTTCCTATGCTATACTTATGTATTTTGACCTCAGGAATCCGAATCTGCAAGCCAAATTGAATTACCTATTTTATTGATCGAGTTATCGCCAATTTAGCGATCTGAGAAGTGATAAATCTAGGATATCTCGATGGGATTTGATTCTAAATTAATTCCATCGACGTATTCGTGTTCCCTGGGCAAAAATACGTAGGATAAGCGTTCTGCAATTGATTTTCTAAATAGTTCGATTTTTACCCCAAAAAAACAGTAAGCCTATGGCCTTAGTGTTTTCTCAAAATCTGGAAGGAAAGTCTACATTTTTTTTTAAAGGGTTTCCTATGCTATACTTATGTATTTTGACCTCAGGAATCCGAATCTGCAAGCCAAATTGAATTACCTATTTTATTGATCGAGTTATCGCCAATTTAGCGATCTGAGAAGTGATAAATCTAGGATATCTCGATGGGATTTGATTCTAAATTAATTCCATCGACGTATTCGTGTTCCCTGGGCAAAAATACGTAGGATAAGCGTCCTGCAATTGATTTTCTAAATAGTTCGATTTTTACCCCAAAAAAACAGTAAGCCTATAGCCTTAGTGTTTTCTCAAAATCTGGAAGGAAAGTCTACATTTTTTTTTAAAGGGTTTCCTATGCTATACTTATGTATTTTGACCTCAGGAATCCGAATCTGCAAGCCAAATTGAATTACCTATTTTATTGATCGAGTTATCGCCAATTTAGCGATCTGAGAAGTGATAAATCTAGGATATCTCGATGGGATTTGATTCTAAATTAATTCCATCGACGTATTCGTGTTCCCTGGGCAAAAATACGTAGGATAAGCGTCCTGCAATTGATTTTCTAAATAGTTCGATTTTTACCCCAAAAAAACAGTAAGCCTATAGCCTTAGTGTTTTCTCAAAATCTGGAAGGAAAGTCTACATTTTTTTTTAAAGGGTTTCCTATGCTATACTTATGTATTTTGACCTCAGGAATCCGAATCTGCAAGCCAAATTGAATTACCTATTTTATTGATCGAGTTATCGCCAATTTAGCGATCTGAGAAGTGATAAATCTAGGATATCTCGATGGGATTTGATTCTAAATTAATTCCATCGACGTATTCGTGTTCCCTGGGCAAAAATACGTAGGATAAGCGTCCTGCAATTGATTTTCTAAATAGTTCGATTTTTACCCCAAAAAAACAGTAAGCCTATAGCCTTAGTGTTTTCTCAAAATCTGGAAGGAAAGTCTACATTTTTTTTTAAAGGGTTTCCTATGCTATACTTATGTATTTTGACCTCAGGAATCCGAATCTGCAAGCCAAATTGAATTACCTATTTTATTGATCGAGTTATCGCCAATTTAGCGATCTGAGAAGTGATAAATCTAGGATATCTCGATGGGATTTGATTCTAAATTAATTCCATCGACGTATTCGTGTTCCCTGCGCAAAAATACGTAGGATAAGCGTCCTGCAATTGATTTTCTAAATAGTTCGATTTTTACCCCAAAAAAACAGTAAGCCTATAGCCTTAGTGTTTTCTCAAAATCTGGAAGGAAAGTCTACATTTTTTTTTAAAGGGTTTCCTATGCTATACTTATGTATTTTGACCTCAGGAATCCGAATCTGCAAGCCAAATTGAATTACCTATTTTATTGATCGAGTTATCGCCAATTTAGCGATCTGAGAAGTGATAAATCTAGGATATCTCGATGGGATTTGATTCTAAATTAATTCCATCGACGTATTCGTGTTCCCTGGGCAAAAATACGTAGGATAAGCGTCCTGCAATTGATTTTCTAAATAGTTCGATTTTTACCCCAAAAAAACAGTAAGCCTATAGCCTTAGTGTTTTCTCAAAATCTGGAAGGAAAGTCTACATTTTTTTTTAAAGGGTTTCCTATGCTATACTTATGTATTTTGACCTCAGGAATCCGAATCTGCAAGCCAAATTGAATTACCTATTTTATTGATCGAGTTATCGCCAATTTAGCGATCTGAGAAGTGATAAATCTAGGATATCTCGATGGGATTTGATTCTAAATTAATTCCATCGACGTATTCGTGTTCCCTGGGCAAAAATACGTAGGATAAGCGTTCTGCAATTGATTTTCTAAATAGTTCGATTTTTACCCCAAAAAAACAGTAAGCCTATGGCCTTAGTGTTTTCTCAAAATCTGGAAGGAAAGTCTACATTTTTTTTTAAAGGGTTTCCTATGCTATACTTATGTATTTTGACCTCAGGAATCCGAATCTGCAAGCCAAATTGAATTACCTATTTTATTGATCGAGTTATCGCCAATTTAGCGATCTGAGAAGTGATAAATCTAGGATATCTCGATGGGATTTGATTCTAAATTAATTCCATCGACGTATTCGTGTTCCCTGGGCAAAAATACGTAGGATAAGCGTCCTGCAATTGATTTTCTAAATAGTTCGATTTTTACCCCAAAAAAACAGTAAGCCTATAGCCTTAGTGTTTTCTCAAAATCTGGAAGGAAAGTCTACATTTTTTTTTAAAGGGTTTCCTATGCTATACTTATGTATTTTGACCTCAGGAATCCGAATCTGCAAGCCAAATTGAATTACCTATTTTATTGATCGAGTTATCGCCAATTTAGCGATCTGAGAAGTGATAAATCTAGGATATCTCGATGGGATTTGATTCTAAATTAATTCCATCGACGTATTCGTGTTCCCTGGGCAAAAATACGTAGGATAAGCGTCCTGCAATTGATTTTCTAAATAGTTCGATTTTTACCCCAAAAAAACAGTAAGCCTATAGCCTTAGTGTTTTCTCAAAATCTGGAAGGAAAGTCTACATTTTTTTTTAAAGGGTTTCCTATGCTATACTTATGTATTTTGACCTCAGGAATCCGAATCTGCAAGCCAAATTGAATTACCTATTTTATTGATCGAGTTATCGCCAATTTAGCGATCTGAGAAGTGATAAATCTAGGATATCTCGATGGGATTTGATTCTAAATTAATTCCATCGACGTATTCGTGTTCCCTGGGCAAAAATACGTAGGATAAGCGTCCTGCAATTGATTTTCTAAATAGTTCGATTTTTACCCCAAAAAAACAGTAAGCCTATAGCCTTAGTGTTTTCTCAAAATCTGGAAGGAAAGTCTACATTTTTTTTTAAAGGGTTTCCTATGCTATACTTATGTATTTTGACCTCAGGAATCCGAATCTGCAAGCCAAATTGAATTACCTATTTTATTGATCGAGTTATCGCCAATTTAGCGATCTGAGAAGTGATAAATCTAGGATATCTCGATGGGATTTGATTCTAAATTAATTCCATCGACGTATTCGTGTTCCCTGCGCAAAAATACGTAGGATAAGCGTCCTGCAATTGATTTTCTAAATAGTTCGATTTTTACCCCAAAAAAACAGTAAGCCTATAGCCTTAGTGTTTTCTCAAAATCTGGAAGGAAAGTCTACATTTTTTTTTAAAGGGTTTCCTATGCTATACTTATGTATTTTGACCTCAGGAATCCGAATCTGCAAGCCAAATTGAATTACCTATTTTATTGATCGAGTTATCGCCAATTTAGCGATCTGAGAAGTGATAAATCTAGGATATCTCGATGGGATTTGATTCTAAATTAATTCCATCGACGTATTCGTGTTCCCTGGGCAAAAATACGTAGGATAAGCGTCCTGCAATTGATTTTCTAAATAGTTCGATTTTTACCCCAAAAAAACAGTAAGCCTATAGCCTTAGTGTTTTCTCAAAATCTGGAAGGAAAGTCTACATTTTTTTTTAAAGGGTTTCCTATGCTATACTTATGTATTTTGACCTCAGGAATCCGAATCTGCAAGCCAAATTGAATTACCTATTTTATTGATCGAGTTATCGCCAATTTAGCGATCTGAGAAGTGATAAATCTAGGATATCTCGATGGGATTTGATTCTAAATTAATTCCATCGACGTATTCGTGTTCCCTGGGCAAAAATACGTAGGATAAGCGTCCTGCAATTGATTTTCTAAATAGTTCGATTTTTACCCCAAAAAAACAGTAAGCCTATAGCCTTAGTGTTTTCTCAAAATCTGGAAGGAAAGTCTACATTTTTTTTTAAAGGGTTTCCTATGCTATACTTATGTATTTTGACCTCAGGAATCCGAATCTGCAAGCCAAATTGAATTACCTATTTTATTGATCGAGTTATCGCCAATTTAGCGATCTGAGAAGTGATAAATCTAGGATATCTCGATGGGATTTGATTCTAAATTAATTCCATCGACGTATTCGTGCTCCCTGCGCAAGATACGTGAGACAAGCGTTCTATAAATAATTTTGGAAATGTATGAAAGGACACAAAAGTCTTCGTACATTTTTGCAGCGATTTTCGATGAAATCTGAGCGAAAAAACACGTAATACTTGCAAAGTATTGCATATTGTTCGTTATACTCACATCGTCTTCTTCACATTTCATGGGAGATGGAATAAACAGATATCAGTCAACAAATGCGTCTCCTCATTTCTCTAGACGTCACATCAAGTTTGTCACACTCGATTCTATCCACGATTCGCATCCTCTGTTCACGATCTATGCGAGCGACGCAGGTAGCTACCCGCGATGCTCGAATTTCTGCAGAATGAATGATAATATTAACTGTTTGTTTTTCTCTTGTGCTCGATCATCATGAGAATCATATCGAATATCCAACGCGATAATACCTGGCGAAATAAGGAAAATGTACCGTAATTAACAGCACCTGAATTCCCCGATCATTACAGTCTACCCTGACGCCATCAACTGATAAGCTATCAGGTATGACACTGAGTGAGAATCATATTATAGTATCGCTGGAAGTCGGCCTCCCAAGTGCACATCAGTACGCATATCACCGTTGATCCGAGTTGAGCAATTATTATAAATTCCCGGGAATTTTTTACGTTCATAATTTCCTGATCACCGCATGATCCTGTTCGCGTTTCGTGAATCAGGTATTTTCTCACGTTAATTATCATATCTGAGAAAATGAAGAAGCAACTCTACTGGAATTTCATTGAATTAATATTCCTCATATTCAATCTCCAACGATTCGTAGACTGCAGTATATGCGAAACATGCATTTGCGCTGAATCAGGTGAGACGTTTTTTTTAATTTTTTGTCTTCAAAGTTCTGGTATCGCGGGTTGTCGTGAAGAAATATATTTTGCTATTTAAATTTTAGTACCGATCAAACGTTAAGTTCTAATATAATTGATTTCATGAGCGAACTTTAATAGTGCCTATAAGAAATCTACCTTTCTGTGCGATAAAAGATCCGTCAGCTACTATTTTTATCGAGGTGATGAATCGTCGGTCACGTGACAAAAGCATGGAGCCTATCCCATGTATATACTTTTGTAAACAAAACTCTAGTTGATTACTTTTAAATTGATAATATTATTTCTAGTCTACTCGTAACTGTGAACTCTTGTATTATATTACAGGTCCGACTAGGGTAGCGAATTGCAGAGGAAAACGATTGGAAGGAAATAATATTTTTAGTTTCGATTTGCTCATGTTCGACGAAGAACCGCGTCTAGCTTCTTTGAATTTAGCGGAAAATGGTCTGTCCGTATTGCCAGTTGATATGTTTAGGAACCTGAATAACTTGAGATATTTAAACTTGTCCGAAAATAGCATAGAAAATATACCGGACGAAGCTTTTGATTATCTGCAATCTTTGCAGGAGCTTGATTTGTCGAAAAATAATCTTACAACTCTTCCAAAAAGAGTTATAGAACGGATAACAAACATCGAACTACTGGATCTACGGTCTAATCAAATTTCTGAATTGGAACCAGCAATTAATTTATTGACCAAATTAATCCACTTGGACTTGTCTCACAATAATTTGGAAAACCTTACGAACCGGTCGCTGAAGACCCTGACCGAATTGAGACACCTTGATTTATCTTTTAACAAAATAGTTTCGCTAGGCGAGGATAATCTTTCTCATTTAAATAATCTCACCAGTCTTCTTTTGAACAATAATTATCTGGTCTATCTTTCTCCCTACGAACTTCCGTTTTCCATAGAACATTTGAATGTTGGATACAACATGATCACAGCGATACCAGATACTCTGGTAAACTTAAAAATTCTCGAGGTTTATTACAACGAGATAAATGAACTGGACGTAGAGTCGTTCGGATTCAGTAAAATCGAAAGCCTTAATATCAGCGGTAATAAATTGACGAATTATCCGAATCTTAAATTAGAGATGTTGAATATAATGGACCTGTCTTTCAATCAACTACCAACAATTCCTGAGTCATTGACTGACGAAAACTTACCAAATCTGAGCTTACTCGTAGTCAGCGGTAATCCGATACGTGATTTAAAATTCAATTCGGAACTTCGTCTGCGTTCTTTCATCGCCCAGTCTCTGGATCTCCTCGAAAACATCAACGAAGGAGCGTTCGCGAAACTTGGAAGTCGTGCAGATGAAGGATGCCTCAATTTGACGATATCTCAAAACAAAAAACTTACTTTTATCCACGAAAATGCATTCGACGATCTAAATTTATGCTCGGTACGTTACTGATCGATCGTTAAATTGTTTTTTTTGTAAATTAAATTTCATCTGTTTCTTTTTTTTCTTTCGCGCAGTTGGATCTCAGCAGCAATAATCTGATGAGCATATCACCGGCGATAATTAGCCCGAAAAATAATCTCAGCGAAAATTACGTTATCAATTTACAAAGCAATCCGTTTCATTGCGACTGTTCTTTGCAATGGATGCTCGTAGATTTGCTACCAAAACTTTACACAATGAATCCAGAACTATTGGAAAATCTAAGGTAAGTCTACGACTTTGCAATGATTCAAAAAATGAATAACTGAAAATATGAAATAGATTTGTTAAACTATTATTATTATCCTTAAACAGGTGCGCGACTCCGCCGATTTTGAAAGATCGCAGGATGGTTCATTGGTACAAATGGAAAGAGGAGGTATTTTGCGAAGACTCACAGACACTGGTGTCAAAATCGGATATCCAGACAGCAGGAGTAATGGAGGGAATTAACGGAACAATTAAAATAGAGTCCAGCACCGGAATGTTGGCTGCTTTGATCGGTGCCGCCGTAGTTCTTTCGATGTTGGTTGCGATCGGTATAGTTTTGGCTCGAAGGATCGCGGTACGAAGATCTCGAAGAAACCGGCGATTTTAATCCAGTACATCGTTTTCGTACAGATTAATGATACGCCGATTATAATTACGTTCGTCTTTCGAACGGTTGAAAAAATTTGGCAATAATATATTCTCAGCGCTGTACAATCTTCCGTGCGATTTAATTCCTAGCGGAAGAATACGTGGGAGATTCCTGTTGACTCTGCGTGCAAAATGAAAAGAATCAAAAAAAAGGAAAAAAAAAAAAATATAGAACAATTAAAATAACATGTACAGTATAAGTCAGATAAGTAATTACGAACGAATGTTAAATAGATAGTATAGTCGTTACCATTACGTATTTCCTTAGCTGTGATCAAATATAAAATCTATATACAAAAATACATAGAACTACCTACTTTTAGTTTTTACGAAAAATGTATGCATGCTACACTGTAAATAAGGATGCAAAATTAATTTTATAGTATCTATAGGATTTAAGGAGACTATTGTATATATAACTCATAATAGATTTTGAAAATAAAAAAATCCGACCACGTGATCCGATGCTTTACATTTTTTCTCAAAATATTAACTTGCGCATCAGCAGTTTCAGAGGGTTGCTCTGTAGGGGAAAAGAAGATAGATTTTTTTTTATTGGACATTTACGAAGGCAGAAGGTTCGAGCTTTAATTTGGTCCCAGTTTCGTTCGTCTGAGTTGATTTTTCAGAAAGTTAGAAATTAACGCGAGAAATTACAGATTCAAATTTTCGGCCCTGATATGTAAAATTTCATCAGCTTTAAAATGCGTTTTTTTTTCTCTTTATTCCAGTTCTTTTTTGCATCGTTGACAGGTCGATGTTCACGTCGAACTCTGCTTGTTCACCGACAGCCAAACGGCATCGGGGAAAACTGGTGACAAAAAAATTTCGTCATATGAGTCGTTTTGAGAAAGGGACTAAAAAAGTTTTTTTTTCAAAATTCCAATTATTACCTAGTAATTATTTCTTTTTTTTTTTTTTTTTTTTTTATTATTATTATTTGAGCTAAATAATAAATGTTCACTTCGCTATCGGTTTATAATTTTCAAATAATTTGTTCGTTAATGCATAATACAACGGCATTTCGTATACGTGATTCACGTTTTACACATATATAAAATAAAAATATGATTCTCAAAATCCCAAACACGATGTTCGTGGACTGTGCGATAAATATTATACTGCCAATAGGACATGTTACATAACATTATACCCTATATTGACTGATTTTTTTCATTACATATTTACTAACGATTCCGTATGGGATCTGAATGTGCTCTACCTAATTCGTGTAATATTGCAACAATTTCAATCATTTTTTTTTTTCTTTTTTTTTCCTGTTTATATGTACATACATACTATATATTTACAATCTATGAATTGACTCTTTTCTACAAGCTGAAGTGGGGACGAAAACAAAAAAATCACAACAGCACAAGTAACTACTGTGTCAATCAATTATTATCATCGAGTGGTTTTGAAAATAAAGATACAAAGAGAACTAAATCATTTCAATTTGATAGGGCAGAGATTTTTGCGCGAGAAACCGTACACCGTTTCGTTGTATAAATGAATATAAGATTTACCGCTTATTATAATAAATTAGAATTAAAATTCATTGAGATAATTATCATCCGCTAATAATAGAATATGTAATGGAAGACCTATAGAATTTTTTACATCAGCAATATCACCGGAAATGAAAATAGATTGTGAAAATAGTCTGGGCTCAGACCTTCGTTAAATTGTTCGACACATGTGCTGAATAAAAACTACAAAATATTCGGCATTACGCTATTATTTATGTAAACTAGAACCGATGGAAAAAACTATTGAACTATTTTCAAGCTTTGGCTATTGAAGACTTTTGATCTGCTCATCTACTTTGGACGATTGATCCAGTTAATTGAATTAACTAAATTACACTTTTCTTATTAATATTCGATTACTTGCATTATTAGTATTATAGAAAGTCATATTAAGAATATAATTTATGTACTTCTTTTTCTATGAGATAAATATTCTCGTACTAAATATAGTACTAAAATGTACACTAAAATATTCTTGGACGCAATATTGAGCGTTGTAAAACTATTGTCATTACACGTGATCTATCTGCCAATGACTCGTTGTTACCCTAGCCGGTGGATTCTCTCTCAATTGACTTAGGAAAGTTGATATACTCGTATAGTAACCCGACTGATTCCATGTTTCATTGTGAGTGCCACTAGGCACCGGTAGCATTCCTTTGTACGAACTTCCACAACGCTCGTATAGATCAGTCATCATTCTCGGTGGTACCAAAGTATCCGCCAAACCAGATATAAATAAGCTCGGTACAGTCACCGAGCTAATTTTCTGCAATGACATATACTGGAAAGAAGAGTTCGACGTATCAAGGAATAAAATCCCAAAATTTATCGGGGCAACATAACTAAAAAAATTCTGATTACCTTATTTTTATAACAGAACAGGGGAAGATATTGAAGAAGTTTAGAGCCGACAAGAAGAGCAGCCATGTCTGGTATGCTTGTAAATGTATTTTCTAAAATGAGACACCATATTTTTTTAGCGTAATCCGGCCTACTCGCCAAATCAATCGCTACTCCCCCACCTGAAAAATAATTGTTTAAAATATCTTCGTATTCGATTTGAAGTTACTGTGATTTAAAAAAACTACCTAGAGATCTTCCAAAGACGATAATTTCATCGGTATTGATGTCAGTGCGGGTAGATAAATAGTCTAACCCAGCTCTGGCATCCATGTAAAGGCCTTCTTCAGATGGGGAACCTTGTGAAAGTCCATAGCCCCTATACTCTAGCATGAGAATGTTACACTCCAACTTACGATATAATCCAGCGACATTCTGAAGCCTGTTGAGATCAGCAAGATTGAAGTTGTCAAGACTTTTGTCTCTTGAATACATGTGCTGAGAATTTTTGTATGAAAAACTCACCTATGCCCCATGTTTCCAGCATTGCCGTGAAAAAATAAAAGTGTAGGCACCTTTTTTGCTTTTTCTTCCGACTGAGATATAAAAAACATGTGCAGCATTGTGCCATCTCCAGATCTAGTGTATACACTTTGATAAGGCAAGCTAAACATGGACGGAGCAGGAACATATACCCTTGAATGTGGAGGAAGTTCAGGATGATAGAGAAGCCGATCCTCCGTGTGATATAAAATTCCTAAAAGAAGACATTTGTATTCTATAATATAGGTCTGAATTTTTGGTACAAAGACCATGTAATGTGGAGAGAAATTTGGGATAGAAATGGTTGAGTTTCACAAACCTGTAGTGGCGAAGCACAGGAGAAAGAATGCAAATATGCCACCGTACAGCCAATATAAAAGGAAACAGGCTAAAACATAAGCTCCGGAAAATGCCCAACATTTTTTAGCTACACCACTGAGTAGCCTGATGGGTCGACTGCGGGCCAATCTCATGCGGAGTGACATTTTCAAATGGTCAATTTTAACTTAGTATGTTAGTTTAAATCAGCTAATTTGTAGCTTAGCACTATAGGTTACCTAAATAACCTGGCAAGCCTTGGCACCGCCTTCATTTGTAGCTCGATCTTTATCATGCCAAATATTGTAAACTGTTACGATGATGACTGTTGAATAAACATTTACAATACCATATCTATTTTGCATTTCTAATTACCATTATAACCCTAAATACTCTGTGTATGTTTGGTCCCGAACATTGGGTACAAAAAAGTACAGTGGAAAAATTTATTTCCTGGGTAAAATATTAAAATTGAGAGCTTGCGTTCTTGCGTCTGCCTTTATAGTTAGAATACTTTACATCAATGGTTGCCGTCTACTTTTCAGAGAAGGTTTGTCTATCTACGAAGTTTGGCGATGCGGTTGAGTTATGAAAAGCTTATTTGCAAATTATTCTTATTCTTTCAACAAAACATTTTTCTACCTGGCGAACTAAAAATAAAAAATAGTATGTATAGAAAGAATAAATGACATAGTCGACACCGCGTGATATCCAAGCGGAATTGTTCGAAATATCATCCGAGGGTTCTGATGTCAGGACATTTCGGTTTTTAACCTGCTGGCTTTAAGTGTAGTGTTGACGTGCGCGTTAGGGTACGCCAAGATCATTCATATAATCAACATTATTTATTTGTTAACAAATAGAATCCATACAGCCATCTCGTCTGATCTACGGCTCTTCCGAAATTAACGACCCAACTTACCTAATTACACACGTTCGTGTTATACCATAATTACTTTAATTTAATTTACGATTCATAACTCAGTCAATAGGTTGCCACCCAAATTGGTTTCCTGGAACATTATCATAACATTTAATCACACGGAAAGTTTACTGCATACTTGATATCTTGTTTTCCTGAGTCAGTGGTAAAAATTTTTCTGGAATAGATGAACGAATGATTCCATCCTTAAAGAAAATATATCATTATTGACTTGATTATTTTCCTACAATAATTTTCAAGTCCAACTAACACAGATGTACTAGTTTTGGCTTATAGATTTGATATCTTATTGCTCCTGTTTGAAACTTTCCTCCAATACTCCATGCGAGCAAAAATTATATTTAATGAGTACTGATTGCTTTTAGAGTCTGGAACGAATGGATGTGGCTAGGCTGCATCTAGGGGATCGACGAGAGGTGTAATGTGTCCTCTAAGCAGTGTCGCCTCATGGCTGACATGCGGTATACCTCTATGCCCCGCGACTTGTCCACAGAATCCGTTGCTGCTCTGCGAATATCAGAGGTACTAAACTGCTTATCATTACTTGGAAACATCTATGGCTCGTTATCTATGTTGATGGATTCCAGGAACTTACAGATATTTCTCGTAATAACATGTTTGCTTGTAATGTATGAGTGCATAATGTGCGTCTGCTAACAATGCTTACCATTTGTTTTTACCTGTCTGAAGTGCGCGCCTTTGGATTGTCAGGATAAGTCGTTTACCGGGGATACTAGCTCTTCTAGCGGTCCTCTGTTGCCTTGTGACGAGGACCAGAAAGATACAGTGCACAAGGATCGTAAGGAGCATCGTGAAAAACCTAAGCCATACAGAAAGTATTCCGAGCTGACTCCACCTCCGGTACAAAGTTGCTACGATAATTATGGGTTTGTTGATGCTTATCGTACTATACAAATAATATATATTACATGTTATTCAAGTGATATTTCCGTAGCTTTTGGTTACAGATAAATGATTAGTTGTTAATTTTCATTACCCTATTGCTTGCATTTTTGTTTCAAAGATAAATAAAAAATTCTCTGTGTTTCAATGTTGCTTGCCACTCGTAATTTTTCCACTGTATTATTTTGTAATAAATTTAGTACATACCTACCTGCAAGAGTTAGGATTATTGTTATATAGCGATACAATCTTTTTAGAAGTTCAGTGGCATGTAAATCTAATTCCCTACCCGGACGATGCAACAGCAACTCACCTGTCGCCAACGTTACAGTTGCAACGAATATACAAGCAGAGGATTTGGCTACTCAGCTAACGCTTTTAGATCTAAGCGCTTTTCGATCAATTCGACCCGAAGAATTATCAAGTTGTTCCTGGAACAAAAAAAATAAACTTATAGTCGCACCTAATGTCGTCGGATTCACCAGGAGATTCAATCACGTATGTATATTTGTTTCATTAATAGAATCATCTTTCCTACTACTAGATATACGGAATTATTTACTTGCAGGTTAGCTTCTGGACTGTTCAGGAGATACTGAACGCTCCCACACCGAAGCAACGTTGTGAAATATTAATTCACTTCATCAGGGTTGCCAAAAAATTATACGATCTGAACAATCTTCATTCTCTATTCGCTGTCATCTCCGGAATGCAATGTGCTTCCATTTACCGGTAAGAATATTAATATCATCAATGATTTCCCAGCCTGTAATTTACTTCACAGGTGCATTTCAAATGACTTTTAATTTTTATCCAAGGTTAAGCAAAACGTGGGCCTGTCTTTCGAAGAAGGATAAGACGACGTTCGATAGATTAGCTGAAGTTTTCAGTGATAAAAATAATTGGATGAATCTCAGGGAGCATATAGACTCACTGAAACTACCATGCATTCCTTACCTGGGTTTATTTCTGACCGACCTCGTTTACATCGATATGGCTCATCCCGCCTCAAAGGTAGTCATTAATTCAAATTGAGACCATTGAGATATTTATTTGCTTTCCTTCATTCGTACTGTAATTGAATTTCTAGAATAATGACAATCATCAGAGGATCTTGAAGATGAACAACGTGTTGACAAGGGTGGGCACTTTTCAAGCCAGTGAATATCCAGGCATAACTATTTTACCCGACGTCCAACGTTACTTGAACAGTGTTCGATATATCGAAGAATTACAGAAATTCCTAGAAGACGATCATTACAAGTGGGTTGAAAGCTGGCATTTAATCTTGACCCGATATAATAAATATCGATCAAGTTTTATAACCTTTACATTTTTCTTAACAGATTATCCATGAAACTTGAACCTAATTCGCCCGCACCTTCGTCGAGCAGTAGTAAAGAATCAGTTGGAGATGCTGCAGGTGTTGCCGCTCTCTCTTTATCACCAGCTAGAGGATGCGCAGGTTCGCTAAGATTACACGCAGCCTCTGCTGCCAATAAATTTGTCCCAGGTCATCGGAAGTGCAGAAGTCTTGGGACGAAGTAAGTAAAGAGTACTAAACAATTTACTAAAATACAAGCGAAATATAAAATCGCGGTGTTTAAAAACTTTTTTTTTAAGTCATAGATAAAAAATCTCACCGTCGTGAATTGAGTCAAATTAAATTATGTCAATCAAATTGGTGTCATAAATCATTCAGCCATGTAATATCTGATAGAAATACCTTCTTCGGAAATTCATTAGCTTTTGTCTCAATATGATTCATTAATTAGATTCCGTAGCACGAGTCTCCCACGCAACTTCCACAAGCAAGGAGGACGAATGGGGCCTAGCTTGGCATCAGCTGGGTGAGTCCCAGTGCCTTGCATAGGATCTGCCTAATGTGAACTGCGAGAATAATATAATTTATGCTTAATATCACATTATTTCTCCTTCGTTCGTCACTTTTATTTTCACATATAATAACTTTCTTTTTCTTTTTTTTTTTTGTTTCTTTCAATATTATCTTATTTAACGAAGCTTATGCATGTCTCATAGGATGTTATGATATATTACGACGAAATTGTAATTTTTTTCCAAATTTAGAATGAAAAACTTATTATTTTCAGCACGTGTGCTAGAGCAGTAATAAATTCTGTGGTATTGAGATACCGCAAACACCGTTGTACGAAATAGTGTCGTCGTTGATTGATCCACACGTGTGAATAATAATTGTCTTTGAAAATATCTAGCGTATCCGTTCAGCGTATTATACGTAAAATTATCACTCCGATGATAGAGGAAACTTGCGTTCGTACGATTGCATTGTTTAGAAAAAAATGTATGCCATTTTTTTTTTTGTTTTTTTTTTTACAAAACAATGAAACATGATGCAATTTGAAAATTAGTTATAGTTTGGATGCGGAGTGCATGTTTCACGGAAAAATATCGGCAGGCGTATTCTAAATAAAGAAAAATTACATCAATGTTACAGTATATTTGGAAAGAGCGCGGCGTTACCGCTAGAACCAAGCCAATTGACTGTGAGGCACCTTCTCGACGATTCTGTTCTCGAAGAGCCTCATTTGACTCCTCAGGTAGTCGAATTGGAGGAAAATTCTCCGAGTTCTCCAGCCGATGCGTTGGACGATGATTGCAGTCTGCTTTCACGGACGAGGTATTATGGGTTTCCAATTTTGCAGCATCTGACTAATATCATAAATTCTTAAGCTAAATTCTTAACTCTACGTTTTTATTCGTTTACAGTACACTGGCCATAACACCGCATGAGCTAGGTGGTTCCAAAGAGCCTCGTTGTGGTCTTCAGGGTTCCCTGAGGCGTAAAGTAATATTACGAGATGGTCGCAAGCCCGCGGTAACAACATGGCAAAAATATTGGGTTCAAGTATGGGCGTCGTCCATAGTTTACTTTTCGCCCAAATGTTTTAAAGGGTGGGTAGATCTCTATCTAGAAATTTCATTAACATTTCACATACCAATATTCAAGATGGACTAAAATCTACAAATTTTATCCACAGAACCGAGAGATCGGATTTTAAACGTGAGCCGTATAAAATGGTCTCGATTCTCGGATGGATCGTCGAACCGCTAGATAGTTCCTTACATCCAGATGCATTTATATTGACCGACCCGAACAAAGGTAAGAGAGAATTGAATTCAATTAAAAAAACCAGCTTTGCTCTATCGTCTGAAGTTTTCACGATAAACTTTTCTAGGAAACGTATACAAATTCCGCGCCGGGTCTAGTGAGGCAGCAGAACAATGGTTGAGAGAATTAAGGTCTACCGCACGTGGGGCGACGGATAAAAAACCAATACCTGCTAATCTCATGTCGTTCGAATAAGTTAGTTTGTATTTTGTACGCGTAGAATCTACTAAAAAATTTGTGACTAGACAAATTACTCGATCAATTAGTTGTTTCTCTACTATAGATTTTTACGAAAAAAAATTCTTTCCTTTTTCTCAATACTCAAATCGATCCGACTATCGAATCGACTAGTGAATTTAATGAAAACTAAAAAGATTTTATAATCCCAGACCTCTGGTACTTTATACTCAAGCACGAAAGAGAGGACCAGATGATATTAAAGAACCACTTGATCGAGTCCAAGGGGAAACCCCATTAGAAAAGTCTCCTTAGTGCCAGATATTTTTTATCCCAAAATAGATCCACGTATTCGACACAGAAGTACTACTCAAATTTGTGTTGTTCGTAACTTTTTATACGTATTCTATCGACTACAAACAGCTATCCTACGCTAAAATAAAAAAAAATAAAAACCACAAAAAAAACTATTATCATCATAATCGCTATTAATATTTTTACTATTATTACTATTACTACTATTATTATTAATAATTAAAGTTTAATTTATCGTCAATGTGCTATATGCCGATGCAAGACCTGAAAGCAATATATTATGTACAGTGTTATTAATAACCCCTTAGAAAGAGAAAAAGAAAAAGAAAAAAAACAATTATATTGAGCGACATATCCGATACAGATCTAGTAGCGAGCGTATATAAGTAAGGGACAGTTTCGATATTCGAAGGTAATTTGAAAAAATTAAAATTAAAAGAAAAAAAAAAATCCGGCCTACTTTTGCGCGAAGAAAATAGGTGTTGGTTAAACACGGCTTTATTAATGATAGCCAAATTATTCTTTCTTCAAGCTTGTTAATTCTTTCGGTCCATGAAAATTCTATCTACAAAGTTTCGATTTCTCTCAAAAAAAAATATCTTATTAAACAGCTGATTGATAAATCTGTGCGTCATTCAACAGATTCATATTATCGTTGATTATTACCACTTGAATAAACGAAAGCGAAAACAAAAATGGGGCGAAAAAAAAAATAAAGAAAGAAACCATTGGACAATTAGCTTCGATATTGTTGTAAATGTATAAGGAAAATGTGTGTTGAAAAAAAAAGAAAAGAAAAGCAAAGTAATACGGCAGAAGCACGCCAGCGACAACCCGAGTTGCCAAAGTGTTTAGACTAATTAATATAAATAATAATTATTTAAATTCATAAGCAACATCAAATCGCTTTTTGTAGGTGCATGAATATTGTTATCATTATCATCATCATTATCATTATTGTTATTTAACTAAAATGTTTCTTTTTTTCTTCCGTTTCTTTCGTTTTTTTTTTAATTCCTTTCTTTTCTTTTCTCGTCTAACAAAACTAAGCAGCTTTTTTTCTCTCTCTCTCTCATTGTGTAATAAAATGCAAAGAAACGACGATATTAAAAAACAAATATAATAATAGAATAAAGAAAGAAAAAATTTTCGATTGAAAAGAAAAAAAAAATAGGTGTGCACTTTCTCACGACTATCCGCTACGAATTTCATCTCGTTTCATTTCCTCTTGTTTAATTATGCTCGAATTCTCGCGATGTGTAGAAAATCTCATAAATAAATTTAGAAAAAAAAAATTTACTCTTCGACTGAATTTTAAGATCTGATTCTTGTAGTCTTATTATTATAATAATAACCTGTACAGGGCAGCTTCAAAACTCGAATTCTCTCTACTACAAAAAATAAATAAATTGAGAAAATAAATTTTGAAAAAAGACAACAACAAAAAAAATCCGCACTTTCAATAACCGCCATACTGTGTCTTTTTTTTTCTGCCTAATATTTCTTATCTCGTTGATAAAATTTTCTCGTATCTGGATTAAAAAAATATTCTACATACATACAATATAATATGAACCATACTCTACACACACTATAGATTTTTCTCTTAATATTAGTAATAATCTCCATAGTCACCTTTATACCTGCAAGATTCATCACTTACCAACCGATACTTGAATAATAATAATAATAATAATAATAATAATTACAATAATACTATACCTAATTATATAAATGGTGCCTCTGTACTCTACATACATACAGCTTCTGCCTGATTAATATATATAAATTGTCAAAAAAAAATTAAATAAATTAAAAAAAAAAAAATTGAAAATAAAATTTATATCATGCTAATTGATATTGATATATATATTTTCAACACAATGATGTAAATACACAACATAATGCAGCTTCTGATTAATCGATATGAAATTATTATCCAAGATTAACGTGACACTTGGGCGCTTATCGTTGTTATTATTATTATTATTATTACTATTGTTTTTGTTGTCATTATTGTTATCAACCTCGTCATAATTACTATTAAATTATTACTTTATTATTAATATTATTATTATTATTATTATTATTGTCGTAAGTTAATTAATTTTCGGAACGATATTATATATTGAATTTATTATAATTATCTTTAATTTCATCATGAACATACGTGTATATTCGATGTGTTATTGTATATCTCATTATAGGTATATATTATATGTAGTTATATCATTGAAGAGCGAAAAAGGGGCGAGTAAGAACAAGAAAAATGAATAAATAAATAAATAAATAAATAAAACTAATAATTAAAATTAAGAAAAAGAAAAATGCTTGTTGTAAAAATTAAAAAAAAAAAAAAAACATATCTGTTAGCGAAGAGTGAAAATAAAGAAACGTCAAACAATATTTGTATGACGCTATTAAATTAGTGTCTGGTTGTTCTTTTTTTTTTAAATCTAATACTCATTAGAAATTGATCCCAGTCCACAGAAATTTTGCTGCATATAATACATACGTACAGGTATGTATATTATTCTTTTATTTTGAATACAATGATAAATCTCAACTAATATATATGTATTGTATAATAATCGATTGATTAATATCGTTATTTAGTTGGGTTTATGTAGTTTTTAATTTTTAAAATGGGCAACATAGAGCGCCAACGTCTTCTATATTGATGCAAATTCCGTTTTCGAAGCAAATAAATCGTGACAGAATTAATGTACGGATACTTGGAAGGTCGAGATTAAATTCCGTTTTAACGAAATTTAATAAATTTTCGGCGAAGTTCGCCGGGGCATCCAGAGCCTTGAAACAATATAAGATTTAAGATTTAATTGTAGCTGCAGTTCCGCAGTAAAAGAAAAAGAAAGTTTTGCATTTTGTATTTTTGTTTCTCTGTTCATAAAAAAAAAAACTGATACAATTCGACGATGAATTTAATTAAACGAGCATCGATCAGCAACGTCTATAAATATTATTCTAATATCTGCACTGCACACGCCGATAATCCTCTTGCGGGAAATATAAGGACGAAGAATAGTGCGCAGTGTATCATAAATTTTTGAACGAACGATCGGGTTTTTACGGGCTACATGAGGATCGAGGTTAAATTTTCAACGTAGATCGAGATTTATAAGTTGAAAAATTGATTCGATTTTAAGACCTATAATATACGCATGATTTTTTCTAGAAAAAAAATTAATTATCACATATATGCATAGTAATATATAATAACTGCGGGGTAATAATGCAAATGAATAATTCAAACACGTTATTAATTACCTCAAACTTTTCAACGAGTTTTTCCGGTATTCCCAAAGAGTCGGGAAAAACGATCCTTAGCTCATCATCGATTGGACGGGACTCCGTTTGAGCAATTTGGAAAATATCAGCGACGTAACCACGTCCCAATTCGAACGTTAGAAAATGTGGCTGCACTATAATATATAATACATGTAAAGGTGATACGGTATAGAGATGGATATAAATTTTAATTTTGGTTTTGGTTTCATTTTTGCTCACATAAAATTTCGTAACGATAATAATAATTCTTACGATCTTTCGGTAAACTGTTGAAAAATTCATGTCCCGGTAATAATAATTCCGTATGATTTTTCAGCGGACTTCCACTGGCCAGTTCAAGAAAAAACGCCATCGAAATGGCTCCGAAAAACACTCTGTCCCGCATCTGTTCGAATTCGAAATGAATTTCTTCATTCTTTTTCTTTCAATATAAAACATATTTCCATGCATGATAATACATGCAGGAACTTACCTTTAATGATATAACAATAATCACGGTATCAAAGTTATTAAGTGTGGGAGAAAAGTATTGTAAGATATATTTGTTTCACGAATCGATGCAGATGATGCGAAATTGTCGGAATGAAAATCATCACTGGTTGTATTAATTACGAAATGTCTTAACCCGAGTATCTTCGATATCAGCAATACAGAAGAGAAACCTCCAGAAGACTAGTCTTATTGCGTTTGCGCTGCTGCTTTTTTTCATTTAATCCCGTATGACAGTTTCGATTTAGAAATTTAATTGATCGTGTCTCGATATATAACATATACATATAACATTCTCTTGCAGCTCACGTATATGTATAGGTATACATAAATATATTTATATATATCGCTTTGGAATGTAATAAAGTCAGAAAAAAAATGTATACTTTGATCAGACGCCGATTAAAAATTCTAAAAATATCAAGTAGAAAAAAAAAAAAATGTATAAATACAGAATTATTTGTACACCTATACATATACATATATGGATGGTAACATATAGGCAAGAACGTCCTAACCGACAAACAAAAATTTTTTTTGTATTTTTTCTTCCAAACTGTTCGAACAATTTTCAAAAATTTTAGTTTTATAGGACATTATTTCTTATCACCGTCTATATATAGATGTATATGTCTAAAATATGATATATATGTATGTATGTTATGTATACAATTTCCGTGCAAATAAATCTTCAAACAATTATATTCAGTTTTGTGAATAATTGAAAAGGTAGATAGGAAAGGGGGTGCAGGGCGAGGATGACCGAGAATGGGGTATCGTGGTCCACCGCAACGGTTCGCAGTATATTAAACCGGGTGCTTAAATTCCCCATGAAGAACAAGTGAGATATTGTAGGTGTTCCGAACAGACGTATACGTATACCTACACGTATAGGTATTCAGCTGTCCATTCACCGAGCGACATTTATCTCATTCTTGTTCCCCATGTGTACGTGTATACGTGGATCTGTATATATGTATAGAAAATATATAGAAACCATAGAAACCATAAACCAACCAACTGACCGAAAACGCTCGTATATTTCTTCGCCGCACCAAAACCATACTCCAGCTTCCATTATTATGCGCAGCTGCAGTGCACGATACCTGCGATAGCTGGAAGAGAAATTTACGCGAGATTCCGTAAATGATTTCGATAAAAAAAAACTATAAGAAAAACATTTTTCATGGTATATGTTTTGCGGGGTTATATATTTCTCGAGTATCTTCCAATTTCGTTTTCTAGAAACCCTACGTTATAGTTAATCTGCAACAAAAAAAAAAAATTGCTGCACCGCAAAGTACAGGACATAACGCGATTTTCGATAAGTCAAAATATGCTTTTTGGTCTATGGTAGAAAAAAAAACGAGAAACGAAAACCAAAGACTTTTTTTTCTTCCTTTGTTTTTTCCAAGCAAAGTATTGTTATACCGCCGCGGTTGTGCATATAAATATACAATATATACATGTATCGTGAACCGCACACGGTGGGTCGAAAAATAAAAAAAAAACCCACCAAAAAACAGAAAAGGAAAAGTAAAAAAAAAAAAAAAAAGAAGAAAAGGAACCCGCCGTCAAGTGACCCACGGGGAAATCAAACCGAGGAATCTTCCGCTCATTTGTACGCGCCGTATCTTCTTTTGTATGTATATATACATACCATATCGGTGGAATAAAAGTCTATATATATACATATACATATACCTCATGTACATGAGCGAACTGCAGGGATAGTAAATAAGAACTAAAAAAAAAAGACAAATAGAAACGAATAGAAACAAATTTCGAAATAATTGAAGTATACAATATATGTGTATAATACAATATTTCCTTTTTCCTTCGATTTCGATTTGAAAAAGAGAAAGAAAGAATACAAAAACGGAAGGAGGAGGACCCCCCGTCATATAGTTACCGCTTCACTGCTGCACCTTTCGAAATTTCGGCTAGAATCCTCATAGATTTTAGATCTCGTGGGCAATGATATAATAATATAGCTCAGGTAGTCGAGCATATTCCAGTTAGATTTCGTTAGCTCGAAATCCCATCAACTTCTCTCTATATCTGCTCTGCACGTACAGGTTTTCGTTGTTTGTGGTCCGTCACCATGGATACAACAACCTAGTATTCCGTAATACTCATGTATATAGGTATACACTTATATACTTGACCTTAAACCACATATGATATGAAAACATACAACACAAAAACCAAAAAAAAAAAAAACACCATTCAAAGATTAATATCGCTTCACATCTCATACGTGCGATAGATTTTTTTTTCTTCTTTTTGTTACGACTGTTATACATTTTACAAGTATATGGGATGATATGGTTGCACATAAGATTCCGTATATATAAACCGCTCTTGCACATATATATTAAAAAAATTTTTGTATACGAAAATCGCGCTTATGTTGGACAGAGTAAATTTTTGGTGTGAAGCAAAATAAGTGAGAGAGAGAAAGCAAAAAAAAAAATGAACTTTTCGCTATTCCTATTTTGATTTTATAACGTTATATATTCGGTGTACATATGTACATATTTATATACATGTACGCACGTATATGCATGTAAGGGTAGATAGGTATATGGGCAAAGCTGGCTAGCTTACCTGTATATATGTATATAAACTCGTAAATCAATGCGCGTCCGCCTTCCGGGGTATATATGTATAAACTATATACATACGATACATGTACAGGAGTTATGGATACAGGTGTCCTTATATATCACTTTCGGTACCATTTATACACTGGAAATAGAAGAAACAAAAACGTTATATATACTCTTAAATAAGAAACGCCGATGGCGCGGAACGAGAAAATAAAAAAAAAACATGAAACGAACAAACTTTATGTACACATGTACCTGTATATATATATAGGTATAGTGTATAGGAACGTATATATAATATATAAAAGAAAAAAACATAATGCAAATGATATAAAAATTTAATAGATATTATATTCATTAATAATTCTCTTCTTTTTGTTCTTGTATAATTTTTTTTCCCCCCCTATTTTGTTTGAATAAAATTCTAATAAACCTTTATCTATATACATATATAGAATGCATATATGTAATGATATTTTCCACGCCGTTTTACGATATGTAATATATGATATGTACACGTAAGTCGCGAGTAATTTCGAATCGATCGTATAAACTATATATGTAATACATGTGCATTACATACATATATGTGCGTGTATTGTAGGTACATAATATACTAAATTGGGCGAGGTTTGTCGATGACATCGGGAGTTTAAAGTTGCGGTGTTTAAATTATTATTATTTTTATTATCACGATTATTTTTTCATGTACCGCGCGTTTGTCATTTTCACAATCTCCGACGAATCAGCGTTGATATTCTAATAGTCGATTTAAAAACAATGAGTATAATACATATAAGATTGGTAAATGGATACGTATGTATGTGTACATAAATTATTATGTGTTTCACTGTACAGTTCGGTAGATGTACGCGGAAAGAAAAACTTATGTTCCGCACATGTAGAAATTTTACCCGATTAATCATCAATCTAATGATTCACGGCTCGTCGATTCAAGGAAAAACAATATCAATGACACGCGTACATATGTATTATGGTACATAAAAACCATGTAATAAGTGTGATCGATTGCTAAGCATGTGTATAATAATATATATATTATATATAGTTCACGCAATTATAATTGATTGATTGATTATTTTCTATATAGGTTTTTCGAAATAATATAGTTTTACTTGTTCTTCATTTTTCTTTGTCCCATAAAATATCTATAGATATGTATAATACCATACCGCAAAAATGCAGAGGATGAGGCGTATAATATCTTTTTTTAAAAGGGTGGATTTATCGGCCCGTTCAGGGCATGAAAACTTGTAGAGAAAGAAAGAAAAGAAAAGAAAAGAAAAGAAAAAAGAAAGGAAAGTGCAGTGAATTCTCCCTTTTTTGAATACCTACGGTTTATGTACTTTATTCATATCCAATATATCTATATGTATAGGTATATAGCTCGCGTTGCACTTTGACGGAGGTCTTACGCGATAATGAGATGACTATTCGGAGGCACCATCATAGAAAATATATCCCTTATGGGTTAGGGGTTACTGTTGACGGGGGTGACCCGCAGGGGGGTGACCTAGGGGTGGAGAGTATCTACCCTCTCGACCGAACAACGTATCGACGTTTGATGGGGTTCTATGGGGCATCAACTGCATATACAGTACCGGCCATAAGTTCGTGCGTACTGTACTCGAGAATTTTTCGCACCCCGACGAGAAGTCAAATATCTCTGACAAAAAAAATCCTAAATTAATGAACCAAAAGGCGTATCGAAGAGGAAGAATCCAGCTTTATTTTCCGTTCTTTAAACTATTTTTGCAATTTTTTTTTGCCACAGATATCCGACCGCTCGTCGCGAGCGAAAAATTTTGGAAGTGTCCACGAACTTATGGCTGGTACTGTATACATATTATACATATATACTTCGGCGATTCCTACGCTTTATATGCACATATTGTTTGTGTACGCATACTTTTACTCATTTACTTTTTTTGTCATTCATTTTGGTTTTTTATCTATTTTTCTTTCAAGTGCACCGCGCGTGCGGTGGCGTCGGATCCTGCAGCAGGGGTATATGTGTAGGTACATATATACCTATGTAATAAAAATCGGGACGGGACACACGGGACCGGGACTATGCGCGTAGGAATCGCGTGAACAAGTGCAGTAGTCCGCATATATATATATATAGGAAGAAAATCACCCCTGGTGACGACAATGCATCGCATATGCTCACCGTATCATAGCCGAGCAACAAGCACATATTTATTCCCTCGACACCGGTGCAGAGGATCCTCCTGCTGGCCCGCCTCGCATCCAGCTCGATCCCCTTAGATATTCATAATCCCCATTCAATGCGCTTTGCGTGCTTTTAAGATTTAAGATGCCGGGACTTATGCCCCACTAATACGTCTGTTCCTAAATAAAAATGGACCGCTGGTCCACATATACATACTATACATATATGCAGCACCACAGATCACATATATACCTACATACTCTATGCATATCAACGTATATACGTTAAAAGAATTTACATAATTATTTTACAGATATACTAAACATTTTTTTTTTTATTTTTTCTGTTGGTAAATTTTTTCTACTTTCTTACGAGACGAAAAATCGACTATACATATTTATTTTTGAGAGGAATTTGAAGAGAGAGAAAAAAGCACAGCGATGAATAATAATAATGCTGATAATATAATAGGTTGAAAAATTTTGTCATAGCAATAGGGAGCTGCGGCTGTATAGCTATATAGTTATAATATAAATCCTAATATTTCGGTTTCAAGTGTGATTTTATACGCACTTTGTGCGTTCCTTATATGTATATAATACGGGCGCTTTGCAAATGTATATCGCAACCCTACGCCCTGGGTCGTAAATATTACGGGGGTCGATATATTCGCCAGGGATTTCCCGATCCCCGGAGGTTTACGCCCGTTTCCGTTCTTCCCTCATTCTCCCTTATTCCTCTCATATAGGTATACATTTATATATATATATCTATACACATAGCTATGTATACACATCTATACATATACCTATATACATACGATTCATCCCGTTCGCTGTAAACTCGCGATTCTCTCGCGAAATATATATCAGCTGTATGTATGTCGATACATAGCTGCGTTTTAAGGAAAAAAAAAAAAAAATCGACGACGACGATGATTTTTAATTAGTCTAATTTGTACATATATAGGTAACTGTTTTACTGTTGTATGTAGATTAATTTTAATTAATTTTTCTTTCGATTTTTTACCTCTTTTTTTTGTTGGTTGTTTGTGTAAAAGAAAAGGAAGACGAGAATCACATGCGAAACATGGAGATCGTTTTTCCCTATGTCCTGGTTTTATGGTATCCATATATTATACGGGTAAGATGATTACGAAAAGTCAATGGATCTAACCCTGAAGTACATGAGATCTAGGACTGCAGCTTGCTATGTAGGATGATTTTATATACATGAGCAATTTTTACAGACATACGTCATACCGTGCATCTCGATTTTCCGAGGTTATATATGAGGCACCTTTTAAACCCTCTTTCCTCTCTTCGGGCCTAGCAATTTCCGCCTTATATGCTATACATACACACCTATACTTCGAATCCAGCCTCCTCACATGTGCTTCTTCTTTTCCTTCATCTTCATCTTCATCTTTTTACTTCATCTCCACATTTTCTCTGCATTCTTTTTCGTCCCTTGATGATGCCTACAAAAACTCGATTTCCACGTCCAACTATTCGAAGAAAGATAATGAAAAAAATATGGGATTACAATTAAACATATGTATAGAATGTGTATATAAATACATACATATATGTATATGGATATGTTTTTGTTGTCTACTTTTTTTTTCACTATACTGCTTGATATTATATGTATAGGTTCGGTAAGTTTCACCCTCTCGGAAGTAGCTGATGTGTTTAAAAATTGTTTGTACGTTCTTTTGGCAGTCGGGTATACATCAATATATGTGCTGTGTAAGTATATAGCTTGTGTACGAGTAGGTATGAGTACATAACGATAAGTATTACATGCATATCCCTTTCACAATATCCCATTACTCGCGGTGTATAAATACAAATGATTATAATAATCAACATAAGCACCGATGTTCACGGTGCTGCAGTGCAGATGCTCCAAGTATATATATATATACATACATACATTGTAGATGTGCACATGTACATGTAAAGAAAAAGATTTGAAACGGGCATTTGAACGTTATAAGTATAACTGCAGGTTCGTACGTTACACACCGTTGAACTGCACATACATGTACGTGTGGAGATATAAAGTCCCTGAAATCCAGAGGGAATGCAGTGTAGGATAGGTAATGCTTTAGTTGTTGGTGCCGTAGTTCAGTTATACCTATAAAGCATGGGACAACAAGGCCCCTCCCGGCATGGGGTGAGTCCCGAGGGTTTGTCTGTGAACAAACGCCAACAAAAGCGCATCTGTGCGCGATTATATCCCGCCCGATCTCTATTTTCTTCACTATACTATAATACATATAATACCCCACTATAAAAAGCAACCTGTTCGCAAATTATTCCATGTGTAGGTCATACACGCTATATGTATATATATAATATACACCAGCAGCCGGTGTACCGTGTCGGGAATTCATTTATCCGGCTAATATAAACATATTGTTACATTTACTATACATGTCATACAATACACTATGTATATATAGCTGTACATCATATTTTCCCTCTCTTTTTATGTATAGGTACGTATACCTATATATAGGATTTTGTATTTTATATACCTGATGCGTTTTGTATGTATAATTATGAAATTATGTATAAAAAAAAAAATCGCTCCGGTCCCGCAATTAAAAATTTATGTAACGCGATGGTATGTATATAAACCTGATTTGAAAAAGAAAGAAAGAGAACGGAATTTTTCGTTTCGAAAAGAAAAAATTAAAAGCAAAAAGAAATGGAGGAATTATATTCATTTGATTTGAACGTATGAGGATAATAATGATAATAATAATGATAACGATAGTTTGTAGGTATACAGACAGATGTCATCGAGAGATGGAGAGGGTGGAGGTGGCGTCGGTGGTGGTGGAGGTGGAAGGAAGGAATGGTGGGAGGATGGGGAGGGATGGATGCTGCGTGTTCCTTTCGAATCCTCCATTTTGTCTTAACGCGGTATGCGCGGTTGCCAGGCAACAGCCCTTACGCTCCGTTCATATATAATTCAACAGCCAATGCGGGCCACGCAGTAAACGTAGTCGCCCGCCGCCCTCCAGAAACCAGCTACACGTTACGTACTTCGCTGCGCTGCAGATGGAGATCCCTCGATGGCGTGTAGGGCAAACCCGCTCCCTCTTTTCCCTCTTCTTCTTCTTCTTCTTCTTCTTTTTTTTATACTTATTCTCCTCTCAAAAACACCGGAACAAATCATACACTGTACTGCACCGTCGAGACGCCGAACGATCAGATAATATCAGACGTCGCGACGCCGCGTGTACCAGAATCTATATAATCTATCGCTCCAATTCCGCACGACGTTATATACTATACATCCTAAATTTTTCAAATTATATAACATCTATCATATCATTCAATTTTCAACCACCTCCCGAATTTTTATCTCATTATACATAAATTAAATGTTGTTTTATACCCACCCTTATGTACATCACTATGACACACATAATGTATATGTATATTTAATAAAATAATGATATCTTCAATCAATTATCTCGAATTATTTCTGCATGATATTTATGTATATGGAAAAAAAAAACTATAGGCAAATGAATAAATAAATTTAAGTGAGAAAAAAACCAACAAAAAAAAAAAAAGGCAACGATTCATATGGCAGGAAATTTTTGGGATATAGTAAAATTCATTTTCGGGGTTGATGCGATCCAAATCCCGTACAGGTGTATAACATATATATACGTTATATACCTATGTAGTTATATATAATGCATCGAAAAGACTGATATTACGTATACAACTCGTATTTCGCGAATATATATCACGGCGCGGGGTGTGTATATACATATATATAAATGTGTTTCGCTGGCTACATATAAAGGTATATGATATCTGTCGTATGTATTACACGTTCCTATATATACCTCGCAACATCCATCCGCAGGCTGCTTCGCGTATAACAACGACGGTCACTGCAGTCGCATTAGTTAGGGCTAACAACGGTGGCGAACAATCAAAAGCTGATGGGCCATGATTCGCTATGATAATGAATCATGAATACGTCATGAGTCGAGTGGGTCGGCGAGCGGGATGGCATCTCCTCCATACTCTCCCTCCCCCCCTCCCCCCCGCCCGCAGCATCCCAGCTTCTCTCTTCTCTTCTCTCTCATCTTCTCCCTCCTAACCATCAGCATCCCCGGCGCCCAAAGCACCGCGCTGCCCTTCGCCTCGTCCTCGTCGCCTCTCGCGCTCCCGTATCTGTATAACGCACATATACACATGTATATACATTGCACTGCTTCCGGATCTCCTGCGGGATGCTGTGCGGAGCAAGAGGGAGAACAAATGAGGGAGGCGTAGATAGGGAAGAAGAAGAGGGCGGGAGGACTTTACGTTCTGCACGCTAATAATATACCCACCTACGGCAATTCGTGCGCCCTCGCGAATAGCTCGGCTTAAACTCCTTCGTATATTTTACCATATACATATCCACATACATATACATATATATAAAACATACCTCATACTCCATATCTACGTATATAAAAAATATGCGTGCTCTGCAGATAAAATTGCAATTAGAAAAAATAAAAAAGGATCACCGAGTCAAGAAAAGTATATGAAAGAAAAAAATGTAGCGATATGAGAAAACCGATTCGGAATCTAAGTATATATAGATGTGTAGTTGGTTGCAGGTATATAGGGGGGAAGGTTTTCTATACTTAAAGAGCTTTTGGCCGGGCCGTTGGTCCTGCAGGTGCAGCTTAAACCAGCGGGAAGCGTCACTCGTGCGCCACTGGACTAGTTGGCCGCAAAGTCCGTCATAAACTATTTATATGAAATCCAATTTGCGTTGGCTTTCGTACATCTCGGCTATACCCAGGACCTGATATATATATAAATGTGCTTGGTTTGCAGTTATTACATACTTATTAAGTACATAGCTATAAAATACATCATGCGGTATAATAATATTCACCGCAATTATAATCAAAGACGTTTTACATATACCTATAGTCCAATAAAAGGACCCCCTGCAGCGTCCCCAAAAAATCGTAGAAGATAGTTAGGCAATAATCGATCGTGAACTGGAACTGCAGGATGTGAAGGACGTGGTAATCTGTAAAGATAAAAAATATGAAGGATCAAAAAAAAATCAGAAGCACGTTGTTCGGATGTGATTAAATATCGGGGGGATGAAATATAGAGAAAATGGAGTTTAAAATAATACGATAAATGCAATGTGGATGTCTATATAGTTGAATTGACGTGTATATATGATTTGGTATACATAGAGTTGGGATACATAGACGTGTGTACATAGGATATGTATGTACAGGTGGCAGGTGACGGTGTGTTGCAGCAAGGTGCATAATTGATATTGCCAAAGCTAAACCGCAAGCCATTCGATATATATAAATCCCCTTTCCCTAGGATCGCGTTCCGCTAGCAACCTGCAACTGACTGGCAGCCAGTCGAGCAAAAACAGCTGATTGCCATTACAAACCCCGATCATCCGCACCCCCTCTCAAAATCCACACACATACCCATCTCAAGCCCCCACAAATGTGCGACGGATTTATGTATTTTCAAAAAAAAAAAAATAGGTACATTTCAAAAACAAGAGAAAGAATACAACACTCCACGGCTCATCGATCCCATATATATAATGATTTGTAGAAAAAAAAACAAGATGGACAACAAATAAAATTACATACATAAAAATTACCTATAACATATGATTGTCCAGGAAATTAAAAGAAATAAAAAGAAGAAGAAAAACGTTGTATGTAAAAAGATATATAACTGTAACCCATATGTGTACGTATGTATAAATAGGTTATATATATATGTAGATATATATAAATATAAGGGATGATTCTGTACCGCGAGTCATGCAGTTTGGCGAATTATACTGCACGTAGATGATGATGTTTTGTATCTGTTTGTATAACAGTTATATGAAGGGAGTTTATGCAGTTTGGTGTAGCCTATGTGTATAAAGGTAGGTATATATACGTAGGTATACAAGTAGGTAGTTATATACATGGTGGGTATGTACTGATGCTGTGATATAAATTATAATTAGCCAAGCCTGTAATGCCCTTTGAATAAATAATCAACAAGCAACAACAGCGGCACACCACCCCGCGCGTATACGCCCGTTTAACTCAGTGGCTCACAACCCGTTCCAAAAAAACTCCTAACCTGCACCCCCCCGCAACTCCCTTCGCCACGCAGTTTTCAAATTCTTCGCCAATTCTTCATTTTTTCTCACCGATCCACACACGATTCAATTTCTTAATCGTCGCTGTCGTTTGAAAATTCGACGAGATCTGCAGCTAGCTCCGCTAATTTTCTGAAGAATCAAGAAAAAGAAAAAAAAAAAAAGGGGAATATCTAGCAGAAGAAAAAAAAAAAGGCAGAATAAATATCTGGTTATATATAATCGTTGATGATTTGCTGTTATATATTCATTAGAGATAAATTAATATATACCTATATAATTATACAAACCGGACGTACGTTTCAATTTTTTGTTTTTTTTTTTTGCTTTTTTTATCAGCAGCCAAAAATTCACATCACGTTTATTATACTACCATAAACGCCATGTCCACTCCTACCAGCTATATGTAACCCGGTATATATATGTATAGTAGTCAGATTAAAAGGGTAATAATCAAATACGGTAGGCTTTATTCTCTGGCATCCCTCGTAATTTCGTGGAAAATATACATATTTCTTCCACCCCTCCCCCCTCCCCTCATTCCCCTCGCCCCTTGCGTGATGGTATATAGTATAGGTATGCTCGGAAAGCTAAAGTCATATAAGCATATAGATATATGCTAAGGTGTGTAAAATAGTGTGCAGAGTTTGAGGTGCAGCGATGGGTAAAAGATGTGTAAATGCGAAGGGTTAGATTGGTGGAATCCGCACGTGAACAACCACCTCCCTTCACAATGTTAGGTATATATATACCGAACTCTACATGTTAAATGTAATCTGGCATGGTGTTTGTTACTTTTCTTATATATATATTATGGGATAACCTGTACCGTAACAAACTCTCACTCTCGTTCCCCGTTCTCTCAACTTTCAGGCACTTTATTTCTCTCTCTCCCTATTTCTCTTTCGCTCTCTCGAATTTTCATCCCTACGGTTCTCCGGTTACTTTCTTTCGCTCTCGTACACCTCGGGGCCCTTCGGGGTCCCATCGACGAGGTGGCGCGGCTCGCCTTCCTGTAATACATGAAAACTATGTACTATAGTTATGTACTATATCTACGAAGTACACTTCTTGGGCTCTGCTTATGTATACGTGCATATTGTATATAACACACGAACCTCTCGCGCCTGCTTGCCTCCCTGAGCTTTGCCTCCTGCCTGACTGGCTTGGCTGGCTGGCTGCACCACCGGCAAGGGGTTAACCTCCTCCATTATTCAGTCGTTCATTATATATGAATAAATTTTCGAGTAATGTCGAGATAAAGCAGCCAAGTTTTAGGTGCTCGCAAAGCTTTGAATATTTAGGGGCTGCTGTCACGCAATACCGTTATGCTCATCTAGTCGCTAAGTTTCTCCGTGCCGAGGGCCGCCCACGTCTCCTACCCCCCCCTGCTCCTCGTCATCTTCCTCTCATTTATTTTATAATCTATCCCTTTCGTATACATATACATATGTAAAACAAATCTCGATCCACCTTCTCTACTCCTTATAACTGTGTTCAAAAATTTTCTCTTTCTCTGCAATAAGAAACAACGTGCGCGAATTAATGTACAGTATAATATACATCCTATCGGCCCATATACCTACTGTATATAACGAGGGGATGTGACCCAGTAAATATATACCTATAATGTACATAATACCTCTGACGTAATCTCCACAGATTTTTTCATCTCGCCTTGTTCTTTTTTTTCCGATACACTGCGAACGCGCGACATGAAACGCGAATCTGTAATGGATTTATATAGCCCTGCAGATGCTGTAGGTACAACATATATGTATCGTTAAGTACATAAAGTTTATTCCTTCGATAAACCCGTTTCCGATTTATATACATTAAATACCCTTTGTAATTCGAGATGATCGGCTTCTCTCATGGCTTGACTTATCGTCCTTCTCAAGGGGGCCTGGAAGCAGAGTCCAGATTACATGAGGGAACAAAAAAACTGGCATCTCTGCTTTCTACAAGTTTTTTTTTTCTACTTTCTCTTCGTTGGTACCGTTTCCGAAGTGAAGACAAGCGCTTTTGGCGACCGGTATAGATACCTGAATAAAAATACAAGGGGGTGCAGCAGGTTCGGAAGAAGAAGTAAACTTCGCGGGGGTATACAGGGAAGAGGAAAAAAAAAAAGAGAAGAGTAAAAGAGAAGAGATGAGAGAAACGGGAAAAGGGAAAAGGGAAAAAGGGGGAAGGGGAATCACCGACCGGCACAAAGCCTGCTAATGGATGTCCACTCCCCGCCCGCCAAAGATACGTCTACCTTTTCAACCGTCCAACCTGCCCACGTAATCCAGCATAACCCGGAGAAAATAGGTTGGGGGGTTGAAAACGGAAGGGGATGTGGACAGAAACTGGAACGGGAACTGGAACTGAAAACCGGGATGTACAGGGATGATGGGGATGCATGAAATTGGGGGTGCAAAGTAGACAAGGAAATATAATGCTCGCTCACATACAAATACGTACAAAAATTATATACATATAACTATTGTGAATTAGGTGGCAAAAGTCAAAATCTACGATTGGCACAGGTACATACCTCATATATATAGGTATATATAAATACATAGGTGATATGATTTTTTTTTTTTTCTGTTTTTTCATCATATCTCGGCATATCTCTATCTTTATACAGCGCGGGGCGCGCGTGGAATAAACTTCTGAGATTTAAGAGAAAAATATATATACATGTATATGATAAGGGAGAAAGAGAGTGAGATAAGGAGAGAAGAGAAGAGGAAAAAACGGCGCGCGGAGGTTGTAAGGTGGAGGTAAAGGTCGGGGTAGTATAGCCTGGTGCTTTCAAGAGTGCGCCTACCGATATGCCATTAATAATAAATTCCCTCCGACAAAAGTCTATTGTTGGAACTCTGAATTGTTTGCGTGTCTTTGGAGTAACGGCGGATATAAAGTACGTTATATGTACATACGTATATACCTTACCTATGTACCCATACCGAGCGATGCGTACTTTACGTTATATATTGTATATAACATTTACATATCTACGAATGAATCTCGAGAAAGAACAAGAAAAAAATAACAATCGTCGATGTAACGCGTGTAATTTGAAAAAGAGAAAAAAAAAAAAGAACAAATTTCGTACAGTGTGAAAAGTAATGTAATGTAACGTAATTATCGCGGTTACGTAAACGTATTCCGTAATTTGCTGTAACAGGATATACAGATGGACAATAAATTTTTGCAGACCTTCGGATAGTCGGAACGTTTTTGGCGTGCAATGTGTGTGATTCTGCTGTCCAAATAGAGAATTGTTAGTTAATGTATATATAGTTACAGGACGTAGGTAGGTAGCTAGGTATATAGTATATAACGTAGGTGAATAGTTGAGGGTTGTTTCAGGGGGCTTTGGTGGCGACTGGTTAGCTTTGGGCTATTTGATGGACGTGCGGCGTCTCGTCGAGGTATACCAAAACCGTCGTAGTGTACACATATAGATGTATACTCACACATACATCCGTGATCCGTATATCACCAACGGCAAACTATACAGAGATAGATCGGATAGGTAATCGATAGAAATCGGAGCGGTGTTTGTGGGCGAAAATCAAAGCCCTTGGGCACTTAACCATGTCGTCGTTGGACGACAGACGACAGACGACAGACGACGGCGGACGGGCCGACAGGCGAGGACAGGACAACCGACCAAAGGAATGAACGTGGGCCGAGCTGGGGATGAGGACGAGAATTTAGAAGGACGAGGGAAATCCGGCGCGATACCAAATTCAAAATACATATATATACATATATATATAAGAGAAAATAAAAAATAGAAACAAAAACCGAAGAAAAAGAAGAAGACAAATAAAAAAAAAAAAGGCCCATCTATCTATCTATCCATCCATATATATACCTATATAACGTTGGGGGTTGATATAGAGTAGAAAGAGTAAAAGCCGAGGTCCGCAAATCGGCCCCACTCTAAACGTCACGTCACTATTTTGCTACCCTGCGGTAGCTGCTGGTATTCCAAAGAAACGTTGGCTTTAATTTTTTAACGTTTATCGACTGTCGCATGATCTGTTCAGGTATATAACGATACATAGGTATATACATACACAACACATCCAGGACTATTTCTCTGACCACAAATTTTCAAAGGACATCGCAAGAATATCGCAGGAGAAGTTCCTCGATTGTTCATTATATTATTTTTATACCATCGAAAAGGCGCTAATAAGATACGAATGATGAGCAATAAGGGTTGACTTGCGTCGTACACAAGATATAATAGAAAGGATAAAAGCAAAAAAAAAAATAGGGGCACGAAAAGGGGAGGGGGTGGGGGTTAAAAATCAAAATCCCTTTCCGGTTGGGTGCGACGCGAAGGACCTTATACACACATAGAGAGAATTTTCACTCTATACATGTATGTCTATAAGTACATAAAGAGCGGGAGATTATCAACCTGCTTTTGGCTCGTCGAATACAAAGTCTGTAGAATTTCCACATCCCCCTTACCTACCCCTCCGGGCCGGTACTGGAGACTGTAACGTAACATGTCGCGTACGCGTATATATATCGTGTAAGGGAGTTCGCGCACCCCCCGATGCTGCACTCGTGTTAGTAGTTCCGAGTTTAGTTGCACGACGTTTTTTTTTTTTTTTTCTTCCCTTTTTTTCTCTTTCTCTCTTCTCCTGCACGGGGGTTTTTACGGTGCATCACAAGGGAGACTGGCGCGAGTTGCTGCTGGTAAAGGGGAAAACGGGGGGTGGAGGGGGACAGTCAGGGGGTTGGAAAGCACGCACACGGGGTCGCGTCCCCGTGGGACAAGACCGGCCGGTCTTTATGCTCGATATAATACCGCTCTCAAAACATACACACTTCACTCGGTACCGCGCGTTTCGAGGGGGTTTCCGTCTTTTCTATCTCACTTTCTCTCTCCCTTTTTTCTTCTCTCTCTCTCTCTTTTTCTCTGCACGCACACAACGAACTGTGCACGATTACGTACGTGTGTATCGTTGGTATTATATACTACATGTTAATGCGCGCGTGTAAAACTCAAGTATATAATATATAGGTACCTCTTTATTTCCACCATGCTAGACCGATCCGTCAGGAATCAATCATAGCATGTGCACGGAAAGACTCTTATGTAGAAACTTACGCTCCTTAAATCCTGAATTTCTCCCCATTCCACCAATTATCACACGTTGCAGTCAATTAATCACGTGGTGCACTGCTGCATCGCACTGTGCACTTTGCACTTTGCAGGTGTGCAAAAAGCGTGCAGCTTTCGAATCCTTACAGATATAACATAAGGTAATTCCGGAGTTTTTTGATTATTTTCCCCGCTGCACAGCTGAGGAATGAAAATGAGTAAGGAATGAGGGGGCAAAAGGGTGAGGGGGATGATCAGTTGGGTAATTAGGCGGCATGTTGATCCGATAAAGAGACTGTGAATTATAATAAGAAGAATTTCCGTGAAAGGTATAATACATGTATAATAAGTCGAGACGTGTTGAAGCTGCAAAGTATTTTTTTTTGGCAGGGTTAATTTAAGGATCTATAATTTTTGGGGGGTGGTCTATAACGAAGGCATCTTACCTACGAGGTTATCGCGTCCTTGGTATTTAATTCGTCGTGTACTGCAGGAGCATCGGCGCAGCAAGGATATATGGAGGTAAGGAGATGTTTCGGTTTGGCATCACCCTTGAGTAGCTATAGTTAGTAGCAGCGGCGAATCTCCTTCTATTTAGTAATCCTCAGACGTAAGCCGGGAGTTTACAAGGAATATTTAAGTCTCCACTAAGCCTGGATTAAGTCGCGGCAAACGCCTTGATTAGCGGAGACAAGCTCAAGATCTTCTTCTTCTTCTTTTTATTTTTTTATTCCCCCTCCCCCTCCCTTTCTTTTTACCCTACGTTATTAATGAGTGTGTAAAACCTCGACGAAATGAAATTAGAAAAAAGAATAAATAAATAATTAATTAATTAATCACAAAAATCTTTCTCATATTATACAAATATATCCATATACAGGTAATCATTTTATTCCCATTTATAATTCTTCGTTTTTCGTTTTCCTTTTTTCTCTCAATTACCTTACTATGTGAATACTTATGTATATAGAAGAAAAACGAATCGTTTTTCTAATCCCACGTTTTATATATGATATGGTTAATTAATTAATCTTGCTTTTTTTTCTTACCCTTGATATTAAGGTGAAGAGCTGCTGCAGTTTCGCCTGACTTTAAGTGCGGAGAGTTTTATAATTGGGCGGGGGTTTAGGTATCCCATCACCCCCTGAAGTTGTCGCTATGTGTAGTAAAGTGCCCTTCTTTTCTCAGTAATTTTCTTTTCTCTCTCAGTGTTCAGAGGAGAGGAGAGAGGGGGGGGAAGAAAAAAAATTAATTTTTTCTTTACTCACCGCCATATTTTATAATTACATCGGCGACGTACATTATAACCGCGCTCCGCATCACCGAGGACGACGAAAACGACGACTTCTTATGTTCGGGGGGTGATTTTTTCCCTTATCTTCTCCCACACTAATTTTCCACCATAGTTGAATTATACGCGGGGTAAGAATACGCGGGCATCCTCGAGCGATAAAAAAAAAAGGAAGGATAAAAACTGTTGTGATTAATTAAATACAAACGAATAATATGAAAGTTCACAAGTATGTAATTTGATTCGATTCGAACTCTTTTTAAAGAAGAAAAAATAAAGTTTTTTGCTTTCGCGGGTTTGTGTTATGTAGAAATTAGGGGCGTAAAATACGAAAGAGCACCCCGACTCGGTTGTAATAAAAGAGAAAAGAAAGAGGAATTAAAAAAAAGTGAAAATAAACTCCCTGACACGAAGGACAAGCGGGGACTGGTTAATTGTTTTCACTTAAATAACATAAGACGAGAGATTACCAAGTTTCTATTACACTGTACGTTATATTGCAGAGGGGGATTTTTTACTTCATTTTACCCTCCACACCAGCTCCAGTCCCCTTACTCTTCATCTAATTGCCTGCACGCGGGCATTTGAATCGCTTACATAATTCGGTGATAATTATGTGTATTATATTTTTTGTTCTTTCGTTGATTGTCTTGTTTGTTTGTATTTTTTTTTTGTTCTCTGTAGCTTTGATTTCTCGAAAGAAAGGCCTTGAATCGCGTGCAGGCGGTATAACAATTTACAAACGTATTCTAACATAGGTATTATAATACGGCGATGAATTTAACAGGCCTAACCTTACCTAAGCAATCGAAGCGCCGCGTAGCCAAACTTAGCAAATTGAGAGCCTCGGGGTTGTTGGGATAAACCGTGCTCCAGGAGACCCCGTGTAAATGTCGTATACATACACGTCGAGTACCTATAATATTATTACGGGGGTTGGAGAATAGCGAGGTTTATATAAACGCGTGTTCGTTCAATCGTGATTTGAAACACAATGGCTACAGCCGCGCTTGCCACATGCCGTGAATATCATGTACATACACTGCACATAACGCACATAGAACATACGTAATACATACATGAACGTGTGTCGGCGCAGCTTCATTTGCTTTGCACACATGTAAATCATAATATACTCAATCGTATACATACCTTCGTAACAGCAAAAGTACGATCTTTTCCACATATGCCTAGATTTTCTCTTTCCATAGGTGTGTGCCCGTGCTGTATAATGATGCATCTTCCTAGGGATCCCGACGAACGAGATGTCCTCGGTATAACCTAAAACTCTTCGAACCTTCAGGAACGAGGACCTGCAGCAGCTAATCGAACCTTCTGTGTTTGAATCCGCGTTCTTCTCTCTCCTCATCCCCGATCGTTTGTGTAACAAAACATGTTTGCACTCGACACCGATACGTATACGGTGTGTGCGTAGAGTAAAATGAAAGAAAATAAAGAGAACAAAATTAAATAAATTCATTTCACTTGTACATAAGCCAGCTGACGTGATGATATATATAAATATACATATGTACTTTAGTTTATGTGTACCTAAGCCCGAAGGTATTTTCAAAATCGACTCACCCTCCACGCGCCTTGAGGGATAAACAACATGGCGGCCGACGATGACGATGATGATTGCGACGTAATTAAAATCCATTATAGACGCAGTTAGATGAAATAAAAGAATAGAAAAAAACATTTACAAAGGCTTCTATGCGATGGTATAGATACCTGTTCTTTTTTTCCTATCGCTATTGCAATTTAATCCGATAGAATCTCAACGAAATTGACAGTCGTAACAGACATACGCACGTCCATGTTCGTTGGCCTCTGACTGCCGACTGACGATCGAACTCGATCGAAGTGACAATTATGTGAAACCCATTATCGACTAATTTTCTCGTCTCATCAATCCGAATCGTGCAAATTACCCGTAGTGTCGTTGACGTACGTAATTTTGGGAAATGTCCGTTTCGGTTAGCCTGAATAACAATAAACACCACAATAAAAATAATCACAATAATAATAATAATTTTACTACGGATATGAATTCATTGCGAAAAAGATAAACGCGCGCCAAAAATTTTTAATTCATGATCGAATTGTGCTTTTATTCTTGTTTAGTTTTCTTTCTTTTTCTTTTTTCATTTATCCTTCGTATATTCTTTGACACAAAATTAATTCGACGTTCGCGTTTCGATGATTATTTTTTTCTTCATTCTTTTTTATATACGTACACACGTAGATCTCACCGACTAGATTATTATCATATTATGTACATATATGTTATATACCACTTTACTCTAATTAATTCTTCTCTAATTCTCGTTTCCGAACCTTTGTTACCATTTTCTTTTTGTGTTTGCTTTAATTTTTTTTCGACGTTAAAGCAAAGAAATTAAAAAAAAAAATTCCAACGCGTTGTAATATGAATTTATTAATATATTATATAACATCCAGATTTATTTTATTCATTTATTATTACTTAATTAATTAATTTAATGTTCTTTTCTTTCTTTCTTTCTTTCTTTTTATCATCATACCGAATCTAATAATAATAATAATAATAATAATAATAATAAGATAAATTAATTTTATGAATTATGACGATGATTCGCTATATATATATATATATATGTAATGGCACGTGATATGTATATATATGTTATATATTTATAATATGTATATTTATATGTACAAATTACTGTAAAGTACAATAATTAATATTGTAAAGGATATCGTTAATAATAATATAATTCGCAGCTATATGAGTAATTATACTATACGTTTTTCCTCTTCCCCACATTGATTTCATGAGATCAGTTTATCTTTTTTATGTTCCTTTCTTCTTCTTTCGTTTTTTTGTTCCGTTTTTTTTTGTCTCTTCATTTAAATATAATTTACTCGATTTTATTACATTTTTATTTATTCGTTTATTCAATTATTTAATTTAATTTCTTTTTCTCTAATCAAAAGTTGCGTTGAAAATTTGACCGGAAAGAAAACGAAACGCGATTGGATTGTATAGGGGAAAAAAAACAATGAGAGTTTCGTAATTAATTGATTAATTAATTAATTAATGATCAATTGTACGAAGTATTATATGGTAAATTACGTGATATTACTTATGTCAAGAGATAAAAATTAATATTATGAAGAAAACAATAATAATAATGATGATGATGATAATGATAATGATTGATTGATTCAATAATTCATTGATTAAATAATTAATTAAATTTCAGCCGCGGTATTGCGTTGCACACGTATTTTATAATGTGTATAATATGTATAGGTATGTCGTACGATCAATGCGGAATAATTAATATAATAATTTATATGTATTTACAAAATTATTTTCCTATATATTATACATATGTGTATATATATATGTACATATATATACCGCATATTATATAATAAACGTTTCGGAATTTTTTGGGCAGGGGTCGGTGGGGGGAGAGGGGTTATTATTACACAGGTATATCAATCCTTCTCGATCACAATTGTAGTCGTTATTATTACGATAATTATTATTATTATTATTATTATTACTATATTATTATAATTATAATTATTGTTGTTGTTGTTGTTGTTGTTGGTTTCATTATTATTATTAATGTATGTCCACGTGACTAATCATTCTGTCCATTACACACGCATTTGTATACAATACATATATACCTATGTAAGGATTATGTTTAGATACATATATATGTATATGTATATAGATAGATAAATTTTTTTTTTCATTTTTTTTTTTCTACATTGTCAGGCAATTCAACTAATGCTTTATGATATGTCTTTATTATTCTCTTACATCGTTTAGCACTTGGAACCTTACTTATATGTATACTATATATATATTTTATATATATATATATATATATATATATATCGTTATCTCGTATCCACATGTGATAAATAATTGCGTAAGCATTGTACAAAAATTAACAAAAGTCGAAACAATTAACAAATAATAAATCAAATGAAATGAAATAACGAAATTCGATGCAGGATAATTTTTTCTTCTTCTTTTTTCTCTCTCTCTCTTATTCAGGTTACAATATTTACAATTTTTTTTTTTATTCATTGAATATATATATATATTTATGTATAATATATATATAATTATGTGAATATATGAAAAATAATAATGACAATAAATATGATTAATAATAATAATATATATATATATAGGTATATTGCTTTTGGTGAATTATTTATTTATTCATTAATTGTTTGTGTAATTGTTTTTTGTCTTCTTCTTCTTCTTCTTCTTTAAATAATTTAATTTAATTTATCTTTTTATTTTCATTTCGACTAAACAGCCTAGTATAAGTAAGGTTCTAATAAATTTCATGAACAATTCATTTTGGCTTTATTTTTTTGAAAATTGTATTATAAACATTCGAAATTAAATTTACTATAGGTTTATCATTATTATTATTATTATTTAATAATAATTAAACGGTAATGTTGGGGCTGTTTTCCTTTTTCCTTTTTCTTTTTTTATTCTACAACGAAATTTTTGTAAGGTGCAGACGGGCAGGCGGTGGACCGAAAAGAAAGAAGAATAAAAGTGAAAGAAAAAATAAGATTCCAGTGAATAGTTCACCGTTTCAGATTGTATATAATATACAGACCTAGTCGCATCCCAGGCGATACTTGTTTACGATCTCGCAACGTATACTACATCGCGGTTTTATTTCGGAAGTCAAAATGTCGAAAGGTCGAGTAAAAAAACAAATATGAAAAAGAGGCATGTGCCTGTTTTTAGACCCTTTCGCTTTTCTATCTACACTGAATATGGAAAGGTAGGATTTTTCTAGCACATCAGTACCTATGCACAGATTGGGTTTCGAGAATTCTATATGTCGCATAAAATTTTTATACACTGCACTTATTTTTCCCACCGTCCTATACCCGCCGCCATTTTTATTTTTTTTTCTTATTCTCACTTATACTATCGTCCCTCGTCGTCCCCAATCGAAGTTGCATATCATGCAAATCACAGTTATCTATAGTGTTCTTTTTCTCGCAAGTTTTTTTGTAATTTTTTTTTCTTTCTTTTTTTTTTGGTCGTCTGTTCAAATTTCCAATATTATACACGAATTTTACTTCTGACTACGCATTTGTTTTAATACAATAATAATAATGATATTAATAATAATAGTAATAATTTCTTTTCTTTTTTTTTCATTTTCTTTCAATAAGATTATATAAATTATAATAAAAACTGTTCAATGAAAACTATACATAAATATTTTATATATATATATATAGATATATATATAAATTTTATAACTAATTTATTTATATTGCACTAGAATTTTTTTCATTTTTTTTTTTCTTTTCCTTTTCCATTTTTCTGTGTGTTTCTTTTTTTTGTTCGAAGTTTTTCTCTTAATTTTTTTATTAAAAACTTTTTCTTCCTTTCGTTCTTCACAATCGCGTTGTATAGGTATATAACCGTACGACGTAATATGGTCGTACAATTATGTATTAATGATATTATTTACTATATATATACCTATTATATTTATATCAATTTTAATTTGACTATTATTTGACTAAAAAATTACTTACATAATACAATATATAAACCTAAGCGCTTATTTACAGTTTAAAAATGATCTCTATATATATGTATTCTAATAATGATAATAATAATCACATTAACAATAATAATCCTAATAATTATAATCGTTCGGTCGTATTGCATTTTAATATAAGAAATGCGATTAATTGGTATATAACGATTTTTCGCGCGGGTATAAAATATATCGTATGTATGTAAAAAGGAGAGAAAAAATTAATAATAATTTGCAGTCGAATATAAATTAGAAACATCAGGGGTCGACCAGGACGTTATACAAGGTCATTTGGAATAATTATCGTTTTTGTGATCGTATACGCATTATACTTATATGCGATCAGAAAAATTTTCGTCGTCGCCTGCAGCCGAGGAATATAGAGTGAGGTATATAAGGATAATTAGCAGGTACAATTATAAAATGTACGTATATAAATACGTTTTCAATTAATACTTTTCGAGCGAAATAAAATTTTTAATCGCTGAAAATGCAAATTTCTCCACAAAATATAGAACGAAATTTATATCTGTGAATAAAATTTCCTTCGATCCATCGATGTATCGTTATTATTATTATTATTATTATTGTGAATGTTATTATTATTATCATCGGTTTGGTTTCATTTGGTATATAGCAGTAGTAATGATATTATGGTACTAACTAATTACCGCGCAGAGATAATTACATATACATAATATATATATATATATATATATATAGCTCTCGTCGAACCAATAATATATTTTCTACATTATTGATAATAATATTATTTTATGTATTACGCATTTATATATACAATTACATAGGACCTATAATTTCGAGCGAAGCGCAGATGATACGATTTTTTTTTTCGTGTGTATTTCCTCTTCATCCTGATATTAATTTTCTTCTTCTTCTTCTTCTTCGTTTTTTTTAGTTTGTTTAATTTTTGTTCACTCCTCCGATCGATCGCGTTTACGTTATTTTATATTTATTCAAATATTATTAATACCCTATATAACTACATAATTAATCTACGGTATTGCTTCAATATGATATGATACAGTCTTTTTACTGATTGTCCATTATCACTACGTAATTATTAATTATTAATTATTACTTATTAATATTAAATCAACTTTTTTCATCTATTTCTTTTTTTTTTACGCAATATATTCATATGTATTTTTTGTTCATCATTATTTACATGGGTATCTGTATACGTATCGCGTATTATATACCAAATATTATATAAATATTTCTATATACTTATATAAGATTCGATACATATTTACGTACGTATATGTATACATACCGATACGTGCAGTATTCGCGGGGTTCGTAATTCGTTATTTATATTTTTTACCTGTCGAAAAATTAATTCTATTCATTTATTTAATTTATTTAATTTTATTTCTTCTTCAAATATACCACTGCGCAACGATAGTGATTTTTTTTTTCATGTGCATTACCCATGAATTATTATTTAAATTATTATTGTTAATTAATTAATCAATTAATCAATTATTATTACTCGTTTATCATATTAGTATTAATATCACTTCCGGCACGGACTATTACGTGCGTCGATTTTACAATATTTAAATACGTAGGTATGTATATTATATTTATATATATTGTATATATATATATATATATATACGGGGGATTAGATTTATATATATATATTTTTTTTTTTTGCCTTATTAATTATAATTACGTTATATTATTCATAATTTTTTAATTCATTTAATTTCTTCGTTCGTTTTTATTTATTTTTTTATTCATTTTTGTTTCGCCTTAAGGTTTTTGGTTTTTTTTTGTTCTTGTAGTTTGTCTTTTTTTGTTATCCTTTTTATATTCATATATAATTATAAATATAATATCGCGTTAATATAATTAAGTTTTAAATTGTACTTTCCAAATGTTGATCATTTTTAAATCGTCCATCGATATGTACCACGTTTTATATATTTTATATTATATATATATACACATATATATATCGTAATTTAATTGACATGTACATATATATATATGTATAACAAATACCTGTTAATCGAGGCGGCGATCGTTTTTTTTCTATTCTCGTTTCTTCCTCTCTCCATCTTATTCCCTTCCACTTTCAGCGTCACTTTCTCTGCCTCTTTCGTTCTCGCTTTTTGGGAGGGTTTGATAAATTTATGAGCATCGGCCTGTGGGGCAAATTGACTAGCGGCCCGCGCCTTTTAATCTTGAACATTAATTAATAGTTGTTTGGTTTTTTAAATAAATAAAAAACAAAACCACAAAAAAGTAAGAAATCTCTTGAGATTCGAGTCTCTTAGGGCCAGCCCTGATACTCGCTCATGGGTTCCGGCTTTGGTTCAAGATTTGGCGGGGGGTACAGTCAGTTTTGCTGTCACAAGCCACCCTCGGGTCAATGTTGAGCTGCGAATTTCATACGCTTTTGCTTTTGTCGTTGATTGCAGAACCATACTCTGACGACATTTTTTTTCAAATCAAGTTTCTCCGCAATGGCAGCTATTTTCTCACCGGAAGGTCTTGGCTGGACAGCGAAGTAGGCTTCGAGGGAACGTTTCTCGGGTGCTGCGATGCTTGTTCTTTTTCTTTTCTTTTCACCAGCAGGAAGTACCGAAGGCGCGTCTGGATCGCGTCTCTTGTTTTTAGCCTGTGCTTCCGCCTCCTCCAGCCAGGCTTGTAAAATTGGTTTCAAAGCTATCATATTGTTGTGGGAAAGTGTAAGAGATTCGAAACGACATATTGTGGATTGCGACAGAGCTCCTACACCGGGTAATTTTAAATTTGCCAATGCTTTGCCCACGTCGGCTTGCGTAACACCTAACTTTATACGTCTCTGTTTAAACCTTTCCGCGAACGCTTCCAACTCTCGAGGATCCGTGTCGGCGTCCGGATGAAGACCAGCCGCGGCTGCCGCGGCCGCTGCGGCCGCCATTGCCGGATGATGATGAGGATGCGGTACGGTACCACCTATGTTTGTATGGTGATGATGTCCCATCATACCATTCATTCCACCGTAAACCGATGGACCGTGAATTCCACCGTGATGTCCTGAACCGCCCCCTGAACTGTCCGACATCGGCGTTAACGTCGTCATCGAATTCGCCGGGTCCAACATGTCCAGACTCTCCATACCCGGGTGGCTCATCTGGAAACAACGAAACAAAATTCTTTTCCTCATTCCGTTTCTAGATTATCGACACTAACAAGCCATCATGTATTAAATTATTACATCTCTAACAATCGAATTGCTTTCGACCTCCCCATTTTCACCGTAGGTTTTTATGGGGGCTAGGAAATAATTCGTTAGAGAACGTTAGAGAAGTGGAGTATCATATACTTTGGCCATGAAGACGACGCACGTTAGTGTAAATGTTGTTTGCCGCACGTGCCAAATCTATAGAATTCATGGGGTGGGTTTTATGCATTTTATGCGTGTCGCATGATCTGGACTCCGAAGTTGAATGAAATACCATAAGGAAATTAAGTGAAAATGATGTGAAGTTAGCTACGTATCTAAGTCTAATCAATTTACATCAAAATAGTGTAACAAATTTTCCCCCGAACAATTATTCAATTAAAAGTTAACTTAATTTTTGTTCCTCGTTTGCTTTTTTATATACTTAATGATTTTTCTTTTCGTTCATGTCGTGGTTGATACATTATTACTCTGTATCTTGACACACGTGGGTGTATACCTATAGTTATAGAATAATGGAAGGCGTGTAACGAAGTTTTTATTGTTTTACTATACGTATTATATCGTATACTTTAGATACACGTGTCACGGCACGTGCGGTTCTCGAGTTCCAATGAAGCTTATGTTTATGAAAACTATTATTATGTTCTTCCATATACGATATCAACATCGTGACACGGCACTTTAGCCCTGAAATTTGTCACAGCTGCGTGGCGTCCATCCCACAAAATAGGATATATACATAAGTGGACGTTTTCACGTTCATTTACGCATCGTGGAATAGAAACGGCGTTTGTATTAAAATTTCGCGTACATAAATATTACAAGGCCGCCAAGCTTGTATGTCCTCCGCATCGTTATACCATAAAGTATGGTATACAGGTCGGAGAGTTCCGACGGCCGAAGCGTCGCGACGCTTCGCGTCGTCGTCGTCGTCGTCACCGACGTCGTCTACTCCTCTACACACTTGCTCAGCTGCTACTCCTCTATATCCGGCATATATCTCACCCGCCGAACGACCCCTTACAAATTATTTATGAGCTTGCTTCATATTTTTTTTGTTTTCCACTTTTTTTCCACTCATATTTATGATTTTTCATTTTCTTTTTTCTTTGCTCTCTTGCGTTCTTTCTCTCTCGTTTTCACCCGCAACGACCTCCCTATATATAATCGTCACTTTTTAAACTCTCGAACTAATTTATATTACCTTCCCTTACTTCCCGTATATCAAGAAAATTTACTTCTAGTTTCTTTTTTTTGGTTCCTTTTTTTGTCTTCGTTCGCAAAAAATCATACAAGATTTTCATTTACGCTATGCACATGATACCCACGGACATAAAATCAACCCCATAGTATATCGTGTCGTGGTTTTCCTCCCCTGCAGTCTATTTTATATATATAACACATATATACATAGGGTGCAACATTGGTACCTATACCTATATATTTAGTGACTGGAAAAGAGGGATGATTCTGTAATATTTCATCATTACGTTGACACGTTGTTGGGATGAGGAGGGTACAAGGGGGGCGTATGGTCGAGGTCACGATGGAAAAATTGGGTATGAGGACAGTTGTGTGACGGTAGGGTTGTGGTCCCCACCACCACCCCCCTCCACCCCGTTCACTCCCCTGAATTTAGCCATGGAAAATATACGTAATATACAAAACTCGTTACACGCTTTGAGTGAATTCGTCATTGTGTATAGGTATATATATATATACGATACACATATACATCGATATTATACATATCTACCCCATATAATCGCGCGAAATTCGATCCCCATCTGTGTCTTTTTTTTTTTTTTTTTCTTTCACTTGAATTCTGATCCGGAAAATTTTTCTATTATACAAATTCAAATACCATATATGATCACCTGTTGTGTGCGTTTAATCGAAGGAGTACGAGCAAATAAATTTTTTTCGAATTCGGGAAAAGCTTTTCATCCCCTGCACATTACTGTAGAAAAAATAAAACTGATAAAAAAAAAAAAAAATGATAACCACTCGATTTTTTTTCATCTAGTTCTTTCTTCTCTTTCTTCTTTGGAAATTATAACGAACTACGCGCGTGCTTCGTATCTTTTTGAAGAAAGAAAAGAAAAGAGAAGGAAAACGAGCAAAAAGATAATCTAGAAAGAAAGATATTACAGGATAAAAAAGAAAGTGGAGAATATTCGCGGGTCGGTGCAGCAGTTCGTCGTTGGTTGGTTCGCTATACATACACATCAGATACATATATGTATACATATGTACATACGGTGTACTGCAAGGGTCGGGGGAAATATTGACAGGGGGTAAACAGAATTAGCCGGTTTCAGAAGGCTCTCTTGTTTGTTTGCTTTCCGAATCGTTTCTCTCTCTCTCTATCTCTCCCTTCGTATTCGTTCCGTTTGTTCCTCATCATCGTACAAACTGCATCTAGCACAAGCCATAAGTACAGGCGATTCGGGGTCGATCGACGAATCCACGTGTGCACCTTTTATTCATAGGACAGCCTCGTATTTGTTCGGGTTTTTGTAAAAAAAAACAGAAGGAAAGAAAGAAGAAGAAAAAGAAAAGAGTACGATCAAAATAACGATACAAGAAACTATGGTATGTGGTACATGAACATATGCATGAAATGTGTGAATGAAAAATGTAGCAGGTATATATATATAATTATATAAATCTATATTGTATATAAGATAGTTTGATTTCGGACTCACAAACAGATGTGATTGTACCTGATGGTGTGGCCGGTTGTTAGGATGTGGGGTAGGCATGTGAGCACCGTGATGATAAACCGCAACCGGATCATGTTTCAGAGGCATCGGAGTACCCGCGTTATGTTTCCCAAGGTCAGCAGCGAGCGCCTCGGCTCTCGAAAGAAGACCATCCTGAAGACCTCCGTTCAAACCACCGAAGATATCGCCCTGCAATCAAAAAGAAGAAAGGAAAATGAACGAATGAATGAATGAAAAAATTCTTTCGTCACTTCGAAAGATGATGTATACATATAATGTATCTAATTTTTATATACCTGTATATGTATTACATGCTATGTATATAAAATAAGACGAACTTTATATACAAAATTTTTTCTTATTCTCCTTTTTTTTTCGAATCATCCCTTGTTTCTTTTAATTTTTCTTCATTATATCGCGATCCTATTTTATTACACGCATAATTTTAAACGCGAAGAAGAAGAAGACCCCATATATACGCCGTCGTGTATGTGGCATGCTTATCCAACACAACCGCGATCAATGTTTCACGTGAAAACCACCACCGGTCGTGCAGGGTTGGTTGTTTCGATTATTTATGAACTCCGGCGTTTCTTTCCGCATATCGGACACCACGTGCACAAGTATTTTCTACACACATATGTGTGTGTACATAAATACCGTGTACACAAACGCGCACATATAATACATATAGGTATTTCCATATTTGTATCGGAAAGAAAAGAAAAAAGAGTAATAAAAAATCCCATAGGCTTTTTTTTGCACTCCAATCGTTGCTTTCGAATTTTTCGAAGTTTATAAGATACTATTGAAAACTACGTATAATTTGAAAATTTCTCTTCTCTCTTCTTCCATTTTTTTTTTTTTCTCTACAGACATATATGGCGTAATTATTAGGTAGGTCTTACGTTAATACGTTCCTACGTCATGTACGGGGCGATGATAAAAGGTTAGGTTAGAGCGTAGTAAGACGAATATACCTATATAACGTTGTATCGTGTTAGGGGATGGTTTCTTCAGTTATGGAGATAAATACCAGCCTTAAGTGAGACTTAACGGCGTAATAAATCCAGAGTAGCGGTTTTGTCCCGAAGACCGAGTACCTCAAGGTGCACAGGGTACGTATACTCATACTACATATATACCTCGTATGTATAGAGTGGAAAGGTTTTTCCAGACCCCCCCTGATCGTGTGTGTTTTCGGGGGATAAGAAAGAAGAGAGTCTTCTTCCACCCTTGGCCCTAATATGTTCTTTTTTCTTTCTTTCTTTCTTTTTTTGCTGTTGTTTTTTCTGACCTTTTAGCGGTGCAGATGGAACTCGGAACACCTTTATGTATTACATATACCTAGGTATTTATATACCTTGGACGGATGGATTACCGGGCGTGTGAAGAGGAGTGGAAATTCTTACCGCTGATACAGATTGGTCTCGTTAGCCTACGTAGTTAACACGTATAACTCTCGTTGTTCGGCAAACTTGTTGCTGACGATCCCTAGTTTACGAATACATATGTATTGTGTATGTACGTATCGTATACATGAGCTGGCCCTTCGCACCCTGCGGTACTAATAGAGTCATTTTTCCAAATCACCCTGCACAGCGGCACAACAATATTTCTATATACATGTTGGAAACCAACCCCCCCTTACGAAAGCAGTAGGTGTAGAAGGTCCTTAAATATATATATCGCAAATCCACTTTATCTTTCTGACCCTGCACACCCGGTAATTAGTCAATTACACTTTAAATCACCGGCGTTTATCACCGACTAACTTGCCCCTCAAGACCCTCATTTTTATTCCTTCTTTTTACTCCGTTTCAATTAGGTGTTTCTATTTTTTCCTTTCCGTTTCATTCGCGAAATTAGTTTAAGGTCGCTATGATATCAGGTGATCGAATGTAGTAAAAAATCGTTCCTTGATTGGAAAGAAATGAAAGATCGAAAAACAAGAAAGCACCAAATGACGCGTGAAATTTAATTTTATTACGCGACCGTATAGATTCTATCGGTAGCTGCGTGGTTTTTTTTTATTTTTCTTTTTTTGTATTTTACTTAAGCGTCGCGACGCCGTTCCGCTTTTGCGATATGTGAAGTACATAATGTTACAGTTTACATGGGGGTAGCTAGGGGGTGGCTAGTGGAGGAAAAACGTAAAAGTCGTAGAGTGTACGGATAGATATAGGTTCGTGTAAGTCGCGGGCGTCGCGACGCTCGGCGTCGAGTCTCGTCCTCGTCGCGTCGGCATGTGCAGCCCGCGGGCGTGCTGTGGCTAAGTGACACTTGGCTCTTTTTACGGCACTCAACTTGGCCCCGTATACGTACTCCGCATCGTATATCTAAATAATCAATTTACTTCTGGCCATAATCGTAACAGCGAGTTAGCGGGTTTATATGCCACTCGGTGTACTACTCGGCCGCAGCACCAACCTACCTTTATTACATGTATACGCGAGCGAAACGCGTCCACCATTACGTTATATTTATATGTACACATATATGTATACGTATTATACATAAATAAATATCGCTGTAAGATATATCAAAATTTTTTATCTTCATTCATTTTCCTTTACCTTGTTTCGTTGGTTGGTTTCCTCTTTTTTTTTTTTTTTCTTTGCAAAATTCCTGATCTAGTTTCTTGTGAGAAATAACACCTGAGATTTTCCTGTATAATGAGAAGAAAAAAAAAATCTACAGCTGGTACGAGAGCAGTGAAAATTTTCTGAATGAAGATTCTTTTAGATCTGAAGATTCCAAAGGGGTATACCTTAGATTTTTGTCGATTTTGGGGTGAAAAATCGACATTTTTTTTTTTAGGGTTTCCTATGGTATTCTTATATATTTTGACCTCAGGAATCCGAATCTGAAAGTCAAATTGAATTACCTATAAAATTGATCGAGTTATCGCCAATTTATCGATCTGAAAAGTGAAAAAATTGAGATATCTCGATGGGATTAATTCGCAGCTCAATTTAATCGATGGATTCGTATTCCTGAGGTCAAAATACGTCAGAAAAGCGTCATACGATCGATTTTAAAAATACTTCATTTTTGGCCCAAAAATCGAAAAAATCCAAAGGGGTATACCTTAGATTTTGGTCGATTTTGGGGTGAAAAATCGACATTTTTTTTTTTAGGAATTTCTATGGTATTCTTATGTATTTTGACCTCAGGAATCCGAATCTGAAAGTCAAATTGAATTACCTATAAAATTGATCGAGTTATCGCCAATTTATCGATCTGAAAAGTGAAAAAATTGAGATATCTCGATGGGATTAATTCGCAGCTCAATTTAATCGATGGATTCGTGTTCCTGAGGTCAAAATACGTTAGAAAAGGGTCATACGATCGATTTTTAAAATACTTCATTTTTGGCCCAAAAATCGAAAAAATCCAAAGGGGTATACCTTAGATTTTTGTCGATTTTGGGGTCAAAAATCGACATTTTTTTTTATAGGGTTTTCTATGGTATTCTTACGTATTTTGATCTCAGGAATCCGAATCTGAAAGTCAAATTGATCTATCTATAAAATTGATCGAGTTATCGTCAATTTATCGATCTAAAATGTGAAAAATCAAGGATATCTCGATGGGATTAATTCGTAGCTCAATTTAATTAACGGATTCGTGTTCCTGAGGTCAAAATACGTCAGAAAAGTGTCATACGATCGATTTTAAAAATCCTTCATTTTTCGCCCAAAAATCGAAAAAATCCAAAGGGGTATACCTTAGATTTTTGTCGATTTTGGGGTCAAAAATCGACATTTTTTTTTATAGGGTTTTCTATGGTATTCTTACGTATTTTGATCTCAGGAATCCGAATCTGAAAGTCAAATTGATCTATCTATAAAATTGATCGAGTTATCGTCAATTTATCGATCTAAAATGTGAAAAATCAAGGATATCTCGATGGGATTAATTCGTAGCTCAATTTAATTAACGGATTCGTGTTCCTGAGGTCAAAATACGTCAGAAAAGTGTCATACGATCGATTTTAAAAATCCTTCATTTTTCGCCCAAAAATCGAAAAAATCCAAAGGGGTATACCTTAGATTTTTGTCGATTTTGGGGTGAAAAATCGACATTTTTTTTTTTAGGGATTTCTATTGTATTCTTATGTATTTTGACCTCAGGAATCCGAATCTGCAAGCCAAATTGAATTACCTATAAAATTGATCGAGTTATCGCCAATTTAGCGATCTGAAAAGTGATAAATCAAGGGTATCTCGATGGGATTTGATTCTAGATTAATTTAATCGACGTATTCGTGTTTCCTGCGCAAAAATACGTAGGATAAGCGTCCTGCAATTGATTTCCTAAATACTTCGATTTTTACCCCAAAAAAACAGTAAGCCTATAGCCTTAGTTTTTTCTCAAAATTTGGAAGAGAAGTCTACATTTTTTTTCAAAGAGTTTCCTATGCTATTCTTATGTATTTTGACCTCAGGAATCCGAATCTGCAAGCCAAATTGAATTACCTATAAAATTGATCGAGTTATCGCCAATTTATCGTTCTAAAAAGTGAAAAAATTTAGATATCTCGACGAGTTTCAGAGGAACTTCGACGCACCCGATAGATTCGCGTTCTCTGGTTAAAGATTTCCAAATTTCAAAATCTGGCTCGAAGAATATTTAATTTTCCGCGAACAAATCTGCTAAATCTACAGAACACCTGCACGATTGTCGTAATAGGATATGATCATCGAGTGATATATTAATTCATGAAATTATCCAAATTTCTCCCTAGCGGGCAAAATGCATCAGCGCCTCGGAAAACAGCAATGAAGAGTAAGTATTTTCCACATTACATATATACCTATATAAGTACATAAGTACATGGTGGAGGATTACGCGGCTTCGCGGGGTATAAATATGATGTTGGGGGGGGGCGAAGGGGACGCTTGGAAGGCCGTTAAAAGCATCTTCCCAAGTAATTCCCTTTACTTCGGGTTCTTCCTTCCCCTTTATATATACCTATACACAGTTCCGATGTGTAGTACATATACCCTCCAACCGGTAAAGGCCGGAGAGAGGAGGAGCACGAACTTTCCTTTTTCGACCAATTGGAGGAGAAAGCTCAAACTCCACGCTAATCAACTCTAAATTCAGAAGCTTTCTCCCATATCTCTCATCTCCACTGCCATAATACTCCTTATTATATATCCTATATATTCACCCCCTTACACTATATACCTATAAACATAATTTTCATTATTTAGAATTCATTTTCTACTCACGTTGTGTCTCGGCGACCACGAATTGCACATGATCGACGCGTCCTCCAATATTCGACTCTGGAACAGAATAAAAAAAAAAAACGAAATTTTATTTATCTCATCTATATACAATAATATTCTTTTACACATTCAACCCCCCATCACATATTTTTTTATCACCCATTCGCATATACCCCATATACATTATTATCGCGTGTATCAAATCTAGAGATTCGCTATCTTCGATAAATATCCGCAAAGTATATAAAATAAAATAATTTCAGCTTCGAAATACATTATCTATATATCCATGATATTATGGGGGGTGGCTAGGGGAAGGGAGAGGGGGCGTAATGATAAGAATATTAAAAATAAATGAAGAAGCAAAGTGCCGGAGGCATTTGCCTCCATTTTAAGATTCGTTGGAGGGCTGCGGTATTACATAGGTTATATACATATACATTATACGCGAATTTTCATATACATACATACACACCTATACTCTGATGTAATAGATTTTTATCGCCGGAAATTTACGCGGGGGAATTTCGAAGGGAAATATTTTTTCACGTTTCTTTTTCAGTTCGAATTATTTTGAGTAAAAAAAAAGCAAGCTTTTCACGGAATCGTATATGATTTGCTGCAAAATTATTTCGGGTACATATCTATAAGGATTATTGAGACGAGCAGTCGATCATGGATCGTTCGATATTGGAAGGTGCAGAGAACGAAAAAGAAAAGAAAAGAAAAGTGAAAACGAAAAGAAAATTAGAGACTCGTGGTGTTTGACAGCTGAGCTGGCGGTATCTATATAACTGTGGAGAGGGTGGAGGGAGGAAGATGAAGGTGGAGGGGGTGGAGGGTTGAGGAGTTTTTCCGCTCAAGTCTAACTTATAATTACCAAGATTTACCGGGGCGGCGAGTCAGAGTGTGAAATCGTGTTCAAAGTCCTCGCTCGTCGCACTCCTGGCGTTAATAACAAATGAGGCGGAGAGAAGCAGCCCTCCGCGTATTACGTGTACACTTATACATATATACCTATACATATATATATATACTCGTTGGAAAAAGCATCGAGCTTGTGATCATCCAGGTTTCGTAGTAGGTATTCTAAAACTCCTGCAGGTTTATACAGAATAAGGACGTTCGCGCGAAGGGGGTTACCGCCGCGTTCGTCCCCTAAAAATTCTCCCAGAATTTTGTACAACTTTCTCACTCTCTTTCTCTTCTATACGGTTCATCATATTAACCCCGTTAACGGTGTCAACTCTTTTGCTTTAACTCACGAATATTTTATGGACGTAATTATTTCTTTTTTTCCCCGTCAGCTCTTTTCTTGAGCATTTTTTTTTCATCCCCTACTTTCTTTCGAATTTATTTAAAACACGTTTCAAGCGAAATATAATTCATATTATACAACATTTTTACGATATATAGATGGGTTCTGAAATTGAGAATCAACAAAAAAAATGGCGTAATTATTTACAATTGATTAGATTTACATTTATTGCATGTCTGTGCAGAGTGATAGAAATAAATTAATTTAACGTTATAATACGCGTAAGTTTTTTTTTTCGTTTTTTTTTGTACGTTGCTTTTGTTTGTAATGGTGAAAATATATGCAGTGAAGGGTGTAATAAGGCTGAGAGATTTTGGTTCGGGAGTCACCTCATTATTATTTCAAGAGAAAAACAAAGCTGTATACGTCGTGTACAAGCTGCAGAGACGCGAGAATCTCCGTGTACTATATAAGAGCATCAGAGAGTAAAGAGAATTTATGAAATTTTCCTAATTTAATATTCCGATTCTCGCGTACATGTATAACGTCGGGAAAATACCTTTAAAGCTTAACCCCGTATATTGTGAGTATACCTATATATATATTTATATATATATGTATAGCGTCTTTAACTCTTTCACGATTATTTTCGCCCCATTCCAATCTTACGTTCCCCTTACGTACGCGATTTTATAACCGTCCATTTGTAACGTGGAAAGAAAATTCGAAAAATCCGAAAATCATGTGTAAAAAAAATTTATTTACGCGCGGAAGAGGAATTTTATTTGATTTTTTTCTATCGGTAGATTGAAAGCGTACACCTTCTAAGGTTGATTCGGCGAGTGGTATATATATACTTTTGGTATATGGTATATAAATTGGTAAAGTTTGATTAACTCCATCCTTTCGGATGTCCATCGCGTATACGTATAAGAAAACGTAGATAGAATTCGTTGTTGGAAAGTTTTTTCGTGAAATTGGTTCGCACGTTTCGTCGACAATTCTCATTGGTCGATGGTTTTTCCGCTGTTGAGGGAAAAAAAAAAAGAAAAAAGAAAAAGGGAGGGTATACTGTATAGGTATGCCAGGGGGATGAAGCGATGTTGGATGGATAAAGAAGAAAATGGTCTAAGAGAAACCTTGTACGCGGGGGGAAGTGAAGTGTAGAGGGGGGTGGGGGGCGAGTCGATCCACTATATCTAAAAGAACCGATCGAGAAACGATTGCGATGCCACCCCACAAGGGTACGTAGGTGGCGCACGTATGTACGAGGAATATATAGGTGTGGGTTTGTAAATGGTATCGGTGAATCGACAGCGGCGGCGTAGTTGTGGCCTAGGGTTTGGTGAAACTCGCAAGTAAAAATCAGTGATTTCGTAACCTCACTTAAAAAAGACGAGGCTCGCTCAATAAAGCGACTCTGATTGGCCGACGCTTCGCTCCCTCTCAGTCCGCCCCTACCGCCCGCCAATCAGATCCTCCGGTCCGCCTCATCGATCCACCGCCATCCACCCTGCAGCCGCCATTCCTCCCTTCAACCCCAACCTTCCTCTCTTCCTCTTCCTCTTCTTCCTACAACCCCGTCTACTGTTCCTGTATATACATACTATACATATACATACGCATGTACACTCCGGTCTACTGCGCCGCTTTTACTCCCTTCTTCCCTCCTTTAGCTCCCGCGAAATAAACCCTTCCCTGCAGGGTTTATTTCGAACCGACTACCTTCCAATCACTCCCTTACATTTACATTCGCTATCGTATCTTCAACGAATTGTATTCCCTCATACCTAAACCTAAACTTCCAGAACTCAAATTTCATCCCCTCCTCCCCCCCCCAACCCCCGGGTGGTTCTTACTTTATTTTACGATTGATTCCGACCACTTTTTTCTACAGCGAAAACCAAAAAAGGACGCTTGGATTTTCGGTCGAATCAATCTCACTGTGCCTACGATAACGGATCGTTTAATAAATTTGATTTTACATCAGGATCAACGAGGATCGAATAAAACGATCTATCAATCGTGATAAAGTTAAATTTTACCCCCGAAACAAACGACTCTTCTGATTACCTCATCGTTTACTCTCGATTAGAGAAGTTTGCGAGCTGATTTTTGAAGTAAATTTCGTTTTTTGGTTTTTACCAATTCCGTAGTTGAGAACGCGTTGGAGATGAGAAAAATGTGATGGAAAAACTCACCCTGTATAATAGGATCAAGTGGGGAAAAAGAAAATCACTTCGAAGATCCAAAGGGTTTGGACTTGTCCAAATTTTCCGTGGACGGGGCGCGTAGCTACCCCATTTATTTTAGTGGAACGCCTAATTTCTATCCTACGAGGGTTGAAATGTGGTTGTTTTTTAGTATATATATATCTATAGAGAGTACAAAGTGCAAGTGCAGGCAATTATCTCAACTCCTCGGATGATCTTTATGAGCATGCCTTATACGTGTGTTGTAACTCACTGCGGTAACAGGAATGAGGCGAAATAGAAGAAGAAGAAGCTAGAGAGGAAGAGGCTGATTCTATTCCTCCCTCAACGAAGTTTATTGGCCATCTTCCGGCCGCAACGTGGCTCACGTTGTACCTAACTATATATAGGTGTACAGTAGATAAACATGTGTACATATACACACCATGTACAACATAAACTACCCTTGTACTGTTCAGTATTCCGTGCGCACATTATATTTCCGCTGTAACAGAACCATGGGCGAAATAAGGTCCAGAAATTTATTTCTCTGACTCTGTTTCTATGACTTATTTTGGTTTTACTTAAAAATTGCTCTTTGAGTTTGGACTGAAACGAAACTGATGCGACTGAAGCGGAAGTTCGATGGGATTCGATGAGACGATGTATAGAAAATATTAGAAAATCGAACCTGACTTTACTTTACTTTGCCTAACCTATTTTTCTACGGGATGAGAAATGTACGGGATATAGCTTGGCCAGGGAGAGGTGACGAATTAGTAGTATATAGGGAGGTAGTAGTCGTGTTTCCGCCCGGTTTCATCCCGTTATTTATTCACGGAGTGGCTTTCATCTCCGTGCCCAGCTAGGCAACCAACAGGCAAACACACGGGAACCGTGTAGAGAGCGCAGCGGCATAAACTCTGGACCTGCATCAGCACGTTTGCGTTTGGTCACCATGTGTATGTGTGCAACTTTACATACATGCATATATACTAGCCATACCTTTACCCCGGTCAAAATGTCACGTGACGTTGGCCGTGAAATGAATACATATGTATGCCTGTAGGGTGGCTAACGCCGATTTCAACCCTTTTTGCTCCCTTACTCTCCATAGGTCTAATGGTTATTCGAGTGTCGCAACCCCGCTGGAATTTTAACGCCTGTGTCACGTGATTTTTATATTACAAAATATCCATCGATTTCGTTTGTTCCTTGTACGCCTAGTAAATTGATGAGTGAAAAATGGAAAGGAGAAAACGGAATGATAGTGCACATAGTTTCGAGTGTGCGGGAACACCCTATCTGGTTACGTCGTGAATTGCCTATAGATGGGAAAGGGGAGAGGATAGTTTGTGTTAAAGTAGGGTGGGTTTGATAATTGGACAAGTAGGTAATACACTTAAGGGCTGATTCTATCTGAAATAGTCCTAGGACAGGTTGGTCACGTGGCGAGTCACGTGGCGACACGTGACGTCGACACCCGATTGCAATTCCCAGAGTTCATCCTTTCCCCCCCCCCCCCCCCTCCCGTTCTATATCTCTACACCTACATCTACATGGTATATAGATACACATAAACATATATACTTGTACCTAACATCCCCGTATACCTATATCCCCGTGTTATGGTCCCTGAGGATCACAGGATCCGGGATCTAAATGTGTATTAGATACAGCTGGGTATGTCGAACATTACGAAAATTGAAACGTCGATTTGTCTTTGGAACCGATTCGCCCATCCCGCCCTACTCTGCCCCGCACACTAATTGGATAAGCTTTACACAAGTAGCTTTCAAGGGTTAAATTTACAATCATAATAAATCTAAATAATCTTAAAACTCTAATTTCAAAACTAATTTCACATCCGATTCCTCGACATTATTTTCTTTTTCTTTTCCTTTTTGCTGCTTTCTAATTTTCTTTTCTCTCATATCATATGTGGTTGGGTTAAAATGTTCGATAAAAAAAAAACCAAAAAAAAGGAAAAGAAAAACGTGTCCTTGTTTGCCGAGTGACACACAACTCACGTGTGCGTTACCTCGCCGAGTAAATTTGGTCTCGACCTTTATAGGTACATAAAAAAAGCAAAACAAAAAAAAAAATACCACACACATGGGGATATAACCAGGATATTTGTCGTGGCCACGCAGAGACTGACCGCACGCGCAGGTGTTCCCTAAAATATAGAATAATTCCTCCCCTATAAACCTATCTTTTCGTATTTTTTTTGTTTTTTGGTTACAAGTGTTCCTTTGGTCAAAAAATTGCAGGAATAAGGATATTATTTCTTTACCCTTCAAAAATGAGAAGTAAAAGAAAAAAAAACTAACCAGATATCGAGTTAGTCGGAATTAAGGATGTGTGTATTTATACCGCACCTGTTATAAAATCGAGAATCGCGACGCTTCGGTGTGGGTCACAGTTTTGAATAATTAATAATTTGACGCGAGACAAAAGATATAGAAAAAAAAAATGGAAAAAATGGAAAAATATTAATAACATTTGACACGGAGTTTGGCTGCAGTGCCTGCGGGATACAGAGCACATTATGTGGATGATAAAACGACTGAAAATAAACCGTGATTATTCGAATCTCGTCTCGTATACGTAAATTAATGATCAGTAGATCTGTCCGTCTGTCTGTTTTATTTATTAATTTATTTTTTGTTCGTTTAATTTTTATATTTCCGAGGAAAAACTGGAAGACGGAGATAAGAAAAAAAGGAATCAAATAAATGAAATCGCGAGCGATCTAATTTTTAGGTATTTTATTTGAAAAATCTTTCATGCGATGAAGAGGTGGCGATTTGATTGGTATTACCCATATATGTATACCATAGAATAAATGTATATGAAAATAAAAACGTGCACGAACCAAATACCAACTGATATAATAGTACATATATATATTTATCTATCCGTATGTACTCGTACATATGTACCAGCGATAAATACATAGAAAGGTTCGCGTGCCCCTCGTGAATTTAGAACTCGTTAAATTCCACTCGTCGCGTCGCTTCCCCTTATTCATACCTCAAGTATCATCACATCGCATCACGGAAACCTCGACAAAACCTTGATGTATATAGACCTGCACGTATATACGCGTTAAAACTATACGCTGAAAGCGAAACGCGACGATAATTAATCAGCGGAGTAAAAATGAAAAATGAAAAAAGAAGAAAAAAGGTATCGAAAATATTCAATGGATGGATAAAATAAAGCGAAACAACCTGCGCCGGCGAACACTTTATAATAGGTATACGAAACTACACGGGGTCCTCGTATTATCATTATCATTATCATTATCGTTAATATTATAACCATAGCCCAGGTAGATTGAGGGGTAAAAAGGAAACCCCTGTTAGTATTATTGTAATTATACACTTACGTTTATTTCCTGTTTCTACCCCCCGCTCCCTTCTCGGAGTTCGGAACGACTCACCCTATACTGGTATGGAACGAAACGCGTTTTATCATTTTTTATAAAAATCCGAATGAAATTTCAGGTGTTTAAATATATGCGGGGTGAATATAGGTACGTATCTACAGGTACGTATAGTAAATTAGGAGATTAGGCTTCAGAATTTACGTACAGATAATATATAAATGCGCATCAGCCGCACCCGCGCGAATGTTTCGGAAAACCACCGTAGAACCGTACCACATAATGATATTAACGAGGATAACAACGATAACGATAATAATGATAATAATGATAATAACAAAGTGATACACGGTAATAAAGAGAGAGTTAAACCACAGAGCCCTGGGCATATGCATCAGGCGAAACGGAAGTACCTGCCAACCCACAATTTCCACCCTTGGAGAACGGCAACCCTCTACACAAAACCGCAGCTTTTATACCGTGCATATGGGGTCGGTCGGAAGGATGAGCTTATAGATACGAGGCCCCCTCGCTCGCCTCCTCCTTTTTCTCTTTTAATTTCACTTTTTTTACTCCTTCTACCTTTTTTACCCCTCACTCTCCTTTTATTTTTACACTCGAGTGTTCCAAAAGCGTGTAGACTTCTTTTCGAGGTTTTTTATCTATCTATTTTCTTCCTTCTGTTTTCTAGACTGAAGTTAGGCTTTTTACAGTGAAGTGCGAACACAATTCAAGGTATCTGTATTTTATACGTACGTTAATCAATTAATTAATTAATTAATTGTTCATCTATTCATTTATCTCGTCTTTTTTTTCAGTTTCCTTTTCTTTTTCTTTTCCTTTCTAATTTCAATTTCGTCCACGTGGATAATATGTATACAATTAATTCTATGTATTTTACAGTTAAATAAATCATTATCATTATTATTATGATTATTATTATTTCGGAAGATAAAAAAAAACCAAAAAAATGTCGCCGTTATTTTCAATTTGAGAAAATTAACGGTATACATAGGTGAGACACGCCGATGGTGGTAGTGCTGATATAGTGTAACGTAACCCACGTCTAGTAGGTTTCTTACCACCACCACCACCACTACTACTACTACTACTACTACTACTACTTTTCTGTCGTATACGTACAGGAGAGAGGAACAATAAATAAGGGGCAAGTGAGTAGTAAATATAAATCAGGAGCGATTGGATGTAAGCGGGGAGCGTTATGCGTCCCAAGTGTCCCGTATGTGGGTGGCATCAGAGGAGTTTCCTTTTATTTTTTCTTCTTTTCCTCCTCCTTTTTTTTCCCCCCTGTTTCTTCCCTTTTTATCCCGCACTCTCCTCTTACCCCCGTTTCCTCTTTCCCCCCCTTCGCAATTCACATCCCGTGGATTCCCTATTTTTTTTCTCTCTCTCTCGAATTTCTCTCTTTTTCTATACTTTCATATCTTCCTTGCATTATTATTATTATTATTTAAATTATTATTATATACAGGGGCGAAAAAACGAAAAAAGGAGGGAGTAAGAATAAGGGAAGAAAAAGAAAAACGTGCATCGATCCCGTGAGAATATATCGCGAAAAAACGGCGCGAACGATTCGAATGTTAGAAAAATTGTACAGAAAAAATTGGATTAAAAAAAAACTGAATAAAATAATCATGTGAAATTTTACGGGGATAAAATGTGTGCACAAAATCTCTCTCTCTCTATATATATAGAGTATTATTATAAACGTATAAAACAATGAGAAAAAATAATAAGAATAAAAAACGAGAACGTCACAGGTGCGCTGCACTTTGCAACTTCGTTGCAGGTAGCATATATACTATGGCATGTATATAGTCACTATGTACATATATATATCGATTATGCAATCACGTGACAAGTGCCCACAACGGTCGGTAGTACACATGTGGGTATCTATCGATGTATGTATATGTATGTGAAGAGGTATATAATATATGGTAAAAATGTATACGTATACGTATATGTGTAGTATAGTAATGGGCTACACCCCACAGTTAGTTCTAACGTTAATTATCGAGTCACGATCGCCCGCACATATGTTTGTTCCCAGATTTTTGTTATAACGCCAACGCGAACAGCTATGCAGGTATATTAAAGTACGCTTAGATTGTCCTTTTTCCACACCCCCTAATACTGTACACCACATCGCCCTTTTTCCTGAAGGACTGTCCTCTGTGACAGGACACGGAACGATTTTACGTGTAACGTACTGTATACCTTATATCTACACACCGCAACCAATTGTGCACCAGACTTTCGTTTATTTGTTAGTTTTTTTTTTTTGCTTTTTCATTCGCCCACATGTCGACCTCCGGATAAATACGATTTTTCTGTATCCCGTAAGCAACGACATTCCGATTCGGCTTAATTAACTTCGACTAATTGTAAGATGCAGAAAAGAATTGATAAAAAAATAATCACTAATTTTGTTTTAAGCTGCTTCTTTTCTCACATGAAATTTGGTGTTTGATGAAAGGAAAAATTAGGTAAGAAGAAAAATTCTTTCTTATCGAAAAATATTTTTTTCCAACTCAGGTACGTATCGCTACTGTATAAGGAGACCCTGTGCTTGAATGAAACGTAAAAAAAGGAAACAGAAAACTAAAAAACAGGTAAAAAAAAAGGAAAATTGAAAAGAACCACTGTTTACTTTTCCTGGTTAATGAGTCATGACGGAGTGTGTGCAGTGGAGTATATATGTATATGTATAGTGGTTGAGTACATATGTATGTGAAAAGACAATCGATAATCACTACGGCGGCCGACGGCCTTGTTCGTATTATATATTTTTTTTTTTGTCTTATTTAATTATTTATATTTATTTGTAATGTTTAATTATTTTACTTTCGGTGCAGGGCGTATGAAATTTTGCAGCTTCCTGCACGTCCTCTCTTTTTTTTTGGAAACGATTTCGAATTTGATTTGTTCGTATTGTTTCATCTGGATTTTTTATTTGTTTTATCAAAAATTCTTTTCTTTTTTGTGTTTTTTGTCATCTATTTCGAAACGCGAAAAGCCTAATGGAACCGAAACGGCGAAATAACCGGGTTGAAGGGGATTTAATCGGAGATTAAGTTCAGCCCTGGACCGCGAATCGGCTTTTGGAACTTAATGGAAATATCATCCGCTCTAATACCTCGAAATCCTCTTCATATATATGTGGAACTGCAACTTCTGATGCACCTCTGACGTTTATACATATACGCACATATGTATAATATATACATATACATATATAGTATATTCCGTTCGTACGCTGCACGGCTCATGCATGCATAAATTTTTTTTCATCATATCTAATTCATTATTAAATTATTCAATTAATCCAATTTATTACAATTAATCATTACCTCAATTATTTCTTTCTTTCTTTCCTTACTTTTTTCTTTACACTTCTTCATTTTCCATATAATTTATATATGGTCAAAAAATAAGTGTACGGATTTCACAGATTTAGAAAAAAAAAAAAGAAAAAAAAAAATTAAGTAATTAATTATAACGATTAAAATATTATGAAATAAAATACAATAAAAATGAGGATTGTCCTTTTTTTTGGTTTCTCCCTGGGGAAAGAGGAGTAGCCTCGGTAATTTTGTGATGTGTCACGAGAAAGAATATTCGTTCTTCGTGATTGCGGCCATCAATCATAAAAAAATGGGGAAGCCAGCGTGCAGATATCCGTAGATACATAAGGTAAAATATATACGATAACAAAATTTTCTATATAAGTAATACCTATATACCGAGAATCAATTTTATTCACAATCAGATTCGTCCACGAAATGTTCAATACGACAATAATAATTAATTGATCCAGGAAAATCGTATTATAGAAACAGCAAAAATGATTTTGATTTTAATTTTTTGATTTTCTTTCTTTAATTATTTGTGAAACTTATGTTAATTCTGTCCGAGAAAATTTTTCAAAATAAAGGCAAAGGAAAGGTTATCTTTAGCTCGTATACTTTTTTTTTTTTTGATACCGATCAGCAGCCGAATTGAAACGTTTTTTTTTATAAAATTATACATACAATATGTACATAGACGTGTACATAAAGCTATGTAAAAAGCTTAACGCTATAATCCTATAGAAAAGCTTTCGTATAATATATCAAAAGCCGTATCTAATTCTCATATATATTATACAAAAGCTCGGCCTTACACGATTTGATCTATAAAGTTTTATATATACATGTATATGTATATGTATATGTGTATATGGTATGTGGTACCATATGTAGTACACATTATATTTCGTATATAGGCCATTTCAGGACGAGTAATCTCATCTAGGCACTCAGCTCGCTGCGACGGTTTTTATCCTATTACGTCACATGAATAAACTAAAGACTGTGGAGACTGCGTCGCGGCGACGGGAAGAAGAAAAGAGGAAAGAGGAAAGCTGGAAGAGGGAAGAGGGAAGAGAAGATCGGTACAGGAGGGGGGGAGAAAAGGGGGTTTATCAAGCTCAAGGAAAAGAAGATATCGCGAAACGTTTCCTCCACGCCGCGATTGATTCTTTTTAGATATCTGTATCTATAAATCTATACCCTATATATTATATATAAGTCTTATATTCCGAAAGTTTTACATTTTTTTTATTCGTATACTATTTTCAAAATCTCAAAGATTTCTTTCCGTTTTTTTTTTTAATTTTATCAAGAGCTCTACTCCTTTTATATAGAAGAAACTGTACCTGCGATTTCAAAAAAAGAAAGAAAGAAAGAAGATGACTGAAAAATTATTTTTTTATATTATATAAAAAAAAAAGTATACAAGGGTGGAAAAAGTTGGAAAAGTATAGAGAGCGCGGGGCGAGGGGGATGAATTAAATGAAATGGTGTAAAGCCGGCTCTACATCTACTTCGTTGTAGATTTGTAATTCGCGTAAAACTTTTGGTAATTCAATCTGTCGGCTATTTGGGCTGAGAGAATTCATCCCTCCCTTTTCCCTACCGACCTTATATACCAGCATATACATATACTATAGCTGCGTATACCTACGCCCTTTAATTCCGGTGAATTGCGGCAATTTATTTGGGGGGGGGGATAATTCGAAGGATCGGTATATAGAATTATATAACCAGCTTGTACATAACTCGTAAGTAAAATGTTCGCGTAAATTCAAATTTATCTTTACCCCATTGTGCTCTACATTATATACATATAGTATCTATAATACTTGCAATGAAAATCTTCATTTTAAACGCTCCGAAGGTTTTTCCTTTTTTCTTTCTTTTCCTTTTTTTTTTTTGTCACATCAAACTTATCACGATCGCTATGATAATGTCGGAGGTTCTTACCCCCATTAAATTTCTATATTATTTACAACCATGTATAAGTATATAACCATGCATAGGTATATACATACCTATATATTATAGCCCAGGTGTACGAAAAATTCAATTCGTTTGTTACATAAATATCCCTTTTAAGTATTATAACGTATATGTGTATTTATGTAAAAAAAAAATTTGTCATTCGTTGTACATATGTACAATCCGTCCGCCTGAACCGTCTAATAATCGTACTTTATATCCTTTGTAATTTAGATCGGTTTAGAAGAAGAAAAGAAAAAGAACAAAAATAATAAAACGAAAGAAAGAAGTTCGTTCGAAACGTTGTTGAATACATACATATGACGCTGTATATAATATACAACTATATGCTTCTCATGTACATCAAATATGCTTTCCTAATACACGCCTAATCGCTCAGCAGATACATGTGTAATTAATTTTCTATCTATATACCGCGAATATGGGGAATTAAAATCGTTCTCTTATATATTTCGCTGAAGCAGGAATTTTTAGAAACAAAATTTTAAAAAAATGGCGCCGTTTACCGACGGACGCAGAAACTCGCACTTCATGTAGATGGATGGATAATAAGATAAAGACATAAATTGAGGAGAGAAAAAAAAAGAAGAAAAAGAAGAAGCAAGATCAGGGAGGATATTCGAAATCTGGGTAACGGAGTATAAAGCGAACTTCCGGTGTTCGAAATGAATATAATATAATCGTTTGCATTGGAAATCTGAATCGGGGGTTGGGGGAGGGGGGAGAAGCGATAAAGTCTTAATAGTAGTCATCCTCAATGGCGGTTTCCATATTATTGTTATAAAGGTGTTATAGCTGAGTAGTAAAATATTTGATCGGTATCTCCCAACGAGTTATGCATTTTTTATAGGAAACCTGCTAATGCCTTACCAGCTGTTATACCCTATACATATACATATATATATGTATATGTACACATAAATTTTATGTACATCGTCACACTTTTTTTTCATTCTTCTTATTCACTGTCATCATCATCATCGTCGTCGTCGTCGTGTAATCGGCGTCACATTTATATACATATGGACATATAAAAATCATGAAAATAAATTTCGGAATTAATTAATTAATCCGTCCGATAAACAATTAGAAGACTAATTAATAATATAATATCGCTCGCTGGATAAGAAAATTCTAAATATTATTTCTTTTCATTTTCTTCAAATTTTTCTTTTTTTGCCTTTTTCATAGACACGTATAATCATCGAATATATAAATCTATATTACCATACATGGGGGGCAAGGGGGGGCCGAAGCAATTGGAGAGTTAATAAGACCTGTACCGCATATATAGGGTAGGAGATGGGGATATTACAAGGATCGTTCCGGCGTGACCTATATATTTCATTAATTGACCATAAATAATAGATCTGACGGTCTGGCGTATAAACTCACTAGCTGACCGGCAAGAAAACAGTGAAATTAAATGTACAACGCAGTCCCATATATGTATATTCTTTTGGTTGTCTTCGTTTCTCCTTTTTACTTTTAACTTCAGCTTATACCGAAAATTATAAGGACTGGGATTGCAGACTGTCCATTATATTATCCCCATTTCTTCTGACGTGTCCTAAAACTATACACGAATTTTTGGCAACACACGGAACGTCCCATAAAACATAAAAAGGCGAAACAAATTAGAGAAAATAAAGAACGTGATCCTGCAGCGTTAATTCGAACCGCTGATATAATTTCCGCATGATCTGGATCCTTCTCCGATCTCCTGGGCCGAGGCAAAAAAATTCTTCGACGGATAGCAAATTAGAGCTGGAAGAAGAAAATATTTTCGAAAACTCACTGTGGGATTTGGCATGCAGCGTCTGGGCGGCGGAGGCATCGGTTCCGGTGCTGTGCGATAAGGAGATGGCGAATAACGACCGGAAGGAAAACATCCCGGTGCAGTTATTGGTGCCCCGTGCAGACCCTTGCTGCCCATCATTTTGTCCGGTGAGTACATCATCCTGCCGACGAATTTTCTATGGCGAACGAGGAAAGGATCAAAAATAAAAAGGAAAAGAAACAAAAATGTGATTTCTCTTCTTCTTCTTCCTCCCTTTCTTCTTCCTTTCGAATTTCCAAATCTTTCTTCACCACTACTCGTTGCACACGTGGTATTAATAAGATCCGTGTAATATTATATTGTTTTAAATGGCATTCGCATCGACTCCCGAGGCGATAAACCAGATTCGATTTCACCCCTTCCAATATATTTTGTATGTATCAGTTTTGTTCGCGCGTACGTATTTTTTCTCAGTTGTTCGAAAAATAATTAGTCCTGATTCAATTCAGAGGAGAAGAAAAAAGGAAAAAAAAGAAAACTAAAAAAAAAGAAAAGATAATATGTAATTCTTCTTGCTCGCGGTATTTTCGACCGACGTCTGCAGCTGGACGTGAATTACCAATTGATATGGAGTGTCTTTTGCACGGAGATGCGACGGGTAGGAGATTTTTAATCTACGCGACGTCTCGCCTTGCTGATTTTTCTTTCCATTTTTCTCTCTTCTATTTAATTATATACGATTAATATAATTATTTTTATATAATAAACGAAATTTTTTTTGCTTCAATTTCTCACGACTACCCTGCCCCCATATTTTCTTAATTTATATTTTAATACAAAAATAACGTGTACCTCATATTTTATATTTATTTCACTCTTTACCCTACTACCACCCCCGCCACAATTTTAATCGTTTTATAGAATTAAAACAATCTGTCATATTTATTAAACTTTTTCACTATGTGTATATATTCGTACGTATATAATAATTCGCTGTAATTGTTCACAATACGTTATTTTATCATATTATTGTAATTAATTTATTCTTTTTTACCGTAGAAATTGTTTCACCGTGATCGTAATTTGGTCAACGATCTATTACCTGCAGCGACGACGGTTACGAACGTCATGATTTTTTGCGTTTAAGTTTGTAAGTTTTTCTTACTATTCCGCTTCTTTTTTTGCTTTCAATTTTTCTCCTATATATTATCTCAATTTGTGGTCACACCTGCACCTGCACACCACATCGGGTATACGTAGTATGTAAGTAACATGTCCGCGGCACAATTTTCTTCTTCTTCTTTCTTTGGGTTTTTGCTTTTGCACGTTTTTTTTCACCGTGGTGTTAAAAATTATAATAGAAAGAAAAAACACAACTAAAACCAGAAAAAAACGACCAAGTATATAACGTATGTATATGATCACCAGCTCGCACACACCCGCAGCTTTCACTTGTAGTTTATATATATATTAGTTATGTGTTTCAGAAAGAAAGAAAAAAAAAAAAGAGAAACTAAAAAAACACCACAAACAATAAGAAGAAACTCAAAAGAAACGATCGTTCATTATCATGATTAAATTATTATCACCATAATTTTCTTCATCTTGTATAAAATGAAAATCTAAACTTTTCACCATATACATATATATACTTTATATATATGGGATGGATTTAATTTGTATAATATTTGTGAAATTTTGTCTCTTTCATTCGCACAAGTTTTCGGTTTGAGTTTTTTATTTATAAATAAAAATGAAAAACTCAAAAAACTATAACTTTATACTATAACGTTTGTGAGAAAAATTATCCGTAGAACGTTTATTTTTTTGTTCAATAAACATTTAAGCCGTGTGTAGAATAATATTTGTTATTATATATTTGACGATGACCGTATCGTAGGAGTGCGCGACATGTTCTGCAGATAGATCCACCATACGTTTAGCGATAGGGGATGGTTTGGAAACACGGTGGGGTTTTGCGAGCGCGTGGGGTGGGTTTTGGCGAAGTGGAAGTCCACGGGGTTAAAATCTACCCCCTCAGGTTATGGGCGGAGCTTTAAACAAACGCCTACGCCGGCGCTGAAAGTCCTACGATATCGTCGGCCATCTTGCGCCTGGATAGTTCCCAACGTTTGACCGTTCTTCCTACTCTTCTACACCAAAACCACCCCCCTTGTACAACACGTATATATACTACACCTTCCTTCCTTTCCTACCCATGCAGCTCTTACCCCCCCACCCCATCTTTATATCCAGGCTTCACCACCACTCCTTTAAATATACCACCGCCACTGGTTCCACTGTTGCTTCCCTTACCTTCTACTTCACCACCCACATCCCCTTTTACATATATATATATATATATATTATCTACACATCTATATATCCACCCCAAAATTTTACCTGTAAAACACGTACGTTATATACGTACGATGAAACCTTCGTGTACTTCTGATATACGCCAAATATATCATAGAGTATTATCTCCATGCAGAATACCTCGTGCCCTCGCGGCCTTCGGCTGTCTCAAAACTTGCGTCAAAAAAAAAAAGAAACAATTTCATTTTCCGCTTTTTCATTTCATTTCTAATTTTGCATTGCGGTGTATATAATAGGTATTATAGATACAAACTTAACTACCCCATAATTAATTTTTATGGATTATAATACCTATATAGTTTCGAGGAATTTTGAGTCTCTGATATAATAATCTCCGGATTGCTTTTACATTCTTTCGATTATACCGTGATTTTTTTTTTTCTTTCTTCTTCTATAATATTAACGAAAGAAACATAAAAGTGAGAAAAAAGTTTATGTATAATAAGGTTATATATAATATGGATATATATGCGCAGCATCCCCTTGCAGACGATTACCGAGGGATGAAGCTTGGAATAGATATATAAGATCTTACTTATATATAAAATATTCTCTACGAAAATCTGACGATTGGTTAGAGTCGACTTAACGAGTCAACCGAGTCTTATGGTATATTCTATAGATACACCGCTCTGTATCTCAGTTGTTAAAAAATTCATATGATCGAAGGTAAAATGTGTAGAACGGATACATGTACCTATATACATACTCTACTATCTTTTCTGATCTGTTTGGATTGAAAAAGAAGACCAAAAAGAAAAACAAAAACGCTTATCTACAACGATCGACCTGCAAAACTGTGGCAAAGGTCAAAAAATTAAATCTGCGGTTCACGACGAGTTGAAAAAAAAAAAAAAAAATAATAACGACTATCATACGAGTCGATGTGATTAAAATTAAAAAGAAAAATTTGTCGCCGGCTGGCAGCGGGGTGTGAATTAAAAAAAAAAAAAAAATAAAAAAAAGGAAAAGAAAGAGAGAAAGAGAAACTGAAAAAAAGGAAAAAAAAAAATAGAATTAAACGTGGATGTTTCGAGTCGTCGCGTTGGTTTTATTTTACTTTTCTTTTCTTTTTTTTTTTATTCCCAAGTCGCCAACTCTGTCCCAGACCCAGTTCAACCCCCAATCCCCTTCCTCCCACCCCCGTTTATACTGCGAACAACAAACTAAACCATATCGTATTTATATAGACATATCGCACACGATATTATAACCCGGTAGTCGCGGTATATAAGGTGGACATATGCTGTATATCGCTGCACCCTAAGCATATTATGTATAACACGCACGAACGGTTTATGTAACGACGACGATATGTACTGCACGAGGAGAGTTTTGAAAGTTTTTTTTTTCTCTCTCTCTCTCTCTCTCTCTATTTTCTTTTCTTTTTTCTTTAGTTTCTTCGAGCACTTTTCTTTTTTGCCTCATTGCTTTTTATATAAAAGAAAAAAAAAATGGAATAAAATAAAATAAAATAAAATAAAATAAAGTGAACGCAGTTCGATCGAACGAAAACACCTGTCGGTCGCACGCTGGAGAGACACTTATCCGCTCCCCGTAATATATGTACCTATAGTTATATATATAGTACACATGCACGTATAGTATATAGGTATGTATTTATATGTATATAATCTATATCGCGTATACCTAGTTCGTACAGGGTATATATGAAGAAAGAAGAAAAAGAAAAAGAGAAAGAAAAATGGAAGAAAAATATCACCTGTAATTCTACCTCGTACTTGAATCTGCATTTTCTTTCGCGTTATTGGTGATCATCCATTCGGCTGCGGTTTCTTCCTTCCTTCCTTCCTTTATTTCCCGATTCACTTCCGTGACATATTTGATTTTAATTTTTTGCCTTTACATAACAGGGAGAAAAGTAAATTGAAACGATTCGTCGAAATTAATATACCTCAGCGCGGATCCGATCCCGATCCCGATCCCTCTTCTTTTTTTTTTTTGAATTTTCTCCAGCTTTATAATTATCTCCGTCTATATTCGTTTGATTTCTCTTCTTTTTTTTTTCTCTCTCGACGAAACGGATCACCACATCCTTTTTTTTCCTACCCTTATTCTATTCTTCCTTTCTTCTTTCCACCGGTCATTTTTATAACCCCTTTCGCGGTTCGGTCCAGGAACGAATAGAATGTATAGTCGTCGGCGTCGTCGACGTCGGTGAGAGAGAGAGAACGAGGGGGGTGGAGGGGGGTGGTGGCGAACGTACGACGTTGGAAGAGAAATATATGTATAATACCAGGGTCAGAAACTGTTCGGACGCAGCGATATCGGGTATGTATGTAACATACATATAATACATACCTATATATGTGCGGAGTACAAGGTTTGCGGAAAAGAGGAGGGGAGGGGGAGTACAGAGGGAAAGGGGAAGTGGCAAGAGAAGAGGTCGAGGGGTTGAGAGGGAGGGATAGCCAGTTTCCAAGGGACGACGGCGGAAGGTTCCCGCGGGTGCTGTGTTATCGCCTCGGCAGGATGACCAGGCCGCGTTGTATCAAATATTAAACCTACTTGCAGCGCCCCCAGGTCATCCGTGGGTCGCCCCTAGGTCACCCTCAGGTCTGCCATCTACACCCCCGTCTGTTCGTCTGCACCAGATAGACTCCTCGTCGTCGTCGTCGTCGTCGTTGTCCCATCGTCGCGAACGTCTCCGTCTGCCACTTATTCCTCTTCTTCTCTCCATCTTCTTCTTCTTCTTCTACTACTTCTACTACTTTTTCTACACACTACTTCTACTATCCTTCTTTCCCTCCATATACGACACTTTTATTTATTTTTACCTCTTCTTTTCTTCTTACCTTTTTTCAACGTTTTTTCTTTCTTTTCTTTTTTTCTTACTTCTTTTTCTTCCCTCGGCACCGACTCGCATCTTGGAGAACGTTTGCCAACGAATGGCGTAAGCGTATAACCAACGAGGTTCACATGGGCACCGGAGACAATTGCTCGCGTCCGCGATCGTTCCTTCGTTCCTAGAAAGAAGAAAAAAAGAAGCAAAAAGAAGCAAAAAGGAGCAAATAAAAAGGAAAAAAACACGCAGAACGTATACCCGAAAGAAAATTTCTCTTTCGCGCGTCCTCGGGGAACACCTATACCAGGTATAGGTATACATAGCTACCTACTATATACTCCTCGTGACAAATCCGATATTTCTTCCCATGTCTCGCGGCCTAATTTGGTCGAGTTGCGTCAATGCGTCAAGCCGTACCATATATACCTCAGGTCTCCGAGTCGTCGACGTTAATTAATTTACTCAAGATGCTATATATAAGGAACGATCCACAGCTTCTTTGATTCCAAATTTCACCTGTCTCAACGTCCAATGAAACTCAAGAAAATAGATATGTATAAAAATCTGTACACTGCACCCAAAAACTTTATATAATATCAGATGAATAAAAATTATGTGTCAATTTTAACAGAAGTTTGACAATTTATTTTTTCACCCGTCATCGACGCATGTGCGTGCGTTCTTTCTTTTTTTTTGTTGATAATTCAACGAATTTTACAGATTACACGCGTTGAAATGTGAATTCATGTATAGGCTATAATTGTAGTTGGAAACCAAATATATGTTAAAATGCATGTTAGGTATTATAAATAGTTGGAAGGCAAATGTATAATCTAACAATAAACCATATGCCGTATAAATGTACATAGGCGCAAGCAATGTATCATTATAGTAAAATACTTGCCCTGGTCGTTCGCTCGGTTGGGGATGGTTGCTTGAGAATATGGTTGTATTAAAATATATATATAGACATATAAGTACGTGTACAGATATATTAATATACGAGAGTTTTAGTCCACGGTATATACGCCGGTATTAACGAGTGTAATAATTATTAAATGAAACAAACTGCCGGCGCAGCGCGGCGCGGCGGTCGGTCGGTAACGAGTAAATGAAAGTAACCCCGGAATTACGCGGCGATAATACCGCGTATTTGCAATCAAGCTAATGAGTATAATCAGTAACGCGGGTCGTTCCTGGGGCGGCGTTTATATTTCTTCCCCATATTCCCTACCGCCACTACCTATTACTATACATCCTACCATTTCCCCATGTATCGCCCCACCAACCAACCCCCCCCGTTCGTTTCTTAATTTTTACCCTTGACGTAATAATCCACCTTTCAAACTGTTTTACCGATCTGGTTCGACGCACCTGCGTGTTATCGCAGGAAAAAAATCGTAGAGAATTGCAGAGAATAATCTGCTGATAAGTTTTCGTTGTATAAAATTGAGTGCGTGGATGCTGATGTGTGTGCGTGAGGACGTACCTATATTTTGGGGTTGTAGATTTGAAGTGGGGATAAAACGTAGCGTATATCCGATCCCCTTTCCATCGTTCACCGAGAGTCCTGAATCTTTAAAGTGCCGTCAGTCATTGTAACTGCTGATGCGAGGGGCTGTCACGTCGATTAGGTGAGATGGCGTATATATTCGACCTGCAGCAGGAGGTTCAAACCCAAAGTTCGGTATGGGTTTCAGTTTCAGGACGTTCCTATCTCTGCTCGGATACCCCAAACTCTCGGTACGGGACGTTCTCACTCTCCTCTCCTTCACGGTTGTCGGTTACCAAAACTCAAGCGCTATACTCCGACCCTCGTGCAACATCCTGCAGATTCCGCGTTTCCCCAAAAACTTCCAACCCGACTTTTCCAACGAAGGTTCGTAACGAACCGGATATAATTTTAGCCAATCGGGGGAGGGGGGGAGAGAATTTTTTCTCCTATATAAAGTAGAAAACCCTGCGGGCTCAATTAAGCTGCGAGCTGAATCTACGGAGAATTTTCAACATGTCTACGTATTCTTCGTGTCTCGAATATTATTATGTGACAAAGTTTATTCGATCAAATTCCCTCAGGATCTAAATATAGTCGGGTATACTTGTAAAGCTATAGCTGCCAAGATTTCTACACAGCCGATACGCTCTACCCAAAGTCCCGCAAGGAATGAAGAACGTAAGGAAGGAAACAAGGAAGGAAGGAAGGAAGGAAGGAAGGCAGGCAAACTCGAGCCCCCCTTTGGGGCAGGCTCTTTTGTGCAGTTTTTATCATAATACACACCTATACTCGGTACGTGTTGGTTCGACTTCAGCTATACAGCTTGACTGTTATAGTTTGGCGTTCCCGTTCCCGTTCCCGTTCCCGTTCCCGTTTCTGTCGAGGTTCCGGGTGCCTGGGGGCAGCCCCTGAGTGCTCGATTCGCATGATACTCGTCGTCCACAATCCACCCTTCGTGCACCTTTCCTATTCACGTAGATGTTACCGTATAGTCGGGGGTGCCCCGTTCTCCCCCCCCCCCCTCCCCCTTCCCTACCCCCCTTGAGAAACGAGAGTTACTGTAAAACGTCGCGAACTCAACTCCTTGCAAAGGAAAGCGATGTACCTACCTAAAGAATATGGTGGGATGGAATAAACTGGTCGCGATTTCGCGTACATTTTATATAATTTATACTGCATCTTTCGTTGCGCCCTCACAATCCCTGCATTTCTCGCTGTACTCTACACACACATACGTATATTGTTGCAACTCCCGAGGGATAACGAATCTTGAGAAATTCTTCTTTGCATCCTTGACAGAAAAAAAAAAAAACACCTACTCACGAGAGGTATGCGTATCGAATGACCTATGTCTCGATACGATTTTCAATTTTCTGACTGAGCTAAACAAATTGCGATGAGAAACAAAAATTGCATACCCTGTATTATAGGGATGATTCAAATCCGCGATAAAGCTGCATGTTTAAATTTAGAAGAAAAAATAAAAAATATGAGGTAGAGATAATTTCAAATTTGATACAAGAAAATGTTCTGCGATCGAGTCGGTATACATATACATATAGAAGGGGGTTGTAGGGTAGTGAGCTATAAGGGGAAATGTGGGGTAGAAATGGAACGTGCGGAAAGAGAAACGTTGGGATCGTTCCTCAGCTTACTCGGGAAAGCATATCCCAAAGCCCGTGGAATGCCCTCCGAAAACGAAACACAGCATCAGACACTATACGACGGTGGGGGTTGGGGGTTGGGGGTGGAGGGGGTGTGGAAGGTGCGCCGTTCGCATACTTATGTTCTAGCTGTACACATAAAGTTAGGTGGGTCGTCGGAAAGGGGGAATATAAGGAAAGGGAGGGGGGGGTTTGTGTAAGAGAGGAAAGGAAGGGTGGATAGATCCGGTGGCCTCGACTCCGGGCGCTCGATTCTTCTTATACACTTGCAGGTTTCCTAAGGTTCACCGTTTTCTCTTTACCGGAGCGCCGCGTACAAGAATAAGAAACGTGAGGCATACATAAACAAGAAGAGTGGCCAGGTTGCGGGGAGAAGCAACGCGAGCTAGGGCTCGGGGGTTTGGATGCAGCAATTTAAAACGTACCCCGGAATTCCTCCCATAGGAGCCGTAGAGCAGCCCGCTGTATTGCGAATTTTCTCTCTCCCTCTCCCTCTCGCATTCGTCCTTCCTCCTCTTCCTGCTCCTCCACTCCCGAAACATCCACCACCGCCGCCACTAACACCACCTGAAATTTACGGAATATATCCCACATGTAAGGTCTACCAACTATACTTCTCTAAGGCAAGATCAAATTAGTTTAAATTATACTATCCAAGGATATAGGTAGATATCTTTTTTTTTTCTTCCCCCCTATTAATTGGATCGAAATTAATGTAACAAAAAGGCTGTGGGATATATTCGTCGAAATCTGCATAAGGTAAGAACAAATACGCTATAGATATATTTTTTTTTTCTTTCATTGCGGGATGAAAATTTCTCGTTTTCACGTATAATAGGTATGTGTAGGTATACGTGGATGAAAATGCGCGAAAGCCAAATGAAATCCCGTGATTCGGCGAATCTTCCCTAAACTCGTTAAATCTTTTAACCGGGTAAAGCCTACGGGCGTCTTCTACTGGCGGATGGAGTAAATACTTAAAATGATATTCCGGCGCCATTCTATAGCGCTCGAAGGCGTATTTTCACCATGCACAGCACCGGGTGCCAGTAGCAACAGGAACAGGTAGATATATGAATAAAATCTCCTACCTTTTCTACAAGATTAATTATTCGGCTAACTTTAATAATCCTATTAAAGATTACGTATCGCTCATGGAACGCGATAATATCCTGTCACTTATTTTAATCACGACGCGATCAAATTTCATTATCTATATTTGTTACCATTTCTAGTGCAATAATTGCTTGAAATCTTCCTTGGAATTTTCTGGCGCTCTTTCAGTTTCCCATGGCGCAAGTTTGATATTGAATTTTGGAAGTATGAGATGTTCGGTGTAGGGTAGAGTAGAATATCCTTTCGGTGGAGATAGCAGGTTACACACGTAGGTCGTGGTAACGCGGAAGTTCACCTGACATAGTTGCAGCAGCAGCAGCAGCAGGGTGCAGTGTAAAGCGCACGTATATATCTGACAATGCATCGCTTAATCAAATAGCGTTAACAATGGAGAATTTCAAGTTGTTTCACCGTTGAGAGCGATTGGATGTTTGAACGTCGCGGTGTCGCCCGGGGGCGAACGTGTTTGCCGACATACGTACTACGGCATATAAGGAAGGGTGAGATAGAGTATGCCATGGCGTGTCGAGGGGGTACGACGCGACACACAGCCACCCCCTGGAGCCAGGGGACGCCAATTGGTGGTGGCAATTCTAGTAATGTACCCGTGGGGTTCCTACAAGGCATCTTTTCCTACAAATATCCTGTGGGTGTTACGCCTTTAAAAAAACTACTGCGCACCCCCGTCTCGTACTCACGTAGCCTATGGTCACATACCCTACGTCAAAAACGCCGACTTCCGAACGTTAAGATGTAATAAGAAACGCCGCGGATTTCGTTTACCGATTTTCTTCTCATCCGATCTGGCGATTATAAAATGTCTTCGAGATGGAGTATCGTTCTCCGACTCCGTTTCGATACATAAATCCATATACATATGTATATATATGTGTAACGTGAATTGCAGTTGAACCCGAGATGGGTATAATAAAGAGCTAAAAGTAGCCGAATAGAAGCGGAGGAACGTGGAGTGAAAGAAGACGCCTGGCAATAGCGGGAGTGTATAGAGCTCCTGCATTGTTTATCGGGGCTCCCATTGCCTTGTACCAACCTTTGTTGTATTTCTTGGAAAAATATTGTTCCTTCAGGCGCGAACGATTGCTTTATGGTCCATTTCGCTGATTTCTGGTCTTACTATCTTCCACAAATTATTTTCCATCGAATCCGTTTCTCCCGCTGCACCTGCACTTCCAGTCCATCCGATCGATCCGACATCATTCGGTTAAATATAATATACGGTATTCAAATTCGCAAGGATCAAAAAATTCCTCAAGTGTGACAAATTGAAACATAGATATCAAATAAAATATCGAAATCCGCTACACATCTAATCCGACGTAATACGTTCTGGAATTCCTGAGTTTCTGGCATTTCCCCCAGCGACCGAAATCCCGTTAATCTAATCGGAGAAAGAATCGAGGGTGCTTTCATTCCGTTTCTTGTATATGGCGATGGGGGTTGTTTCTTGTTCGTTGTTTTTTTTTTTTTTTTTCTACTTCTTCCAGTTCGCGTTGCCGAATAGCATCGCTACTGCTGCTGCTGCTGTTTCTTTAGCCAGTGGTGTTGGGTACGGTGCGAAAGTATGATTTCATGAATAGTATATCGAAACGGTCGAGGGAAGTGGAAGTGGCAATATTAACCTTGCTGCTGCGTTAAAGTATCACTTAAAGAAGGCAATACCAGCCCGGCAACCAGCCGTATCAGATTTCCCAGCGTTCCCTATTTCTCCACCCAGCTATACCCCCCCTGGTCCATTAATACGCAATGAAAAAGACCGATAACTTTAAGACTCGGACTTTTCGCGCGTTATCCTGCAAAAGCAAAAAAGAAAAGAAGCTGGATATTAGTCGCATTAAAAATCCCCGATTTCAATTTTCATTCTTTCCTTAATTCTCTTCTTTTTTTCTATCTTCGCCCGCCCATCCGGAGCAAAATCAAGCGATGCATATATACACAACGCGATTAACCCTCTCCAAAATTGTGGCGATAAAAATTTTACTCTCTCCTTCCGCTGCAGCACGTAGGACATATCGGGTACTATTCCTTACGGTATATAAGTGGGTGCGCGTCTGCGACCCACTTTATTTTTAATTATTATTATCCATTCAGTCTCCAGAACAGAGGCGACGAAATACTTTGACTTTAGGGGGTTAAAACAGTGTGGATCAAGTGGAATGAGGTGCAAAAGTGACGGAGGGAGAAGCAAGGGGGTCGGGTGTACGACAAGTTGGGAATATGCAGGACGAAATCGAGGGTCGTTTCGAGCGTCGTTCCATACGTGACTCGCTTAAGGTACGAGCGTTTTTGTCGCGGATGGCACAATTTTTTTTTTTTTTTCGTTTTCTTTTCCATTTTTTCCTTTTTCTTTTTTTTTTTCTTTCAAGGTACATACGGCGTTATAACAACGACGATCGGCCTAAGGCGGTGGCCGTTCTTCAGAAAACTAAAATTGCAGCCCACTTAGAGAGCTGTTATATTCCGGTAAGACGAATGCTCGGGTCATCGTCGGCGTATTCACATGATATTTCTTATACGGGTAAAAAATCTAGGAAAACATGAAGGAGTATAGGATGTGCAGAGTGTAGTATATCGCTGTGGTATTATACATAGAATGAAGGGAAGTAACTGCAGAAAACGCGATGCGATATGAAGAGAAAACTGTTCTCGTTCGGCATCGACTATCCCGCGTACTCCGCGAGGCCTGTCTGTATTCTATCATACCGAATAAACCAGCTGTCTATTTCCCGATCCAACCCTCAGATACATCAATTATTTAAGTGCTTCCTAGGTAGTTGTGCCGCACCGCAACAAAGTTCAACTTACGGCAAACTGCCCTACCTCCCTTCCTCCCTCCCTCCTCAACCCGCCACCCTTTCACCCTCTTCGCCTCTTCGTGGTCCCTCACTTGATCGAGCTCTATCGCTCCTTGCAAGGGTCTGTATAATGTCTTGTACATCCTGCACCCTGAACGTAGCCGCAGGTTTTCTGTTACAGTTTCCGTAGTATAGACGGCCTCTATATGTTTCTTTATACCTATACATATATACTATCTATATGTGGTGACACTTTGAGGGTGAGAGAATCTTTTTCTCGGAAGGGTGAAATCGATGGGGGTTAAGGGTAGTTGGTATTGTGGATGTTTGCCGATCGTGTGGAATAAATCGGTTGGCGTGTGTGTTGTGTGTTATTTTTTTTTTTTTTTTTTTTGGGGGCGAATGGGTTGTGCAGGCCTCGATTTTAATCTTTGATGATCGGCAACGGTACCACCTAGAAAATGGTGTAGACGAAACCCGAAGCTTGAAGCTCGAAGCCCAAACAGCTTTCGTATTCCTTCAGTCTGTTCACACCTTCGCGCCCTGGGACTTAACTTTAAAAACCGAGGGCTAAATAATGTAAGTTGGCGCCAACAGCGGTCTGTAAAACAGTTATAAAAACAGCCGTAACTACGTTAGAATCAATTATTTAAGATGCACAGCTCCGTAAAGAGAGGTGGGCTCGTGGGCTGTTGGTCGTAAAAGGGGCGAGGGAAGTGCTGCTGGGATGGGTCAGCTGGAGTTCTTCCAGGCGCCCAAGAGCCAAAGACAAGAACTAGAGAGGATGAGGATGAAGATGCGCGGCTTTCCAACCCTGCGGCGGGAGGAGTTTCGCTGGAAGAACCAACTGCACATTTCTCCTCGACTATCGGGCCCGCGGGTTGTAAAACCCGCAGTTAAAAGTTACCTGAATTATCAAGAGGCTGACCAAAAATTTCGCGAAAATATACACACATACCTTCGTTGATTCTCCTTCGCCGAGGGTTCCGCATTGTAGACTGCCGCGTTCTGGAATCAGAAATTTTTTTCAATTAGCATTTTATCTAAAATGAGACGCGATTTCGTAGACACCCAACGGTCGTGAAAAAATTATTCGCAAAGTTAGGAGTCAATTTAGTCTCGTTGAAATATACATTTTTATTTCAGAATCGGCTCGTTTCTGACCGTTTCTAAATATTGATGTAAGTCTAGCACAATGCGATTTGTTTTATACTTTGAAAAGAATTGTTTTCCTTGTTTTTTAGCTGACGTCACCCTGTGCTACTACCCCCTCGTACCCTTTGTTGATCAATTTAATTGAGTATTCTGGCTCAATGGCACTTGAGCTTCGAACCCAAGTACTCGGCAACAATGAATTGCAAGTGAGTCGTTGAGGATGCGGATTATCCGGATGGTTCGAATTTAAAGTTTCGCCTGCTGCATGGTTCCCATTGGGACGAATGAACTCAAAAGTCCCGATTAATATTATGACTATTGCGGGAAAGACTTACCATTTCGTTCTCTCTACGAATCAATGCCTTGACTGAAGTTGTATTTGAGAAATTCTGATAAATGATCAACAAATTTTATGGGTTTTGATTAGATAGCTCGTCTCTTTCCCACTTCTTGGCAATTTTATTTCAGACTTTAAGGGAAATTATATTTGCCACCTACCCTACTGGCGGCTCCGCTGCTTCTAAAATTCACCACTGACGTCGTAACCGTTCGGTCTAAGTGGAGGCGCCGCGTAACGTTAATATAACGAACAAATTTAGCCGGTTTATAACAGTTGGATTCGAGCAGTTTTTAACAAACTGATAAGTGAAAAGTAAAACGTCAAACTCATTATTAGTACTTGTAGAAATAATGCAGTGTTCATATGGTCGTGCTCCTAATTACTGAGTCAAAATCATTTGAAACTGAGTCAAAATGATTTTGATCCTATGCTACTGAGCAATCATATATTTTTCACTTAACCTAAAGACCCAACAGTTTAACCTCGTCTTCCTGTCATCATCATGCAGAAGGAGCCAAAACCAGGAACGCCTAAATCCAACAGCTCGAAAAAGTAAGAACCAATAAAATTTCCTCACTCTGTTTCATCGCAGATATTATTTGATATTTATAATTCCAGGAGCCGGACTACTGGAACTCCTGAACACCGTCTGAGAAATATATCTGGTGAAACCGCTATGCCAACTGTAACTCGCACGAGCAATCTACGTCAAAGGGCAACTATGGTACCTGGAGATTTTTTCATTACACCTGGTAAGCAATCACTAATCATTCAGGTTCAAATTTTGATGACAATCTAAGTAAATACCTTCCTTTTTCAGGGTTGGTTACCAAAAGACGCATAGGTAATCCAATGAGGCTCAATACAACTATGTCGCAGACTCCAGCTCAGGCGCCGATGAAATCAGACCTGGAAATTCCCGACAACGAGTTGGGCCTGCTATATGATAAATACCTGCAGTCTAAGGCAATAGAAATGATAATTCAGAAGAAAATAGCAGAAAAAGAACAGGCAATGGCGATTCAAATGGTGGCAACTGCCAGGGAGAGGAGCATTGTAAAAAATAAACTAGAGAAGGCTAAGTTGAGAGAGAATGATATAAGGAATTCAAACATCATGCAAGCCAGTATAGACCAGCAGGCGTCCGAACTCAACGCATGTTTTGATGATCTTCGTGAAAATAAGGTGAAAGAAAAGCTACTGGAACTCAAAACGATACTTGAGCCATTAGATGAACTACACTGCCATGGAATAATAACCCCGGAAGACCCAGAAACTTTTAAGGAGTTCCTCAAACGTCTGGAAGCTATTAGAGAGGTGCTGAGTCGCATCAAAGAATCTAGTGGTGACAAGGGTGAAGTCTACCAAGATATTAAAAAGGGATTAAACAGCCTGAGAATGAAACACATGGAGATTGAATGCGTGAAAAAAAAGTAAGTCTAAATGTTCTATGCATTCCCTAAGATTCGTCGAACGGGATTAATGATTTTTGGATGAATTGTTATATTCCAGATTCGACGAAGTCCTCTGCGAACTGCAGGTGCTCGTCTTGAAATACGCCTCGCAATGTCTTTCCCAGAACTGTGTCGATGAATTGAACTGAACGCGCCTTAATTTCCGTCAAACTGATGAAAGATCAGATTTTAAACCCATCAGTGTTGAACATAAGAATAGAATGAATTTTATATATATTTTGTACAAACTCTTTTCATATAATAAATTATGTCTTGTATAAAAAAATTTCCTACTCATCTCCGTTCTTCCCCCGTAAAAAATCGACTAAACGTCTCCGCGTATCCGAACGTTGCGAAAAAAAAATTAAAAAAAAACCGAGAGCTTTAAAGATAATAAAATCGTCGCTAATTTCTTAATAGTAAATCAATTTTCCTGATACGTTTATTACGAATAATTAAACCGGCGAAAATAGAATCGGGATTTTGCATGCGCGATTATTCTCGCATACATAGAACTCTACGTTCTGATTCGCGAAGGCTGCTGGGTCGCAAAAAGTATGGGACAAATAACAGGGTGTTCGCCATTTTGTAAAATTTTGCCGGGCAGTCTAGGGGTTGTCTAGGGGTTGGGAAGTTCGACTAGCTCGGAGGGTTGAAATTACATGGGCGCCATCCAGGACCCGCGGATTTCGCGAAAAACACATGATATTTTGGCGCAGGCTCACTATTCACGCCATATTTAGAATTTTTCTCAAATTTTAGCAAAAATTCGACAAGAAAATATCAACAATCTAAACAAAATAATGAATTCGTTAATTATGCGTTGTTTGAAAAAAAAAAAATCATTAAAAAAAACTGATTTTTTTTCGCATTTTTTCAATTATTTTTAAACATTTTTAACCCGTGCAATTTTATTCTGCGCATGGAAAGCAATTTTGCCCAATCATAAATAGGGCTATTGTGGGGGGATAGAGTATGTTGGTGCATTTCATACATTTGAGTGTAATGGTAACCAGATAGAGGCAGCGAGGCTACCGGCCGTCAGCACGTAAATACAATAAATTTAAGCATTCGTTTTTTATTTTATTAAATTTTTTTTTTTTTTTCATAAACATAAAGCGTCATCAACCCTCTGCATGTCCTTACCGCTGCAGTTTTGTTACCGCTTATCCTAGTGTACGATAGGTGTTGCAATTTTGATATGCGTGACGTCACTGTACCAATTGCTCATCAACTATATCTCTCGGCGTATTATCCCATTCCCACATTCCCATCCCTGCACGTTCCTCTTCCACCCTCCCTCTCCCTCTCTCTCTCTCTCTCTCCTCTCATCTCTTCGCGGCGCTTCGCTGTCGCCCCTGCAACCCTCAACCCTCGACCCTCGACCCTCTGCTGCTGCCTCTTTGCCCTACCAACACCCCCCCAACCGTCGGAGACCGCAGACACAAAAACAATAACAAATCGATTCGAGAGGATGGTCGGGGATTTTGGTGTTGGGTTTTGGGTAGGGACGTTCTGCAGGGTGAGGGTGAGAGGGCGAGGGCGGTATGGGGATGAGGAGGAGGAGAATGAGGATGAAAATCCCGAGGACAACTTTCGTTTCTTCCTTCGCGTTAGATCTACTCACTGCAGTTTTATATGCAGTCGTTGGTGCGTTTATAGAAAATTTCGCTACATAATTTTCTAGTGAATTATTCAAATTTTTAATTATATAATTATATAGCGACCATTTAATTGATAAAATCACCAACTGCGTGTCACAATTGTACACACATGTAAAGTTTTTTTCTGTGAATCGCACGATATCTGCTGTGCAATTTTCGGAATAGATAGTGGCGCATTTTACACGTCCAGATACGTTTCGTATTCACGATTTTATGGTTTGTCGCTATACACGTCAATCGTGAAATTACCCGCGCGGTAATCCCTATATAATCGGCTGGCATCCAATTGCAAACGAACTAGATTCTCGGTTTTTATGCGAACTACAAATTCGCTAAACAGAAATCTAATTCAAATCGGGTTATAATTTTAACGAAATGTTTTGGACGTGCCGATTTTCGATAACGAATAATTTTTGAATACACGATCCGCACGCACGTGGCGTCGAATTTAAGTTAAGCCGTTGCCAACTCGAATATCGTTGCGGCAAAATCGTCCTTGAGACAAACATGGTTTGAAAAAATCAGGATAGAAAAAATCATTTGAGAAATTTAATAAAAATTACCATATACCGGAAGTTACGTGTTTGTTCGCAGATGGAATATGGGATCTGGAGTCTGCACGCCGCGGGTGGACTGTGGGGCGATCCGCGGCTCGCCCGAAGACACCCGATCCTTGTACCAGGAGGTCCTGCGGTTGGTCCAGGAAATCCTGGAGCAGCAGCGTTCGCTCTTAACACATTAAGGCATCCGATCGACGGAATCGCGATGCCGGTTGCGCCGGGTAGTCCTGCTTACCGAGCGATGGAATTGGTCTCAAGGACGACGTCCTCCGGGGCCGAATCTCTGACCACGGGGGCCTCATCCAGGACCGAAAATTCAACACGAGACAACGAATCCAACATCGAAGATCACGACGAGCGGAAGGACGGGGATGAAAATTCCAGACAGGTGATGAAAACCGGTGTATCATTTCATATGTAAAAAGAAAACGAAAAACGAAACAAGAACAAAAAATTTCTTTAATACGTTCTTTGTACGATTCGCAAACAGACTCCCTTGCCTACCGTGCAGATAAACAACGATGAAACTCCGGAAGAAAGCGACGCGGGAAGCGTCAGTAGTGGAAATGAGTCCAGACATTCCGTCAACAACAACCTGCACCTGAAACCTCCGGACACAGGACTTCCCTGCCTGCTTCTCGACAAGGTAGATTCTTCATTTTTCCCATCTATCGTCAAGTGGATAATTTTCATCGACTTTTTTCTCAATTTTTACCTGATTTTCGGATACCCAGGAAGACGGGGTACCCCCCGTTCTGAACAGTTGGGTTTTAGGCGCCTACACCGCAATGCTTGGACGTCTTTCGGCAGCCACCGCTGCCCTTGAGGGTTCCGAAGTTCCGAACATGACCTCGGACACGGGATCGGACAGCGAAGATTCTTCGTACACCGAAAAGTGAGTTTTATTATCTGAATATCCGTAAAAAATATGAAGGGAAAAAGAGGTAATAAGATTACCAAATTTTCAGGTCACGGGGTTGCAGTCCAACAGGAGCACCGCGACGAGGATACTCCTGCGGATCCTGTGAAATAATATCTCCGACACGTCCAGCCCTAAGAAAACACATAGCAGATTCTCACCCTTCGATGGGTGGGTTGGAGGCCGGAGATTCTAGACGGTGTCCGGCAACCGGATGTGATTTTGCAACCGGAAGTCGTTGCGAAATGGAAACCCATGTGGCGGCTCACGTAGCGCAAGGGATGTCACCGACAGGAAAAAAGCGTTCTCTAGCCCTCCAGCGCGTCAGGTATAGGTACTTGAAGTTTTTACTTGGCACGTGAAACAAAAAAATTTTGTTTCGAATCATGAGAAAAGAAGTAACTAAGAAACGTACAAAAAACGAAAGACTAGAAATAGGAAATCGGTCGAACGATAATATCGAACTCACCTGCCGGAGAAAATGTTCAAATTTCAGGTACGAACGGGAGGAATACAGGTGTTCGATGTGTTCGTATGCGTGCACAATAGAGAAGGCTTTCCAAAGGCATTTGCGGGCTCACGCCAAGGGCGCAGCTCCAGAGACGAGGGTGAGTTGTCCGGTATGTGGTGCGGATCGGACATCAGAAGTTGACCTTAGTAGGCACATGCGGAGGCACCGAGACGACCGTTATTTTTGTTGCGACATTTGCATCTTCAGGACGGTCCAGTTGAAGAAGGTAATTAATTTTTCCCTCAAGATTTCGATTCAAAAAACAACATAAAAAATATTTAAAGTTACAAAAATTTGCATTTCCCCAGCTGATTCAACACCGGCGAATGCATACGGGAGAAAAACCTCACCTTTGTCCCCACTGCGCTTACCGTAGCGCAAGACGTGACAATTTGAGAAGTCACGTGCGTCGTGTTCACAAGAAAGAAAATTTATATTGCGACACATTCAGCCCTCGTGGAATGCTACAAATATCTGGTAGCACCCAACCGATCAGAAGTCCAGCTTCATCGCCCGCTTCCAACGCCGGAAGTGCGAACTAGCCGCAAAAGAAAAACCGAGAAAATGAAGATAATTATAACAAAAAAAAAATTAATAAAATGATACAAGGAAGAAATCGGTAAGTGGATAAAATTACAACTGAATTCAATATAATATACAAAGAATCTACTGCTGCAGAATGTTCAAAGTTTTCACACACCTGCTGGTAAGGTTTTTCTTTTTTAGCTTTTAGAAAAAAGAGAAAAAAAAAAAAAAAAAACACAGACAAAACAAAGAGAACGAAAATAATTAACAAATAAATCGACTCCTGTCGATCCTCCCCATGGGTGCTATTCTTTCTATTTTTCATTTGATTTTTTTTTCTTTTATCTTTTCTCTTTGTGTTTTTTCTATATACGAACAAAAAAATTTTAATTTGCAAGTACCTAAATAATAATAATGATAATTAATCTTATATATAAAATATATAGCAAAAAAAAAAAGAAGAAGAAGAAAAAAAAACGAAAAACATTTTACACGTCCTAACTTTGTCAATAAGTATATATACATATATAATATATATATGTATACATTATATATATATATTTAAAACAATTTAGATATTGTGTATAGTAGAAAGTGTCACGGTATATGCATATATACTATAAATTATTATACAACTAAAACTATACAGTTGATTGCGATAACATAATTATGTCCGTATCGATTGAAAGATCATTTAAAATTTCAATATAAATCACGAGAGAAACAAAACGAAAAGAAAATAATAACAATTCCAGTGGACCAGAGCCGGATATACCGTATTAAATACAGAAACCCAAAAATTGATTGATTGAAAAAGAAAAGAAATAGAAAAAAATTACAAAACGTGAATTATGCTCAATTTTTCTGTCCATATACACATAAATACTATACACGTCGTATATACCTAATAGCTAAGTTCCTCGTCAGAATTTTTCAAATATATTTACACTTGATTTTTTTTTGATTTTTGATTTTTGATTTTTTTTTTTTGCATAATTACCGAATGTCTCTGGTCTGAACAAAAAGAAAAAAAAATGAGGTACAGGTACTATACGTACGGTGATGAAGAAAAAAAAAATTTTAAACTAATCTTTAAGTCAACTGAATATTTGTAAGAAGCAAAAAGAAATTAACTTTTTCTTTTTCCAATCATTGCAAGTCTTGATATATGATATATATGATCAAACGGATATTGATTATTATTATTACTATTATTATTATTATTATTGTTACTATTATTATTACTATCATTATTATTATATAATATAGTAGGTATTATTATATAAAAGCTGCGAAATGGTGCTAGATCGTAGACTGGATCATATAATTATTATATAAATTACAGAAAGACTGAAAATCTTAAGAAATTTCGAAAAGATTGAAAAAAAAAAAACGAAAAAACATTTATAATAATAATAAAATGCGATGCCAAAAGATACGGGGGGTGGGGTTGGAGGGAGGGGGAGCAGAGAAAGAGAAAAAAAAAATTCAATCCTAAAACGAATTGACAATTTTATAATCGTTAATTAATCAATAACGAAGTCCAGACTATTTTCGGGCGACTGACTGTGGGGGAAAAATAAGAAAAAGAAGAAGAAAAAAAAAGAGAATAATAAATAAACAAACAAATAGTAACGAAGACTGAGAATTTTGAACTGAATTGCCAGGGTCTACGCGTTTGAAGAAAAAAAGAAAAAAAAACTACGATGGTGCTAAAAATTTAGAAATTAGATAATTTTAATTGAGAAATTTTCAATGATGTATAACGAGAAAGAAGGAAGAGGAAACTTGAGAAAAAAAAAAAGAAAAAGAAAAAATGCAGCAGCTAATTGTACGGTAAATGAATTTTACACGTATTCAACTAATTCGATAATCTGACTCGAATTGAATTATAGGGGTTCGATGTATGGGAAAAAAAAATAATTTCATTGCGTTATAGCTGGTTAACGAATTTTAAGAGACTGAAAAATTATTATTATTGATAATTGGCCAATTTATATATATGTAATTCTATATTAAAATTAAAATTAATCGAGTAATCCCAATTAGAAAAAAAAAATCGAAAAAAAATATCTGCGTAAAAATAAGACCCTGGCTGTAAGGAAAGGTGCTATTTTGCAAATGTCGTTTTCTAATTAAGTTCAATCTTAATTAATCTTAAATATTCTTGTTATCATATTTTATCTATCTCAGTTTTGTTTTAACTTTTTTCTATATATAAAACTAGTATAAGATGTGTGTCAATTTTTAATATACATATATATTATGTATACATTACGATATTGGTATTAATATATATATATATATAGATATAATATGTAGTTTTTATTCGAAACGCGCGCGCGATCTTATAGCAGCCGATTGATAAAACGAAAAAAACTAAAAGAAAAGAAAAAGATTTGAAAAGATAAGAAAAGAACAACGTAACGAATATTCGCGCATTTACTAATTAATTAATTAATATATACGTATAATGCAACGCCTATTTTTTGCTTTTGATATATCATACATGTGTGTATGTATATATATATAATATATATATATATCTATACATATGTATAGGTGTATAGTACGACGTATACACGTGGGCAGGGTGCAGCTCTGGAATAATATTTAATATTAATTATATATATATGATATACACCCCACGATCCAAATTATTTGTTAAATGGCGTAATTAATGAATATTATATACCTGTATATTATATTATATATTTGAAAACTCAACCTCGAGCAGCTCTTCCGCGACTTTTAACAAACAAAAAAAAAATAAAATAACTAAAATAATTTAAGTTTTATCGATATAATTATTCAATAGACCAAACTGCTGGACACACATAATACATTAAATTACGGTGATATTTTACTAATGAAAATATACATTATATACCTACATATGTGAGGAACGTGATCATTTATGATATTACAAAAAAATCATTTGTCCAATTGAATTTCTAACTGATTTTTTACCGCGAAATGCGTCGCCGTTTCGAATTTGATTTAGAAATGATGAGATAAATTGAAGAAGAAAAATGAAATAAATAATTAAAATGAAAAAGTTATGACAGTATATGAATGTGTAATAAAATAAACAATAAGCGTAATATATACATGTATACATATGTGGTTGTCTATTGGCCAGCAGTTCAGTCTCCAGATTATTATTCATCTATTTATATAAAAATTAAAAATGACAAAAAAAAAAACTAGAATAAAAACTAAAACAATTGATTTTTAATTAATATTAATGAATGATATAACTAAATGCAAGTGAAATACGTTGCGTGCGACTTATATTAATTACATATATATATAAATACGAAAACTGTGCGTGCCAAAGTAAATATGATGACGAAAAGATAAACGGAAACAAAATTATAAGGTGATGATCGACTTTTCATTGGAGTATAAAGGTCGGAATTTTAATTTCCTAATGTACTTTTAAAGTTTCCGCGGTACTTGAAAAAAAAAACTCATCTCATTTTCTCTCGATATATATATATATAATTTTTCTTCTCTTCCTTTCTTTCGATTACCTACCAAATTTTATTACACCGGGTGCTAATTGAACGGAGGAATGAAAAAAAGAAAAAAGAAAAAGCCAAAAAAAAAAAACTAACAATAATAATAAGATAATTAACGAATCAACGAACGTATAACATTACGGACCTCTGTACTTCAATTTTGTAAATATATATAGATTGAAAAAAAAAAAGATAAAAGAAAAAAAACCAACAAACATTTGTTACAATCTTTTAACTGTTAAAAACTTTTTTGCTGTAGTTGTATAAGCCTTCCCACTTGTATACCTTACCTAAACTGTATATTATTATTATTATTAGTCTTCTTATTATTATTAAACATTATTATGATTATTACTATAAATATTATATACATATATAAATATATATATATAATATATATTCTATATTAATGTTTCTCAGATTAACAGTTAAATGATAATTCAAGAATTTAGAAGAAGGAAAAAATAATAAAGAAAAAAAAAAAACCATTGTCCATAATTATAAGCCGGACATCGCGCGCTTCATTTCTGGAATTCGCAATTACGCAATAAGTACTATAATTAATTATATGAAATCCTTTTTCGGATTTTCCGATTTCATTCTGAACTGTGAAGAAAATACTGTACCAACTACATTATTAAAGTATACTTTAGTTTCATATAAATTTTTTTTTTGGCAGAGGGAGAAGAAAAAAAAATTAAAAAAAAGGATCGAAGATTGAAAAATTCAACCCAATCAATGTCTCGAGTATATCTTGAAAGGATTTCATAAATTAAGAAAAAAGAAAAAAGAAAAAAAAAAAAAATTAATATACAATCTAAATGTGATAATATATTTACTATTAAACTATTGTAACAATTAACGTATATTATAATTAAACAATGTAAGACTCTATCGTGTGGGATCGATCAAATCGATTATGTATAATTATAAATATGTATAAGGAGATGTGAGAAAGAAACGAAAAAAACCAAAACGAAAGAAAAGAAAAGAAAAGAAGAGGTATTAACGTAATTACGAAAAAAAACCGAGCAATTTTAGAATTTTTGTCCACTTAGGTAATAAATAATTAAATATACATGTTCCAGGTTATTGGACCGAAGGGCGACGCATTAAAATATAATTGCGATCCTGCAAATTCGATTTGTGATTGACAAAATTAATTAATTATTATAAAATAATTGATGGAAAAAAAATTCATTTCAATAAGAATATGGTATGGTATATATTATACGAATATATATATATATTATATATAAATAAAATATATTGCTACGAAAAAATTCGTCCCTGATAATTTTAAATATGAGGAAAAATAAAAAAAGAAATGAAAAAAGAAAAAAAAAAATTCGTCGTCCTGTCGCCACGAGCCTTACACATATATATATAAATATATATATGTATATTATGTATATTGTAATAAAATAATTCGCTCAGCGATTGAACTAAAAAAATTAAAAAAAGAAAAGAAAAAGTAAAAAGAAAAAAAAATGGAATCCAATTCGACCTGCTATATTATATACTAATTGATTATACGAAGATCTTTAGATCGGTGAGCAGCGATTTTGTCGTTTCGATCGAATATTAATTATTACGGTATATATGTATAAATATAATATATATAATAGAAAAATATAAATTAAATAAATTAAAGTCGTCAAGGTCATTATGTAATGCTAGGTTATACAATTATATTATATATTTGTGTACTTCGATAATCGTTTAAAGAATACGTATAAAAATTATGACGACGATCATGCGGTCCGTCTGTGGTGAGTCCTGATTAATCATATATTATATATATGGCCACGGTTAATTATTGCAATGATTAAAACATGTAGACATTAAAAATAACATAGGAGAATATAAAATTGAACGGTAATATCACGTATAATATATGGCTACATAAAATTATGTGACATTATTATTATTATATTATTGTTCAAAGAAATAAAAAGGGAAAGAAAAGAAATTAATTAAAATAAATGAATAAATAAATTGTCGTCGCGTTGTGATTTAGGTAATTGTTATATATGTAAGGCAATTCGAAGACGCGATTAGGAAGAAAAAAAAAATTAGTAATAATTTGTTCGAATAATTTTTTTTTTCATTTTTCAATTTCATATAAAATCACGGTAACTGATTATTAACTGTATGAAATTATTTCAAGCTTGAAAGAATTATTCCGTTTATTTGAGCGTAAAAAAAAATTTGAATCATCGAACCGCGAAAACTAAACGATCTGCACGCGTCTTCGATACGCGAGAGTCTTTTACCTGTTTGTATCGATAAGGTAATGAGTAATAAAGATTTCATTAAAATGGACTCTACATGATATATGAAACCGTGTTTGTATTCCATATACTTTATAGAAATCCACAAATTATTCTGAAAATTCCTAGTACCATTATTTTTCTTTTCCGTTAATATTTGCTCGTCATATTAGACAACTAATTACATACAGCACGTGTTTTATTACCACATCACAAAGCGAGTCTTGTTCGATGTAAAACTAATCGCGGAGCTGATCGTTAATACCGTTAGAGTTTAAATGGATCCGCAGAATTTTAGCATAATTAATTAATTATAATTATTACGCGGGATAGTCGCAATTACAATTTAGTACGTGCATTTTGATGACGGCGGTACATATTTAAAAATAAAAAATAAAATATGTTGCGGAATAGGTAAACAAAAATATTTTTCGCAAGAAATTATATCTGTCCTAATTGATACTAAATGATTACCAACCCGCATGTGGTTAAACTTGACGACATGAATAAAACCATTTACTTAAATGTAACGGGAAATTCCGAATAAAAGTAGAAAGTGTACAGTGTGAAAATAGTCGTCTATTTTTATAAAAATTTTAACCGATGTACGCGAAAGTGCAGATCTCGACCAACGGCAGAATTGGCATGCGAAAAAGCAAATCAGCTATTTCGATACGATAGCTGTAGATCGCGTTTTTGATAATATCTAGCGATATTTTTATTATCAGTTATCAGTAGACTGGTGCCTAATGGTCAGCCACGTTACTGTTCGTTGGAATCGGAAAATGATGGCTAAGAAAACACCCGGTACGTAGCGGTATGATCCGAGTCGACAACCTTCCGATTCCACAAAGCAAGTGGTGACCGTCTGGTAGAGTATGAGGTCTACGGGGCCCCCGGTCGGGCAAATGACGACGATGGTGATGGTCCGTAGGTGGTGGTTGGTGTTCGGTTTTAGGTTGTTCGGGTCTGTTCGGAATGCGTCGTATTTCGTAGCGGCAACAGTAAACTCGGTGAGCTCGCGACTCCGACTTCAGTTTGCTGTTGCAGTTTCAAAGTCTTCAGCTAAGCGCAAACGACATGTACAGCGACTCGCTTGCATAGCGTTCATATATCAAAGGACTTGGAATTTATCGTGCGTGGCTTCGAAGCGAAGACCTTCTTAGTTCGGGTGAATCTCCAGTGAGTGATAATCATTATCCGTGTCAGGGTCGTTGCATCGTATCCAAAAAAATTTCTTCCATATCTTTCCACTATCTTATCTCAATGTCAGAGTTCCACAACGAACATATTCCATAACATTACCTCGGACTCCGATCGAATGTCCGAATCAAATAGGTACATACCTACACATTACGTTTACGGAGAATGGAAAGATTTTACCATCGGATGTTGCAGCTACACCTCGTAACACGAGCTACACAAAGTTCAAAGAATATACCGTAAACTTATCGCCCAATACTTGCATTAAAATTCGTGTTCATGGTCGAATGCATGATCGAAACCGTAGCCACACTCACCGAGTTATTTTCTTTCTTTTTCCGTAACTTTAAAGTGGAATGTGCAGTGCTTTTGATGATTATAATTTCTCCTTTGATCGGTCGGGCTCTTGAAACGTATCGAATAAGATTGTCTGTTCTGTGAGGAACTTTCTATCCAGTATAAAATTAGAGTTAATACAATTTGTTGGCATTTTTCTTTTTCTCATCATTGCTAAATACTGTGACTAATAAAATGAGAGTTACACCGGATCAGCCAAGCTGGGTGACTCGCGGAGTTCGAATGTGAACATCGTACGCTCTTCACATACACCGACATACTTTTCACCGCAATATGCGTGTTACTACAATCGCAATCATTTGTCTCAACATTCTTTCCCATATGTACATCCGATATAATATATCATATACACATATGCACATGAGCATCTGCGAGAAGCAGTTCACTGTCGCGTTATCAATGTGGAAATAGTGTGACTCATTCGACGAACTCACGCTAGCATTATGTATACTCGCTCATTCAATCGTTCGCTCACACTCTCAACTCACTTTGACTCATATCGACAGATTAGCATTCTCCATAGCGTACAGTGATCGGATCTTTGATCCGGTAAGAATTTTCGTAAGCGTGATCATCGATCCTCCATCTGTTAATTACATTGGAATTCGCCAAAAATAATTTTCGAATTACGGCGAGGAGTCATCTGACTCAGGAATGATCATTCCACGTATTATAGCTAATCATGTGTACAGTAAGCGAGATTATACCTGGAAATCATTAGAGTCCAGACATCCATGTACCGAACTGAAGTTGCTCCTTTGTAGTTTCGTGTAATTTGAGTTTCCTTTTCACACCGATTCAGGAACTATCTGAGGAAAAGAGGCCCGAGAAAATAAGCAGCGAAGGGAGAAGGGCGGCGACCATGGAATTCCGTACGCCTGGTTAGATCCGGGGAAGAATCAGCGGAAGAAGGAAGAAACGATTATATATTGTTACGATAAAGGGAGTTGGTTTTATAGAAAGTACAGGAATAAAAGAAATGGAGGAGAAGCCGGTGCCTAAACCAAGGTCAAATTTCACCTCTGAAAGCAGAGGTGTTCGATCGACAACTCCTGTTCCGGCCCCTAGAAAGCTTCATATTCATACTACGAGGACGACACCACCTCGGTCGACCAGTTCCAGCGAGTCCAGCTCCTCGGAAAAAAGCGAGGAAGGTAAGCCCTGCACAAATGATCCCGAAGAAAATAGCCGAACAAAAACAACGCCCGAATTTTTTCGGAGTATAAGCAGCTGCTCGAAACAATTGAAAGATGAAATTTCAGAGAAGATGACCTCGAAAAGCAAGTCGGTAATATCGAGTACGAGGAATGCTAGTCTACGATTAGAAAAATCGATGAAAAATCTGCTGACACGGCGCCTGGCATCCGTTAACACCGAGGAAGGTATTCCGCCCGATATTCCGGACGGTGTTGTCGCGGCCGCAGACCGGAAACTCAAGGATACCAAAGGAACGCGACAGGATCGATGCGTTTCGATGCCAACCGATGAGATTTTCAACGGTATCTCGTTCTACAGTCCCCTGGGTACCACCCTGCGAAGTATTCGTAATGAGGTAGATTTATCAACGATCAGATACAGTCCGCCTCCACCGATTTACCCGCCACCCCCGCTTCCGGAGGAATCCATCTACGACGAGTTACAGTCTGTTACTTCCGGTCACAGCGGTAGCAGATACGATACGTTAAGTTCAACGGTATCCGCGAACCGTGACATAGACCTTAACGATACCTTGGACCTCCTAAGTTTCAGCAAAAGTCAAGGTAGCGATTCCGACGTGAGTATTAACAACGGAGACATGAATAGTGCCAACGAAAAAGCGATCACCGCGGAGATACCGAAGAGAATATTGAGATCAGATTCTTGGACTTTTTACGACGCTACCCCAACCACCAATAAGTCCGAGCTCGGGGTTGACCTTGAGATAATGTCGAGCCTGGACGAAGGCGCGAACGAGCCTCCGATCGAAAAAAATTTACTACGACTTTCGGACGTTGGTAGTACAGTTTCCATACCGAATTCACTTTACGAAAACTGGTTACCTAAAGGTTCGCAAATATCCGAGGATGAAATTCTACCGTCTATTAATTCGGGGGAAAATTATTCACGGGAGCAAAGCAAGTCCCTGCTATTCGAATTCGATCCCCTTTCGCAAACGGATGAAAATATTTACAGCAATTATGAAAACAACGACATGATGCTTCTGGAAGCTCTTCTAGCGACCAGCGAGTCCCCGAGTAGTGCCGGGAGCTTCGCTGACCTTCGGGAAGAGGAGGAAGAGGTCGAAGATGATGCGTACCACGAGGTGTCTTCGCATCAGAGAATTAACGAAGATACTCGTGATCAACCAGAACCTACGGGGCCGCCTCCGGAACCACCTAGAAGATACGACTCGCTGCCAAGAAATGAATACGACGAAGTAGAGCTCGTAGAGATTCCTGACGGAGCTGGACGTCCTTCGGGTAAAAATCCAGCACTGCTTCCAAAGTTATCTCAAATTCGAAAAAAGCAGCCAGCTGTACCGCCGAGAAAACCGTCGGTGAAAATTCATCTATCTCCAGCCCCGAACACTAACATTCCGGAAGAACCGTCCCCACCGGTACAGCTCAAATTTCCCGACGATATTCCTCCACCGAGTCCTCAAGTAGCCGAAGAAAGTCGAACTTCTATGATGCGAAAGCTACAGAAAAAACTAAGGCACGATTCGGTGGCCAGTATAAGACCTAACGTTATGAATTTTGTTCGTGGTAGTAAATTGTTATCAAGAAATCGTGAAACTCCGAAAGAAGTAAATTCGGGAACAAAACTCGAACGACCGACATACACGGGTCACACATCTCCTGCGAAACGAGGTATCGTTTATCGTCCCGGTGTTGGAATGGAGAGGACAAAGGACCTTGTACAAAGAGCGGCGGTACTAGCGGATAAGAAATTATCATTTTACGGAGACAAGGGTCTGACCGTTCCAAAGGAGACTGTGTTACTAGAAACTGTTCATAGCGTACATCTACTGCAAGACGTAAAGTAAGTTGAAGTAATAAACTAAAATAAAATAAATAACCCGTTAAAGAGTGGATGTATATTTAGTAGCGCAGCGTACTGCACTGTTTAAGAAGATGCGATGCCCACAATTAGTTGACCCCGAGTGGCTACTGCGTTCGGGATTAGGGAACCCTAAATTTAATTCAGAGCCAGATGAATTGGGGCCCGGGGCAGGGGGGATTGGGGGTAAAACGCGTTGGAAATAAAGTGTTGACGCTTTACTCGGACTCAACCACAGACAAAAGGACAATACGTGGGAATTCCACGCCTCGTAGTTTATGCTGACCGGGCCAAACGTTAGTCATAAAATCTAACGTCTCGCCGTGTCTGACAAGGTTCAACGATTATAGAGTTGCTTTGTACCCAAAAACAAATCCCAAAGGTCATGCCAAGATGATAGAATTGTGAATAAGATTATACCTGAGTATCCGAATACTTTATAATTTTTGTCGCAGGGTAGTCGATGGCGAGGCGATACATTGCATAGCGGTGAGCGGGGAGGGTCGTCCTGGAGTACATGTGTTTTACGTCAAAGGCGTAACGGAGCGAAGAATTTGGGCACAACGGATCCTGGAGGCCTTGACCCCGGTTTTTCCCGTAAGATATAGCTCTGAACTTACCAGAGTAGGCTGGGCCTATGTCAAGGTGAGACTCCCTCTTCCATGACCATTTTGTATTTTTCATCTCATTCTCTCTGTTCTGAAATTCAAAACCCCCCTGTTTTTATGACGTACGGGATATCGCGGACACACGAAACATGAGAACTTAAAAGTAATAGTGCCTGTGTGCGATCCTTTCCAAGGAAATCTACTTTCTATAATCAACAGCTGCACGATCAATTATACATCTACATTATTCTCGAATCAGTGAATAAACTATCTGAAAATTTCATTCAGAATCGCTCGATTATTTGCTAAACGTATTTTCATTATTTTTTCATCCGAAATAATGGAGCGTAAAAATTGAAAGTATTTTTTTCCTTTTTTCCCCTTTTTGTAGGAGGGCGTAACAGGAACGTGGTTTCCTACGTGGCTTTTACTGCAACGGAGGAACCTGTTTTACACACGCTCAATCGACTCGGCAGCCTGTAGCTTCGAGCAATTAGATCTACGCAAGGCGCGCTGCATAGGTAAGAATTATAAAGAGATATGATTACTCAATACACGAGTGTCAGATGCACGCGAATCTTCTTCATCGCACGGCTCTCTGAATCCGAGGAATTTCATTCCCTGCCATTTATGCACTAAGATATAATACGAGTCTCGCTGTTGTGTTTTTAGTTTTCTTTTTACATTGAAATTTAAGAAGTTCATTACCGGCTTTCCGATGTCTAACATTTCCGTGTGGAGATTGCGGTTTCAGACTCCCGGAGTTGAGAGATACGGAAAAAAAGGAGCCGCGGTCACGGTAGAAATACTCCGTTCTTACCGCCGTTAGTTGTCCAGAAAGATGGTCTATGCCCTCAAATTATTATAAAAAAGAGTCACGTCATCGTCCGCACGACATCCAGAAAGCCAGATCTGATATTGTCACTTTTGTCAAAAGTCTTTTCGTCTGTTAATTTTTGTTACTTTCCAGTATTAAGGGAACACGAAGGACCGACGATCGAAGACGGTAGCATACCTGTGGTCGTTGTGGATGCGGGCGGCAAAGGTGCGCTGCACATAGCAGCTCCAGGATCGAGAGAAGCTCCAGTTTGGAAACACGCTCTTTATCAAGCCGCGACTAGTTGCGGCCCTGGGATCGACCAGCAGCAGCTAACCCAGGACAACGTCCCCGTCATCCTTGAGAAATGCATAAATTTCATCTACACCCACGGTGAGTGGTGAACATATAAGAAATAAAATCATTTTCACAAGCACTCGACCATTTCTAGAATATCTCCACTGCCACCGGGGTTATTCGTCGATCATTTCTATCTTCCAATATCTGCAGATCGATGAAAATTTAAACTCAGTTCTCGCGTATATCTAAAACAACTTTTACAGCGAAATGAAACGAATGACGTAATATTCGTCATTGGTTTCCCGGAAGCTTGTTCTATGCCACAACTCGCACGGGATATAATAGGTATAGGTACGTAAAGTAACCATTCGAACAAAGGCGACCTGCACACGCTTATTCACGTTACTTTTATTAAACACATACGTAGTAACGCAAACCTGTGCGAGTTCTCCCACGGCACCTGGATTATACACTTGCCATTCACATTCGCACATACGAAACTATATAGATAATATAATATTGCTTCGAAAAAGCGATCGGACATTCATTATTTTTCATGTTATATCTCATCGTACTTTGTCGTACCGCAGGTATAATGTCGGAAGGTATTTACCGTCACAGCGGCTCCAGCAGTGCAGTGACGCGTCTTTTGGAAGCATTCCGCAAGGATGCGTGGGTAGCTCAGATCAGGAAGGTCAACTACACCGAGCACGACGTTGCCACGGTCCTGAGACGATTTTTAAGAGATCTCCCCGAGCCTTTGCTGCAAGCAAACATCCACGATCCTCTGTGCAGAATCGTAGGTCAGTATATTATTCTACAAATGTAGAGTAATTTTTTTTTATCGCCCCGCACGTAATGAGAACCTGCAGTTAAACCGCGATAGTTACCTATTTTTCGCAACGCGTGGAAACTGTGTCAGTTTATATATATTATTTTATTATTTCTTTTCTCTTCGACTCGTTAACGAACTTTCTTTCCTTCATTAAATCCCGACAATTTATTGTGAATGTAACTTTTCACCTGGAGATCCGGCAATTATATTGTATTTGAATTATTTTCAAATTACCCTAGCTAAACTGATATACGATTGATCGATTCATTCGACGGCAGTGACCTGCGGGATCATTCTAACGGGTTGAACGATCTATTAATGCATTATAATAACTGGGCAAGACCGAGTAGTCGAAGCAGATCGGGTGAGATAGCATTAGCATGTTAGTAAATAGGTGCAACGCGCGCGGTTGCAGGGTCCATCCGATAACAACTCAATAAACGCTTCCTGCAATTACCACCAATTGCCTTTTCATTTTATTAGATTGATAACGCACACGACTTTTTTTTCACGGGTGAAATTCCGCGGAATCTTCCGGTCCCCCCGCGCATCGGTATCATTTTTTTATTGAAAAAATATTTCTAGACATGGAGAACGAGGACGAGCGCGTTTCGAACTACAGAAATCACCTTGAAACCTTAACGCCTGTGGCGAGCGCAACGCTCCGCAAGATTCTCGCCCATCTCTATTGTCTCGGCCAACAAAGTGCCAGGAATCGTATGACCGTTGCTAACCTGTCCGCGGTATGGGGGCCGACCTTGATGCACGCAGGGGAGACGAATACCGAAGATTGGAACCGGTCCGAAACCAGAGTCGTGGCTGACCTCATTACCCTGTACCCAAAACTGTACCAACTTTCAGCCGCCGACATGGCGAGGGAGGCAAAAATTCTCGAAGTCCTCGAGAGGCACCACGTTTCGAACAATCGACCTAGGGCTGCGCCATCGGGGGATTTAAAAATTTGGATTTACCTCATGGCGAGGGACGGAGAGTGCATAAATGTCACGGTATGTCGTCCGACTATATTTTTCTCACCATCATTTCTCGAAGGTTTCATTCAACGAATTTTACTCGTTGAAGATCGGGCCCCACAAAACGGCGTTCGACGTCTGTAAGGAATTGGCGGAAAAGACGGGACATCAACCCCACGAACTCTGTCTGGAGGAGTCCGCCCTCGGCGGTGACCTCGAACGTCCGCTGCATCACAACGAAAGTGTTTTGGAGACCGTAGTGAGGTGGGGATATTGGGACGTCGATGACAGAAAGGATAACGTCCTCCTGCTCAAGAAGGACACGATCTACAGTGACATTATACCTCTGGTAATATAATATTGCGTAGCGAGAATATCGTTTCAACTCTACAGTTATTTCAGCTGTTTAAAACTCACTGCATCGTCGATTATTATCGACGATTATGATAAACGTACTTTTATTACAATTGATATATACGAACACACACGTACGATCCAATTTGCCGTGCCTGCATCGGTAGACAAAGCTTCGTGATGAAACTTCTTTGTTTTCACTCTTTTCCCGTTCGCTCGTATTAGCTACCGTGAGTCACATTTGAACATTGGTATCGTCCGGGGAAAACAGGATATTAACCAATTGAGCTTTGCTGCGTATAATATAAGAACAAGTTTATATACGTTTTACTCATACGCTGCGCTTTTTGTAACGGCGCGCTTAATGATTTCGTATTTCTATATACGTTCTCCTCACTTACCACGAGCCAAAAACAATTCATTCTATAAACGGATCACCATCGACGTAATAAAAAAAAATTCACTTTCAAACATTACAGGTAAATCCGCCGATGACGATATCGGGTGAGCTAAAATTCGCGGACACGAAATCGAAAAATTTTAAAAATTACCTCTTCGAATTCAGCCGAGCAAAATTATGCTGCTACAAGGACAAAATGTGCGCTTCCAAACTTTACGAATGGAGAATAGAGGACATAGTTTGGTACATTGGCCACGAGTCGAAACGAAATCCGCGAATGGGGTAAGAATAATCAAAATCTAATCGAGAATTTGATCGACAGAAAATAGGAAACAGAACTGTGATTTCGCACCTTCGTTTTTTTTCAGGTGGTCGATCACTTTTATCCTGAAAAATGGAAAACCGAACAGGTGAGTACCAAAACTGACGGTAATTAATTAACAAAATAATGCCTGATTGATATTTCTTCTTCTTCTTACAGGTGTAAGGATACCCCATATTTCGGTTACACACTCGCAGGGGCCTTGAAAGGTGAGGAGTATCGATGGTTAGCAGCTATGGTGTTCGGCGAATTTCAACTTAACCTCCGACCGGCTGCTGTGAACCTAATGGACCCTTGATCTTTCGGATCGCATAGATCTAAGGGTCAAATCAGAGAATGAGAAAAAAATTTAACAAAAATTAGGAGGACGTAGCAATTAGTATAAGGATCAGTGATATACGCCTAAGAAACGTTACGTTCAACATGATAAAACAATATGAGCAACGTTCTCAGGTTTGTTTCTTTCATTTTTTTTTTCTTCTTTTTTATGAGATTTGTAAATAACTTATTTTGTTATACGAAATGTAAAATATTATTTACACAAATTATACGTGTATGACTTATAAGAAAATAATACTGACGATATACAACGTATAAGTAGAAAATTATTGGCGTAATAGGTATTATTATTATTATTTTATATAATATCGTATAGATATAAAGGATATTTCTGTAAAATTATATAGAAAAAAATGCATTGCATTTAAAAATTGTTGAACTCATAACGATATCGAGCCGTAATTTATACAACGCGATCGGTGCTATAATTAAATGTACGTAGAAATATATGATGATTTTTTTTTTTGGTTTTACGTATAACGTAGATGCGTATTTTTAGTACAATTGAAGTATTTGATCGGTTTTAATACCAAAGAAAAGAGAGGGAGAGATAAGAAAAAAAAAATTGCCGAGTTCCTTGGGGAGAGATTAATTAATTAACTATTTTTATCACACTCGCGAGTTGCCAGATTATTACTATTATTTTAACTGAGTTGTCTGAAAATTTCAATAAAAACTTTATTAGGAATTAATTCGTAAATTAATTAATCAATTATTAATTCTTCGACGAATGCAGAAAATGAATAATTATTATACCTGTTTCATATTATATAAATGTAAAATATTAATCAATTTATTTGTATACTATATTAATTAGGTATAAAACCGTTGCTATATAGGTGTAGTTTATGAATTATGCTTATACTTAAAAAATGTTTTATTCTTTAATAAATTGTTTTATAAATAATATTGAGCTGCCATTTTTTATTCTGTGCGTTAAATCGACACTATATTGATAATTATTTATTATCTATAACATATCTATATAGATGATAATTGTATCGTAAATTTAATTACGTATGAAAATTGAAAAATCTTAGAGAAAAAAAAAAGACCGAAGTAAAAGAAAACTTCTTAAATTTCAAGAAGTAGATATTAGGTAGTTGTTTTTTTCTTTTTTTCTGTTTTCAACTAATCTACGATCTAATGAGCATTCTTAAAAGGTTAATCGATTATTTAAACTTGAGATTCTTGAGCACTATAAAAATTATACACAACCATGAATCTTCATTCGCGTATTATGGTCATAAATATAACTGCGATTATCTTAAATATAATTAATTTTTATTTGGTCCGTTCCGTTTAACGCTCTCGATTAAATCTTATTACATACAGCCCCGCAGCTGGGAATATAAAAACAAAAAAAATTATAATGATAATGATTAAAAATACTACCTTGTAATATTATCGAAAATTCCGAAAATTGGATCGTCCCAGCCAAGGGCGTAAAATTGCAGTTATTCGTTTCTTTGAATAAATATAGAAAAATCGGTATCGGTATCCCTCGGGATATTGAAAATTTTTGGGAATAGAAATAACTCTAAAAATTTGAGTGTCATCGTCCGTTCAGATTCGGGTTGTAAATCGGCCTGGCTATATTAATATTCGTTGAATTTATCGTATTCGTTCTTACCGGGGTATACTTTGACCTTGTGTCCCTAATCGTATCCCTCGTACAACAATGTAGGTAACAATACCAACTGGAAACTATAGCTCCGAGGCCGTTACAGGTAGCTGAAAAAATCAAAAGTACCGCAAGAATACTTTCCACCTCAGGACAGTTGAGATCAACGTATCTGAGTATCGGTGATCGAGGTTCGGGAAAATCTCCTTTGGGACGACACGAGCAAGTCGCATTCAGTACCCTAGCCGGGACACATTCTAATCCGGCAAGACGTGCCAAATGCATCGATGCGGAAACGCAGGCAACGATCGAAGCCAAGGTTGCCAAACCGGAGAGAAAAATACCGAGAACCTAAAATATGAAAATATTAAATTCGCCCACCAGCTGGTCAATGTCATTTTATTTTCACCTTGGTCGATGAGGCGCAAAAACCGCGACTCGATGACGAGTACTCTCTGCTGAAACAGCACAAAAGACAGGTTCCAAAACCGCCGGAAAGCAGCAACTGAAATTTTCCTTAATTTATCAACGGCGAACTTTCTCTTCCTTCCAATTTTTTTTCGTCGCTATACATTTGTAAAAAAAAAATGGAATAAGGAAACATTAAAAATTATCTCTCACGGGAATTCCGCTCCAGTAGGGCACGTCCGTTACGGGAAGATTTGGAGCCCAAAGAAGTAGCCAAAGAGACAAGGTGGTGACCGCTAGACCAAAAATTGTTTGTACAGCGGCGAGCGTCCTGGCGAGAACCCGATGACGCAGGAGAGGCGGATGAGATTTTCTCGGAACTGAAAAACGGAGTAAAAAAAAAATGGTAACGCGCGTAGGTACCTCGATATTATGTGTGCAGCGTTTAAAGTGATCGTTCGTTTGCAGAACTGTCAAAGCAGCTGCTCGGGTCTCTCGCCTTAACTTTTGATGCGTAGTTTCTAATCCTACTCGACGTCGTACAACGTTCCTTTAGCCTCCCCAGGTGTCTCCATAAAAGCCGGTGTTGCGGTACAACGTACAGAATCCGGTCAATCCGTCCTTGCCTTCTACGGAGAGAAGGATCCAATTCCTTGCGCATAACGAATGCGGTGAGCATTTTGTCCGCCTTCTCAATAATAATCGCACTTGCGTCACGTAAGTATACATAAAATCGTAAGATTTCGAAGAACAATTTTACAAATTTACAAAAATCCTTACGGTTTCCTACGGCGGACCCTACGTGCCCTGAAGTTATCGTCAGGTGCAGTCCTTTCACGGCGTGCATCGGGGCCAAGAGTGTTTAGAAATTCCAGTCACCTTTTGTAACGTCGGCCACATAAGAGGCACATATGTACGTAGATAGTTATGTATGTGGGATTGATGATCACATAGACGGGGAAGCGTTTTCTTCTTTTGTTCGTTAAATTTCGCGTGCCAAGTATCGATATAGATTTGATAAAATTCTAGATACATAACAATAGATTTCCATTGTTAGAAAATTAATTATATATTATCGGTTCCACGCGATACCAAGGGTTCCCCCAATTCTATGGGGTTCGAAATTATCAGCCCATGTTACTCGGGAAGATGGAGAGAGAAAAAAAAAAAATGGAAGTCGATTCTTCCACCTCATGTAGCTCCGGGAGGTTGTTAGACCGATGACACGGAAATGAAAATGGAAAGCAAGTGTGCTACGGTGCCAGTCGTGGCTGTTCTTTAAATATAATGTCGTTATACATAGGCGTATGTACGATACATGGAGCTATAAGTAAAGTTCACTTCCGGTCGTTGGTATAATTTCTAAGGTCACTTTATCTGATTTCGAAAAAAAAATCGTTTTTAATTGTTTCATCAATTTTAATCCTCAACATTCTCATCAAAAAGACGAGATGTTGATAATTTCGATCTATACATATGTAAAAAATCTATTTCATTTTACACAGGGTAAAAATTTTCCTTCCAACTCACCGGGGTGTAAAGATTATTCGTTTCGTTTCACGTCGATTCCCTAATTACTTTGTCATACATAGGGTACTTCGCATGTGTATTAAAACCGCGAGCGTTCCAAATTAGTCACTGGGTACCCATTCAATTTTTCGTTTCGTTAAGCGTTAGGCCTCATCTGAACTAATTATACGTACAGTCCCTGATAGGGGGGATTATATTGTGTGCTCTACAAAACGCTCTAGCGCGGTAAACATCGCGGAAAACGTTTTGTAGAAAAATTACTCAGAGACTAGCGCAAGACAATATAGATATTATACCCGCATATCAAGAAAAAAAATGTTCAAAATTTAGAAAAATGAGGCAATTAAAAAGAAAAAACTTTCTACAACTTTCTCCGTCTATAGACTAACAATGAATGACATGATCGACGTAACAACGAGAAGATAGAAGAAGGAAATTAAAAGTAAAACCAAATAAAACTGAAAATTGAAAAGGCGTTGGAAAAAATCGGCTTGTGAGTTGGGATTTTCTGAGCTTTGCGAAGGATGGAGATAACTATCGCGACATATCTGCACCAATCTGCATACCAGTTTTATAATACATATGTATATGTCATACATATGTAGGTACGCGGGTCTCATATCACACGCGCCATTAAACGCGCGACCTGGAATCAAGTTTCCAACATGCACGCGTAAAACGAGGCGCCCGTGTCACGTGGTATATGTATGTAATGATTACCGGGTATGTCCACATCGCGTACACGATTAAAATTAAAATGAGGAAGAACGAAATTAAGCTACTCCGCTGTGTCGCGCGCTTCGCGAATATCTACATATACTATAGATATATTCTCATCACATGTACGAGTTATGCACCTACACATATACGTACTATTCGTATCGTAATTAACTGATATAAAACCGACAATTTTTACCAAAATTCCTAAACGTATACCAAATCATTTTGCCCGGCTGATTTTTTTATCATTTAAATGACTGTAATGACCTCTTTGATACGTGATAAGAAACGTGTGATAAAAAATATGTATCTATATAAATATGTTTAAAATTCTTGGCGATCTAAAGATTAAAAGATCTTCTGTGCGACCTTCGGCGCGTCAGATTTTCGTGAATCATCAGCGATTTACGTCGATAATCTTGAGCGCAAAACTAAGTTTCCTTACGAATTACTGTCCAATCCAGGGGGGGCTAAGGGATTAAGGGATTTTTCGTACAAGTACCGTAAAACGATTTTCGTTCCGAGAAGGATCGCCGATGAGAACAAAATTTACGATAGGTAGGGATATAAACTTTAAACACTGCACACTTCATAAATAATATTCGGTGAATTTTTTTTCAGACCCCGAAAAACACCCGCTGATGCAGATTATCGAAAAAGTAAGATAATTCGAAGTTTTCGAATCTGTTTTTTTCTGCTATAGATCGTCTCACCGTTTCCTGTTCTGTTCATTACGATCATCCTGCTGTGCCTGAGGGAATTCCGGGTGGGCGTGTGACGTCCTGCGATCTGTGAGGTCGCCAAGTTTACGGGAACGGTTGTGGAGAGACAATTTGCCATCGACGGAGCTCGGCCCAGCTGTGCAGAATCGACCCTTTCCTTTTCCAGTCGAAAGATCTTCCCGATATGTCCCGTGGACACCGCGCCTGGTATCGAGGAAAAGAGAAAAACGTATAATACTGCAGATGAAACAAGTCCGGATCGTAACAAAAGTCAAAAAACAAATTAAACTTCGAGTCTAAAAATCCTTAGAATTTTTTATTTTATTTTAAGGGTCAACTTGGAAATTTGAAGATTGACATTAGTACAGGAATTAAGTTATCTTTTTATCTTTCGATTCTTAAACTGGAATTATTTGTTTTTTGACTCTGGATACGAAGGTTGAAAAATATGTCCCTTACCTATAACCTTGGGGGTCTGAATTCTCGCAACATTACCAGCGCTAACCGCGCTGCTGACTCTGCAGTTATTCCTCGACATCATAAGTGCGGAGGAACCATCGTCGCGAACTTGATTCAAATTACCTGCGCTAACCGCTGACGAAACGCACGGCGGCATCGCTGTAACTTCCTGTATAATATCGTAAAAAAAGAAACCAAAAAATTAGGAACAAATAAAAATAAAATCATGTCAACGATAATTATAGTTCTCTTTTCTTTTAGCTTTTTTTCGTTCAGATCGATTAATTATATAATTTCGATGTTTCTACTCACCTTAAAATTATCGTAGAAACTAACCGGCCGACTTCTAGTTACCGACTGACCCTCCACCGTACCGTATTCCAGTACATCCCCCGGTGGAAGGGAAGAACCTCGGTTAAGGGTCTGCTGCGCGCGCTGCATCTCCGATGTCATTTTTAAACTAAAGAATACTTTTAGCTTCCTGCTTCCGGTATTCCAGATTTTTATTTTAAGACGACTCAAACTGTAAGATATATACCACTGCTGTAACGATGCACCCAAAAAAACATAATAGGTAACAATAATAATAATTAACTTTTTAATTACCGTGTACAACACTGAAGCTATAACCGTATCCTCGTCATCGTCTTCTTTTCTCGTCCTTCGCTGCAGCTATTTTATTTCTTTCCTTTATTCACTCGATTTTTTATTTTTTTATTTGTCCTCTTTTTATTTTACACTCCCCCAATTCCCACTTCGATCGATTAATGCCTGTGTGATATGAAAAAAAAAGTTTGAAAAAAAAGAAACACATTCTTTTTGTGGTTGAAACGTTTTTGCTTATTACCGTCCAAAGATACGAAATGAAAATTCTATAAAGCGTATTATACAAGGTGTATGAAATAATAATTTCATTGAGATTTATATATACCTATGCGTATAGATCATCGGTGAGTTGATCGATGGATGGAAGAATTATAAATTAGGGTATATAATGTATAACTTAAACTAGAGTATAAAAGCTCTCTAGTTTATTGGTTTGTTCAAAGAGAAGAAGAACATACGAATATGTAGTCGCCCCGTTACATTCTAGGATAGGTATATGTAATATAAATTGATCTACTTGAAAAAGCTTCGCGACGTATACATACGTGTATATAGCTAGTGATATATGCGCATCTAAGGGCCACGTGTCTCGGCCACGTGCGCGACCGATCTGTCAAGAGCAATCCCAGAAATACTTTGATTGAAATTTAAGGTGCCTTGATCCGGGAAGAAACTTCCAAAAGCTATAGGGATGATGATCCTCCCCGCGCGCCCGTGATGGAAAACGATCTATTTTCATACACCCGTATAAATAAATAAAATAAGATGAAAAAAAAGGAGGAAACAATCGAAAACTAAATCATATACATACATACATACGTATTATATACGTATATATTTATTTAATTTTTCATTAAAATAAAAGTAAAATAATAAAAAAAAAAATAAAAAGGAATCCGATTAAAAGCCGTGAAAAATGATAATGCATCGTGCAGATAATTATTGAAAATTAATGATAATCAACATTCTCGTGTAATATACATTATGGTATATAAAGATACCGGTAAATATGTATACGTGCAGTCCAGACATTAGGTGTAGGTATTGCGTTTGGCGCGCGGCCGGGAAACTCTGACGAAAGAAGAATACCTACATAGGTATATACTTATATTAAGTACACACTCGACACACACAGACACGCACCGCCCAGCGACGCACACCTGATAGAAATGCGTAAGAGTTGCGTATATATGTGACACAGAAAAAGAAAAAGAAAAAAAAAACACGAGAAAGAGAAAGAGAGAAAAGTATAAGATGAGAAGCTACGCGATTGAAATCAAAATTGGATTTTAATAATATATAAATGAAAAACAAAAAAGAGAAAAAATATTTGCGTTACCTTGTTGGATACAAAACTATCCAAAATTATCGATTAAAAATCCTCATACGCATATAGAATTCATACAGAGCGTCGAATTTTATTCGTTCGTTCGTTTTTTCTTCAATAATATACTCGAAAACTCATCTACATTTTTTTCACCGCACTATTTCGAATATAATTGATTACGGTTAAATAATTCGGGTGATTTTTATATAGAGAGAGAGCGAAAACAGCTTGAAAACCAGAAAATTATAATTTATATAATTAACGAAATTTTTTTTTCTAATCGGGGGAATATCGAGGTAAATTATTTTCGTTTTTATACGCTCGCATATTAGGTATGTTATCTTTGGCACATTTTTTTTTCTCAAGATCCGCAGAACATTCGTTGATATTTGGCAAAAAAAAAAAAATAGAAAACGAAAACGAAAAGAAACCAGATGAAAGTTGAAAAACCGAAAGTGTCTGCGAGGTCTGCAGAAAATAACGAGTTTCGTGACACGTCGCGGTCGCGTTAAATTAAGAGCGTACTTTGCGGGTCCGACGACGACGACGACTGTTGAGCCATCGCCGGTTACTGAGGACTCTAGAATCTCCTCAGTATTCAGACGGTGGAAAGAGGAAAGAGGAAAGAGGAAAGAGGGAAGAGGAGTGACCTAACCGGCCCCTCCAAACGCCTTATGGCCACCACAATATATTATACCTACCTACGTACCCACGTAACCGGGCGTCCAGATAGACACGCGGTGCACAACAGTATAATAGTGCGCGTTTCACGTGATCAAAACAGATCTCTTCATCGAGCATGAGGTATAAAACTATAAAAAAAATAAAATCAGAACGAGTCCGAAATTGTCCGAACGTAGATTATATAGAAACTTCAAAGATTCGGGCCTGCAGGGCGGGGAATTGAAAAAATCAAATTTGAAAAGGAAACAGAAATGCTAATTCTAAATGTGCAGCAAGGAGGAAGAAATTCCGCACGATGTATGCGAGAAGAAAAAAAAATTCATGACTAATTAATACGTATATATAATTATGTATATATAATAAGCGTTGTTCACACCGGTCGTACATCTGGACAGCTGAAAAATACTCGTCCACCTTGAACGGAACACCTTATTCCTCGCCTTTCTTTGAGTAATTTTTTTTTTTTCAGTTCTTTTTTTTTTCTAACAGGGCCTTGACAATCTTATCCGAGCATCGCGATATATCACGGGTATAATGAGTAACTTGTATTTTTTTTTCTGGTGTTACCCAGTTCGCGTTCATTCATCGAAAATGCTCTCATATATAACGCCCCGTAAATCGCGACGTTCTTCACATCATCTTTCATAGATCTGAGAATTTATGAGTCATCGTCTGCGAGATGATCTGCAGCATTTCAGTACGGGATATCCGATGATATTGTCACCTTAGATTATAATTCAGTGGTTTATATGTAGATTTTTTTTTTTTTTTCTAATAAAACTATCATGGGGTTCTCCCATATAAAAATGTGCTGCAGCGCTGCAGACCACATAAGTAGCCATAATAATAGCGTTACGTTTTTCCTTTCATTTTATTTTATTTCATTTTTTTTTTTCTCTCGTTTCTTCACGGTATCTCCCATATAATATGGTGTATAGTAGAGGTATGTGGAGTGCGGTGGCTGCGGAGATGCGTCAGTCGGACCCCCGTAAAAGCGTGAATTTCTAAATCCTCTCGCCCCCGCGCTACGACCGCAAACGTGTCTCCGCATCCTAATGGAATTCATTTAAAAGTCGTTCCGAACTGAACTGCAGCGTATAAAGGATGCAACGATTTTATTATATGAAAATCTATCCCGCCGTTGTGCAGGATTAAAATATTTTGGTATACAGGAGAGTTTAGAGAGAGAAAAATTCGAATCTATATACGCAAATTAATATACCTCGTACTGCAGCTCTGTATTTTTTTTTCATTCCTATTATTGCAATCGCGTATACATGAAATAACTGCAGGACGCATATTTATATCGTCGCAGAGAAACCGGAGAGCGTAGGTAGACGACGTATACATTTGTATAGATGATATAATGTGAGATATATACGGGAAGATCTCATCTCTTGTGACACAAAAGAAAAGAAACTCAAGATATATACCATATAAATCCTACTATGGGATTCAGAAACCGCAGAAAACTCGTCCCTTAAGTTTTATACTATGATAGGATATACGCCCGCCGTGCTTGCAACACACGTAATGCGTAAGTCTATTTCTGGCTATAAGTTACTTCCGTAGTTTAAATTACGTATACAAACGCGTGTAAGTTTTGAGCGGTTTTAACTATATAAGTTCGCGTAGTGTGAAGTAAACCCCTTGATTTTATACCGTACGCGGTTGCAGAGATATTACAAGTTTCAAGTTATTACGTATAATTTAAGCCAGAAAAGTGGAATATTTTTTTTCTCTTTGGAAGAAAAGAAAAAAAAATTAGAAGAATTGGTTCTTTTCTTTTTAAACTTCTTTGTAAATTTTCTACCGTTTTTGATTATAATATTTGGCGACGATGATGCGTGCAGCGGAGAAATTTATCTGCAGTTTACCTCGCCTCGACGGCGTGTAGTGGAGCGTCGTCAATAGGAGTATTAGTTGAGGATGGAAAATTTTAAGGACCAGTAGAAGAAAAAAGCGAGACTTGTATTCAAAGAATTCATGAGGATATCTGGTTTGAGCCGTTCCCCGTGTTCTAACCACCTCGAGACCCTCGTATGGGGTTTTAAAAACGACGCTATAGGGTCTGCTGGCGCCGAGTCTCGCGATTAGGACTGTTGAGAGCTCTTCTCGGACCGGGTGTACGATGCGAGTTTGAAAAATTGAAAAGAATTTTTTTTCTTCTTTTTTTAATAGTGATGAGAAAACGGGATTCTTAAATAGCGACAAATTTGCGATAACTAGAGCATTTCGATAGATGGATTAGTTTGAGTCGCAGATTCGGATTCCTGAGCTCAAAATACGTAAGAAAAGTGTCCTGAGATTGATTTCAAAGAATGTTGATTGTGGAGCCCAAAATCGACAAAAATCTAAGGTATACCCCTTTGGATTTTTTCGATTTTTGGGCCAAAAATGAAGTATTTTTAAAATTGATTGGGTGACACTTTTCTAACGTATTTTGACCTCAGGAACACGAATCCGTCGATTAAATTGGGCTCGCATTTAATCTGATCGAGATATCTCAATTTTTTTGCTCCAAAAAGCTAAAAATTGGCGATAACTTGATCAATTTTATAGATAGATTAATTTGGCTTTCAGATTCGTATTCCTGAGGTCAAAATACGTAAGAAAAGTGTCCTACGATCGATTTTAAAAATACTTCATTTTTGGCCCAAAAATCGAAAAAATCCAAAGGGGTATACCTTAGATTTTTCTCGATTTTGGGGTCAAAAATGAAGTATTTTTAAAATCGATCGTAGGACACTTTTCTTACGTATTTTGACCTCAGGAATACGAATCTGAAAGTCAAATTAATCTATCTATAAAATTGATCGAGTTATCGCCAATTTATCAACCTAAAAAGTGAAAAATTGAGGATATCTCGATGGGATTAATTCGCAGCTCAATTTAATCAACGGATTCGTGTTCCTGGGGTCAAAATACGTCAGAAAAGCGTCATACGATCGATTTTAAAAATACTTCATTTTTGGCCCCAAAATCTAAGGTATACCCCTTTGGATTTTTTCGATTTTTGGGCCAAAAATGAAGTCTTTTTAAAATTGATCGTATGACGCTTTTCTAACGTATTTTGACCTCAGAAACACGAATTCGTCGAGTAAATTGACCTACGATTAAAACCAATGGAGATATTTCAATTTTTAAAGGTTTTCGATTCGAAAAATATGTGATAGCTGAGTTTTCAGCTTTTTTTTTATTAAAGTGGCATACCTCTGAATATCGAGACTCTAAAAATATTCTTATTTTTTGCACCAGCAACACCAGCAGAAGCAACACAGTTTTCTTTATTCTAATTGCAACGTACGTTCGTCAAAAAAAAATAAGAAAAAAAACGTACTACCTCTTTGAATTGCACAGAATGTAATACGAGCAGTGGCATAAGAATTAAATGTATATTAATTACGTGCGTCTCTACAGAAATAAGAACATGTTCTTATCCCCTTGGTCTTCCTGCAGAGATTTTCCATTGTATAATACGCATAATTAGAAACATGTTTTTTTCACCACATTGATAGGGGCACGAATCCACAGAGATCTTTACATATTCGAGTTTAGAAAAATATACGTTTGGTGAAACTATTGTGAAATAATGTTACAGTTATTCAGTTTTTAAATGCGAACAATGATATTGTTGAAAACTTTGCCGCGATTCAGTTATGTGGCGCCATCAATTGTCATTACTTGTAAGGTAAAATGTTAGTTAAAAATTTAAAGGTCTAGGTCCAGACTCTAGTGCCATCTGAAGCAAGTTGAAATTCTTATCTGTCAAAAGTGTCAACGCCCCAGTCGTAATTAGTAAACATTTGCACCGGTGAAAACTTTGAAATGTATTTAAAACGGGCGAAGTGATCAACGTTTCGAAACAGCATCTCTAAGAATAGTTTGATTAGGAGATAAAAAAAAAACAAATATAATATAAGAAGCGAATAACACGTTGTCGACATATTTTGCAACGAAATGTGCGGGAGGTATGCCTGGTGAGTTCCTAACGAGGCTTATGGTATACCCTCGGCTAATTACGACGATTATAATAATTAGAGCGTAGAATGCCGTCTGGAGAACCATGAGGCAAGGCGGCGAGGAGCATCGAAGCGCGAATGACTGACAATGAGATATATAGTATAAGAGTTTTACTCGTTTGTGCTTTCAGTACGTTGGACTCAAAGGAGATATGTGGGGCTTGCGGATACAAAGATCCAAAAGTAAAACAGTTATCCTGGCAGTCGTGCGATATTGGGGATGGAAGAACAGGCTACAGTCCATCCTACAATCTGGCACCGACAGATGTGACTCCTTGCATTGTTTCGGGAGGTCATTTTAAATCGAAAGAAAAACGAGTCCTACATCCCATGGTTTGGGGAATGATACCGCCATGGCACAAGGTCAACTGAATTCCCATATGTCCGAAACCATATTGGTTCTTTGATTTTTTTAATTATTCACCTGCAGAATCAAAGATCTTTTTTTGAATTTTATCTTTCAACAGGGTGATAACAGAAAACACACTATGACCACTCACAACGCGCGATCTGAGGGTTTATTAAAATCAAAATTATATTCCAAGCCATTATCTCGAGGTCAAAGATGCGTAATAATATGCGAAGGTTACTACGAATGGGAGACTAAGAATAAAACTAAATCGGATGAAAAACAACCTTATTTTATTTACGCTAATCAAAATGAAGGTGTTAAAATCGATGATCGAGACACCTGGAAAAACGACTGGTCCGAGGAGAATGGCTGGAATGGAATAAAGCCTTTGAAACTAGCTGGAATATTTGATACCTGGTTAACGGCCGAGGTATCTTATCAATTTTCACACGAGCAACCATATATGGGCTTACAGAATAAATTTTTTCTTCTTCTATTTTTCCCCGTAGAAAAAGAAGATATACAGTTGCACCATGATAACTACCGATGCCAACGACGTTTTGTCATGGTTGCATCATCGAGTTCCGTTATTTTTGGAAACCGAAGAAGAAATTTCCGTGAGTATAACACCGCTGAATATACTGATGATCGTATTTTATAACTAATTTTTATATGTATATATTACAGGACTGGCTCGATTACAAAAATATTCCATCGACGGAGGCAATCAAAAAATTACATGGGCCGAGCAAAGACACTCTTAAATGGCACCCCGTAGACACGGCAGTCAACAGTTCGCGATTCAAAAGCGATACTTGCTATCGCCCTATCAATTTGGAGTGAGTACACAGAGGTGTATATTTCAAAGAATCTAAAAATTTACGCGAGTTAAATAATGCCTTTAAAATTATTCGCTTTTATTTAGAGAGAAGAAGAAGCCTGCTAGTTCTGGTTTGATGGCATCCTGGTTAAAAACGGGGCGCTTGTCGACCGATAAAAGAAAATCATCCGATAATAATTACTCGGAATCTGATGTCAAACGTTCAAAGTCGAAGTAATGCCAATGCTCTTTCAAAGTCGGTCTTGCAAAGGACATATTCTCGGGCTGTAACACTTGCATGTGCCATCGAAAGCCTAAGTCAATAGTTTCCTAATGATAATAATTGTGTAAATTGTGACAAATTATTCCTGGGTAGAAGAAGAGTTTTTTTTTACTCTTCTTCCTCTTTTTAGATTTAGTTTTTGTAACGATGAAATCCGAGGTGAAATCATAGTTTTGAGATAACTTTCTTAAATATTATTTCAACGGTAATCCATAGTACAAATATTGATAAGGTAATACGATACGCTGAGATTAAAATTCGCAACAGCGAATTCTCGCGTGAATAATAATCTGTGCCAATTAATTGTTAACTGTAGTCGATTGAGCAGAAAATCCGAGAAAATTTAATTAATTTTTAAGTATGATGTGTATTTTTTTACATTGTTCAATAAAATAAAGATCATTTTTTTTCTTGTACGCAGATGGTTTTTTTTTCGCGATTCGTATCTGAATGAAGGAAATTGCATTCGCGCAGCTCATTTTACTTTGACTCGACCGATTGATCTCGTTTCATTCGTCCCACATCGTCACGGACATGAGGAAATAAAATTAGAATAGGAAAAGTTAAGTTCTCCACGGTCGACAGCATCAAGGGCGGAATCGCGCGGCTGCATCGTTGCATCTAAGGTTGCATCGTTGCATGTGCATCGCGTGCTTAGCTCATAGCTCGGTGGCATTGGCATGTGATCATCAAGTGGCGGTATCCCCGAGATGTCAGCACCGCACGGTTATGCGGGCGTTGGGTTTTGCGTTGGCAGCGGTCGGCCTGGCCTGGATCTGGTGGAGTGTGTGTGCCGTGTGCCCTGTGTTCGTCCGGAGTTTAACTGCGAAAATTACGTTTTCATATGGCTTGTCGAGTTTAAGTATTTGCGGAAACGAGGATTAAATTGGCAGTGATTGACGGGTGAAAACAGGGGTACAAAATGACCAGTGAAACGAGTGGTACGAGTAACGTAGAAACGGAATATTTGGAGATCAACTCCAAAGAGGCCTGGCCAGTTCTCTATCAGGTAGCCAACAAAAAATATCTCCTCGCTCGTCGCGCTTTATCATTTCATCTCCTCCTCTCCTTCCTCTCGATAAAATTCTAGCTCTTCTCGCCCGGTATTTGCGACTCACGAATTATTGAAAATAAAATAAAATTCAATAAATTACGCTGCGGGCGGCTACCCTAAAAAATCACCATCTTCATCGCCGAAGCTCAGAGTTGATACTTTTATTTCTTCGACAATTCCGGCGGCGCTTTATATTTTCCTGACTTTAATTTTTTTTATTTTTATTTTAATACCCAACTATCTATGTTGTACGTAGTTACTTCGGATAATTGTTAATACCGCTGCAATGTCGCGTGTTAACCACTGCCCCATTTCATAGATTTAACCAACTGCCGACCGACCGCCTTCTTATGACTTTAGTACCTCACATTGAAAAAATTGCACGCATCTACACCGAGAATTCATTGTGGGGGAGCCAATTTACTACACAACTTTCACCTCGCGTGTGTAAGAGCGTACATGCACTCGTGTGTAATTGTTCGGATAGATAAATACATGTTAAGATCTGCACCACCACCAGCAAGTGCTGCGATGTTTAAAACAAACAGTTGGATGACACATTAATGCGTATCCTGGTACTTTTTATTATTAAGCCTGACTAACGTCTTCTCTTTAACTTCCTTCATCTCCCACTTAGCTGTATATTCCTTGAAAAATCTTTGAGATTTTTTAATTTAATCACATCATTATTAAAAACTCCACCGACTCATATCTATTCTTTTTGTTTCATAGCACATACGTAACGAATGCGGAAATTATGCCTATACTTGCAATGAATCTAAGAAACCACAGCACAGAGTATTCAACCGCTACAGAGACGTTGCGCCTTACGACCATACTAGGATTGTGCTCAAAAAGGGTCCTTGCGACTACATCAATGCCAACCTTGTACAGGTGAGATCCATATCATTCTTTGTTATAAGGGGTAATTATTTTCTAAGAAAACAATTTTATTTCACAATTATATTAACACCGAAATATTATTTTTATCCACAGATGGAACGGGCCCATAGGCAATATATTTTAACGCAAGGACCTCTGTCGAACACCGCCGGGCACTTCTGGCTGATGGTATGGGAACAGAATTCTAAGGCTGTACTGATGTTGAACAAAGTTATTGAGAAGAGTCAAGTTAAATGTCATCAGTATTGGCCTTTGGAAGGATCTTCCAACCACACCATGATGTTCCCAGATGTTGGATTAAAAGTAGAATACATTAGCAAAACTGACGCATCCCATTACACGACCAGAATACTAAGGTTTGATAAGATTGTAGTAATTAGTATTTGTAGAGTTTTATATTCCGATTCGCACGTTATTAATTGTTATTCATTTTTACACAGACTGACAGACGTAGAGTCAAAGGAAAGTAGAGAAATTTTGCATTTCCATTACACAATGTGGCCGGATTTTGGTGTGCCACAGAGCCCTACAGCCTTTTTACAATTCCTTGCCGATGTTAGGCAGTCGGGAGCTTTGGACCAAAACGTTGGTCCCCCCGTAATCCATTGTTCCGCAGGCATTGGTCGATCGGGGACGTTTTGTTTGGTTGATTCATGCCTAGTACTGGTGAGTCCAGTTTTTAGCTTGATAAAAAATGTAATATACGGGCTGAGTATCTAATGCAAATAACTGCGAATGTCCACAGATAGAAGAAAATGGTCTAAACTCAGTGAACGTTCGAGATGTGTTGCTAGAAATGAGACGGTATCGGATGGGTTTAATTCAAACTCCGGATCAATTACGTTTCTCCTATGAAGCAATAATAGAAGGGGCCAAGCAGTTGCCGTCCAACAACGTGGTAACTAATACCAATTCACGGTAGCACATTGCTATTAGTTATTTGTAAAACTAGAGCCAATAAATTTCCGGAGTATAGTTATCGTTTCGTTTGTGATCTTTGTTTAAAAAATTGAATCGAGATGATCTCGTTAAAAAAATCGAGTAAATTTCAGAATAAACCATTCGGTATTAAACTGAAAAGGTTGTCAGATTTGAAGATGATAAATTCTTTGGAAAAAAAAGTGTGTACAACTTGACGACTAGATAAGAAATGTCAATAAGATAAGATCTTTTGACATTTGAATTCTATGAAAGTTGGATTCGCATCGTAATTAAAATTTAGACTGATTTAATTTTTTTTTTTAAATCGTTTAAATATTTGTTCACTAATAGCATTGTACTACTGTGGTAAGGCTATACATTTTTCGATATGCTGAATGATTTACTCTTTTCAGAACATCGGTTCAAATGAGATACTGAATAATCGCTACGATCTTGTGAACAACATCAGCGATTCGTTAGTCGAAGAGGTGGAAGAAGAAGAAGACGAGGAAGATGACACGCCCCCACAGCCACCGCCGAGAGGCGAGTCACTGATGATGTCAGATTGGATTCCTAGTCCATCTAGCGAAAATGGTAGTCCTTCGATCTATTCAATTCTACAGCTTTTCCTATCCCGTTATTAATTAATTAAAAAATTCACCAGCTGAGGACGTTAGCGGCCCACCGGACAAGCCATTGCCCAGTGAACCTCCTACTTACACAGAACCTAGTACGAGTCCACCGCCAGCCAATTTCACTTCGGTTGAAAACAATCTACACGACCAAAATAGCGACAGCGTGGCTCTGCCAGAGGAGCCACAGAGTGACTTGGAAAATTGTTTCAAAGCAACTAGTCCACCGTCCAGTCCAGATACGTGTGTATCCAGTTATGCGATAGAATATAAATTTTTTATTTTTGAGTTTGACTGTAATTCGAAATTTTCTTGGCTTATGATCATAGAAAAAATCAACTACGGCAGCGTAACTTGGACAAGAAAGAGAGACTGGCTGCTCAGGTGCGAGAGATGAAACGGCGGCAGAAGCAAACGGAAGAATGGCAGCAGCTCAAGAGGTCACTATTTAAGCCCCTTTCAATAGGCATAGGTGCAGCGATTGTTGGTGGGGGTGTTATCGCGTTTTGTGGGTACTTATACCTCCGCGGCTAGAAGCCCGATTCGAATTAAAGAGGGAAAGCGCGATCAGAATAAATGGTCATCGAATAAAATCGAAGGCAAGTGTATTTCGGGTAAAATAACCTCCCCGCGAACTGATTCGAAATACATACCTACTTATATCATCATACTCGGCGTAATATTCGATAGTAGTAGTTTAATACAGAAGTACGGCATTGGAGGTGACGCGACAGGGAGAGTGGGTCCCTATAACGATCTGCTCTAGCATCTGTTCGATGGAATTCAAAGTATCGTTTACGCGGGGTTATAGACTCGGTGTATAAAACGCAAAACATTACTTATCAGGCGTTCGCGGAACTCGAATTTCTTGTAAGAGTTATTCTATAGTAATTCAAAACGATTAAATATAGGCACCATCTGTGATGTGTGAGCTAATAAAATGTCAAACCTAGGAGGCACATTTTGCCACTCTTAAGCAACAGAGGCATGATGTGGTTTGGACTTGGAAAAAGAGAAAACAAAAAACAAATTTTTGCCCACGACTAATCAGCCTCTCGTTCGTAACAAATAATAAGATTTAAGCATTTAGAGAGTCTTACATCAAGCTTTACGTAGAAATAATTTTATACATCTAGGTATCCAGATCTAATTACTCGATTACCACCGACACCATACTGACCCAAGATTCAAACGTTCCCCCGAAAAAAAAAAAAGAAAAAACGAAAAATAATCGGTCATTTTTATAATCGTCGATAAATATTATCTGTCAGAAAGCGAAAAAAATAATTACAAAGGACGAAATTGACTGACACGGAAAAACACAATGGTATGATGTCGCGAGACTGATGAACCCCAGAAAAAAAAAAGATAAAACCTTTGTATTTGTATTTTTATATTGTGATTCACCCAAGTTTATAGAAAAATATCAATGCGAGAATCTTTTAACAATCCAATCAACTATATTAGGTTGCTCTGATAGCGTGATAACGCAATCCTTTTTTGATCATTTTTACTCTACGATGAGTATTAATTAGTTAAAAAGAGACGAGAAAAAAAAAACAAGAAGAAGAAGAAGAAAAACAGAGCTAGGAGGATACGGCGGCAGAGAGTATTGACCCGTTGATCACGCAAAGAAATCATTGCAAATGATATCTACTGGTACCGTAAAAAAAAAAATGTACTTCAAAAATTTAACCAATGCGTTGCTCAGCAATAAAAAAAAAAAACATTCTTAAAATTAAATCGATGTAGTACAAGTTATGGGAGTTCTGCAAGCATATTTGAAAAGAAAAAAAAAATAAATGGAGAAGAAAAATATGCACTGCCGCTCTAAGAAAATCGATACACAGCATCGAACTAATATAGAAAAATTTACCGTTCTCAATCGTAAAAGAAAAATTTATAAAACCACAAAAACTAAATAAATAAAAGAGAAAAAAAAAAATCCGGGTAGTAAAAATAAAATTGAAATAAAAAAAAAAAAAAATTAATAAAAAGAACAACTATAATTTTCGAACATGCTGTAACTGCGTGTCCTCAGGGTGTTTTGTATAGCAACTTGTCGTGTGGCCTTCAAGCACATACAGCAAAAAAAAATGTTCGTAGCAAAACGAACCGTAGAATTAAAAAAGAAAAAAGGAAAAAAAAATCCAGTACGATTGCGTCTGATTTCTATTTTGTAAGGGTGGACTGGTAATTCTTGTTCTACCGATTATCTCTTAAGTAATATAACTACTGATGATTGTTTATTGGGCAAGTTTGACAGTAATGATTTAAATGATTTGGACGTTGACTGAACATTCCTGAATTTGAAATTACTTTAAATATCAGTCCAATTAGACAGGCTTGTCTATGTTTGAAGAAAAGAAAAAGAAAAAAAAAGAAAAGAATACGAGAGAAAATAACTAAACTGTTAATTTTGAGCTGTGAATATATAACTATAATGATTACTGATAAATAATTACATTATTATTGACTCATATAATCATCATCGATATATGAAGTTTTGATAATTACGAGATTTTATTTTTTCGAATAGCCAGATTGAAGTTGACCAAGCTTTGCACTTGTTACCAGATCGTTGACTGTGGAATTAATTTCTCGAATTCTAGCAATTCGGATATATCCTCAGGCAGATTAATGGGCACTCTATATCAATATTTGAGTATCATTCGGGCTTAGCAACAGTTCAAAGGCATTTCAAAACTTGATTAACTAACGATCCACGTTATACAAGTCTTTCTTATGCATTTGTTGCATTTCCGCAAAACGAATTCATTTATACAATACACATGTAGGTGTACATATATATATTTATACGTAATAATCTAGAAAGGAACAAATTCGTTCGGATTGCCTCTTATTAACACTATTAACTAATTCAGTTATTCATTTTCAAATCTTATTTGTAAATAGAATACACACTCGTTTGAAATTCTGCAAACCATTTTAATTATCAAATGACAGGGAAATAAAGAGAGAAAAAAAAGGAAAAAAAAATAATTAAAAAATGGCCTAATTTTTGTAATTTTGCCGATTTAAACTGGAATAAAAACGTATTACTGTACACTTGGTAAAGCGGTATACTTATATTACACGATACGTTTACATCATCATTCATAATCTGCAGTATATTCGTGCTCACAGATTATTATAGATACGCAAAATACCGTAGCATTCTCATAAAATTTAACTCTTTGTGGTTTATCTCATTAGCAAAAGAAGAAGAAGAAAAAAAAAAGAAAAATCACAATATTAATAACATTAATGATAATAATAGTAATATTGATAATAATAATAGGTTTTGCTGTTAAATAAGCTTCACTGATTTTTCCCTATTACTCAGAGATTTTATCTTCAAAATAATCTATTCAGTTTCCTACGTTTGACAAACGAATTAGAATACCTGAACAATTGATCACATCGAGGGCTGACTAACAGAGGATATACATAAAAAAAAAATGTTAAAAATCTCGATCATCAGCACAGTAATTGAGCATTCTAAAGACTGAGGACGATAAACCGCTTTTGTAATTATTTAATTACCCCTGCAGGATTTCAGGATAAAATTATACGCAAGAAATATTATTCGCGATCTCTACAGCATGTGTATGGTGTTTGCTGATCGTAATCCTTTTTCTAAGACCCGAAAGTAGAATTTATCGGTGACAAATTTTTAGTGATATAAATTGAATGATCGAGGTCGATAAGCAACAAATATCGTGTACCTCTTCAACGCAGTTATCCCAAGTACATTGTCGATACATTGTTTGTTTTTTTTCTAATGTATGGTGACACATTTTTAACGAGAGTACTATTAATAACTTTGACCATTTTGTCAATGAAAAAGTTAAGTAATAAGAAAAACAAAAATAACAATGAAATAAATTAGGAATATATAAACTAGACTTCATAGTTTGTATGAGAAAAGAAAAGAATAGAAAAAATTGTACTACGAATAACTTTTTTTTTACTAATTACTCTGAAAGTCCGATAATTATTATTATTATTATTATTATGAATATTATTATTATTATATCAATTTTCATTATTATTGCTGTTATTGCCATTATTATTAATATCATAATCCTTACTATTATTTTAATTCATTATATTATCATCATCATCGTCATTGTTTCCATCGTGATCATTATTCAGATAAAATGCAATTATTGATTAGTCACTGAACATCTGGAACATAGCAAAGTGCCTATCTACGCTAACTCAATTCATAAAAATATAAGATAAATACGATGTACTATTACACACGCGTATAAACCCCTACCGCAACAAATAGAAGGACTATTCTATGAAAATAAAATTGAAAGTAAACATAAATTAAAGATTAAAGAAACTAATCTTCGATAACCGACAATACTAAACAAATAATAAATAAATAAGCCCTCCAATTGTTCAAATTGCAGAGCAATTATTTGATCTGTTGTATTATGTTATTTTTGACTCTTTGACATTCTTAATTGCTTAGAACAGTATATTCAACAGAAATGAATTCTGAGAGAGAAAATATTGAAAGAGAATCTGGAACGGTAATTGCATTTATATCATGACAAATCTACGATACAGTTTAACATACTAGCCGAATTGTTGGAGACAACTTGTGTGGAAACATATAACATCGATAAGCAATGATAACCATGGATCTATGCAAGCGACAAAAAATCCTCATTGATTCGACTCGAAATCATGTAACAGAATCTTGCATTTATAGTGAAAATTACTGTTTGGTGTTATCGTTGTATTAGGGTACTTTTTAGTTGTTGTTATTAGATTGAAAATGATAATAAATTAACAATAATATTGGATAGCTCTCATTTATCGGAGCAATGTATAATAATTTTAGCATACTCTCAATCTGTGTAGAATGTTAGCATATAGATGTTGCCAGGGAAGATGGAACATTATATTATTGATTCATTTTATCACCGCTCATCTATTTATCATGTTATTCTCCGTGTTAGTATATGACGTTATTAGTCAAACAGTTGATCGATGAATTTGGTAAATTTTTTGAACGATTAGATACATGGTCAATTACTCTAAACATTGGAAGAACTTTATCTTTAAGTGTACATAAGCTAACATATATATACAGATTTGCATCTACCCATCTTCTCACGCAACCTGTGATCTTCATCTAGTGATTTCTTTCAGATCAAAACAAAGCGAAACCGTCGAACTGACAGAGAGCGTACACGAGGAAGCTGAATCTTCAAATTAAGCCGTTGATATTAAGTCTCGAGCTAAGCCCTTTTTTTTTTCTTTCAAATATATATATAAAACGAAGATGAAAAGAATATTTATTTAATTGAAACATGAAACCTTGATAGATGAATAAATCACGTTGTTTGATACCGAAAACATACTAAGAGAAAAGTATTATGAGATTTTCTACAACTGTTTCTACGTTCCAAGACCTACGACAATCCCTGCCTCCTCTGCAATTCTGAATCTCCATCGCCATTGTAAAAGTACAACTTGGAAGAAACTTGGATACACAACAACCGGCCTGCCTGTACTTCTATTACATCTATTTTTAATTGCAACTCACATTCTCACTAAGACATTTGCTCCGCACCTCGACTGTGCAAATCTTTAGCAAACTCAAGCTGAGAAATACAATTACATAGCCGCAATAATGTGCTACCGCTGTAGCACTCGATGAAAAATATTGATAGAAAATTCAAAGCATGCGACTCACCAACTCTGCTTCTTGTCTTTTTTCTGAATCTCCTGACCATGACTCTGAAATTCTCCTCCTTTCTGCATTCTCTGCTCCTCTCAGCTACTCATAAGAAGATAATCCAAATCCAATGTAAGTGCACAATTATTATCACTGAACGGCACTAACAATGTTTTGAACGCGTAATCCAATTATTATTCGAACTAGCGCGCACCATGAATTTTCCAGACCTACAGAGACAAACGCCGGCTAGCATGATAATCGATCTCGATCAACGCCACGATTCACACAATTCGATCTCGGAAGATTCTAATGAACGTTTTGACACAAATAACTAATAATTACCCGAGATATCAACAATAAAACACCCGAAAAAGACGCAGCGACACGAATTCGCTTGCCTTGCCCGCCAAACGACCGTTGTGAAACTTGAACTCACGACGTGTTTTGTTTTGAGCTCCCCCGCCGCCCTCATAGATATACCGTACTAAAATTTCAATAAGTTACCTTTAGATATGCTCTGATGTACGATAATCGCTTGTGTTGAGGTAAATTACACTGATACGAGATAAGAAATTGGTTAAAACCGATACCCGTTGACTCTTGTTCGCGTGCCGAGACTGAACTGAAAAGTTCGACATTCGCGCGACTGACTGTTGTTTCTCCCGGCATGCAACGGCACGCAGCGCCATTCACCGGGAGCGAGCGTATAATATAACTATATACATACACATTTACCTATGCACACATACGAACCCCGTTTTTGAATTTCAGGGATAACTAGCGATGCGAAGATTTCTAAAACAAAGCGATTACGAAAATGCGAGACTTTTGCGATGACGTATTTTTGAAAAATAGGGTGTGACATATTAAATGACAGATCCTATATATTTTTATCCTACATAAATCCAGATTTGATACTCCATCCATGTGTTTGATACGAAAGATTTGTTACTCAAACGTTACATTCCGTATATTGGGGTATGCACCATTTCTCATTCCGTTCGCTCGCTTTACGGATCGTTATCCAATTTCTTTGTATTGCTAATATCGGTTGCAAGGGTAATCGTACAGGTATGAATGTGCGAAAAATATGTAATTCAACCTCTGATAACGAACGATGCAACCTTTCAATATGATTTTGCAGTGGTTACCGACGTAAGTCCCGAAAATGCAACGACTAACAGATTAACTCTGCTGAATTTGAATGGGCCAATTATTCCACAAGATACAGTAGCAGACATGGAGCACGTCCGTGTAAAACGAGAATTTCATGACTATGATTCTTTCGATTCAATTGATCACGCTCAGGATGATTCGTCTCAAGACGATTTTAAATCCAATGTAAAAAATCAATTCGCAGACGCCTACCCGGACGTCATTGACGACAGTCTTCATTCGAGTTCTGATCTTGCACGGATGAGAAAGAAACGATTTAATTACGAAATGCTGTTCCCAAGATCTTACCTGAAAAACGAGAACGAAACTTTGATCTCGAACACTGCCTCAGGGTATCGAGATAATAAAAAACAAAATAAGGAAAGGAGTTTAGCAGTCGTTGAAAATTCCTCGCAAATTTCAGATGGAAGAAATCTGCGCCGAAAGCTTATGATCAGAAGAAAAAGACACGCTTCCTATAGAAATTCCGGAACTCATAAGGAAGGAAAGAAAAAATATCATGCCAAAGCACACAAACACAAACATCGTAAGAAACCTAATCGTAAAAAGCCCCATTCGAAGCCGGAAAAAACTGAGTCTGACGAATCTGTAGACAAACGAAGTGACCCTCGGGCTTTGACCCCTTCATTGCCAAAGTTAAATACGATTTCGAAACTTGGCAGCTCTTCTATTGTAGATGGACTCCAAGTAGAGGCGCATGTAGAAAAGAGAGAAGCTGGAGACTCTGGATCGGAGATTGATACAAAAAAGAGAGAAGTATCAGAAAATACGCGTTTTAAACGGCATGAGCGTTTAAAAAACGATGAAAAAATGACTTCGTCGAATCACGTGGATTGCAAACGTTATTTGAAACAAAACGAAAATTTGAGGTATTACGACGACGTTCGCGAGCCCCGTAAACCATTTTGCGAAAATCATGACCATCGGAAATCTGCACCTGTATCTAAACTCCGCAGGGGAAGAGCAGCAAAGTCTATTGAACAGATAAAGGATTTGATGGAGAAATTAACTGACAAAGTTGAAGAGCTAGGAAAGTACGTGGACACCGATGGCGAAAGTAACGCGCGTATAAAAAATGAAGAGAAGAAATCCCTTCAAGATCATTTATCGAATATAACAAGCAGCTTTGATGCAGATGCGGGAAATATTACCAGAGCAACGAACCAAGAAATGACCAATTGCATCGGCAAAACTGCTATTTCTAATTCCAAATCAGACGTTACAATAGCTGGGCAAGAAAAATCGGGCAACAGGATACTGAGTCGCAGACAGGCTTCTAAAAAAAATAGAGCCAAACGAAAATATCATAAGAAATGGGATAAATGGACGGATTGGAGTAGCTGCAGTGTAACGTGCGGAAAGGGTCGACAAATTCGATGGAGACATTGCGTTCACGATTGTACTCTGGCTGAGACGGAAATGGAGGAAAAACAATGCCAACTACCAGCCTGTAGCCCAGGGAAATTCTTAGGGATCTTTTAAAGAATATAATTGCCATCCATATTAAATATGTCCTCATGCAACGTGCCCTAGCGATGTGTATGTAACGTCATAATTCACGCAGCTGTATACTCGTATAAGTATAAAAACATAGCTACTTTTAAACACCCGTTAAAAAGTAGAACTCGGCCTCAAGACTGCTTTTACACTCGTTATAGCGAGTTACGTCCAATATCGATTTACACCTGCATAAGTGCAACGTACAGTCATACGATGGCATAAAATATAGTGAAATCATGACGCGTGTAATCGTAGGAGTATCCATGGAAATAAACGGTCACGAATGTGACGAACTTGGTATGGATTTGACGGCAGTATATTACCTTTTATTAAGTGAAATGCTTTTAAAGGAGTTTAACTAAGTCCGCAAGCGGTGTATGGTCACTGATGACCCAATACGGCGAGTAAATACGGTCTTTTTCCATACCGAAAATTGTCGTGTCCGGTTGATCGATCGTTTTAAAAAATTCCAAGTCCTCGCGGGGGGTCGAAAGTCGAAACTGTCGATTGCAACCAGCAGAGGGCAAAGGAAGGAAGGATCCGAGGTTCGCTACGCTCCGGTAATAGTTCTTGAATCATTCGCGATAGAGGTTCGTAAGCACGTTCGAAAGCAATAAATGAGACTGACTGTTAAAGTTTTAAGTATAGGTGTATATGTGCCGCAATGTGCGAATGACAAGTTGGCAGTTAGCAGTAATCGGTGTGAAAAAGAAGTTGATTAGCGTTTAATTTAATATTATCACGTGTCACGTTCAAGTGGATTATGTACTACTATTGAAAATGCAGCACGAGCGTCTTAGTTTTTTGCCGCAGTTCAATGTTGTGTTTTGAATGAATAGAATTTTGGGAATTTGAGAGGCAAGAAAAAAAGGCAGACTGAGTTATTCTGAAATTATAAGATTGATACCAGAACAATCTTGATGATGCGGTGGAGGTAAAACCATCAAGATAGTCCTTCGATTATCAAAATGCGCGAAACTAAGTTTCAAACTAACCGACTACAATTCCCCATCAATACACATTCGTCTACCTTGCGCTTCACAAGAAATGTAGAACTAGGAACGAGCGCGCACCGTTCCTCTTGCTGAACGTAACGTCGTCCCCGTTACGGTTTGGCGAATAATTTTGTCATTTACAAATATAAACATAACCTTGCAATCCACGGGATGGGTAACTGCCTATGCAAAGATGCTCCGGAAGAGTCTGAAGCCTATAACAATCAAAATCATGCTCAAATCGGAAATACCGTCCTACCGGCTGCCAATGAGTCTGCTGCAGTTGGAGATGCTGCTTCACCTACATTCAGATTCCCAGCCTCAGCTATCGTGGACAGATTGGTTCTGGAAACACTGGAGGTGATCGGATCGTTGGTTGACAAGTGAGTACTCGTTTTTCCACAACTATAATTTAGAATTATTTGAGTCGTATGATAAAAATACCAACATGTTCAAACGCTTGTATTCCACAGTGAGCAAGAGCCTCCTCCAGCAATGCTCAAGCTCCATGCTATCGCGGATAAGGAAGATGGCTGGATTCAAGTCGTTAGCAGTATGGTGAACGTCATACCAATGAGCGATCCCCTGGGTCCCTCAGTCATTACACTGCTGTTGGACGACTGTCCTCTGCCCTCAAAGGTAAGTGACTAGCCCTTAGAAGTAAGATATTATTTTTGATCATCATTTCAAATCCCCTTGTTTCTCTGTATACCTCCATCTTTCCGGACTCCTATCTCAATGAGATAAACGTCATCTAGTTACAGTGAGTCACTGGACATTTGCAAATGTTGCTGGTAGATGTTTGCTTAATCTCAACCTTCTGAGAACTGATATGATTCACGTCAACACCTCTTTAAGATAACTCAATCAAAGATAGGAGCATCTTGGATTTCAAGCAAGGCTTATTGAATAAAATGTATTGAAATGCGATTATAGTTTCGTAGTCCCAACCAGAAAGCGATCATCTAGATATTTTCATCCTGATAAATCGAAGAGGAAAATCACCCCTTTTCCTGAATCAAACCATTTGTAATTACGTCATACTACGACTCCGTGGTCAAGAATTATTTACATTCAACCACAGATCGTAGTTCAGATATCCGTTTTACTCATAGTATCACGTTACTCATGGTTCCTATTTCCTTTTGTCATACCTCAGCATCACTTTAAAATGCTGCCTACCGACAAATTTTATTCCCTATGAAGGTGAATGTATTTTCTCCCAAATAATTGAATTTACAATCACGCACAGGATTCTGTACTAAGGCTTTCGCACATGTTCCAACTCTCCCAAAAGGGTGGAAATAAAGTGCAAACAAGCGCGACCCAGCAACGTAATATTTGCGTGGTGCTTGGCTGTATAGCAGAAAAGTTGGCTGGACCAAGTAGTATAGCAATATTATCAGATGCCACTTTGGGATATCTTGTTTCGAACTTAGTAAGTGACTTTCACTTTCCAAGACTACTGAGTTCCGATCTATAGCCGAATTTATTTTTCGAAGTCTAAATTTGCTTTCCAGAAAAAAGATGTCGATCCATACGTAGTGCTTTTCTCATTAATCGGGTTGGAAAAATTTGCCCAAACTAGTAAGCACGAAATATTTTTGATCCTAATAAAGATATCACTGAGAAAAAAAATTATTACTCCCAAACCTTTCCACAGGTGAGAATAAGATAACAATAAAAAAAAGGCTGCTCTCAGAGAAGGGAAACCCATTGTTAGAACTTGAGAAATGGGTAGATTCATCCCACTATGTACAAAGACAGGTGGGCTTCTGTGCTCGGTGGTGCTTAGATAATTTATGTGAGTGTTAATTGAATTTCTATAGATCTAATATCCATGTTACCATTGCTCCTGAAATGATAACATCTTTCTTCATGTAACACTACACAGTTTTAATGGAGGACAGAAAGTACTCTCATGACACGGTTGACACCACTGGCATTAATGTTATGTTGAACACAAAGGATGTGAGCGAGTACCTGAAAATTTCTCCGAACGGTTTGGAGGTACAATACTCATAAATATCATACATGAATTACTCCAAATATCGTTGCGAAGAAATTACAAATCACGTTATGGTGGGTTTCAGGCACGCTGTGACGCATACTCGTTTGAGAGCGTGCGCTGCACTTATCAAGTTGACACTGGTATTTGGTATTACGAGATTCTCATCATTACACCCGGAGTTATGCAAATTGGATGGGCGACGAAGGACAGTACCTTCCTCAACCATGTGAGTAGTTTTAGTGGCCCGTTTTATTTAATTATATTTGATGAAAGAAGTCATTATTTTACAATGCTGCCGATGTTTTACAGGAAGGATATGGTATCGGTGACGATGAATTCTCATTAGCCTATGATGGCTGTCGGAGATTAATCTGGCATAACGCCAGGAGCGAGGCGCAACATGACAGACCATGTTGGAAAGCTGGTGATATTTTAGGCTGTCTACTAGATTTGATAAAAATGGAAATTATTTTCTCAATAAATGGAGTCCCTTTGAAACCTTGTACTCAAGTATTCAAAACAGCGAGGTAAATACCGCATGGCGCGTTACATGTTCTCTCACTTTACACGAATCAATTATCCCAAACTTCTGACTTTCAGGTCTGGATTCTTCGCCGCAGCTAGTTTTATGTCATTCCAACAGTGTTTATTCAACTTTGGCAATGTCCCTTTTAAATTTCCACCGACTGACCGAAAGTATCAAAGGTTTAACGAGCACGCAAACCTTAACGCCGAAGACAAAGTAGTCCTGCCTCGACACATATATTTGGATCAGCTAAGAAAGCTGAGCGTCAGAGAAGATTCGTGTACCTTATGCTTTGATCAGAAAGCTACCGTCAGGCTGCTACCGTGTGATCACAGGTGAGCCTCCCCTACCCAATTATCAATATTAAATTATTTCTTACCATCTCCTCTCCGATGACCGATGTTTGATATCTGCTTACAGAGGATTCTGCCAAACGTGTTCGAAGCAATTAATCGAGTGCCCGATGTGTAGAGCGATGATAAAAGAGGTCGTCCCGGACAACACATGACACCTGTAATAAAGTCTAGCATTTATTCATGAATTTATCAATTAAAACTTCCGTTATTTTTCTTGTCTAGTATAAGACGCAGAGAAGACCGCAAGATAATCATTCGTTAAAAAGTTGTCGTATAAGTTGTTATACAAACAAACGGTTGTATTATACCTATCATTGATTCATTTAGTCGTGACACAGTATTTTTACAGGGGAGAAGGATCAATAGTTAAAAAAAATTTTAACACGAGTGCGCGAAGTTGATTACACTGGGTATCATCGGTACCGCCACCGTCCCAGCTTGCCTTGCCCCCTCGGCCGAGAAAGTATTCCCGGATGTGCTCGAAGATGATAAATTTTCCCTCAGAATTTTCTCTGCTTCTGGTGTTGACTTTCGACAGTTCCTAACTACGTATAGGTAAATATAAATTGCATCTCTCTGGCCGGGAGTTGATTTTTAGCATGTAATAGGATCCAAGTTTCATGACCTTCTCTTCTTATTGATTCGCGTGAAAAAAATCGTCCGCATATTATCACTAAATACACGACGCCCGATCAATCGGTCCATCGTATTTTGGGAACAGCAAATGTATTTTCCCAACATTATCGTCTCAAATTATATTTTTAAGCACATCGACAGGGAGAGATAAAGCGAGCGATATTAAAAAAAAACGTAAAGAGAAAGAAAAAAAAAAAAAAATTGGATGGCAAAAAAAGTTTGTATGATACAAAAAAAAAAAAAAAATACAGTGGAGTATATTTAAGGATTAATATAATTATACATAGATTATACGCGTACATGTTATATTCTTCTGAGGATATAAAAAGAAAATCTAACGTTTCATTGCTCCGTTATAATTATTATTATCCCCGCTACGAATAATCCCACTCTCCAAAATCGAATGACGAATTGCAATCGCTTGAAAACGCTGAATCGAAATATAAGAAAGAAATAAATAAAAATGATGAAAAAAAAAAAAAAAAAATAAGAACATAAAGGAATCAAAGTCCGCGTCATCCGTAGAGCGAGGTATTTGATTTGAGCGTGCAGCAAGAATTCGCGCGGGCGCAATATATATCGAGTTGTTCGATGGGTCGAACTCGTGTCTCGAGTTAGCCAATTGCGTGCGTCGAAGCGAAGTAGTTTGTTACAACATGGCGGGTGAGTGGGTGCCTTTCGACGGGACGAGGTTCTCCGAAAACATGAACGATATCTCTATAACCCGTGGTGTTTGTGGGTTTCAGATATATCCTATCTTCAGAATGAAGACCTGGCAGACATGGACGACAGTGAGTAGACAACATTTGGCATTAATACGTATTTAAGTTAGGCGGTTAAGTTCGACGGGTCCGTCCGCAGGCATGCCAGTGTGGTGTGCTCTATGCTGTGTGCTGTGCTCTGGTGGTGGTGGTGGTGGTGGACCCCGAGTGCATGGCGTGGCCGCTTAAATAAAGAATGCGCTGTTTTCACGGTTATTTGAGGTTAAGATCACCAGAACATTTTCGCTATCGTTTTGCCCCGGGTATCTTAACCGTATCCGACGAATGTCAATCGTGTCGCGTGTGTTTTCTCGTGTGTCACGATCTCATTTTCACACGCGCAAGTGAAATCCTCGCTCCTTGGGGGTGTGGGACAGGGGGTTTGAGGGGGGCGGTGGCTGACCAAGGGGGAGAAGAGAGAGCGAGAGAGATGGAGAACAAAAAGAGGGAGAAAGGGTCCGTGCAGAGACTCGGTAGCGTTTTATCAAGCAGGTAGCGCTACAGGCGTCTGCTGACTGCTCTGCCTCCTCCAGCTCTTCTCCTTGTCCCCCGTACTCGTCGTCTCGTTGAAATGTCTGAATGGCTGATCGTAGCGAGTCTCGCGGAACTCGCGTGGTTATCGCAAATGATAAGAATTACTCAGCTTTTTGCGAATCTACGTTTTACTCCGAGTTATTACGACCCCTCTTCCCTCCTCCATGGACCCGGGGGTGGGGGAAGTTGAAAATAATAATCTCGCATTATTCCGCGTGATATCCTATTCTTGCAAAGTTTTACCCGATAGTCTTGAACTTGGGTAATATTTTCGCTTACTTTTAATTCTTTGCTTTCTCGTTAAACCCGTCAATAACAATACCTGGTACAAAACCCCGCAGGGTTGATACGTTTGTTTCAGAATCCGGAGGGATAAAGAAAAATTATTAGAAATTCCGGGCGCTTTCATTATTCGCGATTTTTTTTTGAATCATTATACGGAATAATTTGCGCGTGGTAATTTTTTTTGCTCTCGCGTATACGGGGGGCGGTGGGAGTAGAAATAAAATAAAATGGAAAACACAAACGATCGGATTTGTTTGTCGCCGAATTGTTTTATCTCGCGAAACGTAACAAAGGGGGTCCTACCGGACAATTGATGCTTGCTGGAGAATAGCTAATGAGTAATGGGTACCGGAAGGTGAACAAACAAACGGAGCAAACGAAAGAAGAAAGTGACATGCGTGTACCCTCGTACTACCCCCCCGTTTGATGCTGCCATCTGGTGTTTAAAATTAACGAACAAAGGTTCGGCGACCAATTAGATTTTGACCGCAAATTTCAGCGTCAGCACGCGTTCCTGGCGTTGTCCGACACTCCGACCTACATACGTTTCTCGTTCATTCCTTAACGTTCAACATTCGACGCGCGCGCGTCCCGACGTCTTTCTTCCCTTCTTCCTTATCTTTCACTCTTATATTAGCCTCTGCCGCCTATACTTCTCCAATCTTTTCGTTTGCGTACTATGAATCGGCATTTTCCAAAATAGAAAATCACGGAACAACCGTCGGGTCACGTGATACGCTCGAGGAACGTCGAACGTCGCGCGGGTAACGGGTTCATCGTCACCGTTGATTTTTATTTTTTTCTAAATTTTTTATTCTCTTTTTGTTTTTTCTCTTCAATTTTGCTTCTCTCTACCTCACAGCCCTCCTACGCGCTCGTTCTCTCTCGTTCCTAATTAAAAATCTGCAACCAAATTTCACGGTAAACTACACATTAATGTACACCTACAATTTTCACCTCCAAACACCCGGGTTCTGATTTGTTTTTTCTTCTTTTCTTTTTGGTTTCGAAAAAAAGAAAAGATTTCTTTTCTAGTTCAGATACACGCTTATATATCGACTTCGATAACAAGCCACACCACCGCTCGACAGCTTACATAAGTCCTTGAGTCGCATATCTACGTATGTATATGTGTTTGTATGTATATATATATGTATATATGTGGAAACGTTTGTTATTTGTATCTCTACGTGAAAAACACGTGCGCGAGGGTCTACGATATATTTAGGAAAGGTTTAGCCCAAGAACGCGAAAAAACCTCCAACTACCATATGCCTCGGCACCATCATCCGTTTCTAATACATATATGTCGCGGTTATATTCGTGTACATAAAAACAAAAAACAAAAAACCAAAAAAAAAAAAACCGCTACTCTCCACGGATTCGATTCACATGCAATAAATTATATCGGTGATGTACAGAGAAATTTGGGATCAAAAATTCCATGAAATCGACGAAAATCCTCTTGTATATTATACAATTCCATGATATATCGAAGGCATCGCTCCATCATAGGGCCTTAATAATTCTCTGCATCGTAGGTCAGATAAAACTGAACCGAATTACCTAAAACCGTTCGAACGAATTTTTATATGACGTGCAGTTATGCAATGTAAAATTATTTTCATTTATATCTAATAATTTATTTATTTATTTATTATTGTTTTTCGTTAATTCGCCGCTAGACCGCCGACTTAGAGTTTCGGATATAATATTTTCTCTGCGGTATTTTATAGGACGTAGTACGTTTGTTGGGTCGCGTAACGGCCATTATACGCTGACGTCTGCAGAATAGTCTGGGAATTCCTCATTTCCGTTAATATATATATATATATATATATATATACATATTTTTTTTTTCGTACGTGCATATATCGTTAAAATTATGGATACATACGTAGGTATATATACATTATATTATACACGCGTGTATAAATGATGTAACTGAACATGAAACTTTTTTTTTCTTTTTTTTTTTTTTTTGCGTTCGCTTGGCCTCCGTTAACGCGGGGCACTAAAATCGTTTGGTACGCAACTGCGTACACAGGGAGCCCCACGGCTCTGGCATGCAGGGCTATAATATGCCGTATGGTATACACGATGTATAAAGCGGCCTGGTACACGGGCGTTCTTTATCTGACATTCCGGAGGTCGGTTATCAAGTTGGCTTACTTGTTAACAAGCGCCACGAACGGACGGTTCAAGCCAAGGATTCTAAAGACTACCCGACGTACCGCCTATATATATATATATATATATACATACATATAAATACACCTATATACTCGCTATATACGTATATACATGTATACGCCGCGCGTCTACCGAATGCAGGTCGCAGGGTTAACAGTCGCCATGCTGCTGCCGCTGCAGCCAGCTCTGCTGTTGATGTTTCTGATGCTGCTGCACTTTCCGACTGTTATATATACATATACCTTATACACATATATATGTTCTTCTCCTCGATAAATAGATTTCATATACACTTATACCTGTAGGTATTTATATATATATATGGCTCGATTAATTCCGGACGTGTTATAGGTATATGAGGTATATATCGGACGCGAAAGAATCTTTTTTACATAATAGCTGTATTTATGTACATAAGAACTGATTACATGTAATTATCCATACATACGCGTAATGTATTATAAGCGATCATTATATGCGTATTTATAGCGTATTATATTATATATCACATAGGTATGATACATAAAGATTTTCGTTTGTTGTTCTTGTTTTTTTTAACGACGTGGTAATTAAATGAAATTAAATTAGAAATTATTTATATAACAAACTTTGCGATTATCTTGGCTGTGCATAAAATATAGAAAACGCGTATTCAATATGATGTGAATTATTTTTAGCGTATAATTTTCGCTTTTAATTGACTCTACATATGCATAATACGCGATATTGGTCGACATATCGAATGATATATGCGAATCAGAATTTAATTCAACGATATAACGCATGTATTTGATTTTTGTTCTTGTTAGATAATTCGCAGAATCAAGATATGCAGTGCAGTGAACAGGACTATCGTAATCGCGGGGGACGTCAGATAGGGTATGAAGAAGGAAACGCGGTGGACAATCAGCAGCTCCATGGAAACGTACGACTGCAGTTGCAGTCGCCGGAAATCGACGAGTCTTCGGATACAGACCAGAGCCGTTTTGAAAAATGGCAGGCGATGGTGGAACATTCCGCGGTCGTCATGGCTGGTGAGTACGAAAACTATTTTATTTTTTTCTCCTTCTTTTTCTATCTTCCATGAACAACCAGCTACTCCGTATTATATGATTTCGAAAAAACTGCAAATCCCCCAACCCACCCCATATCAGAAAAATTATTTATTCGTTTGTAACAAAAATATCTTTGAAAAGTTTCGGACTATCCGAAATCCGAATAATGTATCTCATCTTATTGTATAATACAAAGTTGACTGCACATGATCGAAACGGATTAACGTTGCAACTTTGTCATATAATAGCAAATCAATTACGGATCTGCATACGTCGGTTCATTATAGTATAATACCTGATCCGATAATTTTTTTAAGATTGACGAAAAATTTCCCGAATTTAGAACCGCAACTTCTGTCAATTTCTCATTTACGCGTCCCCCCGCGGCCCGTACTAATGGCCGTTTGACTGTTCTAACGATCGCGTATATATGCGCTGTATATATGTATATATATATGTAATTAAATATGTGGAATATATGTTCGACAAAAAATACGTAAGTATATATCTGAATTCTTTCTTTTTTCTTTATTAAAATTTTGTAACTTTTTTCATGTGCAATAGTCGCATATTAGGAGTTCGCGCGCTTCGGCATTTATGGTCTACATATATGTACACATATACATATATATGTATATACCTATCTATGTGAAAGTGCAGGTTGGCGTTGCACCGTATACATATTATACATATATACATCAATTTCCTAGAATCAGGGTAGTCCTAGAAACGAGTTTCCGGCTTGCCGCGGCGAGAAACTCTTTATACATATGTACTCGGGTCTCCGTATATATATGTATATATATAAAGCGTAAAATAACGCGGGAAAATTCTAAACCACATGTATATATACATATGAAATGTTGTCGTCCTGCGGTATATATTATATAAATCTGATAGATTTTTTCGTTTTTTCTTTCGAGCTTGCGGAATTTTACAGATTCGCTTTCATTTATTGTTATGTATAGGTATATGTACAGCTAATTTTTGTACATAAACCGTGTACAATGTATATAGGTTTTTACGTATAATGTATGTATGGTACATATCATGTATATATATCGGCGAGGGCGCGCGGGAAACGAGTTTGTAATCGTCCCCCATGATGAACGACCGTTCGTAGGTTTTGTACATATATAGGTATATGTAACTGGTATGTTATATATATACACATGGAGATATATATATATAAATTGTGCATCAGGGGAATGAAATTCCTGCGTTTTTCGAAGACTTGAAATATCGGTAGGATCGGCCGCGGCGCGAGCTGCTGTATAAGCTATATACTGTACAGGTATATACATATATTTATGTATATATATAACTGATTTCTATATACCGCGGCGTACGAACTATAAACTGCAAACTCAGAAAACGTGCGTAAAAACTTTCCTGCATCTCGCAAACTGCAGTTCGTTTTACGCGATACGGGTTATATTATACATATAAACTACCCATGTACTATATATCCTGATGTATAATACATCGGTACATAGAATCTAATTCGTCATACCCATTATGTACCGACAAAATTCGATCATTCAAGATCGTAAAATTGAATGAATCATTTACTCCTGAATTCTGATGACTGTTTAAGACTAATTTGTATGTGTCGGTAATGTAGATCGGGTGAATTATAAGTCATGCAGAGCAAAAAAAATGTTCTTTCTATTTTGTTGTTTTGCTCATAATTTTAATAGGTATATTAAACGAGTCATGATATAGTTTTCCAGGAATATATGTATCGTGTCATACCGTATTATAATGTGTACGCATTCTTGAGAGGATCACATTTTGAATATTAATTATGTATTACTTTATTACTATCGCCTGCAGTCGCGCAAGCTCTTTCAATTGCATAGCGCGTCAGCTGCAGTATAAGGTATTTATAATATGAAAATCTGGAAAGGTCTCGATGCAGATTATATGCACTTGTGTACATTACCTATTATATCCTACGTATATATGCTGCAGAGTTGCAGGTAACTGTTTTCTCATTAGCGAATTAATTGTCTGTATTATATACTATAGATATTTTCATGTATATCACGCATAACCGGAAGTTATAGCTTATTATATATCAAGTATGACCTGTCCGAATGCCACGCGCATATTGGACAGGTATATACAGGTACTGTACATAGGTATAATATTGCGTATGAATCACGTGAGGTTATATACGGTGAGTACCTAGCATTATACATATAAAAGGCACTGCGCAGGAATTAGAATATACGAAATTCTATATATCTATAATACTTTTTTTTAAAATTTTTTTCCCTTCTATATACGTATAATATACATATGTATATGATACAGGATATGATGCGTACCTACATATAATCGTATAGTTCACAGAAATGAGATTTATCATGAATCAGATTTCACAGGTATGAATGAATTTATTTAGAAAAAATCTCATATCCGCTTATATACATAATATAATAATATTTTTTATATACCTATACATACCTATTTATTCATTTTCTTATATATATATTTTCGGTGTTAACGATCGAATATCTTCATTGACGCGGTGAAGGCCGTTTCACGAGTCATCAGTGCAGAATTTTCATTTCTACGTTATCGTTTTTCTGTTCCTTTCATTTTTTCTTTTTTTTTTTTCGTTTCCTGGAAAATATTTACCTATACCGGATCTGATGTATACACATATATACGCGAGTATATTTATATAATACATAAGATTCATCATCGCATCTGCATATACATATAGTGCAGAAATTTTTAAAAAGCTTAACGTTCAAGTATGATGATTATGATGATGATGACACGTCACTGCGCAGGCATTCGCATTTAATATCTGTATAAAATATAATATATAAGTAATTATTTATTTTTTTTCTTTTTCTAATTTTTTTTTTTTTTCATTCAACTATATAACGTATATTATATATGACGAGTAAAATTTTTATACCTGCACAGCGTATAATATTTGAGAAAAAAAATTTCTAACTTTTAATTAATTAATTAATTAATTAATTAATTGATTGATGAAGGCGGATATCATTGTACATTACATACATATACCTGTATATATCAAACTGGGGAACCAAATTTAACGTTAACGAAAGGAATTTGATATTAATCAATGCGATGAAAAAAAGAAAAGAAAAAAAAATCACACATTTAAATATACCTACATATATTGATGAAATTAAATTTTTTCAATACGTCGCTTTTTTAATTGTGGACATATATAACTATATATTATATGCACACCTGCGGTGCGGCATGTATCATATAGATACATATACGATATACATGCATACCTATTCTCGATGCCCATATATTTAAAAATATATAATTTTCACCTGCTGCCGCATATTATATACCTTCTTTTCAAATAAATAGATATATGGAACAATATATAAAACAAAACACATGAATAATAATCATATATATAAACATATATAGATACTTTAATTCGTCTTGTGAATAAAAAAAAGAAAAGAAAAATTTATAACGTGCCCACGATAGAAATACATATTACTTTATAGGTATATACGTGCTATATACATATATATGTATATATATATCTATATATTTCATGTATAACTAGCAGCCAACCAGTGGCACTCCCTGGTGACCAAATACCGCGTTAGTGGCAGCTCGATTATTACGTAGCATTCCTCGGATTCATTTCCCCCTCCCCCCACTCCTCTTCCCCCTATTCCCCCTTCCTCACACCCCCCTGTATAGAGACGGACGTACAGATTCGGGGAGCTAAAGAGATGAGAGAGAAAAAAAAACGAGAGAGAGAGAGAGAAAGATAATTGGGACCCGCGGGTCGACACCACTGATCGGACTTTGTGCATGCTTGCACCATATATGTATAGTGTATAAAGTTTTTAATTTCTATCAAAATAAAATCGACCAATTTTGAGATTTTTTTTGATCAACGGTTCCAAAGCTATGAAACTTGAAGAAGAAAAAAAAATCGCTCCTTTTTTTTGGGGTTTTTTTTGCCCGTACAATATTACTTATTTAATAATTGTCGAAATCGAAGTTTTTTTTTCCTCTTTTTCTTCGGTTTATTAATGTGCAGGTGGATTTTTGATATACACCTGTACGTATATATACGCGGTTCTATAGTAACAGGCGATTACACAGCGCGACCCATTCATAAATACGATGAGAACGTGACTAATGACCAATGACTAATGGCTAATGATCAATGAGTAACGCGTTATAGGTTACGTATATATCTATATTACTTATATGCATAGGTATATGTAATACCGATACATGGTTTCATTTACTTCATCCTCCTTGATGTGTAATACCTATATGTAATCCTATATATTCCACTTATCTATCACGTATGTACAGTGTACATGCTTTTATATTATATACTTGCGATTTAATTTTGATTTTTTCTAGTTTTTTTCTAGTTTTTTTTTCATTCAATTTTCATACACATTTCTCTCAGTCTTTTATACTTGCATATGCTTTCTCGGCTGCAGCTGCAGTTTTTCATAGTAAAAAAAAAAAAAAAAATCAAGAAAACTTCAAGAAATCTTGCCAAATTTTACAAAAAAAAATTATACTCGGAGGGTTATCTGCATCATCTACTGTACAATAAGGGCGAGTAAATAGCGAATATTTTTCGGCTATGTATGATACGTTAGCTGTGGTTTTTTTTTTTAATTTTTTTAGAGGAGTAATTTTTGCGGTGGATAAAATGCGACAGAGCTCACGAGCGTGAAATCGAGCCGCAACTGTAGTAAATGTACCACGTGACTCGAACTTGGCCGCGAGTCGCCATCTTGTGAACCGCGATATATAGTCGTGCCCCGCGATCACGAAATTAACGTGCGTTCTCCATGTTCATTTAGTTATTTATTTATTCATCTATAATATATAATATTCAATTCATATTAATTTAAGAATAATTTTCCTTTTTTTTCTTTGAGTTTCCATCCCATTTCCTCTTCAATTTTTCATATACATATAATATAGGTATAGCTTATATACTGTGTGACGTGTATATAGAGTTGAGTTTTCTTTTTTTACATATCTACTTATATACGTATGGATTATTGTCAGTTTTGTCATGTTCGACCTTCCGGTTTTACTTCCGCGTTCCATTTACACGCGACCTTGACCCCCCACCTCCTTCCCCCTTTCCCTCCTCCTCCTCCTCTTCCTCTCCCAACCCCCATATATGCACTGCACACGCTGTTGTAAACAACCGCCAACGTCACCCCGTTGGGAAACGTGATGTAAAAAAAAATATATATATATATATATAGAAATGGTATGTAAAACAATTCGCGGATTTTTCGTTTCGGAACTGCAGATATCTATGGTACAAAAAATGGGGGGGAACAAAAAATATAGTTTCGATCGATCGTGCAAGGTGTACACGCATATAGATATTTTAATGGAAGAGAAAAGAAAGAAAAAGGAACGCGAAACTAAAGAAGAGTAACGAGAAAGAAGAAGACGAAAAAAATATAGAAAGAAAGAAAGAAGATCGTCGAAGAGCGTAGTGACACGGATCATTGGGATGCTAGGAATTTCCGGAAGTCAATGACCGCGACCTGAAAAAATTGGGTTAATTTCCGCGCTCCCTCCCCTCTCCCTTCACCTCTATAATATACCTATGTATGCGTATATGTACATACGATATGTACTTTGCTTCTATTTTATTCTCCCCTCTCTCTCTCTCTTCTTCCTCTCTATTTATGTTCCCCGTACTTTTTATCCCCTGCAGCTTCTGCACTGCTGCAGTGCAGATTCGCAACGTTAAAATATCGCACTGGTATGTTTAAAGGGAGAAAATTCGAGTTACGCATACGCACGTATTTATATTCTTTCGTGTTTTTCTTTTTGTGTTTTCCCATTTTTGTAAGTATATAAGTATTTATATATTGGAGAGAGGATAAGAGAGGACTTGGGGGGATAGGGGAGTGGGATAGTGCGGATAGTAAAAATTCTTCGGGAATGTGTACGATTATTATTTGCCCCTGAAAATATTATACGTATATATACATGCGTATAACTTCACTGATTAAAACCACCAACGCCGCACCTACCCTATATACCGACGCATTTCCTCAAGGTGAAGGGTCTTCCAACCCTCGCGAAATCTTATCGACCCACGTCATCCTCCACTAGCTACACACCCTTCCGCACCCCTTTTCATTCCGCGCCTACGCCATATCCACCCCCGAACCTTATTCCTCGACTCTTATATTCCGTAAGACGCGCCGCGTCGTTCTCAACTTTACATGGGGTATTCCACGCGAAACCGACAGGCCCGTGAACTTTGACCTCTTCGATTTGACTCATTATTTTTTCGTACTAATACGACCAAAAGAAACTTACACCTATCTCGTACCTTTCCGATTCTACTCTTGATTTTGAGAATACAGAATTTTGAAATTTTCACTTTTTCATTTGCAGAAAGTATGGAACAAGTATGGCCTTTTAGAGGGTTATTTTCTCCAAATTTTTCAGTCATCCCGAACTCATTTTTTATGCGAATAAACATCAAAAATCCGTTTTTCCACAAAAAGGCCGCTCTCGATTAATTTGAAAAAAATCACAAAAATACCTTGAGAACAGACGAAAATTTTGAGACCAAAACGAAGATGGTTTGACGATTAGTTTAGAAGTTACAGTCATTTGAAGATCAGCATCCGCCTAGGGAGGTAATATCCTTTTCCGCACTACTGAGGGAAGATACTTTTCCACACTAGTGACGAAAGTAAAGTTTCAATATTTCATTATTTATTGTTTGTTAGTAAGTTAGTTAGTTAGTTAGTTAGTTAGTTAGTTATTTCCACGCTGTTAATGGCGACGATAATATAATTACATCATCGGTTACACACGGTGTCGTCAACCGGCGGCTCACGCGTACACATATACAATAAATATATATGTTATAATTCTATGTATAAATTTATTATATGCATATAAATATACGTATACATACGTATATTACGGGATCGGTAGTATAGTTACGAGTTGCGCGGTAGTTAAAACGTACAAGTCGTTGCCGTTCGGTAGTAGTGGTGGTTGGTGCGGTGCCCATCCATCCCGCCCTTTGACCTCCGACCTCTGACCGCCCCATCCTCGACTCATCGCCTTGCATTCCTTCCCTCTGTGTCGCCCTCTATTTTAAGAATCATTCACTCGACAAAGTTCCCACAGTTCTTAATTTGGAGCAACAATTTATTTTTATATAACCTATATTATTTCCATCACTATATATACACACATATTTCATTCGTCTCTCTCTCTCTCTTCTCCTCTCTTCCCCCCTATTTTATATGATAGAATACATGGAATTATCATTTCGATTTTGATTTTGACTTTTTTTTACCGACCCTGCCCGGGCTTTTCATTAATTTTTCATGTAGGTAATACGGATTATACGCGATGTACACCTGGTTGGGTTGATTCTGAGACGTTTCGCGGCCAAGCTCACAATTTGGACAACTTTTTATTCGTGTGTAGCTGCAGGGCCGCGGCTACGAAAAGTTGTCCAAATTGTACGCTTGGCCGCGAAGCGATTCAGTATCAACCCAACCGGGTGTACCACATGTGTACGTATACGTGCAGTGTATGTGGAGGTAAACGCTCCTCGAATCTCGTCAATGAACATTCTTCTTCGGCCCTTTCCAACTCCGAAGCACACCGTTTCTGACTTCACTAGACTCTCCCTACTACTACTATCACTACTACTACTACTACTACTACTACTACTTGCTTTCCCCACATCCCCACCTAACGGTTATAATTTTTTCCTTTTCATTTTTCTTTTTCTATTTCTATTTTTTTTCCCCCTCGATCTCTCTCTCTCTCTCGCTCTTTATATTCCTCCTCGTTCGTACACGCGCGTAGTTATACATATATACATACGGCGTGTGCATTTAATATATACGTATATGCAACTGCAACGATATAACCTTTGCCCCCCCTCTCCCTTTTCCCCCCCTTCATCCCTCCCTCCTGCACTGTACGGTTCGAAGCTCTCGTCGCGGTACGAGTGAAACGGCCAGTTTTCTCTCTCTCTCTCTCTCTCTCTCTATGTGTATGTATACATATATATATGTGTATGTGGGTATGTACGCCGCGGTGCATTGAGGAAGCAAAGTTTATTCATAAAACCTCGCCTGCTGCACGATGACGTATAAAACGTAACCCTCTCCGTAGTCCTATGCTCTCTCTCCTTCTTTACTCTTGTTTCTCTTTTTCGTCTTACCCCTCTATTTTCCTCGTACATAACGGTATGTATATAATGTGTACATATACGTGTATGTACCATGTGTGTATACGTATATATATGTATTATGTTTATGTACTGTATAGTATATTCCGTGCAACCCCGTCCGGCTGCACCCCTTGGCTCGAGGCGTGGCACCCAATGGCATCACGAAACCACCACCCTGAAAATTTCACCCAACATTTTCCCTATGTACTTATATACAACATACAAATATGTATGTACCATATACGTATATGTACACAAGTGTGACGATTTTGCTCTGGTTTTCGTACTAATTTTCTTAAAGAAAGTATAGCAAAAGGAAAGAAGGGAAGAAGAAATAAGAACTATTTCGTTCTCTCACTTTAATTTTTTAAACGTGACATATATCGAGATGAGACACGTGATGTCATAAGGATACATATGTACAATACATTATATACATTCGTATATATCGAAATAATCACGAGGTTTTTTTTTTTTTCCATTTTATTGTCGTTTTTCTTTGCTCCTTCGTTTTCATACGTCCCATTTTTACATTTACGAGCATGCAGATATTTTCTTCTTATATACCGGACTATACGTGAGATTTTACTATGTACATATATGTATATTACGTGGAGGTAGGTGGGTAGGTAGGTAGGTAGGTAGGTACTGTATATAATCTTGCGCGTGTACGACGTGAACGGTGCAGCAGGTTTTTTTTTTTCTTTTTTTCTACGAGATAAGCGTCCGCGACGGAATCAATGAATGACTCCTACACATATGTATACGTATATAGAAGTGCAGTTATTATATACATGCGTGCAGTACATATCTTTGTATATGTATACATAACTATCTAGGTACGTATATGTATATATAGAGATGTGTTATAGTATAATATATGGTTGCTCATGAAGACTATGTTGAGAGAGAACGAACGAGGGTTGGAAAATAAATACGATAAGGGCGGGGGAGGTGAGGTAAAGCGTTGCGCATGCGTTCTTCGATAGATAAAAAATATGTATAGTACATTCACGATATGACCATATATATGCCATATACTTGAACCCATTTATCCGTAAATACTCCGCACGTATTTATTAATAACCCATATGTAGGTACGTATGTATCGGTATGCGGTTTAACGGTTAAAAAATATACACATACGCGATATACATATGTATATATAGACTCCGTTGTGTATATATATATTTATATCTATATGCACATGGAATTTTCAATGACTTTTTCATAGTTAATCCGTTACACCTACACGTAACACTCTATGTAAGTTGTACGGTATACGTTTTTTTTTTTCTTTTTTGGTTTCCTTTTTTTTCTTCCTTTTTTTTTTTTTTTTTCATCCCCATAAACGCCCACCACCTCCGGTGTGCAGCCTGCACCCGCATTCGCATTGCGCGAAGACGTACCATATGTATATCTTATTTTTTTCGAAGTTTTTTTTCTTTCGTACTTTCTTTCTTTCTTTCTTTCTCTTCGAATTTCGTTTTTCTATAATCGACGAAGAAAAATTCGTCTTTTCCGCGTACTTTTTCTGCCTTTTTTTTTTTTTGGTTTTTTTTTTATGCAACGCATCAAACGTTACAACGAAACAAACCACCCCGGGGGTACGTACGCACATTTGTGTATAGACGTACACTGTTAAAAATGTTTGCGAATTCACTATACATTTGCTACACGAAAGTTTTGTAAAATTACAAATTCGACAGAGAAAAGTGGATTTACTGTGCATTTTTCTCAAATTTGCAATAATTTTTTGTAATTCTACTGAATTGGATAAGAAAATACAAAAGCGTATTTTAAATTTACTAAACTGTACAGTAACAATGGAAAAATTTGTGATTTCGCTACATAATATTTGGATTTCGCTAAACTTTGTGGGAAATTTACCGATTATATGTCCACGAAAATTCGGTTACAGTCCATGGAATAAAGAAATTTAGTGTAGCAAAATGGATTGCTACACATGGCTTTTAATTTTGCTTTTTCATTCATAATTTTCTGGAACCAAATACTAAAATAACGTTGGTGAATTTCAATTTCGCCATACATTTAGGAATTTCACATAACTGCTACTAAAATTACTGAAGGGTTTTTGAAATTTACTATTATTGTGTAGGGAATACACTTCTGGATTAATTATTAATTAATTGTGTTGATCGAAAAAATTCTGAATTTATCGAATTGGTGGGCTTTTATCAGTTAACTCTTTCGACGAAATCGAACATTTGTCGTATTATAAACCACATAACATTAACATCTTTTCTAAGGTAGCTTGGCGTAATAGGTAGGGCGTGCGATTAGTAATTCGAACGACGACGGTTCGTATCTCGGGTAGGACAATTTGGATACAATTCGAAAAGCGTTTTTCATCTCATATATATGATCTATAAGCGATTAACTCGTCGAAAAACCCCATGAAAATTCTGAAAAAATCGTTGCTGATGTATTTTTTAATGGTTTTTGTTAATTGTGAATTGTTAATATACGTTTTCAAGAAAGTCACTCAACCGGTGTAGTAATTTTGATAGACTGCCACCAAAATTACAATACATTTTTGTTTCGAATTCGCTAATCAAGAATTGAAAAATGCTCTTTAATTTACTGAATTTGCTGCATCGATGTTTGGTAATTTCACTAAAATGAAAAGTGAATTCAAAAGTTGTGTATTTAAATATTACTTGTACATGGTAAAGTAAATTTACTGAACGGTATCTGAATAAAACTTCCAACACAATTTAGTAAATTCACCATAGAAATTTTTAACAGTGTATACTATTATATACATATAGAGATTATACATTATCTATATATATATAATATATATACATGTATCTAGTATACGTAGCTACCTCCTCGTACGCGTGTTTATTATCGATCGCGGGCGTCGACGTCGTGGCCGAACGGTGGCGCCCTCTCCTCGGTCCTCACCCCGCTTGTCTCTTCGCTCTCTTCGTTTACCGCACCCCTCGTGCCTTGCCTCTCCTCGCTTTCTCTCTCACCCCGGATGCTCCGTCCAACGAAACGAAGGAAGAGGAGGTGGCGGCGGCGGCGACGTCGACGTCGACGTCGGTGGGGCGCCGGGGGGGGGGGGGCAGAAGGGCGGGGGTTGGACGTCGGGGGGTGGAAGGGAGAGGGAGAGGGAGAGGACACACGGGGAATATCGCCGGACTACTCGTCGCGTACCGAGATGAGAAACTCTTCCCTGCTGCAGAGGATTCGCGCGCGGCTGTGCCACCTTCTTATATACATATACAACGAATATAACATATAGATATTTTTACATATTGTAAATTTTTTTTCTTTTTTTTTTTTTTCACGTATGCGCACGTAACTATTGTCACACGTACGCGTCCAATGAAACGATTACGATTTACGAAATGATGTATGTGTGAACGTAAAAAAAAAAAAAAATTGGAAAAAAATTTTCCAACGAAACTGCAAAAAAATCGAACGAACGAAAGAAAGAAAGGAAGACGAAAAAAACCATCGAAAACATATAAACAAATTCGTGTGAATATATAAGTTTGAAAAAAAAAGAAAAAAAAAAATTAATAATTTAAAAAAACAGTGAAGAAGAAGGAAAGAAAAAAAGAATCCGAAATAAAATAACGTCATAACGACAAAAAAATTACCCTGTATATAAATGAAATGAATATTTTTCTAATAATAATTAGTTGACAAAAGTTTCATATATATCCATACTTTTATATGCATTTAATTGTGTGTGGGTGTGTGCAGTGTGTGTGTGTGTAAAAATGTATACCATATACGATCAAACCATATTTACAAATTAATATTTACTCGTAATCAATGAATAAATTTCGTGAGGGGAAAACGACAGAAAAAAACCAACTTAAAGAAAATTAATTTTTAAAAAGACAATTTGTAAAATGCGAATTAAAAGATATTTTTATTATATACTAACGTGAAAATTCATCGCGGGGGTTGCATATGTATATGTAAGGTATACACATATGTATATATATAAATATATATATATATACATATGCGTATGTAATGTGCTGATATAAATTATGTATGTATACGGATATATAAAAAGCGTGTGTGCGCGTGCGATGGCCGCGAGTTTTGACGCGCGCGGTTCTTCCTCTTTTTCGTTTTTCGGTTTTTCCTTTTTTCTTCTTTCCAAATTGTAGGATCGGAAAGTATCATATATCGTTCAATTTTTCTTTTTATTAATCGCTCATACGTCGTCCTTCAAGGAGCGACGCGATGAGAATTTTTTTTTCTCTTTTCCTTCTTCTAGTTTTCATTTCTTTTTTTTTTCAAATTTTCTTCGGACAACGTTGCGTCCCGTACACCCTGCAGTATAACCTACCCTGCAGAGGTCTACGATCTTCGCGAGATGAAAGCGTGACGGGGGGGGGGAGTGGGAGGGTTGGGGGGGGGAGGGAGACGTCGTTAAAGATCGTCGGAAATGCCGGGTGGCGTACTATAGATATATGATACAATATATGTATAGTATATATTATGGAAGTTCGTAGAAAGGGAGATTCGCGGACGAGTGCGGGTGGCGCGTGTTTTCGTTTCGAAAAAAAATCATCGATAATTAGTAAATAATTTATATTTTAATTCGTCTGTCGTACGTCGATTTTCTTTTTATCGCTAGGTACCTGTAGAATTTATGTTGTACCTAATAGTTCCATTGGGAGATATAAAACAATGTATAAATAATTGAAGAAAAAAAGAAAACGAAAGCGAAAGGAAGAAAAAATAATATTAATTCAATCACATAAACTATGTACAGTGCATGATCAATATTATATACACGAACAATGTGGATACGTGAAGAAATCACCGAGATCTTTGCTCTGCGACGACGAGGTGAGATTTTTATGGATTTGAACAAAAAAAATATTTCTGATTATTTTTCGTCATCAGTTTCTTAAATCTTTTTTTTTTTTCCGTTTTTTTGTTCTTTCCATTCCCATCACTCTCCAAGTTCCATTTCTCTTATAACGTCATTCGTCTTTCGCGGCAATCCCTCGGTTTTGAAAAAATAAAGAAAATGGACGAACAAGTTCTCATATCTTAGATACATTATATACCTAATTATACAAGTACGTTATTATTTATTAGTGAATATATAAGTTGGTTTTGTTACATACGTCATTATGTGCAGCATATCGCGTTTGCTTGTAATTGGATCACTTCGAAAAAGAATAAAAAATGTTAAAAAAAGAAAAAAGAATCAAATGAAAATGAATGTGAAACGAATCAAACGTCATGCAGCGATAAACCGATCGGCGGCTTGATACTATACCGCGTTATATATTGAATTTATGGAATTTATAGTGCAAGGGAAAAATAAAACGTGCTGCATGCGCCAATCAGTCAAGTCTGTATATAACCTTCTATACATATGCGTACAGAGTTCGATCAAATTTTCTTTTTTTTTGCTCTCTTTCGTTGTGTTGGTTTTTATCCTTTTTTTTTTCTTATACGTCTGTATACAGATTATACGTATTATAGCTTTGACTTTTTTATACTTGAATTATTTTCAAATCGCGAAGTCAATTTTTATCGTCGATTAACTTTATAAATCCACAGATATATAGTTTATAATCTTTTCCATCTCCCCGTAGCTTAACAACGTGATTTTTATTTTTGTCAAGTTCGATTTTATCTTTCATTCTTTTTCCATTTTAATTCATATATCATCAGAATGATCATTTCGAAGATCGAAAAATTTTCATTTTTCTTTCTATTCTTTTACCCTGTAAATTGGAGATATTTTTTGACCGGAATTCACAGATATTATTTCTCGGGATAGAAAAGGGGGTGTGGTTTTTTGAACCGGTAGTTCTGAATTTTCATAAAATCTCATCACATTTACACATTTACCTATGTATTGAAAATTTTTAAGTTTCAAAAACGATGTCGAGGTGATTTTTATATATTAAATACCCAGGTGCGGATGATGTTTCTTTCATTTCGTGTATAATGAGGATATTGATATAATATATACAGGGTGATTGACCAGAAATTTATATTTTTGTAAAACTAAAAATGAAAAACTACACGTGTCCAATGAAACCAGAGAGATATACAATTTATATACGTATGTACACGTAACGTATCTATATGTACACCGGGTACAGGTTCCTTGATCTCACGTAGGGGTATATAATACTATACATATATATAACGCGAAGCGAAGAAGAAGCTGCAGGGGATGCGAAATAACGGCGGGTAGAGAAGAGAGGGAGGGAAATTTCTACAGGAGAAGAAGAGAGAGAATGAGAGATACAGGGGGCGAAGAGGGGGAGAGAAAGAGGGGCGGAAAGGGGGTACGTTTACTATACGGTACCAGTCCGGGATCAATACTCTTGCGTCTTGCGATCATTCATCTTGCCACGCCCCTACGCTCTCTCCCACGCTCATGTATATATACCTCCATGTATATATGTATTATGCTATATATGTGTACCAAGGTGCTCCTCATTTGAGTAATTTTTGAATTTTCTTGCTCCCCCCATTGCTCAAATGTCTGCAAATGAATGAACAAAAATTCTAGCGAAAACCCCGAGCTTTTAGCTCGATTCTAAGTGGCTCCCACGACGCCTCCGAATTTTCACGTTTGAATAACATAGGTATACGATGTTTGACACTTGACGGTCATTTTTGTTTTGTTTTCAATCACAGCGCTGTTGATCCAAAAGATCTGAAACTTGCTAAACCTTTTTCACTGTACCGGTAGCTATTTGACAAAGTTTCTATAAATTCAAAGAAATTTCCCAAATAAGGACCACCCTAAATGGTATTATCTTTTTTCTCTCCTTCATCCTTTTTTGTTTATCATTCTATCACACCCAGTTCCTGCCATTACAGGTGTTACTATATAGGTACATCAATTTATGCTTTTTTATGCAGATCGACGATGCTTTTTCTTTCTTTTTTGTTTTTATGTACTTGTACCTATACCATCGCTGCAGTATTTATTTCCTCCCCCCGCATCAGGTCTTTTAATTCCACTTCTTCCGCATCTCGAGCACCCCCAACGGTTTTTTTAATTTTTTTTTTTTCTCTCTTTTTTCCTACCACTCGTCCTCGTCCTCGTCCTTGCCCTTGCCTTTCCCTTTGTAGTTAAAAACTCCTCGAGAATGAATTATACGAAAATCACGAGTAAGTTGTGCAGCAAAAGAAATGATATATACATATACCTAATAATCGGCCTATATACTTTAATTTAGGGGCATATACAAGTTTCTATGTATATATGTGTACATAATGTGCGAGGTGTGATTAGCTGGTTGTTTTTATTTTTGTTAATTATAAGTTATTTTTATCTATACTACAATATACAGGGTGGTTCACCGAATTTGGTTGACCGAAATTCTTACGAAAAAACAAGATACAATTTCTTGGTAATTCTTCTAGTTGTTGATTAGAGCTCAAGGGGCAGGACCTCGTGCCTATTGAGTCCCTTCCATTCTCGACACTTGGAGTGAACCACCCTGTATATTAGTCTTCTTTCATAATTCGCCTGATTTTTTGATCTTCGCTTATCTATTTATTCGTACGTATTCGTGAACATTGATTTGTATATTCGATTTGTTTTCTATTAAATTTTGTTACAGCCTCCGCAGACGATGACGACGAGGAGGCGACCGCCGGGGAACCTGAAAACGGCGACGGCGACGGGGGTGGAGATGGCAGCGGAGATGAAGGCGGAGGCGGCGGCGAGCAACTTTCTTCCCTGGCTAAACTCCAGCAACACGCAACGTCACAGACAGTCTTCAACCGGTGAGTCCAACGCCACCCCCCATATACATATTATATATACAATATATTTATATGTGTTCCGAATCATACATCGTCATTTTATATACTTGTTATAACCATATAAATGTGCAACTCCGATTTCGCGACGTAATTATTCAAAGTTATAATTTTATAATATCGAAGCGAGAAACTTTCTTTCTTTATTCTTTCTTCCCTACGATTATCACAATGATATACAGGGTGGTTCATTCCAAGTGTCCAGAATAGGAGGGACTCAATAGGCACGAAGTCCCACCCCTTGAGCCATTCAACAACTAGATAGCTACAAAAATGACACTTATATAACAGCGTAAAAATTTTGATATGAAAATTCGGAGGGTTTTTTTTTCACGGACTGAATTCCGAAAGTTTTTAATCCATCGACTATGACGAAGTTGCAGACACTTTGATAAGCGATAGGTAGGATATGATTTGATCAAATTTTTAAGAAGCTTGGAACGCTTGAAAAACTTCAATTCATTCTGCAGTATAATTTTGGAAGAAACGTGCAAAATGAACGTTACAGATGGAAGGGGTTGAGGGTTTTAATTTTTGTTCTTCGGGGTTCTCTTTCTTCTAATTTTCCAATGAAAATTCGACGATTCCATGCATATTAGTGTATAATATAAACGCATGTGCATCGGTCCGTCCGTCTGGTCCGTCCGTTTCGTCTTGCCTTGTCTTGTCTTGTCTGGTCTGGTCTGTCCTGAGTGGTGCGGTAGACGTCGAGAAACTGTTGAGGGTAAACGCGGCCAAATATACATGGTGTGTCAGCGTCGTGGCGCGCGGCGCGTCGCGTCGCTTCGAGTTCCTATACACTCGACGACGACGCCGACGACGATCGTCGTACGTCGGGCGTCCGTTTCGCAAGTTGAGGTCAACGTCATTCGCGTTCAACTAACCATATAATACCTACCATATATACAACAATTTCATTTATTTTGCTTCATTAAATCCAATTAATCGAGTCATTAATTTACAAAAAAAAAAAAAAAAGGCAAGCAAAATTGAATGTTACGTAGTCGATCCCAAAATCAAAAAAACCAGAAAAAGAAAGAAAGAGAAAAAAAGGGGTTCGTGGGGGCGGAGGAAAGAAAAATTGGATCATTTGTCGATGCGTTATGTATATCTGTGTGTGTAATATATTTATTAATATATGTATAACGTATATATATAAAGTGGAGGTATAATATATACATATAAATTGCGCTACAGGGTAAAATACACGGCGTCTAAATTTAATTCGCGATCGGCCGAGCCGTCTAGATCGCGTCTAGACTACTATAGAGCTTAACTATACCTACGGTATATCCGTGGGCGCCGACTGTCCCATCCGCGTATCTCATTCTCGCTGCTATTCCAGCTCTATTTTAACTCTATTTCAACCTATACTATCTGCTATAATAATCCACATATACACGACATATAATGCAGCTTTTATCCCCGACTCATTTTTTATACACCTTATTATATACGCCTCACGCGTTATTATTTTACTGATAGAAAACAAAAATATCTGACGAATGGAGAAAGGGGGAAAAAAAAAAAACATTAATCAACGTCGTTTAATTACCTGGTGTTTTTATAATTAATCGTTGTATAAAATACCCCTTTTTCTTCAATTTATTTTACATTATTTTATATTTCTTTTGAAATTTTTTATATCACAGCTGATATCTCAATTCTTATCCGCGCAGAGCCGTTCTTTCGCCGGGCGCGGGTAGATCCTGAGGTATGTAATTTAAAGGCGTCCGAGAATAGGCGAATCATCGTTCTAGAATTGGTCGGTCGGTCGGTTCGGTGCTAATTGGAGACTTAGAAGTCTCACCACTTTTGTCCGCAGGTTGAATATATCTCTAGACGTGCAGACCATGAACGCGACGTTACACACGTCCTTTATATCTTAGCCGTATAAATTAGAAGAAAAAAAAAATATCAAACTCTTTCGAATTTCTATCTTTCAAAATTTAATATATAACTTATTATTTTTAATAATTCTTCCAGTTTTTTTTTCATTCATTAATTTAATTTTTCTGTTCTTTTTTTTTTTTTTCTTCATCCCGGTTGAAATCTGCTGTTAGGTATATATATACATATATATTCTATAAGTATAAGTAGTTTCGGGTTCTCTCGAGGCGTCTGCAGTTGGCGTCGGAAGAGGAAAAAATAAGACTGTAAAAAAAAAGAAATAGAAATAAATAAAATAGAAATAAGAAAAAAAAAAAAAAAAAAAGGACGAGGGGCACGCGCCGGTTCGTCCTCCTGTTCTTCGTCGTCCCGGGCGGCTTCCTCCTCGTTTACCATCTGCCCGTGCAGCCCGATGCCTCCTCTTCTTCCCTTCTTCCCCCTTTTCTCTTTATTTCTTTTCTCGCTTTTTCTTCCTTCTTTCCTTCCTTTCTTTCTCTATACATTTTTACTATAATACCGCGACCTCACCGGTGCAGCCTCGTGGCCTACAGGACTTTTTATCAATCGACGAAAATTCATCCCGATATTCCATGTGTGCATTTTTTAATATCTCTTTCTCGAATTTCTTACCAACTCGGAGACATAGAAATTGCAAGAAAAAAAAGGAAGAAAATCAAATCAAATCTATAAGAAACATATTATACATATGACCTATGTTCGTGTATGAGTATATAGAATTGGTTGCACGTCGCGATGCACCATCACCTATATAATGTGAACCCGCTCCCCCCTCTGGCTTTTTTTTTCAATCTTTTTTTGTTCTTTTTTACTTTGCCCCCGGTAAAATGCAAGCGGGCCAAAGACCCATCGGGGTACACCTGCCCCCTCCCCCTTCGACCCCCTTTTTTGCTTTTTACCTACCCGGTGCAGTACCAAAGTTCTTCGCATGTATAGATATGTATGTATGTAATATTATGTAGATACCTGTGTGACGTAGCCAGTTGCAGAAAATTTACTTATTTTTCCTACGGGAATATCAATTTTTTTGGATAAAGTAGATATCAGATTTTTGGATAGAAAAAAAGAAAAAAAACCCCAGTGTCTAGGTATGTGTGCTGCAGATCTGATATTTTAACGCTTTTGGTGCATTATGTATATATATATGTGAGTATATATGGATCTTTTTTTTTTGTCGAGAACGTATAATACGTATAAGTATATACCCTGAAGCATGCCGCACGCGCCATTGCGGCCGGCTACGGGTCGCTCTTATATACCTATACGAAAGTTTTATCTCTCACCTGCCAGTCTCTCTTGCAGTTGTTCCATTCTTACAATACCCATTGGCCAAAAAGTAATATATAATATAAGCGCTATGTACATAGATTTGATTCTTTTTTTTTTATATATACCTCTATACTTACCTATTACCTCGGCTCTTTTCTCCGTGCAGAGCTTTTTTCCATTCATTCATCTCTTGATTTTTCGATCATCTCCTTTTTTTTCTTACGTCAAGATTATCGGAGATAAGAGTGAAAAAGAAAAGAGAATGGAAAAAATGAGGAAAATAAAGAAGAAAAAAAAATCAGGATCAATGCCGGTCTGAGAGTTGAGTGAAGTTGATGTTGGAAATTTTACCATCCAATGGAGTCACAATTTATACGAACACCTCGTGCACTTTAGCTTTCAAAACTTTACTATCGGGCGGTTTTGAGATGACGGGTGGATATGACGTTAACTCGGGCAGAGAGAACGTGTTCCCCTTTATATACGATAAAAAGGGAAGGAAAAATAAAAATTAGAAAAAAGAAAACTAGAATATATTGAACGAGTTGTGTAGAGCATGAAATAGAAATTGACAACTAGCTTTAGCTATTTTAATAATATACGTAGTAAAAGGTAGTCAAGATTTATAAATAGAGACAAAAAAATCTACACAAATTAAAAGTTAGTTGGTAAGAATCGATGCCAATCGAAGCTCCTCCCCAATCGGACGTTTGCGTTGACTCGACCTGTACATTTGAAAAATAATCGCGCTGATTTTTGTTCGAGTGTTTTAGAAAAATTCTGTAGGTATAATGATGATAATTTTTGCGAGAGATAGGCGAATATTATGAGAGAATTAAAAGCTATTCCTACTCGTACGGAATACGTGCAGGTATATAGGTAAATGTGTATGGGTATGTGCGTGTATAGGAACCTGGATAAAACGGGATTGGGATATACAGGGTGATAGGGTGTGGGGTGGTAGAAGCTGCAGGAAAGGAAGAAAGGCTCGTGCCATTGCCTCCACTTTGTATATATCTCGGGGGGTATCTGGCCGTCGACTGCAGCTGCCACATCCCCGTAGCGTATACCTCGCTCGACCGACTCCACGACTCCCGGATTCGGATTAAGCGAGTTTCAAAATTCGAACACCCGTAAAAACAAAAAAACAAGAAAAAGAGAGAAAAAGAAATTGAGAAGAAGACAATAATTAGTTCCTCAAAACGAACTTGTATATATATATATCTATACCACATATAGGTAGGTACATAACTAGCACGTGTCTTCGTCAAGTGCTATGTATAAGGATTTAAGCGCCTTTGAACACACCCATTTATAGTACATTATAGATCTTATAGGGTGTTTCAAGAAATTTGACCTCGAATAACTTTCGAACCTGTAGATATATCAAAAAATGATGAAAGACCTTTTTTGTAGAGCGTTCGATTCCCTACAAGAATATGTCTTGGTCGAATCTGTACTTTGATTCGTTGGCGAGTATAACAAAATATCGAAACGCACCTGGATGAAAATAGAATTTTGATTCCTTCGATCGCAGGGAATTAATTTTTTTTTTTTTTCTTTTTTCTCCTTGAATAAACAGGGATGAAAAATCAGACAAATTATATTATCATGTAAGCTAGTTCGTCAATTCAGAATACTTGAATGTATTTTATTTTATTATATACTTATGTATATTTCATACATTGTGTATTATATAAATGCAGATTAGTGCAGCGCGTATAGGTATGTACTGAAATATATATATATACATACCGTCCATGTATTTATATATTTAAAATAAGAACCGCGCGTGCTCAAAAAGTCCCTGAAAAGAAGAACAACGCGGCTAAGACTTCGAGCTCTCCTGTACCCTTCGCGTTGACGTGAGCCACGCGTGTGCGTTTCGAGGCATCTGTCTCATATTTTAGTAAGGGAAAGTCGATTCCCCTTTTTACTCCCTATTTATACCTACTTCTCTTCTTCCTCTTCCCGTAATGAGTATATATATATAGTATACGTATATAATACGAGATCTTCTTCGTTCTTCGCTGCAACTTTTTCTTCTTCTCATTTTTTTTTTTTCTTATTCCTCTTTCCTCTTTTACCACCCCCAAAAATGAATCGAAAACTGCTGCTGCTGCTGCTGCATCTGTTGGGTTTTATAAGAGAAAATTAATGTCGTCCTTTTTTTTCTCTCTTTCCCTTTTCTTCGCTCTTTTTTTTCCCTTCTTTCTTTCTTCCTTCTTCTCACTCAATGCCAAACACTATTCGACCCCGTCGCGTCGTATAGTCAGCTTATCCCCAGGTGCAGGAAAAGCGGCAGAAGCAGAAGTGGCTGGAAGTTTAAAGGGGAAGGAAGGAAGAGAGAAAAAGAAAAAAGAAAAAAAAAAAGGAAAAGAAAAAAGATGTACATATTAAACGTATGCGTAGTACTCTACCTACGCGACGTCGAGCGTAGGGACCTTAAGGAGAAAAGAAAAAAGAAAATAAAATAAAAAGGAAAGAAGGATCAACGAGGAGCAGAAGGCGATGGGGATGCATCTGCTCGTGTATTATACATACACATGTGTATATATGTACATACGATCAATCGTATGTACTCTCCATATGGGACGAACTGATTTTTTTTCCTCTTCGTTTCTTTTTCTTTTCTTACTCTTCGTTTTTTTTTTTTCTTTTCTTCTGCTCTTTCCTTTCACGATCCTGACGCTCGCAAGGGTCGTCGTCGTCGCGGTATCGCGGTGTATAAACATAAAAAGGAAAAATTTTCACTATTACCTGTACATAAAAAAAAAAAGAATCAAATCAAAATTATCCCATAGAAATTTTCTACGATTCCGATTTTCCTTATATATAAACTATATGATATGTACGAGGATATTTTTTGAGCAGCTGCAACCAGACAGTCGTCGTCCTCCTCCACCTCCTCCGATATTATGTATATATGTTGCCTCACACACGTGGCGGTGTACATACATATGTGTATATATTTTGTTAATTTTTTTTTACTATTGTATTTTCAATTAACTTGAAAGTTTTTAACACACCTAACTTTACTTTACTTCATTTTACTTTACTTTACTTTACTTTACTTTAGCTTCTCTCACCCTGGACGATTACCCCCTGAAAGAAAAGCCCCGCGGCAGCTTTTCCAGGTGCGCTTCAATTTCTATAGCGCGCTATCCCGTGTACATAAAATATATTCGGGACTATGCGCGCCATTAAATGGATCCGCGTTTATATTATGGAAGCCCCATATACCGCACCTCATACATACCCATGCAGCTGCCTTTGCAGATACTCAAAACTGCATCTTCTCTCCGATCACCATCACGATTTTCCCATATAACATTATTATACGTATCTATACGATCATGTGCGATGCTTTATATACCGTGAAATTGTACTATTTTATTCCTATCATATGAAGACGTGAACGATGAAGACGAATTTCGGTTTTTCTTACACGCGTATTTAAATATCCATATTGTATTATGGAAGACGCGAATTAACGCGTGGCAATATACCTAATTATGTTTCATACTTTTATGTACACCAGATTTCACATACATACGTACCATACTCGTATATAGGTATGTACCATATAATGGAATGAGACACCTATGTGTAGGTATGTTTCTATATATATCTATATGTATGTATAGGTATATAAGCGCCTAAAACTACCAGGTGCTACGTACGTATAGTCATCGTACTTTGCCCCCTATAACGTCCCCGAGTTTTACTCTTCGTCTACCTTTTGACCGCCGCCGTCAGGGTGCAGTTCTCTTATACCTATATTAATGGCAGGGAAGTTCGTTTCTATTGTAATTCCGTACACACGTGTATAACATATTATATACATAGGTGTAAAACAATTTGGCAAAGATTGGTTCTTCCATTTTTACAATTTTTCGATTTTCCACATACCTTATTATACATACATCGTAATTCGATTGACATCCTTTTTTTTCTTTTTCTTTTATTCATTTACTGATTTTTTTTCTTTTTTTCTTGTCTATCTTACATAAGGTTGAACTTCACGATAATATTATATATATGTAACATAATGTGTTTCGATCGATATGGTCGGCGGTCAAGGGTGAGAAGAGAGGGAAAGGGAAAGGGTTTGGTGATTGAAGATTTTTCAACCGGTTCAATGACACCGTGCGGCGGTCTCGGTCAATGTGACGTATAAGTACATATGTACATGTACTATATACCACGTAATATAATGGCTTCGTTAAATATGTGTGTGTGTGTGTGAAGAGTTGGTAACGTTTGTATATACGTGTACATTATAGTATTATACATATAGGGTAGAATTTTTGGTGTGTTAAAAATTTCAACGCATACATGTATGCAGAGTTCTACTATACCTGCGTAAGCGCGTAAGTCGGCGTAGCGTAACGTAACGTAACGTAACGTAACGTAACGTATAGTATCGTGGAAAGAGGGGCTCGATTATTTCGCGTCCAACCGGACGGCGCAGGTGACGCGCCAGGTGGAGGGCGGCAAAGACGAGGACGAGGGCGGGATAGCTCGTGCTGCGCTTGGCACAATAAGGTATATAATGTACAGTATATAAATACATATATACCTGTTAGATACATAGTTTATATTACAGCCCGGGCCCCTTATTCCTGCGGGTTTTCTAGATCGACGGCGCTCGACGCTAATCGGTTCGTTCTTCTTCAACTTCTAAATACATATAGATAATACTTTTCATGGCATCCCATCGGCGATCGTCCACCCCGAGTACGATGACCGACATATGTTGCCCGCTTTCGGTCCGAATAAAAATAAAACGAAAATTGTCTCTTTTTTTTTTCTTTCTTTTTAATTCATGATCGCACGTACACACGTATAGGTATAGGTATACATCCGAAACTCTTTCGAGGTCACGAGCAACGACCGGGTTTTACCTATACCTACCTCCTGTGTTGGCAGAAACTCTATGGGAAAAAGGGTGCGTGCGACGCAACGCGTCAGGTTTTCAAGCCGCGCGGGGCGTCTGCGTCAGTTTCGGAACCATCGACCCGTCGTCCTCTCTGGGTACCTATACTTCTATGGTATATAATGTATATCTGTATAGTTATACGTAGAGGCTGATGCGTGGGCGGCGAGGTACCGAAAACTCCTTCAATTTTAACCCCGCAATTTTCCTCGTTCTATCCTCTTCTCTTTTATGCGTATAAAGGCACGTATGTATAGCTACTGTACATAGGGTTGACACACATATTTTGCAAACGCTTGCGTCCCAACCGAGTATCTAACGAATTTATGTATCACATATATAATATACAGACCTTGGAATTAAAAAGAATCGAATTGTTTCAAGTTCATCTCGCTTTTTTGATCTTTTGTCGAAAAGAAATTTTCTGCTCAAAAAACGTTTATACAATTATAATTTTCTTCTTTAAAAACAATCTTATACTCGTTCGAATTACGTTTATATAGAAACGTACGCTATATGTAAAAGGATTTTGTGAATGAACGTCGTTATCAAGTATGCCCTTGGCCACGACCCCGTATACAGTTGATATGAAATCACAGCACGCGGTCAGCGGCGAGATATCGCGGGTAACTTATATATTCGTTCGTTCGTTCGAAGTTGAATTTTCCTTAACTTTATACACATATATACATACATAACATATATTATTACGAGCCTTAGATTTCTTCTTTTTTCGTATTATTATTATCATTATTTTTTTCTTCCGTTCCTTTTTTTGTTGTATCCCCACAACGCGACTCTATATAGCTTGCATCGCTCGAGTACACTTTGGCCTCTTATTATAATATTATTATAATATTCATCCGCGTTCAATTCAACTTGTTAAATACTCTCTAGATTATAGTATTTCAGGTATGAAAATTTTTCGATCAAAATTTATAAGTCGGATGGCTTATTGCGATAATTGTTTTTTTTTCGCAATCGTGTGTATAAGTATAGCGAAGTTTTGTATGACGCGTTCATACTCGACGTGCATGACAAACTGCGTGAGAAGAGCATCGTCATCGAAATGAGCATCAGAAATGAGAAATCAGAATCAGTAGCAGCAAAAGCAACAGCAGCAGTCAGGCCTTGTGTGACGCGTGTAGGCCACTACGGTACTACGGCGCGTCGTTGGTCGTTCCGCGGTTCAATGTCGCCGCGAGGCAGTCAACAACAATGTGTAACCGCTAAAATTATAACTTCTTGACGGCCGCCATTTAATACTGTATATTATATACCTACTCAACGATGCTGACGCGCGCCGACTGTAAAAAAAACCTACCTGTGCATCGCTCTCTGATACACCGAAAGAACTTTTTTTTACGTTACGTTACGATTCCACGTTACAATTTTACGTTACAATTCTACGTTACAATTCTACGTTACTCTAGGATCTTCTGTTACAATTTTACGTTACGTTACGATTTTCTGTTACAATTTTCCGTTACCTCACAATTTTCTGTTACAATTTTACGTTACAATTCTACGTTACGTTAGGATTTTCCTGTTTCAATTTTACGTTACGTTGGGATTTTCTGTCACAATTTTACGTTACGTTTCTTTATAATTTTACGTTACGTTTTCGGTTTACGTTATACCCAGAGCTCGTAAAGCACAGTAACGTGTGTTTAATTAAATTAATTAAATTGATGAATAAACAATTTAGGAAAAAAAAATATAATTAATTAAAAATTGAAGTATCGAGGGGCGTTTTTCGTTAACAAACGTATTTGCGGAATGTCGCATCGATAACGACATGTCTCTGATATAAAAAAAAAATTCAATTCCATCGGAGAATTATATATACTTGAAATCATTCTGCCCCGAGATGTATAAATCATTACAATTCTCTTTTCCTTGAATTCCATATATACTATATAAACTTTTCATATCCATCGTCATCACGCTATCAGACCGTGACTATATGACCAACACGTGAAATCATATATATCGTATATAAATATATATATATATATACGTATACCAGTTTCATTCTACGTTGTGCAATAATAATGACTCATAGTTTTTCCGAACTATTTTTTTTTATAATGGGGGATTCGTGGCCAAGGGGGTGGGGCCAGAGGGGGCGGGTGTCTGTGCGATCATCCCATTAATATTGAAAAAAAAAGAATGGGAATTGAAATAGGAAAAATAAAATTTAATATAGAGTCGCTTAAATTTCGAAAGACGAATATTATCACCTGTTCTCGATAGAATTTTTGTTATCTGAATAATATATATGTGGTTTCTTCTTCTTTCTTTTCTCAAGTTTTCTTAGAAAAAGTTAGATAGACAGATACTCGGATAGATATACATTCAAATGAATCTATAATCAACTAGTTTTTCTCTATTTCCACAGTATGTATGTCCCCCTTCCCTACACCCCAATATTTCTCCCTCCATCCCCTCGTCCCACGGTATAAGTTCGCGGTTTCGTTGGCACGCCGATTGGTGGCGCTGAATACTAAGTTCTAAGTTCTATTGGTCCGCGGTGACGGGGTCGGCGTGTGCAGATCGAGCAGTACGGCAGTACAGCCTGACGAAGGCGTTTCGGTGGCGCGCGCAGTGAATCACCCGCGTGCCTTCGAGAAAAATTCATTATATACGTTTTTGAAAATAATTGTAAGAAATAATAGAGAAATTCTTTGATTCGAAATAAACCAAAAAAAAAAATAAATAGAAAAAAAGTTAAAACAAATCGATCGTCGAGAGATCGTGTGCGTTACCAAAACGTTGTTGTAAAAAGGATATAATACATAATTTCATCGTTGCGATAAAACAAAAAAAAAAACCTCGTCACGAGAAAAAACACATATATAAATCGTTGGTAAAACTTCTACGTTGAAATGAAGAATTGGTACAGCGACAGTGTGAAACTAGATAAATCAATGATGAAAAAAGGATCGTCATTACGGACGAAAATTTATCAATTTAACGGTGGATGAAATTTGAAAAAACAAAAATGATAATGATAATATTAGAATCGGTGTATTTTTTGAGTTGTAACAACGAAAAATGTGAAAATTGAAGTTCTGCGAGATTTTCATCATCCTTTTTTTTTTCTTTCGTTCGTTCGTTCGTTCCCAGATGAAAAGGGAATAATAATTTGGAGGAAAAAAGAAGAACATCTAATTACGGTAACGACGATTTATTTTTTATAAAAAAAAAAAATGAAATTGAAATAAAAACGTATCCAGTTGTAAGGATTACGAGAATATATTAGGAGAGTTATTTGATTGAATTTTTTGTTGTTTCTTCTTCATTTATTCTGCTTGAGTTTAATGATTTGTAAATGAATTTTTTTAAAAATACACGAAATATCCGAGTGGAAATTGACACGATATCATCGGCTTATACGGCGAAAACGTGGTCAGCCAGCAGTGCGCGAAGGCGAGGATATAAACTGCGTCTCTTGATCTGCGCCAAAGTCTTCTGCGCAACGGGCTAACGTCAAGTCGAGCAAAACCGTGTTGCGTGCATGGTGTTCACCTCCCCGATATACACGCACACGTGTACGTTAGTGTACACATTTAAATTATACTATACACACGCGTCACCACGAGTACACGGACCTCCTCGCCTATGTAAAATACGTATCGCATAATGTACAATTTTCGATATTAAAGAGTCAAAAAAAGAAATGAAAAACGAAAAGAGACAAGTACAGAATTAACGAAACAGAAAAATCAACGTCTGGGGGGATAATAGGGTAGAAGTAATAATTATTTATTGCCTATATATCTATTTTTTTTCATTAATTACAACGTCTTCTTCGTCGTGAATTATCATTATGATATTCCACCTCCCATCCTCCGGTTTCTCTCGATTCTTTTTCCATTTTCTTCAATGAATGGGATCGCTCTTTAATTCCGCGGACGAGTAATATCGTTAATTGACGCGTGACGTCCGCGTGTTGATATTATTATCGGTTCAGTGTGCAGTACCGATTATGGGGTCTTCGCTCTTCTGCCCTAGAGGACCTGCCCTGTTGAATTTTCGAGAAATTTCATTCTTCATTTTTCTAGTATCTCCATAGTTTGTTTTTTGGATTCTTCATTTTTTCCATCTCTTCCATTCGATCGATTTTTCGCGGATTTCCCTCGAAAGAGAGTGGCGATGGACGAGAAAAGTGGAGTCGCGGGGAAGACGAAATAAAAAATGAAAAAAATTGGAGAAAAAAAATGAAGAAAAGGGGGGAACGCAAAAAAAAAAACTACATAACCGAACCGAGTAGTGACGTATGTGTCGACGCTCGGATTTGCGCAGTTCCCGAAGCGCCAGGCGACAGCTTCGAAGCGTGCGACCCGCGAGCTCGCTCTCTCCTCCTCCTCCCCCTCCTCCTTCTTCTTCTTCTCCTCCTCCTACTCTTCCTCTTGCTCTCCTCTCCTACTACTACACTACTACTACTACTACTACTACTACTACTACTACACTCCTCCTTCTCCTTCTTTTCTTTGTCGTCGTCGTCGTCGTCGTAGTTGCCCGTCGTCGTTTTGTCGTAGCTCGTATTAAACGAGTCGATTGCGCGCCCGAATGAAACCACTATATAATACTTATACATTTTGCAGCTTCTCAATCGCGTTATGCGGCTGTCAAAATTTTTTTTCTTTTTTTTCTACTCTTTCTTTCCCTATTTTTATCTTAATTTTCTCCTTTTTTTTTTGTTGGTTTTCTTGTTTCACTTGGTCCAAATAGAATCTACATATATATGGAGTGTAGAAAATTAATGTTGGATATCTTTAAAAAGAAGAACAACAAAAAAAATTCAAAACGAACGATCGAATTTGATCAAATTTTTGCAAAAAACGAGTGAAAAGAAAACAAAAAAATAGTCACGTATACGTAGCAGGTTGGGGTAAAGGAGATTGACACTTTCTTCCTTTTTCTTTCTTTGCTCTTCTTTTTTTCCTTTTCTCGAAAATTTAGCAAATAGAAAAATGAAAATGAAGATAAATTTCTTTTAATATTAAAATAGCTGCGCGTAATAATAAATAATTTAAGGTAATAGTTATATAGGTAGCCATAAAGGCGAGAAAGACACACGCGTGGGTAGCACGATACAAACGAATGGCGCGCCGCGTGGATACCAAAATGGCGGGCAAAATAAAAATTGCGTACGTGAAAATGAAGGAGAAGACTGAAAATAATTTATTTCATAGGTTATACACCCATGCATAAACTGTAGGCACACTTTTATATATAGTTTTGGTTTTTTTGTTCATTTATTTATAGGTATTTTGCTTACCTACTTTTTTTTTTTATCTTTTCAATAATTAAACTAAAGTGAATTAAATTTGATGCATAGTAGGTAATGATCGTTTGAGTGATTTCTAAGTAACAAAAAGATGAAATTTGGTTTTGATAATTCGCCCATGTGTTATATATACATATATATGCGTATACATATACGACGGTGTTCACGCCGCGAGGCGTCGGTCAACAAAATGGATGATAGAGAGTGGAGCGATCGGTACCACCAGATTATTCGCATCGTGATCATGGTAAGAAAATCAACTTTTCAACATCCACGGATATCGGAATTGATCTGTCAGGACTTACGATTTATATAAGGGTAATAATCATTCGAAAGAACAACACAATTAAAGATGAAGGAGAAAAAAGTACCGATTGAAAAACTATAACAATTATATAATGAGGTATACTCTTTCAAAGTCTATTTTATTTTTCTTTTTTTCCTTCGATCCATCCACGTATATCTATTTTCTATATTTATATACTCTTAATTCCGTTCCCGTTCGAACGATCTGCAGGTGCAGCTCGAGGACGCGGATCAAATTGCGAGGTCAAAGGTCGATCGATTTTTACCCTGATGTTTTCAATGATAAAACAGAAAAGAATTGTATAGAAACCAAAAAAAGAATTTAATGGTAGATATAATCGTTCAGATAGACGTTGCATATATGTAACATATGATATATACCGGCCACGTGATTTTATGTACTCCATGCACTCATATACTTGATTGAACTTCCGTAGTTGTACATATTATTATACATATTTTTGTGTATTATAGTAAAAAGTTATAGATATTTTATATAGGGTCAGAATCTTTTCCTTTTCTTCTTTTTCTAATTTTCCTTCGATCTCTTCTGCTCCATCTTTATATATCTATATAATAAAATTTCATATATACCTACTCGGTAGGTACATATGTATTATATACATTACTTATATCAATGGGCATGCACTGACATAACGACAACGATAGCGATAACGATAAGGATTATGTATAAAAGATATGAAAATATGTGTACATATGTAACATAGATACATTATATAGATGCGGGAGATGTAACGATATACATATGTATGCGTATATGTATGTACATATACTTTGTAATTATTGGGTTGAATTTAATTATATGTGCGAAGGGATTTAAATCGACTATTATAATCGTATAGGTATATAATGTGGGTACGCGTTATCACCTATGTACATAAATATGTATCAAATATGTATATAACTCGCTTCGATATATACCTAATACATACATATATATACCACATGTATACCGCACTACGTATATACACGATTATTAATTCGGCGATGGAGAAAATTGGGCGTGGCTCAACTCGAAAAATGTCTATCTGCAGGTATATATGTGAATATATATTCATACACATATATACCTGTACATATATATATATAATATATATCATTTGGAGAATTGATGTACGTGTTGAAAAACGTGCAGGAAAAAAAATCGATCCGTTGCATATTCGTGAAACTCGCGAGTTAAAATATATTTACTCGTTGCACATTATAGGTGCGTACGTCGCGATGCAAAATCTATGTACTATATAGGTAGGTATATACCTAATATAGGTGCGTATTTTATATACATACATATGTATAATATGATAAAGTAAAATCGGATATACCTAAATGTAATGAATGGAAGAAACGCGCTGCAGCACGTACGATGCATATTATCAAGTATAGCTGTGATTTGAAGAATTTTTTTCGTTTCTTTTCGTTTCTTTTTTTTGCTTCTCGTTCTTCATCATTTTTTTTGTCTTCTTATATTTCACATTATATATAATCTTTTAATTCGAACTGCAGCCATAATCAGCTATTATAGAGATTCAAGAAAGTTATATCGATGAAAAATACAGTTATTATACGGTGGCCGAAGACGTCTTATTTTATCTATGTAATACTACATACATATCCGCGTCTATGTACATGTGTGTATACATACATATATACAACACATACCTACAATATATACCTTCTTACTTACCTGCCACCGTGAAGCAGCAGCAGCAGCAGCAGCAGCAGCAGCTGCGGAGCTTAATAAACTTCTGAGACGCGCGCGGCAACAAGTTAACCCTTTCATTAAAATTCCATTACATATATATATGTAGGTATGTATATATATACATGTATATATATATATATGTACACCGAGATCAGCTGGTGCAGGAAGTCGTCCCGGTGCGTCTAGAGTGCATCACGGTACAATGCCGCTCGTATAGTCTGTTTTTTCTTTTTCTTTTCCATTTACCATTTTCGTTTTTTCCCCTTATATATATCTATTATACCTATCGATTTTCATTTAACACTTATATATATTTCACTTAATGCATTCTTTTTTTTTTTTTTTTTAATTATTAATTTGATCATGTAAAATATAGGGAATATCCAGAAATCTTCTTGCACCCTGATTAAATGTTATGGAAAAATGAGAGTCGAAAGTATTATATGATCTGATGAAAAATGTGATTGAATAATTATACTTATATGAAGTAAATGGAAAAAATAGGCGTACGATGGGGGGGAGGGATTTTTGGTAACAGCTGGCCAAGTGTTGCGTTTCTCGTTGGACTTGTTGTCGTTGCACCAGGGTGGCCAACATAGATAGCTGCTGCTTCTGCTTCTATATACCTCTGCTGGCGACGGTTATGTTCTCAATATATGTATGTATACATAACTACTGTATATAGGTATATATCGTTTGCGCCGAAAATTATGTTCCGGCCAGAATCGGCGCTTGCCACATGTCGAGGAGAGGTGAGTCTCTCGTTGTTACTTACATAATTATACATACATACCTGTATATGTACCTCTACATATGTATAATGTATGTGTAACGTGCAATGCACATCCATGCAGGAGTATTTAGTAAATAGGTATGTGTTTCAGGTATGTACTACACGCGTCAAGTTTTGTCACGTGTATGTATTGTAGGTATAACTGTTATTTGGATACATTTTTTCTAATGCGAATTTTGTCAATTGTTCTATACATATATATTTGGTTTTAATTTCGTGACAGTTTTGAGCTTCGACTATGTATATGTGATATGTATATATGTATATATACATGTGACATCGCGGTGTACAGAGTAGGGATCGGCGCCGTATCAATGGCGGATCGCGCATTTCGTGGTGTGTTGGCTATCTGGTGTTATACATATATAATATATACATTATATATACACACATACGGTACACCTCGTACATAACCTCGTAACGTCGAGGTTGCAGGACCTTTTTAAAAAATAAATGTCGGAATTGGGAATTTTTTGGTGAAAAAAAATAATTTCAATTTTTTATTTTTTTCCTCTCATCTCTTCCACCGAGAATATATTCATCTGCACGTGTATCGTATCGTTAGTCGGTTGCCACTTATTTTTCTCGAAGGATTTGACTTTTTTCAGATCTCGGTAGGTACAACAGGAAACTGTCGATAATTATAGATCACACGAAAAAAACACTATTGCATTTTTCTTACGAAAATCGTGAAAAAAAAATTGAGGGTTTTTGGAATTTTGGAATTTATTCGGCGTATGTTCCTTATTATGTATTTTGAAATCGGAAATCTGAATCTCCGATCTATAATTAAAATGATCTATAATCTATCGAGACGATCGAGTTTACTGAGCGCGCTGCACTGTGCAGCGGAAGCGAAAAAGTTGAGATATTATATATTTCTATCATAGAATGTTTTAATCTATAGATATATACGCACGTATATATAGGATGTGCATCGTAGCATATAGTTTATACATAAGTTATTGGGGAGGGAGATGCGATTCCGACGTGAAATTGCTCGACAAAATGAAATTTCAGATACGCCGGAGGCGTGTCTGGACAATCGAGTACCCAAGTGGCCAAAACCAATCCGACTAGCTCGTCAACCAATTTAAAACGATTGATTACTTTACTTGCGGCAAATTAAACGCGCTAATTTCAAACTTTACATATCCTTCTAATGTACCTACATATTATATACTACATATTTACCACCTTGCACCTTTTCGTATCAAAAATATACATAGGTATTTATATACAACTGCAGCTGCAAATGCTGTGCTACTTTTTTTTTTTTATACAAAACAAAATTTACATCTGATCTACGGATTAAATTTATAGATCAACGGATCCTCGCTGTAAAGAAAAAAAAATCTAAATCAAATTTACAAAAATGAAGTAATTTTTTTGGTTTCCCAGATTTTTTTCTCATATGCTTATTGTTAATAAAATTCGTTCTTTTTTATTTCTCATTTCAGGTAAGTGCAGTTCATATGCGGTTCATATACACACGGATTCTATAGTACATAACGTTACTACCTACCCTATGTGGTGGAAATTATTGCCCATTGGAAAAACATATATCCTAAGTCCCATGAATATGGTGAGTAAAATATCGAAGGATATACACATACACGATATATTATACATGCATTTTGTAATTGTGTATTTCATATATATTTTAATTAAGTTATTCGACCGATTACATCAGGGTGTATATATACTATAACCTATGTACTCGTGAACAAAATGTCGCGTATATATCAAAAGCATTTATGTGTATACATACACATACGTATATGCATCTGTATAAAGGACGTGGATATATTCCGAACGTTGACCGTCGTGGGAGCGTGGAATGGTACATAGATTTCTATATACATATATATACGTGTACACATACCATATAAATACGTTCACGTATGTACCAAGTACGGCAAACTCTTGTTTCTTTCTTTTTCTCTTTTTCTCTTTTCTTTCTTCTTCTTTTCTTTCTTTCTTTCTTTTTCTCTTCTCTCTTCCGCGAGTATGGTATATATATAGGTGTATATATATATATGTATGTAAGTAGTTAACTAGGCGGCGTGACGCTCGGGACACAATCCTTGCAACGACGACGTCGTCGCCGAGTAAAAAGAGGAGAAGGAGAAGAAGGAGAAGGAGAAGAAGGAGTATAAGGAGGAGGAGGAGGCGGAGGACGTGTATAAGATGAAAAGGGAGTCGAAGGGGGTGGGATTGGTGTTGTGTTTTGGTGGTGGGGATGATACTGAGGTATGCGGGAAACGCTTTCCCTGGTTCCCACGCCGCGGTCTCCCCCACCCCCGCGTTATGTTCGCCTCTCTGGATCGTATCTTGGGAGGTTAGAGGGAGGGGAGGGGGGCAAAGATGCCCGACGCCGCCGCTGCTGCTGCTGCTGCTGCTGTTGCTGTTTCCGATGCTGCCTCTGCCGCTGGACCGCCCGAGAGATGCTGCTGCTGCGCGAGAAAGAGAAATATACGAAAATATATCGGGGGAGGGAGAAAACAACCAAAGAGGGAGAGAGAGAGAGAGGTGGGGGGGCGGGAAGGCGCAAACGAGAATAAGGACGACGGATTACCGAGACCTTCGGGACCACCCTTGAACTTGGTCTGCTGAACCTTTTTTTTCTTCTCATATCTTATTATTATCTTGTTACTTATTTATTTTATTTAATTTTTTCTTCATTTTTTCCTTCATTTGATTTCATCTCATTTACTGTTTGTTAATTTTTGCTACCGATCGTAGACGTATTTCTTTCTACCTCCCACTTCCTCCTCCTCCTCCTTCCCTTTCTTTATTTCTCGTTACACAGTACGTTTTTTTCATGATATATCATTGGTACGGACCGTAGGTAGGTACAGGTAGATTTCGAATTTTCAGAAACGATTAGTTTTTGGGTTTTTTTGGTTTTTTTTTTCACCCTCCCATAATTATCTCCCGTATACATGAGCACATGATATATCATAGAACTTTGCACGTAGATTATATATGATTCAATTTTAGTAGATAATATTATACACATTTCAACATTATTTATTTATAAAACATACCTCATGGAACGATATAACGATCAATCGTAATGAAATTTTATTCACATTTTATTAATTTTCATTAATATTATAGATTAATAATTAGACACAGCAGCGTTTTTTTTTGTTCGTGCAGTGCAGTTTTGCTTTTGTGTGTTTTTGGTCTTTTTTCTCTATCGGATTTATTTTTCTTCTCACAGATCCCCCGCGTAGTTTTTACACGAGGGGTTGATCGAGGATATATATCAGGTGCTTTTTATATATGGTTCTTTTTCCTCCCTCTTTTCTTTTTTTTTTCTTTTTCTTTGTGACGAGCGTTCGTTGCACCTCACTTGGCATCAGTGCCGAATTGCGTATTAACGTCCTGCAGGACTCCTGGTAATTAAAATATTATTATTCGAGTATGTATAATAAAGTATATAGGATCAGGAACTGCATGCAGTTCGGGATATACGCGGACACACCTAAGTTTGGTCGTTTCGTTGGGTTTTTGGTCATTGGCTCTCGACGACTTCGGTGTGTTCCACATAAATACTATACCGCAGCTATATGTATACGGGAATACACGAACGAACCTAAGCGACGTCGTCGTCGAAGTCTTCGTCGTCGTCCTCATCCTCCTCTTCGTCCTCCTCGTCGTCGGGTATAGTAGGTATATATATGGTGAGAAAGATATAGAAAACTTGAAAAGACAGAGAAAGAAAGAAAGAAAGAGAGAGAGAGAGGAATATACATATATATGGAGAGAGAAATAAAATTGGGAGGAAAAGAGAGAAAGAAAGAGAGAAGGGAATATATACATAGCAGCGTGCACAGTGGGGCCGCGGCCGCATTCCACGGTTCTCCCCAACCCCCGCACCTCTTCCTCGTGGCTATATACGTGCGGTCCCATCTTCGGGGCCCTTTACCTTTGAAGATCTTACCTCCGGTAGAGGAAGATCACCTTATATATTATAACTCGCGAAAACTTGGGTATATATATCGTGCTGATATGTAGAATACATAGATAAACACTAAATATATACAAGAGGAAGAGCCCGCGAAAAGTAGAAGCAAAAAAATGAAGAAAGAAAATCGATCTATAGATCGATTAATTAATTAATTAACACCGCGCGATTATCATGTATATTTTGTTTCTATTTTATTTTATTTGATTCATTTATTTATTTATCTAGTTTTTTTTTTTTTAGACGAATCTGAGAACGTATTATTATATATATTATAAGCGTGCACATGGGTAGCTTTGTATATATGTACATACCTGTGAGGTGAAGCACGCGCGCTGCACATATGTATATGTAAAAGCGCCCCTATAACACAAGCAAACATTTTGTTTACTTCGCTCCCAGTTCTTTGAAACGAGCGGCACAGCCTCCCGGAGATCTTTTGGTCTTTTTTCTTCGTCCTTTCCTTTCCATCCTCCGCGCTTCCTCTCTTTCTTTTCTTTTCCTTTTTTTTTTGTCTTCTCTTTTTCTCTTCCCTTAAACATCGGACTTGAAGCTTCTTCTTCACGCCGCAGCGTCTCTCCATATACCTATAATATATATATTTATATACCTGACTCTTCCCTCAACTAACACCCCATATACCTTTCATATTGTATGTAACCCATATTACCATAGGTACATTTTTATATTAATTTTTTTTATTCATATGCATCCGCAATTTCCGAATACGCGTCGTATTGAGTCGACAGTCATGAGAATCGCATAGTCTATGGCCGAATGCTTCCTCGGACTAATTTCACTTCCGTATTCTAGCGAACATCGGCTCTTAATTCATCCAAGTTTAGCTGATACTTTATCAGTTTCTTCTCACCTTGGATATTTTCTCGTAGCAGAGAGAGAATGGCTACTTTGTATGAGCAAATAGTGCACATTTTCGTCGATTCTAGTTACAATTAGCCCGGTAATTAAAGGCAAATCCCGTACCTGACGTTCAAGGGTTCGAAAAATCTTGAAGCCACATGTGTATAGTTTTATCTTTTTCCTCCAATCGAGGACCAGAGATATAACTGGAGGAGAGGGAGGAAGGGGAGGGGGAGAGCAAAAGATATATAGCAGGAGGGAACAAATGAGGTCCTTCCGAGAAACGGGCCACCGACTCGCCTTATACTCACTCTTCTATACGCGCGGCTAGCCCTACGAACAGTTTCGTCGACGTCGTGTAGTCCTCGTTCCTTAGCTTCTCCCGTGGTATTAACCTACCTTACGACGGGACTCTCCATGGGGACCGTGAGAGGGTGAGAATCATGCACCCTAGAGGCAACGCCTTCCAAACGCCTTTAATACCGTATAGATTATCTTTAGCGATGGATACGAAACGACGCGCGATAAAAACAAGAAAGACAAAAAGAAGGGATGAACAAAATGGTATATCGTTTACGCAATAATAATTAGAAAGACACGCGATTAATCATAAAGAGGAAGAAAAAAGAAACGTTTTCTCGCGGTAATATTTATTCTCTCTACATCTGTAAGGGTGTTCATGGTTATGATCGTGGTGGCTGATGAATAAGATTTCTGTATCGATCGTGATCGCGAATTGTTCGTTTTCGAAGGTGGTTTGTAGACCTCGCTAGATCTATGCGTACAGTGGTTTTTCGGATCTCGGCATCGGCTCGCATCCCTTTGGCAAGGGCGCGCTGGACCCGCTGGCGCCAACGAAGACACCCCAACCCCCCTTATTTCTCTCCTCTTTCTCCTTCTTCCTCTTCTCTTTATTCTTCGGCTTCTTATCCTCTCGCTCGTTTCTCACGTATTATACCTAGTGTTAGTTCGTTCGTTCGTTGAGTTCGTGCAGCGTTTTGGGTTCCTCGGGTTCCTCGGTTCCTTAGCCTCCTCGGTTTCTCGTGTCACGTGACCGTCTGCATTCTGAACTTTCTGTGAATGACTTCGGGTCCGTGTTTCGTCGACCAATCAGATGCGGCACGAAGATAAAATTAGAGGTATATATACGACGCGCTTCAGTTGCGTTTGCCCTTTTGCCGCTCATACATTTCTATGTACATTTTATATTATGTATAGTCCTTACATATACATTTAACGTATATATACATGTATACGTGTGTTACCATTTACCAAGGTATAATGTGAGGTGTATGTAAAAGTAGGTATATACCTAAGCGTCCTGCTAGATATAATTGTATTAATTGTTTCACATTTCTTACGTTTGATTTTTACAGTTTTTTACGTTCTACTGCGGTATCATATACATTTATATATAATACATATATCCACGTTATACACTGCGGTAATTTTTTTAGTGTTGCCGCCGCTGTTACTCTTACTGCGCTTGACGTTTATATGCTGCAAGCTCGTGTATAAATAAACGTTGATAAGGGAATTGTAACGAGTTTATACGATAAGGCGCGAAGCAGAACCACCTAGATATATATATGTATATATTATATATAGGAATATGTATATAGTAGCCGAACTCTTAAAACGTCGCGCGCGTTACTCTACATATCCCTAATGTACAGGGTGAGTTTTTCCAAACTATTCTATCGAGGTTTGGAGAGGAGCTTGATTTGGCGGACATGCGCTCGATCACGTACACCCGGTCTGGTTGATTCTGGATCGCTTCGCGGCCAAGCGCGCGTTTGGACAACTTTTTTCGTGTATACCTACGAAAATTTGTCCAAACGTATCGCTTGGCCGCGAAGTGATTCAGGATCAATCTAACCGGGTTTACGTATAATGTAACGTAATATTAGGACTCATCTTTTCCATATACGAAACTGCAGAACAGGACAGACTTTGAGTCAGAATCAACATCGCCGGGTGTACAATTACGTCTGAAAATCAGATGAACGAACTCGACTCAGCTGCTGCTGCTCATGCGTTATCACATGTTATTTTTCATGTATACCTGAATGGCAGACAAGGCGAATGGGATGCGTCGGACGCTACGCGACGCGTCGTTATAGTTATCTAGATTCGAAGACGCGAGCGAGCACATTTTTTTTATATCTTCTTCTTCTTCTTATATTATATGTATGACGATGCGATTAACACGGAACATATCGCACGATCGTCAAATAACACCGCGGTCGACCCGCGATAGTAACGCGCGCATAACACGAGTGATGATGCACATCTCATATGTATAACGTACATAGGTAGTAGTATATGTATGCGTATCACATATGTAAAATACGCACACGTATCTTCGTGAATGACATGGGTGAAAAAAACGACAAAATAATCGTCGGACGTATACTGCTGCGATACCGATCGAGGATAATAAAATCAAACATTATGTATAAAGACATATACATATGTGTACATAAACATGTATATAAAACGTTGACGTTTAACACGATGCAACTGCACCTAGTTTTCAAGATGGCGTTGTCAAATTTCGAAGTATAAAAGGAAAAAACGATTCATTTAATAATGATTAACGAATTATCCTAATCGATGCGAAATTATAGTATATATATAATTCATCCTGAATGTAATCTATGTATCATATGTATGTACACCTATGTGTATTATATATGTGTATATTTATTACATAGAAATTGTGTTATGGTACCCGGCGCGGTTTTTGCCTTTGGTCTTTGGTTAAAAAGGACGCTGCTGCTTAAGGAGGATGAGGAGCAGGAGCGTTAGGGGGATAGAAGGGGGGGAGGGGGATCCTTGGAGCGTATATTATTCGGTTGGTATATTTCGGTATGCGCGGTCTCGAGAGAATTGGTCTAGCGATAAATAATCTTCACATATTTTGGGATCGGGCGTCGAGCTGGGGCGTCTCGGACCTTCCCAGAAACAGGGGCTATACCCGAGAACCTAAACCAGCCATATTATACCTCCTGGATGCATCAACAGCAGCAGCAACAGCTACGGAAAGACCGCCGCGCCGAGAGCTGCAACGATTTTTTTTTTTTTTTTTTTTTTCCCCTTTTTTTTTCTTCTCTTTTCCAAAGTTTCTGGGTGGCGCTTAGCGTGTGAACGGAGAGAAAAAAAAAAAAAAAAAAATTACACTCGTGAAAGACGATGAAAAAGAAAAAAAAAGGAGAAAGAGAGAGAGGAAAAAAAATTAAGAAGAAGAAAAAGAAGAATAGATCGAAAAACTTGAGTACGAAAAATCAAAAGTTTACCAAAAAAAAAAGAAATCAAATCAAAAATTAATCAATACCTATATACCCAGGCATAAATGTGTCCTTATAAATTAATTGATGTTTAATGAGTTTCGTTTTATGAATTTTTTTTTTTTTTTTTGGGGGGGTGGGAAGCAGAAGGGTGTTCGCGTACATCGATATATTTATCATATAATATATACCTATGAATAAAGTGGAGAAAAAAAAGAAAAAAGAAGAAGGAAAAATAGAAAAAAAAATTCTTGGAACATCCCTACAGGAGTTCAGGACCTTCCTGAATCGGGACGATCGACTATATAGGTACCTACATATATATATATGAGGTTTTACAGAACTCGACTAGCTGAGGGGTCCTGGAGTATTAGGGTATTTCCTGGAAGAAAAAGGGAAAAGGGTGGGAAAGAAAAAATAGAGAAGAAACGAACGAACGAACGAAAGAAAAGAAAAACTGGCAAGGGCTGCCCGAGAGGAGCAGCGAGAAGCTGATTCTTGGGAGCTGCAGCGGAGAGCCGACGAGGAAAGGAAAAAAGAAAAAATGAAAGAAAAGAAAAGAGAAGAAAGAAAGAAAGGAAAGAAAAAAAAAAACACATACATATAGAAGAAAATAGACGAAAAAAGAAAATACTGTGCAGCATCCTGGGAAAAATGAGAGTTGCAGGTTCCCGTTTCCCCACCTCCCCTATGTGCGTGCGTATATATATGTATGTTTGTATATATATATATATATATATATGTACGAGCGATGATTACCTACAGCGGAATGTCGCGATTGCACAAGACCGCGTCGCCGCACACATTATATTATATACCCGCCTATATAGAAGAATGTGAACGACCCACATGTCGCGGATCTGGGTCAAACCAGTCACAAATACGCGTTTTACGCCCGTACTACACGACGACGCCGCCACTATTACTCTTTAATATTTCACCTCGATTCATCATTATTCTACATACCTCATGCATATACACACCACCATATCCCATCCACATCTATATCTATATCTATATCGTAAATTAAATCGGTAATCCCCCTCCCCACGTTTATTATCTCACACGACTTCGTATTACCTATATAAAACCTACTTTTAATTAGACGTAACCTTCGCCTACACCTTCGAACCGCAGGTGACATTTTTTAACTCCGCGTTTTTTTTTCTTTCTGTTTCTTTTTTTATTCTCTTCTTCTTCTTCTTCTTCTTTTTCCACGGTTCATCACCTGCACCTGCCGGTTCTCGCGTGCCGTGTAGGTATACATATAATAATAGGTCGGATTTATTTTTACCTTTTTTTCTTATTAAAAAGCGCAGAAATTTTCTGCAATTCCGCAAAGTGTTTCCAACTGTATAATAGATAGTCATACTACTGTATACCGCATATAGTTGAAAAATGAAGAAAAAAGAAAAACTCAAAGAAACATTAAAAAATAACGCGTCGACGGCGTGTCGATATGCAGAATCGATGAGGATAAAGTAGTTTTTTCCATGGACAAATTCGAAATAGAAAAATGAGAATGGTAAGGAAAAAAAGAAAAGGGGAAAAAAAAAAAAAAAAGAGAGCGGCTTGAAAGGACGGAAACAAATATTTGACTCGCGCTACTTTTGACTCCACGAGGTCCCGTATGGTGTATTATAAGGTATACCATAGCCCAAAGTTTGGGAATGTGTATATTTTTTTTTTTCCCCGTCTTTCCCCTTCGATCCTCATTCTCTTCTTTCTTTTTCTTGTTTCTTGTTCGTTTTTTTTTCTTTTCTCTCGAGAAATCACGCTCGCCGTACGTATATTATATAGCTATGTGTGGGCACAGGTGCCCCATTGATAGGGCCGGCCCTGACTGGCTCGCAGACATTCCACGGGCCGCAGGTAGCATTAAAGGAATGCAGATGGGATGAATGAGGTAGACCGCGTATACCACCGCGCGTATATTACCGTCTTCGATGGACTGACTATACCACTCTCTATGGTGGGACGTCCGCCACGCGGAAAAAGAGAAGAGAAAAACTTACGCGATGACGAAAGAAAAGAGAAAGAAAAATCTATGAAGAAAAAAACTAAAAAGACGGACTACGGAGATGAGAATATTTTTTTTGTTTTTTCGCAACTGCGAGATTTTTTTTTCTTACCCCCTTTCGTCAAAAATTAGATTCGTCTGTATGATAAAAATCGAAGTGAAGAAGTATAAAGAACGATCGAAAAAAATAAAATAAAAGAGGGGTCGAGGGATGCGGGAAGGAAGGATTCGGTTTATATGTCACAGGGATTCCCTTTTTACTTTTTTTTTTATTTTTTCTTCGTATTAACATCGTGTGTATGATTTTTTAAATTTCATCCTATATTATACAGCATGCGTGCAGCGAGTTATGTTAAAAATTATAAATATTTCATACAGGTGAAAAAGAGAGAGAGAGAAAGAGAGAGAAAGAGAAAGAGAGAAGTGAAATAGTGAAGGAAGCGGTTACGGGTCCTCGGGATCGGCGAGGTGCGCATTCCACGTTACCACGATAATTAACGGCTGTATTCCCCGCTCGTCTCTTCTTTACGTTCCTCTCTCTTTAAATTTTCCATCCGCGCTGCAGTATTTTATATGTTTTATCTTATTTTATTGTTTTTTGATTCCAATACCTGCACCTTTTTTTTGTCATTTTTTTTTTGCACCCCGCACCCCGTCTTTTTTTATCCGAATATCATTGACGTACGAATTTTTTCTAAAAAAAAAAAATCACATCCCCTCGACTTCTCTGTATTAGATTTTTTTTTTTTTTTTTTCAATCTATAATGCTATAGTAATTAATTATTTATTGTCTTGACACGATTGATTAATTCGTTGTTAATGTTGTTTTGGTTTTTTTTTTTTTTTCTCATTTTATTTTATCTTAACTTCTTTTTTTCTTTTTACCTCGATTTTCATTCATTCACCTCATTCTAATTCTTGTCTTCTATCTTTCTTTCATTTTTTCTTTTTTTGGTTCCTCTTCTTTTCTCTTCATTTTTTCCTTTTACCTTCGCTTCTCCGTATAGTCGCGGGTCCGTCTTGCTATAGGTATATAAGGTAGGTACCCCACATCGGTCGAATACCTTCGCCGCGCGCCGGCATATACCGTACGGTAAACGCGTATGATGTACATATATAAAATATATATGTATAATAGAACCTAATTGTTTTATGCAGAAAATTCTTTTCGATCACCGTTACCTCTCTTCATAGGTATATAGATATGAATTATACATAGATATCTATATATTACATTCTAACTTTTTTTTTTTCATTCTTCTTTTGGTTTTGTTTGTTCTTCGTTTTTGATTTTATATACGCGTATCGAATGATATTGAATCGAATGATCAATTGAGATTCTTTCTTTTTTTAATGAATGAAAATTTCACGCATTATATCCATTCATGGTCAATGTCATCGCATTATAGACATACATAATATACATGGTATGCAGGTGTACCAATCTCTAATTCTTGGTTTTTCTCTTCCTTCTTTTTCTTCCCCTGATCCCTTATCGCTCAGGAAAGGAAGTGTTTGTTTACAAAACGATTTTATAATACATATACGTATTTTTGTATATTTTTTTTTCCTTTTTCATTTTGTTCTTTTTATCGTCTCTCGAAACCCATTTTCAAAAATAGATATATAATGTATACGACATACGTGATAACTGTCGTCGGGATAGAAGGACTATCAGGAGAAAGGAATAAAAGTATAGAAGAAGAAAAAAAAAACGAAAAAATTATTGAATAAGAAGAAAATAAGAAGTTTTTCAAAATGAAACTAAAGAGTATAGAAAAGTAAATTATGTGTACACGATATGGAGGTTTGAAGATGAGCGCGAGCGTTATGCAAGCGCGCGCGTGTGAAGAGATTAAAGTCCGGAGAATGAGAGATGGAATGCACGCGGGTCGGGAGATGAACTCGTCGTATATGATCGGGTATCATCGGTAGTAATCGTTGTTAGCACGAGGACGGCACGCATTAAGGATTATATATGTGTATATATACGTGGAACTGCGAAGAATCTCATTCATAGACTGCGGTGGAACATCCGATGCGTCGCTTTGGTTGGTAGATAGGTAGGTAGGTAGTAGTAGGTATAGTAGTAGGTAGTAGTAGGTGTATGATGTCTTCTTTCTCTCTCTCTCCACGGTGTATATCGCGGGATGATGCGGTGAGACGTAGAGACTTAGAATGAGATTCAGACCGAGACTCGGACTCGGACCGTACAGAGACGGGGGGGAGCAGAAATAATAAAAAAAAATTCAAAAAAGGATCAAAGAAAAATGTTAGAAAAGGAAGAAGGGGATTTCAGATAAAATATATAGTCTCTTAACTGACGTATAATACTTCATTTCTCATTTCGCTTATATTATATAAATATACACATATTATATAAGGAAATACATATACGTTTAGATATATTATTATGTAATAATTATTACACATATATATGTACTATATATATCTCTGATGGTCACACTATATGCAGGTCCTACAGGAACAACGGAAATAATCGCCGTGCGACCGACGTCTCTTCCGGTTTTATATATACGCGGGAATCGCGTGAGAATTGTGGCTAATTGTCCCGTTCGTCTTGCTTATACAATCACATATAATATTTCATACACATCTATATACTATATACCTAAATATATATATTTATTAAACTTGATTTTTTTTCTTCTCATTTTTCGCGGATACATATTGTATGATATTTTAATTATTTATAACTAGCGGAGGAATTTCCGCCGTGTCGATTAAATTCTTATAACGGAAACGAACGGATTGGAGAGAATGAAAAAAAAAAAATGAAAAAAATGCATACATATAGGCAGAGAAAATAGAGAAAAAAAAAATGAAATTATACGAAGAATGGATAGAGCGAGCGAGAGACGGCGAAGTAGAGAGAGAAAGAGAGAGAGAGAGAGAGGTAATTACGGGTATGATGGATGATGGGCGCGGCCCGAGGGCGCCGGTTCGTTTTAAAAATTCAGACATCGACTTATAGTTTATCTGAAACGCATATTATACGCATACATATGTATATGTAGGTATCTATATCGGTATACCGAAAATGCAATAACGATTTTTGAATGATCCATAAAACAATCAAACAATTATCATTATTATATGAATTCGATTACAAAAAAAAAAAGAGAAAAAAGAGATTACGAACTGCACTTGTCGTAGATTCTTTTTTTCTTTCTTTTTTTTTTTTTTTTTCGTTACTCGCAGCATCGTCAACATCTCCCGGGATAAAGTCCAAGGCCCTCCCCTCTATACACCTACGTGTATCTTATATGAATCTATATTATTCCTTAAGGTATACGCGAACGAGTGCAGTTTGGTGGGCATTACCCCTATGTGCACATAGATATATATACAATACACAAAATTTTGAACGCGACGTATGCGCGGTGGTGCAGAAGCAGAAGCAGAAGCAGAAGCAGAAGCAGAATGCAGGAGCAGAAGTAGCAGAAGTAGTAGAAGCAGAAGCAGTAGCAGCAGCAGCAGCAATGCAGCAATACGTAAACCAAGGCCAGTGGTCTCTCTCTCGGGGGGCACTGGCCACGCTGGATCCAACGTTTCTCTCCTCTATAACTCCCTATATACCTTTACGCGGTGCATTCCATAAGCGGGGGGCGATACGGGGCTGGGGGCTGGGGGCGGGGCGGGGGGAGGGCGGTAGAAAATTCCTCCCGAAATTCCTTCACGCACGAACCAACCTGCGTTCCCTCCTCCCCCTCCTCCCGCCCCTACGCCCCTTGTACCCCTTTATATATATGTGCATACACTCGCGCACATCTCTCTCTCTCTCTCTCTCTCTCTCATTTTCTCCCTTTTATGTATTCCCTTATGTATGTATATAGAATGTACCTTTACCGTCTCTTCGTTCGTTCTCTCTTATTCCTTCTTCTTGCTCCTTCGTCCTCTTCTTATTTTTCTTCTTCTTTTTTGTTTGGTATCTCTCTCTTCTTCTGCGATCTTTCGGACAATTCATCGTTTTTTTTTTTCGTTTGTGTTTTTGTATTTTGTATTTTGTACGGTTTTTTTTTTCGAATGTCCCTTTTTTTTTTTTTTAATTGTATGTGGAAGGATTTAGTATCTGAAATTCCTGGCCCTTAGCGAGGTCTTTCTTCTATTTTTTTTTTCTTTTTTTTTTTATACACTTATCTCCTTTTGACTCTCCTTCTCCTTCCTACTTGGAATTAACAAGATGCTTGGAATGCCCCCCTCCCCACCCCCCCACTACCGCCCCGTATTTGTACATACCTGAAATATTTGACCTCACGTGTCTCTTTTTCATATACATATCTATGTGTATATATATATATTTATATATATTATATGTATATGTACTGCACATGTATGTGATATGTATACATACCTGTATAATTGCATCGCAAGTGTTGAACGTGATTTGTCGCATTATTTTACATGTATATTTCACATGTCCTGCAATCGATTTTGAAAATACTTCGTTTTAGCCCTAAAATCGAAAAAATCCAAAGGGGTATACCTTAGATTTTTGTCGTTTGGGGTCAAAAATCAACTTTCAATTTTGATAGGGTTCAATAGGGGCTTATACAACCGGGGGTAACCGCTTGGGAAATACTTGGGACAGTCAGTTTTGAAATGATATGTAATACTAGTGGAATGCTCATGAAATGGATGAAAGGGTGTGAAATAGTTGTGAAATGTGAAGTGGTTGGGACACCTATATATCGAATGGTTACCCCTTCGGCTCTCGCTCTATATACACATGCATGTATACCTATTAGATACGATCTGAATGTCGCGCGCGTACAAAATAGACGCGACATATTATTCGTCCCGTACGTAGTGGAAGAAGCGATTGGCTGTAAGGGGCTGAGGGCGGGGGAGGGGCAGGGGGTGGGAGAGAAGGGGGGCGGAGCGCCGGGACGATTGGCGGCGAGAGACGGACGGGAGGGGCATTGAGGATCCCGAAAAAGGGCAGGCGATTGGGGGGTTGGAAATGAAGAAGAACGGGCTCCGTACAACAGCGACGAGGGTAGGATAGGAAAGGAAAGGAAAGGAAAGGAAAGGGCTGGGCGGGCGGGGAGGTCGGGGGAAGGAAGACTCCACAGAAGGTGAGATACGTTCACATCGCTTCTCCTGCATATATACCCAATTATCATATCGGTGGGTTTCTGTTCGCTCGTATAATTCCATCTCTGTTGCACCCGCGTTAAACGACCACCCGCCAGTATAATAATGCGCCGCTGCTGCATCCTAAACGGCGGCGCCTCAAAGATCGACGGACGACCGTACGACTCGCGCGCGCGCGCGCCCGTTTTGCCCTTACCTTCAAATTCTTCAAAATAAATTAGATTCCCAATGGGGCAAGGTTAACCGGGAGGGGCTGGGGGAGGAGAGGGGGCAGGGGGCGGGCGGAATTTTGGGAGAAATCTCACGGAATGCAAAGGAAACGAGAGGTTAAGGGATATAAATACGAAGAATTAGAACACTGATCCGCACTACTCTCTGCAGGCGCTTCTCGTGATGCACAAATTTTCTTTATATATATATTTCTATGTATATATACTATACCCACCTATATACTTACACCTAAGGTGAGGTGGGCACGCGATCATCAGGATTGATTGATTGCTTTTCCGCCTCTTCTTCGCGGCTATACACTTTTTCGCAGCTACACACAGTATTTCGTTGTACATTATATATTATACATACATATACATAGTACAGGTATATAAATAGTTGCACATAAAGTTTTTTTCTTCGGAAATTTGTCTCGTCGATCAAAAAACACGTGAACGAACTCGAAGAAAAAGGAAAGAAAAAAATGACAAAAAAATGAAAGAAAAAAGGGAGAAAGAGACGAAACAAAATTTATTATATCGTTGTGTACAAATTAATTGTGTTTAACGAATAGTAGATATCCATTATTACATAAATTTTTTGTTCTCCGTTCAATATCCTGTAAAATTCGATCCCCATTTTCTCGCACGTTTCTTTCTTTCTTTTTTTTCTTTTTTTTTCTTTTAGCGGGTATACGTGCGTATATCGGTGACAGTAGTGGTAGTAGTACTAGTAGTAGTAGTGGAGTAGGTATATACCTATATGGGGGATCGTGTAAGAGACCGGCGAAAGGGGCGACGGAGAAGAGAAGAGAAGCCCACACAAGCCACGCCGGATACTCCCCGCTTCCGGTCGCACACATGGTTTTTATACATACGGTGTGACATTTTTCAAATTGGTATTGGTACACGTCGGTGATGAAAACGACGTGACGTCACATCGCGCGCAGTAAACCCAATCTTCTCTCTCTCTCTCTCTTTCTCTATCCATCTCTCTCACACATTTCCCACCAACCAACGTCCCACACACGGACTCATATACGTATGTATATAACCCAATGCACGAGACGCGAAGCCGAGTCATTCACTCGCGCTGCGCCCATTCGTTCTGCCGACCCATCGTCGCCGTTCTCTTCCGAGATATATACATGCCTACATATGTATACAGAAATACACGTACATAGGTATACATATATATGTAATAATTCACGATTTTCTTTTTCCTCAACAATTTCCTTTTTTACACCAGGTATATATTATAGGTATGATATATTTAATCTTATAACGTTATACATATTTGTTTCGGTTACTAATTACCCACTTTATGTCTATAATATTTTTTTTTTACTATCGTCGCGATTGCCTCCCCCGCCCCTTTTATTGGGAAGAAAAAAAATCGTATAACTATATAATTAATTAATCAATTAATTAGATATTTTTTTTTCACTAATTTTTGTGGATAGAACGCGAGAGATAATTGATTAATGTGAAAAAAAACTATGCGTGGGTAAATATCATACACCTGCAGCGATGGTTTAGAAATTTGTTAGGGGGGAAACGAAGAAAAGAAAAAAAGAAAGAAAGAAAAGAATTGGTATATGGAAAACGTATATTATATACCTACGATATACGTATCTGTTCGGCTGCACCCTGTTAAAGTCGGTGGGGTCGGTTCGGCCCTGAAACCTCCCGGTGCGGCATCCGCTGGAATGCACGCGAGCAAGGAGGTCTCTCGGGCGCGAGCTGTACTCTTATATAGTTATATACGTGTACGTATCTATACCGAGATGCACACGGCGCGTGTTTACTACGTATGTAAACCGCGTATGTACATATAAATACACATATACATATATGCACACACATGACTGTCTCATATAAAGTCGGGAATATAAGAATGAGAAGAAGAAGAGGAAAGAAGAAGAACCGTTAATGAAACTTGCAGTTCTCAGAGTGATATTACTCGTGGGATAATAATTCATCATCATCATCATCATCGTCATCGTCATGTATAATACGCGTATAAACAAATTTTGGTGTCTAGGTATACAGGATATGCACTTCGAGAAACTAATTTTCCATCTCGTTCATTCATTAAAATAAGATATTATAATCGGATCAGGTGATAATAATCATCATCGTCGTCATCATTATCCTAGATATGAATTCATTCGGATGAAATTATAATTTTTCTTTCTCCTCATTTCTTTTTGCACCCTCAACAGCAGGTGTCGTCGACGTACCTGAAGTACGACGATGAAAGATGCGACGAAAAAGGATGAAAAAAAATTCAATCAAAAAGTATAAAATTATAATAAAAATGTAGAGCTCGGTGCATAGATCCAATCGTTATGTTATATAGCAAACCGATGGGATGCGCGGTATTGAGGAGAGGAAAACGAAAAAATCGAAAAGAAGAGAAAAAAAAAGAGGGGTGGTGATCTTTTACTTCGTCCTGACGGTTGTGTGTCCGGCGTGTTCGGCTAGCCGATGCAGGCAGGTCTGCCGTTGGCGGCGGCTGGTTCTGAGAAATAACGGGTCTGTTTTATCCCCTTCCAAGTTTTCTTCTTCTTCTTCTTCTTCTTCTTCTTCTTCTGTATGCGCACACGTCTGCTGCCGCTGGTGCTGCTGGTGCTTACTTGGTTGGTTGGTTGGTTGGTTGGCTTGCTCGCTGTTAACGCGACTCTTTTCCCTCTTCTTTTCATATTTTTATTATTTCTCATTCTACTCTAAATTTCTTCTACCCTATTTCTCTCCTCTCTAGTAACGTGTCCTTATTCTCATTCTTCTTCTTCTTCATTTGCATTTTCCTCTTCTTCGTCGTATTCTTTTTTTTTGGTATTTTATTTTGCGTGAACGCAACGCGATTGCCCGTTTCTAACGCGTGTATCGGTGCTCAAGTTACTTTACTTTACTTCGCTTTACTTTACTTTACTCTACTTGCGTGCGTGCGTGCGTGAATTTCGAGAAGTCGGTGAACCAACCGACCGACTGTAGTACGACTTGAAGCGAAATGAAAAGAAAAGAAGGTAAAAGAAAAAGAAAAGGAAAGAGAGAAATAAAGAGGAAAAAAACATTACGTACAACTTCGAAATGCGTGTGAAAAAGCGTGTGTAAGGAACGGTAGTGCAGTAACCAAAACGCTCGCTAGAGTGTGTTGGTGGTGTTGAGGATAGCGCGCCACCGATCTTTCTCAGTGTGGGACGAGCCGCGTTGCCGCGCAGTTGTGTCTCGTTAAGTTCGTTTTTACGTACACGGTGTTTCCGTTCATTCCTTCCTTCCCTTCCTCCCCTCACTTCCTTCCTTCCTTCCTTCCTTCCTTCAGTTTGGTTCGGTTCGCTTTAAATTCGTTGCTTTACTAGTTCCGTGAGTCGTGTACAGGCGCCCCGAAAATATACGAGGCCGCTGAGTTTTCTTTTTTTTTTACTTTTTGCATCGTTTCCATTTTTTCGAATAATTTTTTTCTTCGTTTTTTTTCCTCAAATCTGAATAATCGTTCGTGATTTTTGTTTTTTCACCCCCACGAATTCGACACGTCCGTTCCCTTCGTGCGTTTAAAAATAAAACGGACAAAAAAAAAGGAAACCAAAATCAAAATTTTACCGACACACACATCGAACACGTGGGATTAAAAAATGCGACGACGTTTTCTCGAAATGAGAAAACAAAAAAGAGGAGAAATCAAATAAATGTGCACAGTGTTCGTGAAAAGGTTATTCGGTCACCCATTTTGATTTCGAAAAGTTTTTTCCGAATTCACAATCGTGAATATAATGAAGAAAGTTGGAAGTGCAGTGCGCCGAAGACGATGATGATGATGATGATTTAATTCAACGTTTCAAAACGCACGAATTTTTGTAAAAAAACTGCTACGCGATTATATGTGGAGTATAAAAACTAGGAACTAAAACAACGAAAGGAAAAAATCAAAATTTGAGATAAAGTGTAAGGAAAAAAAGTAAGAATAATGAAATAAAAAATTCTTCTTGCACAAGCGAACGCCGGCGTACACGGGGAGGTTTAAGTTTAGTTGAGAGTGGTCTGAAGAAACTGTGTGTAAGACGCGATAAAACCGGGAGAGAGAGAGAGAGGAGGAAAAGACAATCGAACAGTTGCTCCGTTCATTCAAAGCGAGAACGGAGCGAGCGAGCGAGTGGAGTAGAGTGGAGTGGAGTGAAGTGAGATGAGTGAGCGAGTGAGTAAAGTGAGTAAGGAGGAGAAAAGAGGAGGAGGGAAACGAGCACGTTAACCCTCCTAGCCTGGTGAACGTATAGCACTTCCGGTCTGAGGCAGGAAGCGTGAGCGCACACGTGTCCTGGTTTGTGTTGTGCGTTCTTTCCTCCTTCTTCTTCTCATTCTTCTTCCTACTATTTCTTCTTCTCCTCGCCCCCCACCCCCTGCCCCTCCCCCTGCCCCTGCCCCCGCCCCTCTAACCCTCCGCTGTATACTTTTAACCCTAACAAGTTCGACGTCGTTTTTTTACTCCCCTACTCTTCCAACTGCTATGCACTTCACTCTTTCCTCTTTCCTCTTTTTTTTTCGTTTTTCTCTTTCTACAAGTTTTCTGGTCCCAAAGTTCTTCTCTCCTTCTCTATTTCTCTCACGAAACTGTATAACTTAAAAACTACATAGCCACCGCGACGACAACGTCAAAAACACAACTGCCACTTCAACCACCAATAATATATACCAACGCCATATTACATATCAAATAAATATCATAAATACAAATGTGTATATACAGGTACCATGTACATATTATACATGTGCATATAGAAAACACCTAGTGAAAAAAAGCAAAGAGTTTCTTATAATTGTTGAGAAAGATAGAGAGAGAATAATTAAAAAGAAGAAAGAATGAAATTTCGTCAGTTCTGTGTATAAAAGCGGTCGTCTCCGGTGTGCAAATCTTAAGTGCAGCGTGTTAGAGTGATGATTTTTTTTTTATCTAAGCAAAATTTGAAAATCGATTGGAAGAATTAAAAAGACTGCAGTGTAACGATGACGAGGTGCGACGAAGGTGGAGGTGATAAAAAGACAGTACATTCGATGATCTGCATCCTCGAAGTTAATTATTTCTCGATACTTCACAGTTTTATCGGAGTTATTATTAACAACGTGGTAGTAAAGTACATCGGAAATATTAATCACATCTCTATATCAATGATTCTTTCAACAAGAACGAACGAATTACTGGTGGTACGTAAATCATTTCATTACACATTTATATTCATCGATTATTCATCGTATAGAAGATCGATATTGCGTCCGCATATTGCATATTTGCAAAACTTTGGTATCTAAGTTTTTTTTCTTCCATTTTTTCTCCTCGAAACTCAATGATTCCGAATCTCTTAGATGCGAGTAATTCCGCGTGTTTAATACGTGGCTCGCGTGAAAGAAAGAGAAGAAGAAAAAAAGAAGGAAAAATGTGTAGTTTTTTTCCTGCTTTTTTTTTTTTCCAACCGCTGGCCATATGAATGGAAACTCGACGGTGCATTCATATTTTCTCAGCGTGAGTCGTCGTCGTGTGCTGAACCGTCGTCGTCATCGGCGTAGTTTCTCGTTCATATATGTATAGTATTAGCTTTATACTTCAAGTCCCTTCGGTATGCACACATAGATATGACACGCAGAGTTTCTCAACTTTAATGTATATTTTAGAAAAAATTGAAAATTTGAAGAACAAAAAAAATAAGAATGATAGTAATAGTAGTAAGTCGTGGTAGTAGTGGTAATAGAAATAAAATCAAAAAATTATTCCATTTAATAAAAAAAAAATTTAAAAAAAATGACCATGCAGGATAAAAAAAATTGGACGAAATAGCTGATTTTGATAAATCTATATTTATTTAATTTTTTTTTTCCCCCGCTTCTCTCGATATTTCTTCTTCCGAATTTCTCTCTATATAGACTAGTTACATACCTATACTTACATATATGAAGAAAAAACTGCAAAAAAAAAAAAAATCATTTCGTAATACAACGCGGATCATTTCGAATATATCTATAGGTATACGTTATTTGCGCCCAAAGACGGTTGTTTGCGGTACTTTCGCACACGTATAATATAATATACGTTATATTATAGCGTGTTAACGGTATTTCCTTCGTCCGATACATTTTTTTTTCTCCTTTTTTTCTTTTTCTTTTTTTTTGTGTGAATTTTTTTTTCCTCTCTTTTCCTTTCTTTTTTTTTTTGTCGTTGTTAAATTTTTATTCTTATTTTTTTAATTTTTGTTATTTTTCGGGGTGGGGTTTTTTTCGTTTTTGTTCAAAATTTTTTTTCGTTTTTTTTTTTTTCGTTACCATGCCAAACGGGACTCGGGTTTTCAGGAATTTGAAAGCGCGACGAACGAACGAACGAACGAATAATGATGATGATCACGATGATGATTGGAACGTCGTTTACCTACTCTTATATATTATAGATACACATATGTTTACATGTATCTATGTACGTATGGTATACAGAAAACTATATACTACATAGAATTTTATCGCTAAAAATTCTAATTATTTCTCTGATACACGCGCATATTATATCGATCCGAACTATACCTGTGCGTATATTAAAAGGATAATTATATAGAGTTGTATGCCGATGATATTTTTCAATCAATGAAACGTTCAGATGTGTTGTATATATATATATATGTACCTATATACACATATACGTGTTACGTTAAAAAAAGAAATTGCAAAAAAAAATCCCAAACTATAACTTATTTTAATTCTTCTTTTTTACTTCTGTTAATTTTCGTGATTTTTTTTCCAAATTCAGGACGTTTGTCTTGATTCGAATTTTCGTGGTATATTTTTCCTTAAAGTTTTCCTTTTTGTTTTTTTGGTTTTTCCCATTTTTCCCTTATAATACTAGTAGGTGTATACGGCGCGGAGTAAAAAGAGGAGGTTTTTCGAGTTTGTACGGGTGTACGAAGTGGAGGGTCGTAAACCTTGAGGAACGTAGTCGCCGTCGTGGCGAGAGGAAGGCCTCGTTTTCTCTCTCTCTCTCTCTGTTTCTCTCTCTTTCTTTCTCTCTCTCGTCGTGCACTACGGGGAATGAGACGGAGGAGGACCCCGCAAGACGTCAAGTTCATCGCCCTGTGTGGATGTGCAAACACGGAGAGAGAGAGAGAGAAAAAGAAGAAGACGAAGAAGAAGAAGAGAGAAAGAGAAAGAGAAAACGAGAGAGAGAGAAAGAGAGAGAGAGCGCCGCCCGTGCGACCGAACATCACGGGACAGGGCATTACACTTAATACCCATGCGATATCCCTCGCCCTTAACCCTTCCCTTTCTCTTCTTCATTCCATTCGAATTCTCATTCCAATTCCCATTTCATTTTCTTGTCGCGTATACACAACATTTTGCAATATATATATATATATATGTGTGTGTATGGGTATATATATACCACGTCTAAAAAAAATTTATATACAATTATATACGCGCTATATATGGATCGGCTGCGATTTTTTTCTTTATAATACATAAATTTTCTTTTTGTTTTTTTGGATTTTTGATTTTCTTTCTTTTTTTTTCATACATGTATATGGATGTGTATTATATACCTTTTATAGACATTTAATGTTACATACATTTATGTATACGTATTTATATTTTTTATATATATAGTTACGAGGTGTAGTACCTATGTATTATTATTTTCGTGTATATATATTGTACAGTATCATATAGAGTTTGAGTTTCTTCCACGTCACTCGCAGGTCTTTTTACGACTTCCTGGTACGTAATTACGTGCGTATACGAACTAACGCGTCATTCGCGAGGTTAACACCACGATATCATTTCTGAAACTATGGAAAAAACACACGCGTGTATAAAAATCCACTCAATTCTCTCATCGTATTTATATATCCATATACATACGCACACATATTATACATATTCGAATTATCTATGCTACAGACGGCTCGGGTGCATTTTCTTTTCAAGTTTTTTGACCTTTTTTCTTTCTTTTTTCAATTCATTTTTTCCTCTGCATTTTTCACCAGGGGGTGACTTTCGAAGTTGACTCCAATTTATATCGGTTTTCATCCCTCGTTTACTTTCTTTTCTTTTTTTTTTTTTGGTTTTCCTTCGTTTTTTAAATTCCTGCACCTGCATCCCCGTTCGCGTTTTTCCACGATCCTATGCACATACCTGTATATTTAATTTAAATAGAATTTTCTTTTGATTTTTTCCTTCCGTTTCTTTTTCTCTACAATTATCACGTTTACCATAAGTATATGGGATATTACTGTATAGGGATATATATTATATATATGACGAGTTCGCAGCATCATCGAAGAGTGCTGAGAAGGGATTGGAAGGGGGAGTCTTGAATCTTGATAGCCGTCGACACATCGGAGATTCTTGTGAGTCGGGTATATGGAAGGGAAAAGGGGAGATCGAGGGGTTTAGGATTCTTATGGGGCGGTTGGCTGGGTCGTTGGCACTGGGTCGTTTTTTCTTCATTCTTCGAATCCTGCGCGAGGTTTGCCCGCCGGTGCAGCAGCCGCCGCCGCCGCCTCATCGTCGTGCATCCTTCTGCATCCTTTACCCCCACCATTTTATGTATACCTATACCTATATAACATCTAATGTATACTCGGAGTAAACTCGAGATTTCCTTTCCTTTCCATTCCTAATTCCTTTCCTGAAACTTCTTCTCTCCTCTTTTTCTCTTTCTCTCCCCCAGCTCGGTACTCCTCTCTCTGTCCTCCTTCCTTTTTATTTTTCTATCCTTTTTTTTCTAAGATTCTTTTTTTTTGCATTTTTTCGATTTTATTCTATTCTTCTCTTTCTCTTATTTTCCTATACATTCATACATTATATACGTATCTTTATGTATTCTCTCTCTCTCTCGCACATCGAAACTTATGTATAGATATATATTATGTACATACATATAACTCTCCTCGCGTTCGCGGCAGCGACCGTGTATATAGAAATTCCTCGTTTCTCCAGACGGTAAACAACATCGGTTTGTGGTAGTGCAACGCGGCGCAGTATAAAACCACCGGCCTTTCTTAATGTTGGTTCGTCGCGATCGTTCGTTCCTTCGTTCCTTCGTTCGTTGGGATTTTAAACTCGCTCACCGGTATTATTATAACCTTTTATTATACGTGGGATCGATCACAGCGAAGCATACGTCCCCATATACAATGTATGTTATATCGATCGTGCGAATGATTATGTAATCGCAATTATTTCATGCATTTATTATGGGTACCTACATTGTAGATCGGTACGAGATCGATCGATCGATCTAAACGCACCCTGTCCGACTGTAATGGAGAAAGATTTTTCTTTTTCTTTCTTCTCTTTCGCTTTCGAAAAGTGAAATAATCTGCGTATTATAGGGTAAATTTTAATGATCCTTAATCTGGTGTATGCATGATCAATTGTTGTGCTGCACATGTGCAGCTTTTGTTGGATAAAGTAGAAAGAAGTGTAATAAGATGGAGGAGAAAGCAAGAAGAAAATTGGAAAGAAAAAAAAATTGGAATCTCGAGTTCGAAAACACGGGGCTTGCGTTCCATTTATAATTCGTGTAAATATTCGAGGGGACTCCCCGTTATATGTATGTATAGTTGCCGCTGAGGCGTGCCGGGCTACTCGGTTGCACCGCAGCGCAGCGCCGCGTCGCTGGGAGAAAAAGAAAAAGAAAGAGAGAAAGAAAGAAAGAAAGAAAGGAAGAAAGAGAGGGCGTTGGAAATGAGAAGGATAAAGAGAGAAAGAGTCATTCATAATTCCTCGTTGTTTGATCTCCCGTCTTTCTCTTTATCGTTCGTGCATCCCAGGGGTTACCGGAGGTTACACGAGGTTAAAGAAGAGAGACGGCAACGAGGTCGGCGGGGGCGCGGCGGCCCAGCTTCTCTTCTCTATATACTCGACGCCTCGACGCGACGTACATATATATAGTGCATATATCGCGTATACACGTGTGGTACAATAATACACGTCAGAATATATCTGATGTATACCACTTACGCGTGCATCTAAATTGACGAAGAGTCGACTAAGACGTCGTAGTTGGCTGCAGTTTTAAGTCCGCCATGTATATAACGCGTGTATATAATAATGTATGTATGAAACAGTGCATCGGCACAAGGGTCACGGAGTCACGTGATCGTCGAGAGCATCCCGCAACCGGTGTAGTGTGCTCATGCAGTTGCCGATCTACGTACACTGCACAGTACGTGTATAAGTAAAGACCGGAAGTTGCTTCTCTCTTCCCTGCACAGAATCAATGGGTAAAAAAGATACCTACCCCGGGAGAACCACCGACCGATGGATGCAGGGCGCCGCGCGCCGCGCGCGGTACCGCGGCCTTTCATCGTATGTAATAAGCGAGAGTATCCGGGCGCTATAATTTACATACATATAATGCACATATATATGCTTATATGTATGTCGTTTCCAACAGGAAGAACAAAAAGGAAAGGAAAGAACGCCGTAAAAAACACTTACTATATAGCGCGGTATGTGAATGTGCTCTGCAGTTTATTTCAAACCTTTCTCATGATGTTTCGAATTTTCTTTGATAAATTTCAGTCTGTGTCGCATTTTTTATTCTTTTCGTTTTTGCAGTCTAAAGTTTTAATCGGAAATTTTCCTAAGATTTGCGAGGACTAGGTATTTTTTGTGTCGAACTTTTGTCGAAATCGTATAGATCAGAAAATATAGGGTAATTTAAATTACGGTGGTAAAAAAAAAGAACATAAAATCCAGATGTATAGTTGTGGGAAATCGAGATTAAGGACGATGACAACGAACGTCGCGACGCTGTTTATCGCGTGCAGTGTGTGCAGTTTGCGCGTCGTATATGGTTGTGTGTTACACATTATATATACGCGTTCGGTACAAAACGTGTCGGGAAAATGCACCGCGGCGGCGGCGGCGGCGGTGGCAGCGTCGGCCCTGATGCAAGCGCGCGAAAGGGGAAAAGGGGAAGTCGGGGACAGTGGCGATGTCCTCGCGAAGGTCACGGTCGGGAATGCGGTTCCCGTCGGCCGTACCAAAGTGGCGCACTATGTAGCATATAAACGGAGGAGATGCGCGCGCGCGCACGCGAGATACTCTTTTCTATATAGTTATACCATACTACCTACCCACCTATACCTACCTACCCATTCCATATCCATCCGTCCATTCGTTCGTTCGCTCGTTCCCAGCTACGTTCAGTTCGTTCGCCAAAGAGAGCTCTAGTCGTCCTCCTCCTCCTCCTCCTCCTCCTCTTCCTCCTCCTTCTCTCGTTTAAATCCACCGCCGCTGTTGATGCACCCAGGAATGCAACGTCAGCAACTTGTAACACGACGTCAACCAAACACTGTACGAAATCGAACGATCATCATTTCTTTTTTCTTGTCTTCCTCTCATTTTTCATTCTTCATTTCAATTTTTTTCCCCTTTCCTTTCGCAGATTTTTCATTCTCGTTGATTCCATGTACAATATGGATCCATATAGATCGTCGATCGATTAGATACACACAGGAGCTGGCGATTAATATTTGAATATGTACCGATTATTTTTGTAAATCAGAATAATCGCAACGAGACGTATAGTTCGCCGAACTTTTCTGTCCCTGACCAACCCCAAGGGTACAGTTTCGGGATGCACCGGGGTGAAAATCGTCACGAAGGGTGCCGCAGACCCTGCAGTTATATACCCTCTTTTCATCTATACCATTTTTCTCATCCCCTGTACGTATCTGCTGCACTCCCCCCTCCCTCCCTCCCTCCCTCCCCCCGTCCGCCACCCCTTGCTGCAGGTTTTATTACATATGTACATAGAAAGTACATGGGTACTGGCTGCTGCAGTTTGGCGTACGAATCAATACCACCCCATAATGGCTTTACGGCGTATAGGCAACCCCCTGCAACACGTTTAGTTTGTCCTCCCTTTTTTAGTTACATATATATATATATATATGTATATGTACTGCAGCTGCTGTTCCAAAAACTGCAACGATATTTAGGTAGTTTACCTATATGGTATTTATACATCGTGCAGCGTGTAGATTCTGAAAAATGGAAGGGGTAGGAGTGGGAAACTAAAAAAAAAAACTAGAAATCGTACTTTTTTTAATTAGGTATATTTGAAAAGTTTTAATCAATAACCGATTTAATTCGCATTTGCGATAAAAAGAGAAGGGGAAAAAAAAAGAACACGTTACACGAGGCAATTTTTTGCAAAGCTATTTTGAATTTTGGAATCTGTGGCAAAAAAAATTGCTTCGTGTAACGTGTACTTTTTTTTTTTTTTTGTGGTTCTGGTACAACACGGTTAAAGCGCGGATCTGAAAGTTTGTATAGAGCATCGTGTTACCACTACCATTACAGTACACCACCACTACGGGGCGTCGCGCGTCGCGGGCAGTTTTGCTCGAGTGCCTTTTGCCACCGTTGCGCCCGATGAATTGGTGGTGTGGTAGTGGGAGTGGTTAGTAGTAGTGTGTACTATAAAGTAGTAGTAGTAGTAAGTAGTAAGTAGTAGTAGTAGTAGTAATAGTAGTAGTAGTGTAGCAGCGGAGTTGTGGGAGAAGGCAGGCAGCCGCGCGTCGTCGCCGACGCAGACGCTCGGGCCGCGAGAGAAACTGGCCGACCTACTGGTTACTAAACTTCAAACCAACGGTGGTGGGGGATTTCATTCACCGCCGCGGCGACACTCTACTAACTATACAATACGGGGGATAGTATAAAATCAACCGACATGCGCATGCGCAAACAAACTTGTGTTTAAAACCCCCCCAGTCAACTTCTGAACTCACCGAACCAAACGAGCTCCTGACACCGATCATGCAGCAGCTCTATATCGCTCTTTATACCTTCTACTCACCTTCTACTCACCTTCTTCGAACTCTGCACGTACCGATTTTTTTCCTATTCCCTTTTTTTTTCTCTTTTTGGATTTACTTTTTCACGACTCTTCACGGTTTTTTTTTTTTTGAATTTTTTGGATTTTCGTTCTAATATATGTGTCTAGGTATATTTACCTCTCACCTCATTTTATGTATATCTGTATATATGTATTTGATATACCTATGTACTACATGGCTGTATATATGGTGGGTTCTTCGAACTATATACCTACTTTATGAGATAGTATAAGGTATATATCGCGAAATCGCGTACGCGAGAGATTTTATTTTTTTAGTTATGTACAGTAAAAATGGTACTTTGTATATATATGAACTATGTACACCTTATACCTATGTATATAAGGGTTTATTAGCTGGCTCTGTGCAAAGCTGCACTGCTGCACTATGCAGGCAGGCAGGCGAACGTGCGGTCGACTTCGTTGCACGAAGAGCAACAGGAACGCGCGCGTATATTATACGCCGTTGCATTCCCCTTAGGTGCATTGACTTCGAGGAACCATTCCCTTCCATTCCATCCCATTCCATTCCATTCCATTCCATTCCATTCCCTCTTCATCCGGGACCTTATATATATTTTCTCCTCTCCCTTTTTCCCCTTCTTCTTGCTTGCTTGCTTGCTGCTGCTGCTGCACTCTTCCACTTCTCCTGGCCTACCCGGCACAACAACAACAACAACAACATTCCTTCTTCTCCCTAGAGTCCCTTAATGGTAGTATATATATATACCACGTTATATACCTACTTCACTGTTATCTTACTTTGCACTTATATGCTGCATCCACCGCCAAAGATGATGCAGCGTTCGCGTATATTATAGGTATATCGCGAATTAAGGAAAGAAAGTAGGTAAGAAAGAGAAAGAAGAAACTAATTGTCAAAATTGAGTGTAAAATAGTTAAATTAGTAGATAAAAGTAGGTATAGGTATATAATATGTTGAACGACGTTGTTGCAGCGTGTAGATTAATAGATAGGTATCTTTTTTTTTTGTCGATTCGTTTCTAATCTATACTGCAACGCGTCTATGCCGATGCAGCTGAGAGACATCGACGATTATTCACTAGATTACGGCGTTGCATGAACAGCTAGCACGTTGACGATGGCCACCCACGTGACACGGTCTTATAACTCACATTATATACGACTAATTGAAATTTAACGCTCTACTATATACGGATAACCGATGCCTGGAGGCGCCACTTTACCGTATAATATACACCTACTTCGCGCTGCTGCTGCTGCTGCTGCTGCATTGCATTGAAATTACCGCGTTCATGCCGCTGCAGCATCCCGTCGTGTAGTAAAATACGTCAGATTATGCATAATATAACTATATAATAACTACGTCTTTATGTATTCGAGAAACTTATTATATTATACAGCTGCAAGCGAAGGATTGAAAAATTTGAAACGATCTGCAGCATGCAGCGGAAAACAAAAATCGATGAATTTTCGACAAATATGACCAAAAAAATCCATGCAATTCGGGGTTATTATATACCTAGCTAATATATTCTTCCATATATATGTGCATATCCACCATAGTTATATTCCTGCATGCAAAAGTTAAAGGTTATCTGCACGCATTCAAAAACCCACCCGACCTTTCGCTATATATTACTAAATGTATATAAAACGTAATTTTGCATTCCTCCCTATGGCTAATATATACCTAAAAATGACCCGTGAATCTTCACCTATGTGGACATAATACGTATATATATATATTAAGCGTGTTCCGGGCTTATATACTAACCTAATATATTATCCTATTGTGTTAAAAACCCTTTTTTGGAAGAGGTGCAAGGGCGGAATTAGGATAGATATATATTTAGGTACGAAACGATATACATATATACCTAATCCCCTTAGGGGTAGGTTGTTATACCTGCGCATTCAATATATATACATATACATATATGTATATGGTCTGTCCTTCTTGGGAATCGCCGCAATTTATATACATCGCGCGTATCTTATATAGTATACATATAGTTCCAAGTATACATACATATATTACATGGGACCCATATAAGAAAGGAGATCCTTAGATCCTTAATTCTAATTCCTTTGGGACCGTTGTCTTTTTATATATGCCCTTAAAGTTCTGCACCCTGAGGTATAGCGTTTGCAATTCGGGTTTAATTTTCAACGGTTGTCCCGAGTTAAAGTTCAGGTAAAAATTTTTAGGTATCTACCATATAATACATATAGGTTAGGTACTTGGGTACCTTATATACATGTGTATAAAAAATACCGTTAACATTTTTTATACACCTACCCGCAATTACCTACAAATATATTATATAGGTACGTGCAAAACGTTACCAAAATTTCATGGGAATCCCCCGCATATATATAAATGTTATAAGAATTTATTACCGTTTGTACATATATAGATAGGTATATATATTTTGTATATATATATAAATTTATTTTTGCAAGCAAATTTTATGTATAATACATTATCTTAGAATTTCGGCAGGTGAAACTTTTCGCGCGCTGCAGTGTGCAGAATTCATGTTATACATATGGCATAGGTATGCGTTATTTATCTATTTATATATGTGTTGAGGTGTATATAATCGTTATATATATATACATGTATAACGAAGGTTTTGAAAATTAGGGGAGGAAAGGTCCTCGACCCCTTTAATAATTCCTGCAGCGGTTCCGCAGCGATCCCCACACATATAAATTAGATACATACGTTACGTATATATACTTCGTCCTATATACTATGTATATGGCCAAAAAGTAGGTTGCATATATATCTTCCCGGTAAAGGGTTATATATTCACCCCGCATACATGTGCGCATTATACGAGTTTATTTATTAATTGTGCAGATTTTAATTAGGTATTCTTAATTTGATTTTTATTTACGGGCCCCGCCGATATCAGGCCCTGCACATCATGCCCAAATAATATTACGCGAATTAGGTAGATAATAAAAAAACATCCACATAACCTGAAAATACATAGGAAAAAATCATATCGTTCGGACGAATTACATGAGGAAGTAAAAATGCGTTTATTTATAAGGAAATGAAATAGTTTATTACATATTACAACGAAATCATGCGGTGTAGAAAATTGAAAAGTAGAATGTTCGATAAAAGTATTCTATAATCATAGCTATTATTGTTACAATGTAGGGTGAGAGATAAGGGAGGATTGAAAGAGTAAAAGAATTGGGGGTGAAAAACTAAAGAAAAATGGAGAAAATTGGTGTTGATCGCGTATTACAGTGGCTCGCGCTCAGGGGGTTAATCGACGAAATTCGTCGTCGTCGTCGTCGTGTCGTTGGCGGCCATGCTTGCGCGAGTACTGTGGGCGTTGACGGACGGTGACGGGCGTGCCCGTGTTACCCCCTCCCCTATTCCCTATGTGCCAACGTTTGCCAACGACTCTTGAGAACGCTATCCCTACTCAACGGACCAGCTTATAATGCGGGAAGAATGCGTCTTCGGATTTTCATGGTGGGGGACGACGAATAACTTGGCCCGCGAAACCGAGTGCGACTCAGAAGGGTGGAGGGAAGACTCGCTGCTAGGAGGGGGTTATCGAACTAGCTCATCGTCGTCGTCGTCCTAAACGGCGTCGGCGTCGGCGTCGGCGTCGACTCTATACATGTACCTAAGCCTTTATTTTATATATACCTGCATATATATTTAAATCCCATCTACTTATCTCTCTGTGATACATAGTATACTAGGTACTAGTCACATTTACGTCCAATTATAAACGTCGTAAAAACGTTGCACCTTATTATTCTACCTAATTTTTGTTTTTGATTTTTGATTTTTTGCCTTTTATAGTTTGCTTCTTGCACGCCCGAATAATTTATACCTATATTACGCCGCTGCACAATGTCGCGATGTACGAGAAAATCAAAAAATCAAAAAACCGTTCTCGTTAGCTCTCTCGCTAATTTTCTTTTTTTTTTTCTCTTCTTTTTTGTCTTGCGATTCAAGATTCTTAGTTTTAATATAAGATACAGATGTAATTATATATGCAGGGAACTTATATATCATATATGGTGAAAAAAAAAAATTACAATCTTGCAAAGATGCAGGTAAAAGATCATTAAAAAAAGTTTGTTGAAAACGTTACAATATATTATTGGCACCCGATTAAAACTTATATAGAATATTATATCCCACTTCCGGTTCGTTAGATGAGATATTATATACTTGACTTTGCGTAATTCCGGTCTTCTATATACTATATATATGTATGTACTAAAAGTAGGTACTTTAAACGACCACCAGAGCGGCGCTCTTGACTGGGTGATGGTTGAAAACGACGAACAAGTAGAATAATAATAATAACAATTATTATTACTGTACTGCGTTGTTCGGATTCTGCATAGAAAAATCCTTCACATGCATATATATCTACGTGTTTGTATATACCTGTTTTATATAAAGATTATGCTAAACATGCGCTGCAGAAGGTGAAAATTAAAAAGAAGGAAAAATTAAAAGAAAAGAAAACATTTTTTTTCTTCAGTTTTTCTATGATTGCGGTATGAAAATTAGGTTCATTTCACAGATACAGATACAAGTTAAACGATGACAATAATTTTGGGTTGATTTTTTATACCGTGGAGAATTTGTGGAACGATGAATAATTTTTTTTTTTTCAATTTTCTGATTACAGGCAAATGGTCGGAAGAGTTCTGGTGGATATTTTTCGAAATGCAGTCGATTCCGGAATTCAATTGCCCGTCGAAGAGATGATGATTCCGGTTGGACAGATCTCCGTGGATCCCGGTAAGCTAGATTTTTTTTTTTATTATCGATCTTATTATCTTTCATGATCGAACGAAAATTAATCAATCCATTTTATGTATCGTTAATCAAATTTCTAAAGAAAATATCTACACGCAATCATTTTTCGTTTCTTCATAACGCCCGCGCTCTTCGCATCTGCAGATCGCCGCTCAAAAACGATCATCGATATTTAAAACATTTTTTAACTCGCGTAGAGATCGTAATTTTTAATCGTAAGATGACGATAACGATTAAACGACGACACTGTAGTCATACAGAGCTACTCTATGGTATAATAGATATAATATTAGGGTAGAATCGTCGTTCGCTGCAGCTCTCCAGCTGCGGAAGGTCGCTTCCGTAATGACTCTGCATGGAAGAAGTAAGTTCCTGCCGGATGTTGTTACAGCGGTTGGTAAGGAAGGGAAGCCGTTCGGAATTAAAAAAATTACAAAAAAAATAAAAAAAGAACAACCTTCTTAATTACCTTTCCGGTCGCGTATACATATACATACCTATATACATACACATGTATACATAATAGAAACGCTGCACATATCATCTCATATATATTTACAACAATAATTTTTTGAACTTTATACACTGCAAATAATATATTATATGTTATAGGTATTATAGGTATATATTAAAATCTGCACTGTTCATTTAATTTTATTTATACATACATACCTTATATACCTAAACATATATGTATACGATATTTATATACCTATAGATGTAATGCGGGCGTGCATGGAATGATTGATAAAATTCTATCATGGGACAATTATTCCATATATACATATAGATATACATACATATTTACGAGGGCGTGTGCGGCTTGTCATGATCGGAATGAATTACTATATACTTGCACGGTAGTGTTGGTGAGGGTTTTATTTTTTTTTTCGTTTTCTATTTCCTTTTTTTGAGGTGCAGGGGAGATGAAAGTATATATATATATATATATAGTACATGGGGAGAGGGAGGTGACGACAGGCTGCGCTATACTTCCGGTGGGGCACGTGCGCCACCGGAAGTTCATCGTGGGGTTTCGGGAACGGATCGTGCGGAGGCGTAGGTGGTGGTGTAATAACGTCGCCCATAAGGTATAAGAAGAAGGAAGAAGGAGAAAGAGAAAATCATTCCGAAAAAGAGAGAAAGAGAAATTAGAAAAAGTATAGGAGAAATATATAGTAGTAGTATAGGTTCCTTTTCCATTTTTCTTTTTGTTTTTTAATTTCGCTCCCCAGATTACTCGTACATATAATATCTATATATATCTACATATGTAGGTTGTTATATAGCATATAAGGTATATAACTTGCGGTATACAGCAGCGGGGCTTAACTTGAGATTTTATAATTCTAAAAATAATTCCCGCGCTTATTTCTTGCAGGGTGCCCTGCAACGCCCTCGAGGGTTGCAGGGCCCCTTTTTTCCTACTTCTCGTCTTGTCTCTCATAGCTCGTGTGCGCTATATTAGTCAGATTTTCGAAAGAATTTTTGTATTTTTGGTTTCTTTTCGTTCTTATACTTTTCGTTTTTTTTTTTATATATAAATGATTCTATTCGTTCCCTATTTTTTTTAGATTTATATATTCATTTGTAATTGATTCGATCGAATATATATATTTTCAAAAAAAACAAAAACCAGAACCAAAAAAGAAAGAAAGAAAGTAGAGAAAATGCGAATATTATATAGTATAAATAAAATTCTATAAAATACATATACGCTTAATGTGCATATAGTGCAATGATGCAGGGGATTTATATACCTAGACGAAATAGTTGAGAAAAGTATATAGAGTATATATATATGTATATGTATGTAACGGAGAGAGGTGGTGTGGTTTTTGTAGCAGATGTGTTAGCCGCTGTCCCCGCATGAAAATATTCTCCATCCCCTTGTCGCTGCGCACCCCGTAAATTTTTCACAAGTTTTCCTCCTCTGCAGCACGATGATGGTCCCCTTGCAAAGGATATTTTAAGCCGCGCGTATATAAGGTTATACCTTATGTACCTCCATGCAGCAGCAGCAGCATCACAACGCAGATGAGCTGAGAAGGAAGAATTAAGATAACGCTACGGTGATTGATAGGTGGTGGCTGCAACTATCACGTGTGCAGCTTATAATATTCCATTGCCTTTCCGCGCTCCAAATTTTTATATACTGCACATATATACATATATGCATCATGCAGCTTCTGTTTTTCTCCCATATATGTATATATGCGGATTATATCTGCGTGAAACAGAAAAAAAAAACCTCGATATCGATAAAATTCAACGATTTTCCACTCTTTTTTTTTTGTTGGTTCTTTTTTTACCTATAATATTATACGTTTAAATTAATGCGGGAAATCCTCCGCGCCGACCACGTGCGTTTTTGGACGAGGAAGCTCTTCCTTCCTTTTTCCTTATTTTTTTTTGTTGCAGTTTATCTCATTTCATTCGGATCCTTTTCATAATTTTTTCATTTTTCGTGCTTCCAATTATTGCTATGTATAGTTGTATCCCCGAAACCCGACCCCCCTTTTTTCCTCCCTTCCTCTCTTCTTTTCGTAAACCTCGTGCACTTAGATACATATATATATATATATATATATTGGAGGGGGTGAACTTCCTACCGCCAAGGAAGCGCGCGTTTTCTTTATAGTACGCTAGGCACTAGGAAAAGGTGCAACTGCAACAGCAGCAGCAGCGGCAGGAGCAACAGCAGTCGGGTTCAAACTACTCTGCTTAGGGAAACCAACTGCAGTATATATTAGTCAGTCGTCTAAGTTCCTAGCTGTGCTGCTGCCTGCTGCTGCCTTTTGCAGGATCATATAGTTTTCTATTCACATTTATATATATCTACTATATATTAAGGACTTCAGTCGCGCCCACGCTGCATCTGTCGCGAACTGCAGCACTCGTGCTGCACCGAATTCCCTCGAATTCTTTGTCGGTTTTTTTTTCTTTTTTTTTTACATATATGTATACATATATGCTATACATAGTATATAAAATATTATGAATAAACTTAATTCGTGGCTATGGGTACCCACATTGAGTATTAAATTTCGTTCGATTATGTGTCTGATTCTTCGTGTCTATTATAGGTGTGTATATGTGATTTATATTTATGTGTGTAAATACATTATATACAATGTATGTATTTTTTATATAAGGTAATATGTACACGATTGGTACGGGCTAAGAATATTTTGTCGTTATTTTATGCATTATTATACCGGATATTACCGCACGCGCATTTACATAGCGATATATATTGTATAGAAAAGCTTGCGAAATAGTGCAGTTATTATATGTATATGTATAGGTTATAGGCATATACCTATATAGGTATAGATGTATATAAATTAAGGGTGGGGGTTGGGAGAGTGTGAAAACTGCACCGGGCCCGAATCGGATATATTTTTGAAAAAGTTATCCCCGCATAAGCAGATGTCGATCGCGTACCTATATAGTATATTTCAAAGGTGAATACATACACGTATGTTATACATACAAAAAAAAAGTATAGTGCGAGCAATAAAATCGAGTTAGGAATAAATCCCATCGAAATATCCTTGTTCTTTCACTTTTTGGAGAGATAAATTAGCGATAACTCGATCAATTTTATAGACAGATCAATTTAGCTTGCAGATTCATGTTTCTGAGGTCAAAATACGTTCAAAAAGTGTCCTACAATTGATTTTAAAAATACTTCGTTCTTGGCCCCAAAATCGAAAAAATTCAAAGGGGTATACCTTAGATTTTTGTCGATTTTGGGGTCGAAAATCAACATTTTTTTTTTTAGGGTTTACTATGGTATTCTTATGTATTTTGATCTCAGGAATTCGAATCTGAAAGTCAAATTAATCTATCTATAAAATTGATCGAGTTATCGCCAATTTATCGATCTAGAAAGTGAAAAATCAAGGATATCTCGATGGGATTAATTCGTAGCTCAATTTAATGGTTAGATTCGTGTTCCTGAGGTCAAAATACGTAAGAAAAGTGTCCTGCAATCGATTTTAAAAAATGTTGATTTTTGACCCAAAATCGTCAAAAATCTAAGGTATACCCCTTTGGATTTTTTCAATTTTTGGGCCGAAAATGAAGTATTTTTAAAATCGATCGTAGGACACTTTTCTTACGTATTTTGATCTCAGGAACACGAATCCGTCGATTAAATTGGGCTAGGAATAAATCCCATCAAGATATCTTCATTTTTTCACTTTTCAGATAGATAAATTGGCGATAACTCGATCAATTTCATAGATAGATTAATTTGACTTTCAGATTCGTATTCCTGAGGTCAAAATACGTAAGAAAAGTGTCCTACGATCGATTTTAAAAATACTTCATTTTTGACCTCAAAATCGACAAAAATCTAAGGTATACCCCTTTGGATTTTTTCAATTTTTGGGCCAAAAATAAAGTATTTTTAAAATCGATCGTAGGACACTTTTCTGACGTATTTTGACCTCAGGAATACGAATTCGTCGACGAAATTAAGCTAGAAAAATATCCCATCGAGATATCTTTATTTTTTCACTTTTCAAGACGATAAATTGACGATAACTCGATCAATTTTATAGATAGATCAATTTGACTTTCAGATTCGGATTCCTGAGATCAAAATACATAAGAATACCATAGAAATCCTTGGAAAAAAAAATGTCGATTTTCGACCCCAAAATCGACAAAAATCCAAATAGATTTAGATAAACGCGTGACATAGATCGTTGTTGAAAAACAGTTTTTCTAATAATTCTCGAAATCATTTTTGTTTCTCTTCAGAACCATCGGTCAGATCGGAACTTGTGGAACAGGTGCCTCACGTTGCTATGATATGCCAGGAGGCTCCCAACCGGTTCCGTCACGTACTTCCTCAACATCTACTCGGAATCGTTATCGATTTTCTTCGAGACGACGACAACCAGGTATATATGATTATAGAAATCTATTAATGTAATTGAGATCGTTAATAAGTATATATCAGGTGCGATGATCGGACGATCGGATTTAAACGGTGAAATTATTTATACTAAATTCAATTCTTTCTTTTTCTTCTTCCCAACCCCCATCCTTTTCCCAGGTTAGAAAAACAGCCCAAGCCGCACTTTTGGTTTTAATGGAAAGAGGATTGCTCGAAAAGGAACCGATCGAAGAATTGATATGTCCGTCCGTATTAGAACTCACATACATCAGCGATCCATCGCCCGAAATACACACGGGAGCAATCACCGTAAGTTTTCATTATTATACCTTTCGATTTTTGCTTTTATTTTATTTTCTCCCATCCCCTGCAATTGCCTTATATGAATCATTCTTCATATACACCGTATATACCTATGTATGTATGTATCCAATATCACCATATATGTATTTATATTATGTGTATGTATATATCAAATCTGTGGAAACTGTTTTTTCTTTTTTTTTTCTTCTTCTTCTTTTTCCCCTTTTCGTTTTTATTCATTCTTTTAACGTGCCATAAAAATACTGCGGTGAAAAAATTGCGAATTCCGCGTGAAAGACATGGGTAGTGAGATGTTCATTTCGCTCCTGCGTCTCACTACCTTGTCTTTCATGTGGCGTCGTATTTATTCGACAATCATACGCTGCAAATGTAGAAAACAAAAAAAAAAAAAAACTAAGAAAAAAATTCTGAATAAATAAAATGTAATAAAAAAAAAGAAAAAGAGAACAAAAAAAAAGTATAATACAAGAAAGTTATGATATATATATATATTGGTGCAGTGTTGTGGTTTTATTTTATTTATTTTAATTTTTTTTTTTTTTTCAAACGTTTCATTTAATTATTTTATATATCATATATCATAATTGTTTAATCGATCGATTAATTTTATTTCGTTTATTATTTCACACATTATATTTTCCGTATACATATAATATACCTATACCTATATATATAACAAATACGCGTACAGATGTGATCGACAAAATATGATGAAGTTTCAACCGTTAATATTCGGCATGCTTTTACCATCAAAGTTGGTTTGTCATAGAGCCAACTTACTATCACAGCCAGCTTTGATGAGCAAAATTGTGTCCGATATCACCTTTAGGCAGACGTGTAATCGTGTAATTTCAAGCTCTGCAAGGGGGATGGATATTATTTAAACGAAACGAAACCAAAAAAAAAAAAGACCAGACAAAAAATAGAACCAAAAAAGAAATAAAAAAAAACACAAGGTACAGAATTTTTGTCGTCCGATACATCAAATTGGTTGTGGAATGTTTTAAATCATATCACAGCCACTTTGATGAGCTCGGCTTACAAAATCAATCGTCAGAAAAAAAGTTTAATAATAATAATAATAATATATGTAAATGTAAGTTATATATTTTTTTTTAATTTAAACTTTTTTTTTTTAACAATAATTATAATGATAATAATTTTGATTATTATATTAAAATATATATTCATCACTATACAATATCTACGAAATTCCGGATTGAGAAAAAAAAATTTGATAAGTGATCCAATCGTCAGAATGGTTGTGACGTGTTGTTTTTATTGATTCATATCACAGCCATTTTTGACGAGTTGGATTGCCCTTCTGATCATCGTTGTGAAATTTTTCCTTTTCGTTTTTTTTTTTTTTTTTTCAAATTTCTTCAAGTTTTCTTTTTCTTTTTTTTCCAACTTTCTTAAAATTTCTACTCACCGATTAAGGCGAACCGATGGAATTTAAAACAAACAAAAAAAAGAAGTTTTTTTTTTTCTTTTTTTCTCTTCTTCTTTAATTAAATTATACGCAACATTACAAACAGGGTGATCTTGCTGCTCACAAAGTGGCTGTTGTGTGCTAATTCATACGTGTCATATCACAGCCAGCTTTGATGAGCGGTGCGGCACTGAGAACTGCAACTGGAAAACTTGGAGGATAAAATTTAAAGAGGATAATCCCCGATCTACAATGCGCAAACTCAAGAAATAAATATTTATATCGTCGTTAAAAAACTATTAATTTCTGATATTATAGAAGTTATTTTTCCTCCCATCAGAGTGGTTGTGATGTGACGTTTTTTAAAACATATCACAGCCAGCTTTGATGAGCGGAACGGTAGCTACATATGTGTTATAATTAAAATTTCAACGTGCGATTATACGATTAAGTAATTAGACGATTAATTATTGTTCTCCCCTACTTTTTCTTCGTCTATTTTCTACGTATATATATTTGTACTAATTCCCCCTCCATCCCTTCTATATACACATATATATCTCTTTTTCTATACATTATTAGTAATGATGAATTTGTTTGAGTCTTCATTGAAAATATAATATGTTTATTTTTCTTTCTTTCTTTTTTTTTTTTTTTTTCATTCTGTTCATTCGAATCTTTAGCTCATGTGCAAGATGGCTCCACTAATTGGAAGAGAACTTACGGAGAGGCTGTTCCTAGATAGATTTGCAGAACTTTGTACCGATGAAACATTTTACGTGAGGAAAGTCTGCGCGGCTAATTTGGCAGATTTTTGTACGGCCGTTAGCAAAGAATCTATTGAAAATATACTGGTGAGTTATTGAATGCTTTTCAAATAGATATCGGTCCGAGTAGTTTTGATAACTATATGTAATTTGTAATGAATGTTTTTTTTTTTTTAACAATTTACAGCTACCGAGGTTTATAGATTTATGCACCGATGATGTTTGGGGTGTACGTAAAGCTTGCGCGGAGGTCATGATGTCGGTATCTTGTTGCGTATCTCTTCATCATCGACAACTTACATTAGCACCAGTTTTTGCTGTTATGTTATCCGATACATCGAGATGGGTCAGAATATCCGCTTATCCGGCACTTGGACCGTTCATTTCAACATTTGCTCAGCAATTCACTGGATTGTCGTACAATCAGTATGGAGAAGTTGTTTTTACGGATCAACAGGGTGCAGAGTTGAAGTACAAGTAAGTTAACCATTATCTTGTAACGAGCGTTGTTCTCACATTACTTGTGATTCGTCCTTTTTAACATTTCATTTTATCTGTTCCGTACAACTGGCATAATATTTTTAATAGTCTTCTCCTCCACAGATTATCTTATTCTAATCCCCGACTGCCAGTACTTCCGGAGAATTTTTTTGGCGAAAGTACGAACGAAAAATTTGAAAGTGAAGACCGCAGCCGTGCAAGGCTCAGAAAAAAGGCGAGATGTAGAAGGTATATGTCCGACGGGGATGCTGGCGAGGACGAAGGATCCCAGGATGATACAGACAAGTTTAATCCTTTTCAATATTATTACGTTTCACCCGAAATGCCATTGGATTTGGAAATTGTTGAGGCTGGAAGATCGCCGCCAAAGGAAGAAGAGAAACAACAAGATGAAAACAGACCAGTGGGAAGCCAGGATAACAAGGATAAAGAGGGGAAAGAAAATATACAGCCTGAAGGTACCTCGAATAATAATTTCGAACAAGATATACAATTTGATTCCGGTGGTGGCTCTCCAGCAAATTCCAGGGGCCAACGACGCTTCCTTGAACATCCTACCCTGATGAATGATACCGCTGAAGTTAGCTCCGACGATTCATGTGACCAAGGGGAAGGTAGCAACAGCAGTTCCCCGACACCAACTAAATACACATCCGAAGGAAGCTACCAGTCCATCGTGCCTCAAACTCTTATAGATAATTTTGTAATGATGCCATCGCCTTCGTTGGCTTTCGATACAGATTCGGAAATATCTCATCACTGTGCATTCAGCTTTCCCGCTGTAGTTTTAACGTTGGGAAGGGAAAACTGGCCTTTATTGGTTGACGCTTACAGGACGCTAACTTGCGCTTTACAATGGAAAGTTAGACGCACTTTAGCTTCTAGTATTCACGAGGTCGCTATAATACTAGGTGCAGATTTAGCAGCCAGTGATCTCGTTCCAATTTACGATGGTTTTATAAAAGACTTGGACGAGGTCAGGATCGGAGCATTGAAACACCTCGCGACCTTCCTCAAGGTTTTAAGACCGAAAGATCGCTGCCAGTATCTCCCGAGGCTCGGTGATTTTTTGGTCACCGACACCGAGTGGAATTGGCGATTCCGCGAGGAACTTGCCAATCAATTATTAGAAGCTGTAACCCTCTTCAATCCCAACGATGTTTCGAAATGCATCGCACCACTTGCCCTTCATCTACTCGTAGACAAAGTTGCCGCAGTTCGGACGGTCGCACTCGCCTTGGTAAGCCCATAATTTTTGCCATCGATTAATATCATTCCGCAATTATTTATTCGTCTATTTATAATATCATTCAAATTATCTCTTCAACAGGTCACTCAAATAATATCGTATCTATCGGTCGACGAAGCTCTGGTCACGGCGTTGGTTCAAGAACTTGGTGACATGCTTCCTCGTTCGGTAAAATGGACACGGAGACAAACTTACGGTATATTATGTTCCCAGCTAATAACAAACGGCGCGATAACCGCCGATAGATTTTCAAGGGAAATGTTACCGCACCTGATAGATTTGTCTTGGGACACGGTGCCAAATGTTAGACTATCAGTTGCCAGAACACTAGCGAGACACGTTGCTACAAGAGGACGTTAGTATTAATAAAATTAACATTGATATTCAAAGTTTAATCAACGTTTCGATTTTAATTGATGACGATTTGTTTCTTTTCTATCTTTCAGCCGAATGGCAAGGAGGACCGGAGCAAGCGGAGGCTGTGAAAACTAAATTGAAACATTTGCGGCAAGACGTTGATCGGGATGTTCGCGAACACGCAGTTCTGATCAGGACGCATTAGCATACGGAAAAAAAAAGAAAAGTAAAATGGTTCCATCCTTTACACTGGTGGTGCAGGGTTAGGATAGAATCTACCTGCTCCGATACCTACCACGTGTTTGTTGGACCCCTGTGATTCCGATTGTTGAATGAATGTACGCCGAAAACAAAGATTAGATATTTGTCAAATTTGCGAATGCGAGTGGAAAAAAAACTATTTCTTTTTTTTCTTTTTTTTTTTCTCCGTTTTTTTTCCATTCTTTATTATATTTCTTTCATGCCTCAAGCCTTATTACTAATTAATACTATTCCATGTTTTTTTTCCCTTCTACCACTAGCACCCTATACTACTACTTCTACTCATTTCCTACGTCATCGATATTCCGAGAAAAAAATTCCTTAGATTTTCGCGACTAAGTATTTGTCTTGGAAAAAAAAATTAATGAAAAAAACTCGAAAAAAAAAGAAAAACAACTGAAAAAAAATAAATAAATAAATAAAATAAATAAATAAATAGGGAACTTTGATAGAATAGATAGGATAATATGAATTATGAGCTTTTCTGTAATTTCTATACTATATTGTAACAACGTATAAGTTGTGTGTAAGTATACTCGAGAAAACGAATCGATTTCCTTTTGATATATGCCTGGTTCATACCGAAAGCTTGTTACGTCAATTAAAATTGGACTTGTTAAAATATTCGTAAGTCCGGTAATAATTGATGATTCTTTATCCCCTCACCCCCCCACCCCGCCACCCCCACCCTCTTCGTCTGACTAATTTTCGTTAAGTATTAAGCGTTATGAATTTTAATTATTTCACCATTTTTTTCTATAAAAATTACCAAATATCTGTCGGATTGGTTTTATTTTATTTTTACTTTCTTCTCTCAACTTTCAAATTTTAATAACGTTGCGGCCTCATCCCTCCACCTCCCCCCCTGCCCTTGCCCCCTGCCACTACCCTACAATACAATGCTGAGATAAAATTTAAATTTTCGTGTCACCGAAAAAAGTGACAGCTAAAATCCCTCCGAATTCCGCGATGACGTCAATTCTCTGACGTTCGCATTAAACACCGTCTTCGCTACTAGAAAATAGTACGTTGGCGTTTACCGCTGAGCTCAAGTCTTAATTACCTAATTCATCAACAACAATTAAATAACGTCTTAGTGAGTATAGAAAAAAATCAGTTCGAGTTACCGGGAGAAAACTTGATATTCTGTGAGATAGAATTACGCTGTAGATTTGAATAAGATATTAAATATACGGATGAAGAAAAAAACGAAACGAACAAAAAAAAAAAACAGCTTGTACGATGCAGTAAATTTTTCTTAGACGTGTAATAAAGTCCAGATAAAATGCATCATCGTTGTGATCGCCATAAATTAAAAAAAAAAAAAATAATCCTTTTGGATAAAAATCTTTAGAATTAATATCAAACGGAAATAAGTATACATATATAGATATAAATATATTTTTTTTTAATTCATTTAATTGTTGTCATTATCGACGACAATTTTTTCACCAAATAATCTTAGGTACTAGCTACGCTGCTAATGCCGTATGCAATTGTACAGAAGACGACGATGTCGATTTCCGTCTCTTTATAAAATAATGATAATGATAATTATGGTAATTTAGATTTACGGAGTATTTGGGAAGAATGGGGAAACGGCTGTATAAATAATGTAAAAATAAAAAGAAAAAAGAAAACAAAAAGAAGAGAAGAAACGAAAAGGAAAATACATACTGAGAATTGAAATGATACATGAAATACCGAAACTTAGTTTGTATAAAATCCACTCAAAATTTTATACATAATAAAAACATTGTAACGCGATCCACCTTATAACCCGTATAATAGACATAAAAAAAATAATTAAGATACCGTCGATCTTGTAATATTAGAAATAATATAGTTTGATACTGATCGACTGATAAAATATTGAAAGTGCCCAACGATTGTTGAATATTGATAATCATTGAGAAAGAAATTTCATTATTGTTTTTTTTTATTCGTACAGGCACGAAACAACTCAACGATTATTATTTTATTTTCTTATTTATTTTTTAAACCAACACTCGGTTCAATTGTGAATATATATTAGGAAGAGTGTTGTTTAAAAACATTGTGTATAATATTGTCATTATCGTATCGCAATTGATTGAGAATGATGAAAAGTAGTAATAACAATATGGATTATATCGAATAACGATAACAATGATATTAATAATAATAACAACAATAATGATAATAATAATAAATCTTAACCAATTTGTTACACTTATATGTAATTGTTGCTTTATTTATTAGGGGAATCTCTGGAATCGATTCGACGCGCCAAATACGAAAAGAATTTGGACCTACACCGGTAGTCAATTTCCAATCCTTCGCGACCTTTAGCATCGTCAATTTCATAATTACATATCCGTAAGTATTACGGAAACTTATGTTTGAATTCGTTACTTATATGAATGAACCACTGAAATGTACAATTTCAGTGGAATGAACGAACAAGTAGAGTTGAATAAGGAGCCTGGCAGCCGGCAACCAGACATACGCCAAGATGGCGGATCTCAACCGGCGAGTTCGACGCTCGTCTTCTTTCTTTCGAGTCACAAGTCGGCTTATGTTTTCCAATATGGAAGGAGTAGAGACAACTTTAATTTGTGGTCCGTCTGAAGTTACGGACACGTTCATGTTTGAGGTATTATTAAAGATTTGGAGTGGTCATTAGCTTTGGTAAGAATTTTTGTAAATCCTTTATTCATAATTCGTAATAGGGTGCTATACATTGGGCTAGAGAAGGGCAACGCGTTGTATACGTGACGCCAAAGCCCTTCGAATCTTTACCCCCTAGGTATCACGACAGCGTTGGATTCCAGGGGGAGAAATTAGAGATCCTTCAATTAATCAAATTCATGTAAGCATCAGCGATAATATGAAACATCATTTTGAGGACATTAGTGGTTAGTGTTTGTGATAACTTTCCAGGTATCTACCGGACTACGAAAGCTTGGTAGACCTTTTGGTAGACTTGGATACGTATGTTGCTTTGCCATCAGTTTTATTCATCGACAAGTTAGAAAACTACGTCCCAAACTCGGGGGATGCTGGCCCAGGTGGCGCTGAAATGCTGATCGCTAAAACATGCGCTGCTGCCATAGATACCATGAAAGCCTGCTCGCGAATACTGGAGAGAAAGGTTCATTTATGCGCAACTTTGCCAGCTGAAGCTCTCGGTAACGTTCATTCAATTTACTTCGATAATATTTGGTGCTGTTCTATCGACGAGACAAATCCAAGCCATCCAGACGGGAAGATGATCATCTTCAAAAAAGTTACCTGCGCGATCGATGGACAGTCCTTCAAATTCAAATCCTTGGAAGACGGGACCATCGTTCTACGAGAAATATTCAAAGAGGTTTACAAATATGTTTAATTAATTTTCGGTTAATTATCACAAATGGCTTGATACGTAAGACTTATTACTCTCTACAGATATATAGAACAATCATGTACACTCGCGTTTTTTTTGTTTTTTTTGCCTTCTACCCATAATCAATTTGTGTTTGAAATATTGGAACAATTTATTTTTTTTAAATTGCTTCCAAGAATTGCAGTATAGGTATTTATACGCTCTACATGTTTTCTTTCTAAGAAGTGAAGTAAATCGTTTGGCGATATCTAAACGAGCGGCGGTGGACCTGCAGTTGGAATTAGGATATGGGAAAATAGGTAAAAATTCTTAAACCGTAGCCTACAGGTAAATATTCAGACAGAATATAAAACCGATAACTATATGCATATAATCTGTATAATATCGGTGTGAAATGAGCAGATATGTATACGTAATGGTTAATTCCGCTCATTATAGAAACCGCGTTATTATACTATAATCGTGATTTTATATTTAAAAATACGTATGGATAAACAAATATATTTTAGACTTATATCAGCTTTCAGCACTTTTGGTTAACCAGTTGGTAATAAAATTTACAAGTCCGTCGTTACCGTGCCTCGTATATTTATGAGAAAAACGGTATATCCGAAGTTCAATCCCATAAGGGAAAACTATATTTCATTTGAATGGTTTTTTTTTCTTCATATAATTCCTATTGTATCGCGTTTAAAAAAAAAAAGGTGACGCGGTCTAAATACGTATATTATAAATCGTTTTTCTCTTCGAAGCTTAAAGGATCCCGCGGGCATCGGTTGCCCCAAGTTCTATCGAAGGTAGGAGGATACGGCGACGGTAATGTAACGGGGTGGAGGAGGAGGGAGGTAGAGGATAGCCTGCGGTGCTGCAGCGCAGAATGCGACGGAGTCAAGTGCATCGGAACGGCTTCGACGGCGTCCCATTGTCTGGCTATCTCGGCTCCTCGTGGCGACTTGCAGACCTGTTCGGTAAGCCTCGAAACTCCCCTGATTTCCCCCTAAAGGCTCTCCTCGCTCGCCAGGGGGGCCGATCCCCGACCCAGGTGTTCAGGTTACTCCGACGCACGTGTCAGTAAAACCTTTCCTTTCCATTCTCATTCCTTTCTCATTTTACCGACATGTGTACCTTTTACATCGGTTTCGTTTCACGGAACCAGGTATACCTGTGTTCCGCCTGAAATAAAATCACCCCAATTTTATCCATCAAATCCTCTGTTTCACCCGCACCTTAGATTCTACGGCTAAATCCTGGAAAATTTCACTCCGTTTAAACCTTTACGCATTAATTAATAAAATCTTACAGGGATATTCGTTACGTGGTAACGAAATTAAACTACACGTTCAAATTGTACCGGAGTTTATTTTACGCCCGGTGACTACCGCGGGGATAGCTGAGAGTGAGAAAAAGAGCGGCGGTGAAGAAGGAGCGGGGAGGGGGCCTTAGGGTCCGGTGAGACCCCCGCATACCTGAGCGAACAGGTGTGCCAGAGACTGGTAAGCCAGCTATATAGAATCCTCTAGCCTGTTAACTTTAAGTTTGTTGAGTTTGTCGACGCCCAGATCAGGGACGCAACAACCTGGAGGCAGCGAGTTGTTAAATTTCGATCATACGAGCGAACGAAACGCCGATAAAAACCAACCATTGTAGGCGTAGTAAGAAAACAAGAAAAAAAAAAAAAAACTTCCAAAAATCGTATCGTTCCAACTTTCGTCCTATAGGTTTTTGCGAACCACAAGCTACCAAGCCGCATTTATAATCTTCGCGGTATAGAGATTTTTCGGAAAATTATTCGGAACATGTATTGTGTCGGGTAGTTAAAAAAAAAAATGGCATAAAATATCGCCCGATTCTTCGCGTTTTGTTTCTCCTTCACGATCATCGCTTCGGTTTCGCGCGAAAAGCTACATTCCAAAGTCCCCCGCATCGTCGGGTAACCAGTTTTCGAAGCAAGAGCAGTTGATCGGAAGGCCACCGAAATCCTGCAGCACTTTTGTCCCCCGCGATCTTTCAGCAATACAGATATATACCTACATAGATTATTAATCCAAGTGCGAAACTTATAAACTCAGAGAACTAACGTTCTTATATTAATTATCTCGTCATTATTGTTATCTTTTAATTATACGCGTATATACGAAAAAAAGGGGGAACGCAATATGATTTGTATATTATCGTTATATACATATAATTTAGCGCATCAAGACATATGGCAAATCGCAGCTTCCTCCGGGTTAACAAAAATAAACCTTGTTCTCTTCCAGTTTTCTTCGACTTGTATAATGTTTTGTTTTTTTTCTTGTTAAAAAGAAAAAGATTAAAAGAACAAACAAATTTTTAAAGAGAAGAGGCTGATGAATCACAAAAAAAAATATATATATAAGAAGAAGAAAAAAGAAGAAACGAAGCAAAGAAATAATAAGCGATTATAAGAATAACATTATTTTCTCTCTGCAACGTAAACCGCTTTCAGTTTTTCGTTGCAATTTCACGCAGAACCGAAGTGTTATCATATTTACGAAACCGGGCTTCTGAGTAGTAGTAGGTAGTATAAAATGATGATGAAAAACGAAACCACAGAAAACACAAAACGGTACAAAAATAAATGAAAATTAAAATACTATCTATACTCCGAATAATATAATTCTTATAGAAATTCAAGCGTCTTTTTTTGTTTGTTAATTTTTTCATAATTAAGATTACGAATCGATACGATCGTCGTATTGGGGGATGTGTCGGAGTCGAATAAGTTAGAGGGACTATTAGGAATAGGAGGGGGCGGGACAAAGGACGGCCGTTAGTAATGAATTGATTATTGAAATTTAATAAATTTAAAGAAACAGAAAAAAAGAAGAAGAATGCGTAGATTAAGTATATGTATAAATATAAATCTGGCTCTACGTTGTACCGCTACCAACAAGAATGCAAGTAGCTACCCAAGTGGCTGGCAAGTGGCTTTGCAAGACACCATCACCAACACCATATCATGATCATCGTCATCATCGTCATCATGATCGTCGTGGTCGTCGTCATTATCATCATCATCATCATCATCATCGGAGCACACAAGCCGCGGCAGCAGCACTAGTGAGAAACGGAGTCAGTTGCTTCCGAGCGTTTGGGTCGACTGGACACACGCGCTCGAGTACCGGACATTATTGACCGATCTCAGGTCTCGTGGCGTTAATAAATCCAAATTATTCTATTAACGATACGATCGCCGTTACCATTAAAATATACTGTTACCTATTATCCTCGCTATTGTTTTTTATAGTCCCGGTAATCGTTCTAATGACACAGCCTCGTGCCATGTGCGAACTCGATCGTATCGTACTTCGTTAGATAGAACTATACCTAATTAAAACACGTACAAATAAAAATACAAACTTAGATAACGAAAGAAGAGGAAAATCGAAATCAAAAGAAAAAAGTTAAATCGATAGGAATTATAGAATAGAATATAGAAAGAAATAAAAAAGATTTTCATATCCGCTGTGTGAAATTTATTACAGAGAGAAGAAAAGAGAAGAGAAGAGAAACTGAATATTATATATATAGTAATATAAAATAGTGTGCCAGTGGTGCAGGTGAACGGACAACGTGGTGTCAAGTGTCATTAGATTTATGCGGAGGAGAATAAATCGCGAATAATAATAATAATAACAACAATCATTTTTATATTAATTCGTCACGAGGACTGAAGTGAAGTGAGGGAGGAGGAGGGTGTTGTCCGAGGAGGAGCGAAAGGAGGCGGCGGTAAATTCCGCACCAGTTCACGATGCTCCCTCGAAAACGTCCTTCCGCGTTCACCCTGATATTATTATTCTTCACTCTAATTATCGTTAACAATTCGATAGCCGTTACAACCGCAAAGGTAAGAATAAACCTATAGACCTAGCGGTATCGTTATTTGAAAAAAAAAAAAAATCTAAAGAAATTTAACAGCTCTTGATTTAATATAAAAGCTGTGATTTTTATTGTTATCATCATCGTATATGTCGAAACATATATCTATACGCTGTTGGCTAATATAATTCAAATCTATAATCTCTTTATTTTATTATCTTTTTTTTCTTTCTGTATAATTATAATTTGAATGACGTTATAGACCATGTTTCACTTTTATTATACACGTGTACCTATTTTATATATTGTAGAGGATTTTATTTATTGAAATATTCTTATAATCAATGTCCAACTGTCCCATAAGTTATATCGAACAGCGCAGCTGATCTATCGATCGCTCTATACTTGGCGTAATTGCGCACCTTGCAGCGGTTGTAAGATTGGCATTGAACGGATAATTACGAGAGACGATTACAACGAGATTTCTTTTTTATTTTTTATCTTCCATTTTTCTTCTTTTTATCTCTTACGTTTTTCATTTATTTATTTATTTTATTTTTTTCCATTCAATCTCAAATCGTTGACGATAATTTATATATCAGCTGCGATATATATATATATGTATATTGTTAGTACAAATCCTGAACATAAGTTTTTCTTATTCTTTAAAACCGGAAATACCGACCAGTCCGAATACTTGAGTCACTCACGATTTGATTCGCGCTTTTAATTTCCTTTTTTTTCCCTCTTTTTCTTCTTTCTTTTTATGTTTCTCCCTCATTTTTTCATCATGCGCAAGTATATATATATGTATAGAACACTTTTAATTTCGCGATAACAATAATAATGATAATAAGAAATATTTGTTTCATTTTTAAAGTATATAACATATGAGAATTAACGTTGATTTTATTTTAATTAATCCAATCACACCTTATGGATTATAAATTAACGTGTTCGGGCCCCGTTTTGTTATGTATACATTATATGTATACGGTCGTTGATCATAATTCAATTATTTACGCAAAGTTTAGGCAAGAATTTTTGTGTTTTTTATTTGTGTTTTTTTTTTTCTTCGTTTTCCAACACCGTAAAACGTTTAGAAGGTCATCGGTGTTATATAGTATGTGGAATCTTGAGTAAATTTATTCTATCCTATCTTCAAATCTACCGGCAAACATTATACTTATACATACTTATAATAAACGGACAGTATATATAAGACTCAGGGTAATCAAACCTTTTTTAATAGATAAAACTATACAGATATTAATTATACAAATAAATATGATGAAAATTCTTCGTGATTTGCGACTGCAGTTAAATTATATTTATATATATATATATCATAACTATCGCGCACACGTGTGTATGTATATGTATATGCAAATGTAGGTATAAATACATGGACGTATATCCAAAAAAAAAAAAGAAAGAAAAAAAAAAACGTTTAATTGATCGATCGCTCGCGTTTCAAAATTTTCACACGTATTCGTGCACCTGCAGTGATATTTCGCGGATAATCAAATTAATTGTGTATATATATGTGTAGTAAAACATAATCTTTGACTCTTTTGAGATCTAATTTTTTCTTTCTTTTCTCTTCAATTCTTTTTTTCATTCATTCATTTGGGTTTCAATTAATTTCACGATCTGTGTTATCGATTTCCAATTCCAATGTCGTGTATCATCATCGATATACATTTATATAGGTATATTACAAGATCGATCGATCGGAATAAATTTATCACTGCGACTATACAATGTATATTAATTAATATAAAATCATTCATATATATCATTCGATCTCATATAATAATTTTAGAATAATTTAATAATCGTCTTTACATACCTATATACTATTAATAAAATATTACCTAATGTCATGATATATGTATAGTCATCTATACATGCATACATATATACGCATATGTATAGGTATATGTACACGTTTAATTAAAAAGTTGTTTGGAAAGTAGACGAGAGAGAAAGAGATAGAGAGAAGGAGAGAGAGAGAGAGAAGTTTGCGTGCATAAAAATATTCCTCATATATTATATGTATAATAATCCACTTCGATCGATCCGACAATCGATGATCGTTTCTTTTTTTTTCTTTAATTTTTTTATACATGCATATAGAACTAGATTTTCTTTTATATTAAATTATTTACAGACTGCATCATAATTAATTATATCTATAGCGAGATCAAAACTTATAATCGGCGATTTATGAACACGATCGATCGATCCGGATCTCATTCTCTCATATGCATATACTAAAAGGGTGTAACTGCATGAGAAAATAAACTTAGAAATTAAATTAATTAATTAGAAAAAAGAAAGAAAAAAAACTTTTTATCAAATCGAATTAGAAAACGGAAGAGACAAACGATGATCGGTAAATTATTCTGCTATACATATGCTTCTGTTACATAAAATTAATTAATTTATTTATTTACACGTACATATATGTATATATTATATATTACATGTGTATGTGTAGCGCCTGGGCACAAAGGAGCTACTGTAACTTGGTCTTGTACATTTTATTTTTATTTTTCTTGTTATTATTATTATTATTATTGTTGTCGTCGTCGTTGTTGTCGCAGTACTAATTATGGTTATTAATATTTATCGTAATTATTATTATTATTACCTATTAGTTTTTGAGCCGTCTGGTATTAATTGTTAATTATATTATATCTGCAATATTGGGGATGAACTGGGTTTGAGAAGTTTGGAATAGATATGTATACATATAGATTATGTATATGGGTATGTGTTCATTATGTGCTATAGGTATATATATATAGATATGTTGTATATACCTTAACGATTATGGTAGTGGCGCCAACGAGAAACGATCTACTTGCGAGACGCGTACGCGAGTATCAATCATTTGCATTCAACCCGTGTAACATCTATGTACATACACCTATACATATATATATATTTTTATATATACATATGTACGTATCTATATAGGCGATGTACGCATTCCGTCCTTATACGAGTTTAACAGAACAACTCGCTCCTCTATATAGAACTGCTTTGGGACGTGGAGACGTGAGCATAATTAAATAAATGATTCGGGGCCAGGATTTTAAATTAAAAATACGTAACTATTTACTTCCGTATATACTATACATATATATGGATATATCCTTACATCATACAGGTATATTATTACGTATGATATAGTTATATATATTTGACTTATAATTGTCACGGAAAATTTAGTCGTGCATGTGAGGATTGATTAATTAAATTTTTTAAATATATTCGAAGTGTTAAAAATGAATCTTTTATAAGATTTCAACTATCATCTCTTCATTTTCATGTACATACGGATAATTTTGGTTATATAAAAACTGTTGTCACTTTATATGAAGTTATAAATATCGCGCTATAAGTTTTGCAGTATTAAATTAAAAAATATAAATCTAAGTTTATATTATATACATTTTATATGTACACACATATACAAAACACTTTATCTTCAGCAGATGATGATTAATCACGGATGATTAATTTAATCGAAGAATTCATGTGTTTATATGTATATGTGTATAACGTATACGTATATAACGTGCACATACCGTAATAACGTTGGATCGCTCTCAATTTATATATCGCGTACATATAATTTTCTCTACATTTACGTATCGTACATGATATAATATAATTTTCTCTTATCTTCTATCTTTCGTGTCTGTCGCTGAAACGGATCGTTTCTGCATTCGCATAACCGTACGTCTACCGTTCAAATTTCGGTCTAAACTATACACTGCGATATATATTTCAAAAAAAAAAAACCAAAAACTAAACTAATCGTTAAACTAAAACTATATTTAACACATGGGATAAATTAGCTTTACCTCTACACGCATGCTAGTATATATTATATACATATGTATAGTACATGGGCATATTATTGCCGCAGGTTCACGATCATCGGTATGGCCGGTATGCGTGGTATGCGAAGAAAAGACCTTCCCGTCATCTCCCTCTACGTTTCAAAGTTTATTTGTTGTTTACTAATTTTTCTCCGTTGTGTATTATCATTATTGTTATTGTATAGGTATTATTTTGATTATTCAATCATTTTTTTCTTCTTCTTTTTCTTTTTCTTTTATCGGCCAGTGATCCGCCATTGGAACTGCCCGTGGGCAATACCGTTATAAACTTGTATAATAATATACATTTACATCTGCGTATTATACAAATATTATTTATAATAAGTATATGTATCTATACAATGTGATACAGATATATTTTAATTTTAATTTTTGAAGACGTGAATTTTCTATTTCTCAATTTTAATTGTGTATATTCTTTATTTTGCAGGAGGATTGCAAACGAAGATTGGCCGAATGCACGATGAGCGGTAGAGCTGGTGTGGCGGTTTGCGGTAGCGACGACGTCACGTATCCGGATCAGTGCAAATTTATATCTAAACAATGCGAGGGAGCTCCTCTTCTGATAAAACATACGGGGCCCTGCAGTCCAGGTCGGTATCCCCTTCTTCTCGCTCCTCTTTTTTATTTCTTCCTCCGTCGTTTTTGTCGTTTGAAAAATAGAAAATGAAAATTAGAATTGAAATTAAGATGGAAATTTGTGGTGGTGATTTTTTTTTTTTAAGAAACTCAGCCTTGCTTCACCGCACGATTATCGGCCCGACCAGGAGCCCGACCCATGTGCCGATCGGACGGTACTTATGCCCAGGTACAGTGTCACGTTGAAACCGGCTATTGCTGGTGCGTCACGGGCCAAGGTCGTCCGATTCCAGACACCTCGGTGAGGCACCAAAGACCCCGATGTCCGAAGATCGGTCCCTCAGGAGGAGGAGGTTCGGCTTCGACCCGTTCCGCCCAACGCAGAAGATCGCCAACCGCCTCGAAGAATCATAAGCAATTCAATAATCGGCATAGGAACACTTGCGACAGAGCTGAAAAAACAAAGTTCAACAACAACTTGATAGACAACTTCAAAATCGAGTACAGAAGGACAAATATTTCCATCGATGGTAAGAAGTTTTATAGTTTTATATTCACACGCGTCGTGTGTCGGACGATCGAGAGGACGATTTTTTTTGTCTTTTTCCCATTTCTCCTGATCCTTTCGTAGGTGACAAAAACGTGGAACGCGTTTTATCATGGAAATTTATGACCCTCGACAAGGACACGGACGGGTTTTTGGACCGCGACGAATACCGCGAGTTGAGAAGACTCGCGAGGAAAGCTGTTAGGCCGAAAAAATGCGCCAGGACTTTCGCCAGGACTTGCGATTTGAATCGGGACTTGAAATTATCCAGACAAGAATGGGGCGCCTGCTTAGCCCTGGATTTCACACGTAAGTCTGAAGCATCTTATTATCATCATTTTCATTATTATATTCATTTTCTTTTTCTTCCAATTACTTTTCTCCTCGCAACCCGCACGACATAGCATGCGTAAGAATCAGGAGCATGAGATCATTTACTTTTTTCTATTTTTCTCTCTGCCTTTGAAAAATAAAAAAAAATCGAACAAATATTTCTCACAACATTATATAGCTGCGGTATCGTTATATTATATACGTAGTATAAGCGTATTAAAAAAAAAGAAAAATAATTCATCGTTTCGCATGGTTGTGTAACGTTATAACCGACTAATCCGATAAGTATTTTTTCTCTAATTAATAATTTACTAGTTGGTTTGTTTTTTTCTTAATTGCTTTTATGTGTATTTTTGGCGCATGCTGACCTCTTTCTAAACTTCATTTAATCCGTGTACCAATTTCTTTCATAATCTCATCACATGTGTATCATTTATTTTGGTTTTCTAATTTTTATTCTTTCATTTTCTGATTAAAATTAATAACGCGATATTCCGAAATCGTCCTATCCTAAAACGCATAAATGAAAAGTGAGGATATTGCAACAGGATGTGAGTCGAAATAGTTCTCCGTTTTTTTTTTTGCATGAATTATTTTATTTTTATTTGAAATTTAAAAATTTTAAATACGAATTTTGTAAGTTGACGTTCGTGAATCTTATTATACCGGAAGTTTGCCCACACACGGTACTCGATTAGTACGAAGAAATTGAACCAATTGACCTCGCGTGTGTCACGTGCGTGTGACACTGACAGTCGCAAACATAAGCTCTACTTGTGCTACACGGTGCGCATTAGCTACAATAATAATGAGAATAATAATATTGAAACCGCAGTTTATAGCCACGATGATCATGATTCTTATCAGTATACCCAACCCATACATGTGTACGCATCTAGGTACATATATATTCGAATATCCTTTGTTGGCTGCACCTACGCTTTAATAAAACATTATTTATATAACTGACGTTATAATATCATCATATATATACATACACATATGTTTAACAATCACAAAAATTATAAATAATAATATTTAAGGACCGCGGCTTTAAAGTATATAGAGCTACGTGAATTCAACAATCGCGTATCATTCGTCATTTAAAAATTAAGTAATTAAGAAATTAAAGAATTCTTAAAAATTTCACATTAATCCGAATTACCTATACGTACGGTAAACTTATAGATGTTGCATTAGGGCACCTCGTGTGACTTGAGAAAAATTTATAGGAATGAGAAAAAATAATCGAAAACTTTTACCCTACACACTCGGAAGAGGAGAGGTACTTATTAAGGGAAGATTTTCTCGAAGTTTAGATAAAAAATTTTTATATTTTCGACCACGTACTTACGTTTCACGTGGACGAACCTATACATACCTTTATAATTCTCCTTTGACCGGCTGCGTATCTCCAGCCTTGAATCATTTAATCGACCAGATGAATTACTTGTACCAATCTTGCTACGTACATAAAGTGCATTTACATTTGATCCCTAACGTCGGCTAAAGGACTGTAATAATAATAATAATAATAACAACAATAGTATAATAATAATAATAATCGAATTTTGTTGGTGTTGTTGCTGCCGCTGTTGTTATAATACGTTGCTGTTGTTGCTGCTAGCGCTTTTGTTCTTTTTGATTATTTATTTTATTTTTATTTGTATTTTATTTTATTTTTTTTGTATAATAGATCGTAGCGCTGTATAATATGTGTATCGTATTTTTAAATGTAAGAAATCAGAAGAAAAAGAGAGTGGAAAAGGAAAAGGAAAAAAAAAGAAAAGAAAAGAAAATTACATTGCTGCTGATAATATTGCATATATTATAATATGTGAATGACATAGACAATTATATAGGTAAGCCAGTCGGCTGAGTGACATCATTATTATCATTTAGTACGTTTGTTCTTGTCGCTGAACCCAGGCGCAGATGAGCGCGCTGAGGTCCCTGAGGCGCAGAGGACCCGCGCCACTGACCAAGGTAACTTCTATACGTATAGACTTAATTTGCAATTTAATTTGCAACGCCTTTAACAAGTCTATTTAATTTTTTTTTTCAATATCCTCGAATAATTCGAATCTAGTAATTTTTTTCCCCTGATTTTTCGAACTACCTACCTATGTACATTATTTATTATTTTTGTATTTATTATTTCATTCTGAAAACTGACGGAGCGCAACAATTCGGCCAATATTTGTAATAAATAAATATATAGTATGGTATGTATTTTATATTATATATATATGGATCAAAGGAAACAGAAACAGCAAACGATCTTCGAAATTATGAAAAAAAAAAAAAATGTACACTAAATTAATTGCGAAAGTATTTTTATGTTTTTTTTTTTTTTTTTTTTTTGTATCCCAAATCCGAATCAGATTTCAGTTTATGCGTAGCTATAAGATTGTGTGTTTTATTTTTTCTTTCTTCTTCTTCTTCTTATCATTATTTCCATTAATTTATTTTATCTTAAGATTTTTGCGTATCTAATTATCGTGCACGTGCACCAACTCGCCCCCTTGACCCCTGAAAAATCATAATACATCCGCGGCAACCTTAAAATTACCGCAGCTTCTATAAACACACAGAAATATACACAGACACGGTGAATTTTTCGAAAATATGATCGTAAAAAAAATGTGAAGAAGGACAAAAAAAAGATATTCATTGTTCAACAAATTTCACCTCTCATAAAACTATATAAATATATATGCTCCATGTGCTTGTATATAAAAATGGAATTGCATGTGCTTTATATAAAAAAAAAAAAGAACAAAACGAAACATATATTATAGATAAACATTACACAAACGTTTATTTGGTGCGGTGAAGGATTTTTTTTGTAAACTAATGAAAAATATTTGACAGTTTTTTCTTCTGTGCTGTTTCCGAATGAATATTAATTTCATTGAATTTCGTTTGAACAGTTTTGATAGGAAATCAAGGAACTCACCGACCTACTTTTACAGAAGAAACAGCAGATCCCAAAGAGGAAACTGAAGGTTATAGAAAAAACAATTGTTTAATCAATTAATTGAATTAATTTTATTTCGAATTTGAATTCGGTCTTCAATTTTCATGTATATTATGTGTGTGCGCAGCGAACGATTGCATATCCGATAGAAAATCGGTTCTCGAAGATCAGAAGCAAAATGCGGAATCGAAATTTTACGTACCCCAATGTACTCCGGATGGAAGGTACAGCAAGGTACAATGTTATTCCGGTTATTGTTGGTGCGTTTATCAGGATTCGGGAAAACCGATTCCCGGTACTTCGGTAAAAGATGGAAGTCCGAATTGTAATCCTGTACCAGAACCGAACAGACCGATGAAGGGTAATTAAAAAAAAAAACTACAAAGCAAAGAAAAAAAAAACTAAAGTAGACGGTAAAAAAACATTCGTCAATTGTAACGCAGGTTGCCCAGATCTCAAGAAACAGGCGTTCCTCAAAGACCTGATGGATCTTATGCAGAAAAAAATGAAGGCCTCGAGTACAGAGTCTGACGAGACGACTCTCAAGTGGCAGACATCCAATGAAGAAAGGATAGCAACTTGGCACTTCGTCATGCTCGATAGAAACAAGAATAAGGTATACAAATGGTGTTTAAATATATCGTTTTATCCTACAGATTTTGTTATCGAACGAAAAATTAAGTGTTTGTTTTTTTCTTTCTTTCTTTTCTTTCCTTCTCTCTTCTTTTCTTTCTTCTATCGATTTATAAACTAGGTTTTGGAAAGAAAAGAATGGAAAAGTTTTCGCACCATGGTTGCGAATAACAGACAATTGCGTAGATGTGGTAAAAAATTACCAAGGTATTGCGACGTGAATAACGACAGAAAAATCAGCATGACCGAATGGTTGAACTGCCTCAACGCTCAGCGAATTATGCCAGGTAAAAAAATTAAAACCAAAAACAAAAAACAAACAACACATATACATAAGAATTCAATTTTTATGGTTCAAATAGTGTCGGTTTATTCCACAGCCGACAGTCCGACGAAGACACCAGCCGAGAAGATCAAGAGAAAAGGACCAAATCCTATCGATCAGATTTTAATTGCTGACTAAAAGAGAAGAAGAAGAAAAAGAAACAAAAAAAACAAAAACTATCTTGTGATATTTATATGGAATTTTGAGGATTACCCATACTCCGCGTATATTGGCGCATATTTTTTAAATAACTATATAGAAATATTACTAATAATAATAGATTTGGATAAAAATTCATATACACATATATATAAAACATATATACATATACATATAATACCTATAATAACATACCGGTAATCAAACACGTGCCTAGCTTGAAAAAATTTTATTTTTACTTTTATATCCAGTGATGAAATAATTCTTTAATCATTTTTAACCCGAGTCTCGTTTCCCTTAACAATGTATAAAATATTTACCCGGCCGCGTTAGTCGCGAGAAAGGAAAAATAATAATAATATTAATAACAACGAGAAGCTAAAAAAATTAATAATCGATCACGTTTATATCGTTCAATGTCTATTTTTTACGTAATTATAATAATGACGACGATGATGATGATGATGATAATGATAATCTATACCTACCTATAATAGTATACGTAATATAAAATGGTAAAAAGTATTAAAACAAGATATAGAACTACAGAATATAGAGAGAAAATGAAAAAATGTATATATTTATTCATATTACAGATATTAATCAATAGGTATAAATTTAATGTCGGACGTTGAGGTGCTGGTACTACATGAAGTAGACTTTAAAAAGCCGATTGAAATTTCAAATTGACAGAGACGAGCGGGGGCGTGCAGATTATCAAAGGCGGTCAAATTTGACACGTCGAGGTTGGTCAGTTGCACGGTTAGTTATTATATGATTACGGTAAAAGACGTAATTAAATAAATATAATAAATTTTTGTTTTTAAGAAAAATAACTTCGCGATTGCTAACAGAAGTTGTTACATAGATTAAATTTGATTGTATTTTTATTTTATTTTTTGTTTTTTTTCACCAAACCGTACGTATATAAAAACAGACGTAATATTTTTTAGCATAGTTCCTTGCGCAGTGCCAATTACAGGTATGATAATAGTCAATCCATAGAAGAACATATATAACTATTTTTATTGACATGATTAATCGATAACGCGCGTGATATTCGCGTTTAAACTGTTTCGTCGATTAATTTTTCGAATAATTTTTTATAAAACGATATCGTCGAGTCATTTTATAAAGTAATTATATAGCATCTTGTTACACATCACAACCAATCATACACGATTCACTACTTTATCCTCCTTCGATTATTGTGTATAAGTGCAATAAACGTTCAATTTATGTAATTTATGTATTTACTATACGTTCAGTAAAGAAAATTTTCATACGCGCCTTGAGAAATAATAATAATAATAATAATAACCGTAGCAATGATACAACATCACAGACGCTTCTACGCCCTGACGTACTACACCTGTAAGAAAGTATGGTGGGAAATTGGATATTCAGGAATGGACAGGGCGAGAAAGAAGATAAACGTGAGTTGCCATTGAAAATGTATATTTCTACATAATCAGATGTGATTTTTGTTAAACTTGAAAAATATTTATAATAAAATACCTAACTTACATGATGAACTCACCCAGAAGAACGGAACTGGGTCGACGCTCTGAATACAGTCATACTCACAAGAGGGTTGAACACAGGATAGCGAATTATACGTATCGCACATGACATACTTTTCTAGTCTTATGTCTTAAAATACTCGATCCTGATATCCACTGTCCGCCATACTCGAACTAGGCTTTGCGGGACCGCCAGGTACTGGATGATGTGGGTGACGCATGTGGCCAGGCCGCCTCGGAGGTGCCAAATATTCAAACATACTTTGAGTGTGTTGCGCTAACATTTTACTTAGATCACAGGGCATGGGGTCGGTCCAGAAGAAGTCGTGGTTCAACGCAGAGTCGGAATCGTACCTCTTACTGGGATCCAGGATCAGCAGTTTGTCGAGAAGGTCACAGGCAAAAGGGTCCTTCACGTAAGGCTTCAGTCTCTCTTTGACCTGGTAGATAGAATACGCATAGATTTATTATCGATAAGATTGGCACACATTGAATTTCATTCGCCGGAAATGATACATACTTTTCTTTTTTGTCCTTTGGGTAGTTCCATTTTGTTAAATAATTCAAGGTTCTCTACCCCAGGCCAAACTTCTGTGGTCACGGAACCGCAAAGCTGAGAAATAAGAGTGAGCTGTTGCTGTTCGGTGTTTCCTTGCATTATCGGTGACCTGCGTGTGTACAACGCAGTTTAATACGACGTGCTCTCAAGGGAGATAATCCAAACCCCTGATTGGTTGGTATTGTTGATTTACCTGGTCCACATTTCAGCCATTATACAACCGGCACCCCACAAATCTACAGGTGGACCATAATTTCTATCTCCCAGTAGCAGCTCGGGTGGCCTGTACCAAAGCGTAACGACTCGATTTGTGTAACGATTCACTTGGCCGTTTTTGTTGGCGCTGAATGCGCGCGCTAGTCCAAAGTCAGCCAATTTAAGTATACCATTTTTAGTTATAAGAACATTAGCAGCCTTCATATCTCTGTGCAATATCTGAAATCATATTTTTATCAGTTGGAGTATCTGTACAAGAAAATAATGAGGATGGATACTCGGACACACAATTTAATTGGCATACCTTATTACTGTGAATATAGTATAGACCGTTGAGTAGTTGTTGCATGACTTTTTTAATTTCTCCCAAACTAAATTTCACATTAACATTAGACAGTAGACCAGCAAGGTCATGCTCGCAGAAGTCAAATACCAGGTAGAATGTAGAACGATAACGATTGTATTGAGCAGCTGTAACAATTTGAGTCAATAACGAGATGCAGAGCATCGAGGCATAGATTTTGAGCATTTAACTAATGCCTGGAAATTCATCGTACCTCTTGTTCGGCATATTTCAATTAAATTTACTACATTTTCGTGTTTCAGTAGCTGCAGTATCCTTATCTCTCTCAAAGCTGTGATGGGGAACTGTAATAAGCCATAGGAACCGTTGATTAATCATTGCAACGGATACTTTGAGGTTACAAAATTGCTTGCGATAATTACCCCTTCTTTTTCATTATCCATCAATACTTTTTTCATCGCAACGAATTTTTTATTTGTATTCTTATCTCTAGCTTTGAAGACTTCCCTGTAAAATTTTCAAACAATAAGAAGAGGAAGCTTCCAAGGGAAAACAATCAAAACTTGATTGATTGTTCAGCATCGGGGTTGAATCACCTACCCGAACGTTCCCTGGCCAATTTTCGCGACCTTTTCATATTTGGAAGATTCATCGCAGTGTGGAAAATCAAATTCTTCAATATATTTTTCCTTTTCTTTAGTATTCATCGCACAAATTATCACAAGTGAAAACGTTAAAACAATAATAACGGGGCCCTGGCAGCTGACGGACTCGCGAAACTGGAGGGTGGACTCGCGGGACGTGGAAATGGAATACGAGAAGGTCGATACCTTTGTCGATATTTGTGCTCGCGTCGACGTGACATGATGTTTTATTTTTTGTTTCAGTGTTGGCAAATAGCATGCGCATCTGACAGCCAACGTCGCCATTTTTACGCATATTTGCTCCGAGCGCTAGCGATAGCTGGAAGACCGATTGGAAGGTGTTTTTACAAGTCTAAAAAAAATAAACCGGCCTGCCTAATCTCACTCGGCTGTCACGCTTTTATTTAACACATAGATACGGTAAGGATCTTGTGCCAATAATAAAACATCGCGGTGGTTGTGTTTAACGAAAGTTACGATCGAGTTTCACCCTCGAAATTCAGTAGGGGTGCAATACCGACAAAGTGAAGTCAGTGTCGAGGAGGATGTTCGATCAATAATATATGCCAAAGAATTAACTATCTACGTGCATACCTACACAGTATGTAATCATGCATTCATGTATACGATAAGTAATAGTATATAACAAATATGTTGAATGGGATATCGATCGAAAAATCATAACAGGAATTCGAGGAATGTGATAAACATAATTTGACGCTCGTTTTGTCTTGTCAGCGTTAAGTTTATTTATAATTAAAACAAACAACAATTAAACAATCACAATGTCGTCGAAGTGGTCGAAAGCAAAGGTATTCTGCAATAAACTATCGCGTGAAAACCGTCAACTGCTGATCTAAACTCCCGAATCGGGCAGGTGATACGAGTGACAGCTACGAACTCGCCGAAAAAGGTTCGTATTTTCACCCATACAATGTTCAGGTTGCGCAAAATGTTTGTCGACTCGTTTCTAGCCACGTACCGCGAACGGAATACTGAATAGTAATTGTCAATATTCCGACAAGTCTGCAAGTAATTGCTTGACCCTGACATACCTACAACGCTCGCACATCGTTGTAATTCACGCGTACACGTTCATACATCTGTACTCCTTGATTTATTCACGATTCATCGTTTCTGACAATGGTTCACTTACGAATAAATTTATTCTACCGATATATCGGTTATTCATCGTAAATTAAACGTTTGCATACTTGTCGTTCGATGCTTGAAAAAGAATATTGAAAATATTTTGTAGAAGTATATTTTATTTCCGGTTGATCCGTTAATTACATATTGCAGTATAATAATTTATAATTCAAGGTGGGATTACATGCGAAAATAGAGATGCCTCATGGCTGGAGGCAGCGGCAGGTACAGACAAGGTGGACGTTTAGAGAAAGTAAATCAACAGCTTTACCATCCTCATTTCCATCCTTGTCGTACGTTCGAGCCACCCGTCACAGAAAGATTTAAGGAACGCCAAAGAGTAGAAACCATAAGAATACGCTTAAGGAATATAAATACTCTTCAAGAGCACATTCAAAGGTATCGTATTTCCATTAATAACTTGTATTAAATGCGACACATCTGATTCCTTGATAACTTATTGGGAACGAATAAATCTAGATTAATCTTAAGTTAGATATTCTGGATAACGCTGATAACACTGATAATACTGATTGAGCATTGATATAATATCGCATGGGAGTTGAGAGACGAATTTAATTTCATTGTTTTATTACACAGAATATTCACAGAATCTCTTCACTCAGATCTTGAAATAATAATCGACTGTAAGGTAATACGCACAAACCGGTGCATCATCAGGACAAGATCACCACGTTTTTATGAACTTCTCGAACCCTACTTTATATTTGATAGTACCTTGGTCAGATGTGCTCTCAATGCTCCTGGAACATTCCGCCTTGTTGAGAATTTTGTAAGGTACCGTCGGATATTCACTGTCTTAAGGCATAAATGGAATTCACCATTCCAATCTTCTATATTTTCTACTTATCACAATCCTGAAATTTATACCGTACATTGCACTCCTCTCTTTTCACACACATGACTAATTATATATCAAAGCACTCCCGATTGCTCATTACAGGACGGGTAATTGTGAAATGTCTAATCTGCATGTTTGTTAATTAATTTTTATCTACCAACAACATTCTCTGCGTAATTCCTGACAAATATTATGGTCAGTCTGACTACTTAGATAGTTTTTCTCTTGAAATGATGTAGATATCATTCAACTCTTCGTATTCCATACGTTGCTACAGTTGTGACTCTCCGCTGTTACAGACTTCTCTATACTAATTTGGATGCAACGCAAGAGGAAATACTTCTGGTAGAGCTTATCCTGAGCACATCTCGAATAGCGGAATTGAGAGGTGAGACTATCATTTCAAATCGTGTTCCACCGACAAATTTGTGGGGAGGTAGCAACGTAGGAAAAAATTTTGAGCGTTGCCGAAGAGATGCATCTGTAGATATCAGTCCCGCTTCCTCCGAAATGGCTGATTCTGGGCTGGGAACGGGATCCGTCAGCCCCCGTGATAACAGTGTATCCGAAACGTCCGGTGTTGACTTGGAGGAATCACAAGCTACGGTTGATTTTTCAACCGATGAGGATTCCAACAAAATTACTCTTAGAGATGAAGACGGCGAGAGACGGAACAAGGTCTCAACGTCGGAGCAGCATATAAATGTGTTTAATCTGAACAATACCTTTAATCACGCGCACAAGTCTTTGGAAATTTCAAGCGCAAAACACAGCGGCGATGACATCACATCTTCGGATGCAACGTGCTCGTTTGTCAGGGTAGAGCCGCAATATGCGGGAAATTTACGCGAACTGGACTCGTCGGGATCGTCCGAAGAAAATGCTCAGAAAATTCACGATAGGGCCGAGGAGATCGCTCGCTACGAAAATCGGGTGCTCGACGACGCTTTCTACGAATCCGAATCTGAAAGCGATGAAAATGAACGGACGAACTCGTTCGTGCCGACCGAATCCTTCGAGTTTATTGATCCCGTGAATATGTCACCACTGACTTCCGACCCCGAAAAAGCGCTGCAGAAATACGATAACTTTAATAAACAAGATGATGAAAAACTGGATCCTAATCCAGAGGCGAGGAGCATGACTATGGAGGAGTTGCGTCACGAATTGTCGCACTCGAATGACCTACCGATCAAAAAGAGTTCGTCGAGTACGAGTAGTTATTATTTTATAGACGCTTCGAGTTTAAATGACGAAGGGGAGGTCACCGCTTCCGATTCGTTACGAGAACGTGGATACGGAAACCGGATACCCTCGTACATTCCAAGTTCCATGGATTGTTCTTCAAACGGGTTGGGAAATCCTCAGATCGACGAACCTCAGAGATCATCGGGATCGAGGAGATTGTCGAACTTTCAGACCGGCTGTGAAAAGGTAGCGGAATTCGAAAAGGAGATAAAGATAACCGAGCGTTTGGAACCGCTGACGGAATTACGGAGGATAAAACGGTTTGATTCAACCTCGGAAGACAAGTCGGAGAATGAGAAGGAAAAAAATGCGGAGAAGGAAACTTTAGTCGTGGAAATTAAGGAGGCCGACAGCGGCGAGAGCGCGCGAGCTTCTCCGTGCCCGGATAATAGCAAGGCGGTGATAAATAGCAGCAAACCAAATCGCTCCGAAGAGCAAACAGGGTCTGAAACTAGCCATAAAGATTCCGTAGACCAAACGAATGAAACGAAAATCGCGGGATCGGTTATTTCCGAAGAGGCGATCGCGGAAGAACCGAGACGACCTTCCCTTATCAGAAGAAATACTTTCGAACTCGATCCGGATGATGAAAAAATTTCCATGCTCAGACAGGAATACGAACGGCGTCAGGGTAGCCTCGTCTTTCAAAATTCGATCCAACAGTACTCCGGGCATCGCGTTGATGGCGATTCATGTTTCGATCCGACAATCGTCCCCGATGTTCCTGCGACAGATGAGATATGGATAAAACCTGTCGACGCATTTGCTGGCCAGCAGAATCAAGATTGTAAGAATACAAATATCGAATCGAACGCTTTTGATGCCGAGAAAAATGTGGAGCAATCAGGTGAGAAAAGCAGTGAACCGATTTCTGATGTATCTGTGATTTCCGAACGACCCAGTGAATGTCCGGAAGTTATCGAGGTGGGAAGAAGATCGAAATGCATCGAAACGACTCCAATCGTATCCGGAGGAGCCGCAGCGACTGATTATTCAAAACCAACGGACAGTCCGATAGTAAGACGGAAAACTGAGTCGACGCCTATAGTTTCCGGAGGTTCCGTTCTCATGGAAGAACCCGAAGTAAAAGTAAAACCCGTGCGAATGTGTAGTTCGATGACATCGTGGGTCGTAGATATGAGCAACCCGGTAAAAGACGAAATAAATCGGTTCACCATAAAAGACAAAGTGCAGGAAACGATGTCGCAAAGTTTATCAAACGTTGAATCCATCCAGAAGAATCTGAGGAAATCAAAAGCTCCGGAGAAATTGGGTAGCTTAGGATTTTTCGTTAATTTCAACGACGCCGATACTTCTAAAGAATCTACTTCCGTCCCAAAAAAACCTAAGGCCAAAACCGAAAGCGGGGAGGAAAATGGAAACGGTAAAAATTACTGCGAGTTTTTCATCGATATATCTGAAAATAAAGGGGAGCCGGTGCAGCCGAAGGAAGACGCGACGGCGAACGGGCGGAATTTGGGTCAAAGTTCGACGCGAGGAAGTGATAAAAAAAATATTTTCTCGATGTTCATAGATCTCGGTGATCCGAAAAATTCTACGAACAAAAACAACGGTCATCCCGGCAAAACTGAACCGCGGGATAAGAGCGTCGGGGATTCAGGCACATCGTTAACTGGGCTGGAAAGAACGGCTCCGATTGACCGGTTAAAAGCGAACAACGGTAATTCAGATGAGAACGGAAGTAGCAGCGATAAAGATCAATCTATCTCAGATAAAAGAGATCCAATGGAACAGAACAAACAAAGTATTTTTATGTTCATCGAGTCTGATTCTCCAGTTGTAAGACGCCGCACGCTCTCCTCTTCTAGACCGGCTTTCAAAAGGCACTCGTGGAATGTAGATAAGGGAACCGTAGCGAATGGAAACGGAAATGGTAATGGGCATGTGGCTAAGGAATTAGTTTACCGAAAGGAACATAAGCGTGCCCATAGTCTTTCGGTAGATCGTGCAGATCTACGAAAAAATCAAACTAAAACTAGTAACTCGAGTCATTCGTTGAGCGAAGTCGCACGTGCCGATACTTTGAACGGATTGAATTCCAAGCGATTACTGGAACGGGATGGCAGCCGCAATATGGACACCTCGAGCGAGGACGTATTCGAATATGACAACCGCGACACGCCACCCAATTCGCATATTGAAATATTTAACGAGGAATTAAGAGCGTCGGTTAAACAGCACGAGTACAAGGAGCTGACTTCTACGGAGATCGCGGAAAATTTCGATGGCGAAACTAAAGCAAACGAAGAAGAATATTCGGAGATTTCTGTATGGGATAAAACCGGGACGGAAAGTACGGAGGGTCCGGATCATACTCGTAAAAGTGAAACTTTTGATATAAGCAGCGGCAGTGGACCGTCTCCGGGAAGCGATCATCAGGATTCCGAACTTTCCGAAATGCTGAACGGAGATGACCCCAAGAACGCGAACAGATCCCACGTCGTAGCCCCTCCCGGATATAAAATATTCGAAACTCAAAAATCGCTGAATGAAAAAATTAAGAAAATCGAATGCGAATTGATAAATCACGATGGTGATACGGACAAGTTACACTCCAAAAGTGTTAGCAGTTCAAAAACGGGAGAAAAAACACTCGTCCAAGATTTATCGGGGAGTAAATCTACACCGTCCAATGCGTTCAGTGCTAGCTTCGTCAGACTTTCAGATTTGGATAAAACCCCCGTGCGATTTCATGCTTCTGACGTTATCAAACCCAAGGAAGATAGAATTAGTTATCGCATGAGCAGCAGCATTCCTGAAACTTCTTGGATAGAGAGTAAGCTGGTCATGTCAAGATCTACGGGACCGTTGAGAAACGTGTCTCGCAAATTCACGTCTGCCATGACGACTTCTCTACCGTCGAAGCAAAAATCTTCTCTGGACGATCTCGGCGTCGATGGGGAAGGTGAAGGCGTGATATCCGAATCTGATCTGAGCAGTATGCAGAGCAGTATGGGCCGTTCTGGGGCCGGTAAGTAAATTCGACCTGGTTTAGAATTCGTGAAATAGAAAATTTCACCTCGTGTAATTATTACTTGACATTAATTAGACGCGAGTACGGAAGAGACGGAAACATCTAGTCTGGTAGGAACTAAGCCCTACAACCGATTAGGAGAGGATCTTTTACGGATGTTTTTGGAAGAAATAAATCCTGATGTAACCATAGACGTATCTGGTCGCCGAATACGAGCCCACAAATGCATCTTAAGTTCCCGCTGTCAATATTTTGCCGCCATTCTCAGCGGCGGATGGGTCGAAAGCGCTGGCAACGTAATCGCGCTACAAGGGTATGTAATTAAATATTATTCAGGATAATCGCACGCGAATACCATAGGAGAAGTTGATGGAGCATCTAATTTCAATGCGCGATTTACAGATATTCTTACAACTCTGTACATTTCGCCTTGTGCCATATATACAGCGGGGAAAGTAACATCCCAGATACGATAAGTATCGTCGAATTAGCGACCTTGGCAGATATGCTATGTTTGGAGGGTCTTAAGGAAGTGATCAGTTATACCCTGAAGGTCAAATATTGTCATCTCTTTCACAAGGTGAGCATTGAGATTACTTAACGAGTCTAGATTTTTAATGTCGGAAAATCAGATTGTTAGAGATTTTTCTTACTTCTAGCCATGTCAAATCTGCGCAGTTGGCGTACTAGAATGTATGCCACTGGCTGCTGCCTACGGACTAGATGAAGTGTACAGAAAATCTCTACGCTGGATAACCAGACACTTTGTCCGAATCTGGCCGTGCAAAGCATTTGCAACTCTTCCCCGTGAATTGATGGACAAATGTTACCATCAGCATATCGTGCACATGGTAAGAAAACTTTGAACAGAGAAAATCTTTGATGGCACGCACGAAAATATTTAATTCCAAATATCGTTATCATTCATTCCAGTCCACGGACAATGTTTTACAAACCATGATGGATTGTGACAAACTCCTAGCAACTTTACCAAACGTTCGTTGGGCCGAACCTGTATTCAGACTGGTTTCTAATCTTTTGGAAACGGCGGTTAAGTTCTTATCGGATAATTTTTCTGGGTTATTGGGGAACGAAAAGTTCCATTCGCTCGGACGTGAGTTCAGTTGGAACATAAGTCGTATCGAAGACAATATCCTTGCAGCTGCAGATCGCTTGCCCCCTGAGCAGGCTTGTAAAAGTTACGCGAGGCTTCACAAAATGTTGATCACCGCGCAATCCGAAGAGCTCTCTAGCGAGAGAAAATGGGGTCAGCTGTTCGTTGAATTTTTGAAAAAAATTCATAGTCACGTTGAAAAATGCTTGGTCAGAGAAGCACCGAGGGCCGCGAGGTCGACTACGTGGCTGAAAATGGACTTGGAATTACGGAGAAGGATACAGGAATTGGCTTGTCTGGTAATTTTACCGCACGAAATATCGAAGCGTCCCTCGCGCCATTCTAATTTCATGAAGGTAATTGCGAAATAAACTGATATCGCGAATCAATACAATCTAGGGGATTTTGCAACGTCGTATGTTTTTCAGGAACCAAGAGCAACGTCTAGTCGAACGTCTGCAAGTCGCAGTCTGGACCTGAGAAAAGTAAAAATGGTGATATCGGAGCACAATGATAAAACATTGAAACAAACAACCGTCGCACCTCAAGTAAAAAAGCTACCCATCGCCAAACCGAAGACGGATCCGCTGGACCGAAGAATGCATCAAGAGAAATTGATCGCGAGCGACACAGTCAGTAGACCGAGATCATGGCCGAATAAAATCGAGGTGAATTTTATTCCCTAGCGAATAATTAATTGGTCATCTCTCTTAGTATCTATTTAATTGCGGAAATAATTTCAGGTAAAACCGAGATATTTGGAACCTCGTAACAAGTCGGTAACGAAAGAGACGATCCCGCAAGGGCCGCCTGATAAAATGGTTCAGCAAAGACGAAAGAATCTAATTTCCTCATCGGATTCTTCACGAACTTCCAGTCCCGCGATGAAACGTGCCGTAGATAAGAAAAATTTTGCTAAAATTAAACTACCGATAAAAAAAGACGCGAAAGCACTTTCGACGGACAGTCTGGCGGAGTCGAGCGTCGATAAGACTAACAGTAGAAAAGATTTGACGAGTAAGAGTTGCGGCGTAACACGACCGGAGTCTCCTCAACTTAAGCAAAAAGATACGGAAACTGGTTTGTCGGTCGATTCGTTAGCTGAAGCTAAAAAAATGTCCGCGGTAAAGAAAAAGCCCACGAAAATGGACACGTCCATGTCCACGGATAGTTTGATGGCCGAGACTGTAGGTACGCCAAAATCGACGGCGTCTAGTAAATTGTCTCCAACTTTGACAAACCATGGCGTTGGTAGGGGCCAAGGTTTGGATCGAGGTAAGAAAATGTCACCCCCGACACAGCATAGGAGCCCACTTACTATATCGAGGAGGGCTCCAAGGTCAATTGAGAGTTCGACAGCCGCCAGCCGCAACAGAGCACTTCCTGTAACCCCCTATCACGGGTCTCCTAGTTTGCGAAGAAATCTATTGGACGCCGCAAAGACGCCGGATATTCCCGGTAAGCCATTACAGACTATTACTTCTCGAACAGCTGCGAAACAAGCGAATACGCAGTTGTCAGGTGCTAGTATTGTTAGAAAAGAGAGGAAGGGGACTCTCTCTAATCAACCGAGTGTCGAGAGTCCAAAGAAATTGTCACCAAAACTCAGCGGGGCGACTAGAGTAAGTAGATCTATAGCTGGAAATAAAAAAATCAGCAAAGGTAGCGACGATAAAATTAAAACTACGTGCCATAATATTGCGGCAGTTAAACAACCGACCGTTGGTTCTAGATCAGGAACATTTCTAAAGGATGAACCCACGATACTTAAAAAGTCAGATATCAAATCATCACAAGCTAACGTCTAACTTTCCACTCATTAAATTTGTACATCTCGTATAATCCCTGGTTGCATTAGTGGTCATTTAAATGAGCGCATCTAAACGCGTCAACTGCCAAGTTTGTTAATTGTATTGATTTTTCTTCTTCTGTTTTTTTTTTTTAAGCATGGATCAGTATTACGCGTGAAAGAATTCTTAAGATTTTGTGATATCCCATTATTAGTTCGCATTAATTTAAAGTAATTCATCGATAACAAAAACTGCATTTATTTAATGGCTCATTCATTCCAACTAATCGTTTATTTAATACGTTCTTGGAATTGTCTCTTTTTTTCCCCGCGATTTCACTAGTGTCATTGATTTGTTTTCCCTTCACCATTGACTTATGTGATCGTTTTCATGTCCGATATTATCATTAGTTGGACATATTAAAACTACAATAGCTTAAAAGCGTGGTACTATATTCGCTCATCGATGCAATCATATGCAACATATTTTCGGAGCGAGACTCGCAGGTACACATAAAGGTATATGTAGTACGTTGCATACTTGTAGCTCGACAAGTACATGAAATGGCCAGTTACAAAATTTGTTTAATCGTTAGTTAGATTTTATCGTTAGTAGTAATAGTTAATGAGATTATACGCAAGTTGTAATCTACAAATTTTCCTGCAAAACACTGCAATATTTATTAGGTATTTTCCTGAGCAAGAATTTAATTCTGCTGCTCCGCGAGCGATTGCCATTTTTCTGGAAATAATTCTGGTTCTAGGTAAAATTAATTTATGCTGAATGAATATTTTTTTTTCGATTTTTTTTTATTCTTCTCTCTTCCTTCCCGAATCACAAATGGAATGTAATTGTTAGTTGTATTTATTTATTAAATTTTTATCTATATTTTGCAATGTACATTTTTAATGCGATATTTGTATCTAGTCATTTATAAATATTTTAAATATTTACTTTTATGTAATGTTAATAAATATTTCAATATAAAGTTTAAAATATTCGTGCCACAGCTCGAAATTCTGAAAGGCTATCCGTGTCTCCCCAGTAATTGCGATGAGCAGGAATATTGTTGCGGAATTTATCATTTATTTATTCAGATCAGTCTATAAAATGAGTGATAAAGAAATCAAATATCCAATAGTGTTCCTCTAGGTCTTGTTCTTTTTGTCTCCGTTTCAGGTGGGGGCATAGCCTTCCGTTTATTCATGCCTTTTCTTTCTAGCTGCTTTTCTATAATGCGCGCGTTGTTGGCATACGAATCGGCAACTTCTCTCTGTAAAAAATAATAACGGATCAAATTGACTGTTCCAATAATTAATAATAAGGATCAAAAATACAGCCAAGCGCTTACCGCCTCAATTTCATCCTCCTCCTCGTCAATGGTTGAAACAGTAACTGAGCTGAACTTGCCCATATTCTTTGTGTGTTTTGTAACCATAATTTTCTTTGGTTTTTCAACAGCTACTTGATTGTATATGTCGGTCATGGGTCCTTCACCGGAACTCTTTATGACCGCCCCTTTCACAATGAAAACAACATTTGAATCTGGCTCATGTTTGTAGTAAAGAAGAAGGCCACACCTGCAAACAAGGTATGTCATGAATTAATTTAATCAAACATTAATTATCGCAAATTTATTAATAATTAAATAATTATCGCATACTTCTTGCATTTTTGTCTGTGCTGTTTCTCAATTCCTTCAGCTCGTTTCAGGTACACAGTCTCATCCACCTCGCTCGTCATTTTGTGGGCATGCTTACTGCCATCGATAACTCTGGTACCGTCTCGTTTGCGAAGAGGTAACTTTTCAATGGCACAATCTGTGAAGGAAGGAATTTTGTTTATTAAATAATCGACAAGATTCGTGCGACTTTACCGTCTGCACAAATTGCCCAGGTTAACCTATTCCACTCACCTAAAATTAAAGTCATTTGTCCACAGAGGCAGTAATAAATGTGGAGTGGCTTTTCCTCGCTGTATTCTTCCTGATCCTTCGTATCTGAGCATATTATGCTCCTCGATACCACCTTAGGCATTTTGTTTATATTTTAATAGGTCTTTTACTACGACAACAATACGCGATGCGAATTAAATGTCAGTATTCGTCTTCTGCGTTGTTGCGGGCGCATGCGTCGATCCAGACTTCGATTGTTGTAACGGGAACACGGGAACCAATCAAGTCGGATATGAACTTCGATTATGAATGATGTAATCGTGAATGAATCTTAAAGTTGACGGTCTGTTCACTTTAGTTATTTCTTCCTTAGTGCCTGTGCCTAGGTCAATTAGGGTAGGTCACCTTTAAACAGTCTAGACTGCACCAATTTAAAGGTCCGTAGACTACTGTTCCAGGACAGTGCAGCGCGGCACACCGACGACAGCTATTTAAATTATTCGCCGGTCCGTACGGTTTTTAGTTAGCCACATCGCGTTTGATAGAAGCTAATATCATGGGAGAGGTGAGTAAATGATCAATTCAACTCATGAATGAGCTAATTAATTCGATCGTTCGTAAAATCAGAAAGCATGTATATTTTTGTACATCTTGTTCACGAGTGCGCTTATTATCTGTCTAACCTCGAAGGCCGTCTTGGCTACGTGAGGTTCCAAATAATCTACCGAACTTTCATTATAATTTTATTGCGGCACTATTTTATTTACAGAAAGTAAAAAAACGGGACGTTCCGGAGGTCCTTAGGAAGGTTTTAGCAACCGATGTTTACCTTACGAAAATGTTTGTACGTTATATGGAAAATTGGATGCCGTTTGAGCAAGTCAAAGTTCACTACAAGATGCTCGAGGTTAGTATGACGTGTCTTGGACACACTTATCAATATCTGATCTATCGATGTTTAAACATTGCATAACTCTGAAAAGTTATAACTAATTAATGACTTGATTGATTACCTATCGATTTGCAGGTATCCTGTCATGGTGTATTTTGGATAGCCAGCTGGCTAGCCTTTGTCTGGGTATTAAATAACAGTAATTTATACCAGATGCAAGTGAACTTTACAATTGGTAAGCAGCTCCAGCGTAATGAATTCCCAGGACAGTTAAAATGTATTAGAGAATATAAATTTTCACGTAATATTTTTTTCTAGGTTTTTTATTGGACATAGTTCTAGTAGCTGTAATAAAGGCGATTACTCGTCGGCGCCGTCCAGCCGTGAATGATGATCCTCTCGCTATGGGCCCGGACAAGTTCTCATTTCCATCTGGCCACGCTTCACGGTCGATGTTTGTCGTTTATTTCTTTTTTAATTTATGGCCAGTTAATTGGATTTTCCGGCTACCGATGCTCGCGTGGCAAGTGTCCGTCTGTGCGTCCCGAATATTGCTTTACAGGCATTATTTGTTGGACATGCTAGCCGGAATATGTTTGGGCATACTCGAAGGACTTTTCATCGGACTTATTTACCTGGATCAAGAGACCTGTGTTTCGTTGATATCTTGGATATCCGACGAAAAAGTAGAGGGTGGTGAATATCACGTATAAATTGGAACATTTTTTTTCGACTGACATATTAGGCATGAAATTCGTGAGGCGTTTGTGGAATAAAGTTTGGAAATTTTTGAGGTCTGTTTGCTCAGATGCAAATATTGACAACTCTACGGTATCTATTTTCTCCTTAATGTGATAGCTGCTATGTGACTCATACGACGTTATTTTCTGTGATTATCTTCTAATGTTTGATTAGACGCTGCTGCAGAAGCAGGTGCCCGTTCTAGTCAATCGGCGGGTACGCTACAACTTTGAATACCTTAGTCAAAGTTCAGAAAGGTATGTAGGCAATCTGTCTGAAAAATTTTCATGGAAAGTTGAAATTCACAAATCACAAAAGCTAGTGAATATTTTTTTACGTATAGTATAGTATGATATACTTTCACGAATGAATAAATAGACTACATTGATCGATATCGTTATACATGAACGTTTATTTTATTTCACAATCGGTGAACCTTATTACATATATGTATAGCCTCGACAAGCAATTGTCGTACGATCTTTGGAACAAAGTACGAAATCGGCTCAGCATGTTTACGACATCTAAACATGATTTTTGTAATCTTGGTGGAACAATCCCTTGTTGGGAATAAATTTTCTGAAAAATAATTCATGAAAATTTTGTCAGTGAATAATTAATTCGCTCTAATCTATAACTATAATTGATTGGTCGAATTCATTTAATACGACATACGCCTGGAAGAGATTAATTACGTATGGAAGCAACGTTTTCTTTTCGCTAGTCGTACCTACTTTTAAACACGATTATCATCATGGTTACCCTATAAATATTGCCAATATCTAAAGGCTAATTGAATTAATTAATGCTTCATTGATTATTGATACGCTCTAAACTATTGCGGTGCTTTTCTAGTGGCGTGTATTTCATGTGCCATCGCCTCTAATATTGGTGAATCTATAAATTTACAGACGTCTAGCCGGTCTAGATATATTCCTAAGATGAAAACAAAACGTAAGTTTACTTCTATTGAATTTAATTTGGTCTAGTTGTATTTTCTCTTTGGTTTAATACGTCGGTCGGATAATTTTTCCTCCGCATGTACGCGACGATGATATAAATTAACGAAATTATTCGAACTCTTCATTGATTGAACTTTCATTTCTACCACAGGGGCGAGTGATAGAATTTCAAATCCAAATGACCGGCCTCATTGCCTCCCACTTCCTGTGCACACGACGGGGATGGCGATTGCGATTTTTTTACCGAAGCATTGTTGGCGCCGTTCCGTTCTCTATCTGCCCTTTCGGCGTCCATCTGGAGGAGTTCTAAGGTCGGTATTAAAGGTGTTGGCTGATGTTCCGGAATCGCGGGTGTTGGTACAGTTGACAATGTACTCGTCCTCTGTTTCTGCTCCTCTTCCGAGTAGAGAGACAAAGAACGTGGCCTTTCCGGTCTGGGTGCCGAAAATTGCAGGGGAGCTACGCAGCTGGAACTGGTAATATTCGGCTCTATCTTATTCTAAGTTTGTTTTAAATTAAGATCACCGGGCGAATAAACGGGGGGAACAAAATTCCCGAGGGAAGAGACCAACGGATCGTCGAGGAAGAGCACACGTATAAAATTAAACGTAAGAATTAGACTCGAACCCCAGCTTTGGCATTCGGTGCTTTTTTTTGCAGCGAATAAATTCTGCTTCTCCGTCAAAAGTATTCGGAGAATTTGAATGGGGTGAGTAATAAAATGAAATGAAATAAAAAATAAAACGAAAACTATAATTGTACTTCACATTACAATTTAATTAAGTTAATCGATATAATAACAAGTAAAAATAATATCACTATAACGTCAATTACGTACAAACAAATGCACGAGTATAATCAGATCTCTTTACATTCATGCAGCCTTATAAATGAGGTACAAAAAGGTAGCGAAAATCAACGAAATAAGGACGACACAACCTTACGAGTATTTTTTCAATACATCGCATCGTTCACGCTCCATACATTTGACACAGGATTCAAAAAGCAGAAGCGATAAACAAGTTTCAAAGAATAATTGGAAGATTCGGAAACGATCCTGTTTCGACGCTCCGCAGGTCTAGAGGGAGCTAAAGAAAAATTAATCAAAATTTCTCTAACTCCGAAAACTACGAAAAAAAAAGAACAAACAAAAATTATAAAAAGCTCAATCCTTTCGTCTACTTTCTACCCATCTGAAAATCATTTTTACTCACCCAGTTCGTTCGGGTGGTTGACCCAGGACAGCGGTATTGTGAATTATCTATAGAAACATACAATATAGTTAAAAGCCAATCTTTAGATGTAAAATATAGAAAGAAAAGATGCGAAAAAAAAAAACCTACATTCCCCATGGAACATTGCGGTCGAGCAGCAGCGTATCTCCCGTAAGCGTTTCTGGAATTCATTCCGGGGGTGTAGCCAGCACCGTTTATACTGTAACGTAATTAATTGATTTTTTTATTCGATCAAATTTTCTACCGATTATAGAAGTTAAATTATTCTCGGGATTTTCTGACCTTGAATTGTTGTTGCTGTAGATGTTGTTATTTGGTGAGGGACTGTCGAATGGTTTCGGTGACAATTCGTACCGGCTGCCTCTGGCGTCTTGAACTTCTGTAAGAAAAAAAATAAATAATTGTATTCGGTGAAATTATATCAGTTTTTCGCATGCCTTTGAACGATTATATATATTTATAATGCATCGCCGAAGGTCGCGGTGGTTGCAAAGTGACACATGGATAAACCTTGCGTATATAATCCATTACTCTGGCATTGACCGCTTTTAAACTTGTCCCACGCCTCGCGCGAGTTGTTCGAGAAATTCATAACATAAAATTGCGAGCTAACGTATTAAGAGTAATAGAACACGAGGTATTCACTTTCCGCGTTTAATTAAATAAACGCGGCTAAGAGTTTGAGAGTAGAAAAATTTCTCGACGCGTGTTATTATAAAGAAAATGGAATTTTCTTTAGATTTAGAAAAAACCTAGTCGCTTACTTACGCGCTAGAAAACTTAGCTGATGGGAGTAAGCGTCTAATTAAGATACGAGTAAACTTTAACGAGGTATTTTTTTTCCCCCCTTCATTTTTTCTCTTTTATTCTTGAATCAACTTTCAACTTTCGTTATGATTTTTTCTTTTCTGCGCTCTATTCAATACGAATGATCAAAGATTCGAGTCCGCTCGCGACTCAGGAAATCCGCTCGGGTTCGCTCGACAATTTTTTCAAATTTCTTATTAAAAAATGGAACTCAGTACCGAACGGATATTAAAACCACCTTGAATAGGCAAATGGAAGGTAAAATATCGATTATCAATTCGTTGTTAGGTTTATTCAGATATTCATCGTTACGATGATATTATTTTTTCCTTTCTTTTTTCTCTTCTTACTCACCGTTATCGAAAAATCCTTGAAACACAACGAATTTGTTATTCTGCGGTATGATCCTCGTGAGTCCGTAGTGTTTCTTTAAAAATGCTAATAATTTATCGGACGGTCTATCGATTGCAATTTTAACCGGCTGGATTTTCTCCTCCTTAAAAAATTAGAAAATTTCATTTATCACCAAAACTGCAATTTTCATCATAAAATTTATTATCACTTCTTCTTTTTTCAGGGCTGTAGAAAATGACGAGCTGTTAATGATTACAACGACCCTCCTTCCCCTTCCCCTAATAAATACGGACCCTCCTTCGTATATTTATAAAAACGAGCACGAAGTCGGAAGTAAGTTGAGTATAAAGTATAAGTATATAGTATACAGTAATTTGCGATCGCGTGTGTAATAAAAAGGGGCGACTCAGCGTCTACTTATCCGTTGATTTTTAGCTGAGGTTTTAATAATCCTTGCCACGTGTAGTGGGATTTGAAAATAGCAAATTTACTCATGTAATAAAACTATACGACTCTGATCGATTGTTTTCTATTTTATATATTTTAACTCGTGTAATCGTATATCGTCTTTTTCCACAGGTATAACAAATCACATTCGAATGTTTGAATTGGCATATGAAAAATAAAAATCACTCACGGCCAGCATATGTTGATAGAGAAATTTACCGCATCCTGTACGTTGACGACATTCGTGAACGTAAAAATCCAGGACACATCGTGGTTGCAGTTGATAGTGACGACCCGTTTCGTCGAACATGAATAAATTTTTTGAACCAGTCTTCAGGAGGCCAACCACCGAACCTTTTCCCCTGAAGAGTAATTTAAAGGGAATAAAGTAAAATAGATATTTTACAATTAATATATCTCTGTAGGAAAATCTTTTTCATTGGATTCACTTTAGGTCAAGCTCTATCATCGATAAAAACGTTGCGGTACATTCGAACTCGTTAATCCGAGCACGAAGTGCCGCAGTCTAGACGTGTTTTAACCCCCTAGGACAGCCCTTAGGCCACCCCCAGTTCCGCACCTCATCCAACATCGATCCAAGAAGAAACTCACCGTGGCTAGCACTCGTGACTTTCTCCCAGAATCACCCTCCTCTTGTTTTTCTTTCTTTTTTTTTTTTTCTTTTTTATTACAGGACATTTATTATCAGGTATGTAAAATAAGTTGCACTCTGCATGCACACTGTATTACATTGTAGTATATTGTACCAGAAAAGAAGGTGAAGGAGAGAAATTTCTTGACGGAATTAAGATAAAATTAAATGAATTATAATTACCTGTTAGCTTCAGCGTCCACGAGAAGGTAAACGAGATGATCGGTCTCCCTTAATTTTTGAGCACTCGTTATGCTCTTGCTCAGACCCTGCGCCTTCGCGGATGCCTCGCCCATCTCGTCGAGAATTCTTGTCAATTGTCTTTGAGATTCTCTGTAATTAAAGGCATTCAAATTACGCTAATTCCAACGTCGAAAAACTTCCGACCCAGAGATTCCCGAAGGCCTTGAAATTCTGGGCGGGAGATTCAGCTGTAGAGTTTTCTTGGCATTTCTTGGCCGCAACTAGGCCACTCGCATCAAGATTTACCGAGGGTAGAAAAAAAAAATAATTACCGCGATCTCGACGGGATTTTGCCAAGTAAAATTTCATTTACATAAAACTTCAGTCCCTTATACTTTGAATGTATAAATAATGGTATAGCTATATATATACCTGATTCTTACGAGGTCTTGGCTTATGTTTTATCATTTGATCTGCATCGATCTCGAGCCATTAGGAAGCTTGCCAAAGAGAATAGAAAAGTAATTGAAAAGAAAAAAGGAAAAAGAAGATGAAGAAACTGCGTGGAAGCTGACGCATAAAAAACCAATTGAATTCATTATAATCTAGGATGCGGAATCTGTGTGGAAATTGTATATATCTATTTATACTATCATCGTGTCATTGGACGTACAGCGGACGTGGTTCGTTGTTGGTCTCGAACC